>OU612098.1:81595349-82845349 GCA_914767995.1 Thecocarcelia acutangulata | reverse complement strand
CAGTGGTGGATTTGTTGGGGATAGCTAGACCATTTATGAAAGTTTTAGGATTTAAAAGCTAGGGCCCAAAATGCTCTCTTGTTTTAATACATTTACCAGAGCCAAATTTTTTTGTTATTTTAAGCAGATGCGAGCTCAAAAATATACTCGTATATGGTTCAATTTGATTATAAAAAAATTCTCTTACAATCAATAATACGCACATTCATTTTATTTTAAACAAAACGTATTTTTCTTTTAACATTTTCAAATTAAAAGCCCTTTAATTTCGTGCAAAGGTAACATTTACTGGGGCGATTTATTGCCGTCCGATGCATTTTAAAATAAGGAATGAACTTGTTTGACATTCAGAACTCATGCTATAAACTAATCGGATAAAACAAAATAATCTTTGATTTTCCTTAATTTTCAAATAATCAAAGAGGCACGTTTTGTTCTGCGACTCCACATATGTCGGCATACAGAAAAGTAATTATGTGTTGCAAAAGAAAAAGCTTGTTGTTGGTGTTTTGATATGTATTATTAATGTGCTATTCATAGAACACAGACGAGCAACTTACATAAAAAAATTTATGAAAAACATTAAAAAATTTGAGTAATTTTCATTCAAATTTTTTTGACACGTTGCTCATCTGTTTTCTATGAACAGTACATAAAAACTTTTTAAATTCCCCATAATTTATTTAGATTGTCTTCTCAATAATATTCTCAATAATATTATTAAGGAAGTCTTTTGATGCTTAGGTTAGCTCCTATGAAATGTCGACATATCTGGGAAACATAAAAAACAAGCTGTTTGTTATGTTTCGATTGGCAATAAAAATGTTTAAAAACACAACAAAAATAATATATCAGCTTTTAAATTAAATATCACATACTCGTACACATGTATACGTTGGCATTGATGTTCAAAAGTTATTATATTCATATGACTTACAATAACTTTTAAACTATTTTCTATAAGAAGAAAACTATATTTTTTAAGCTTAGAAAATTTTTTTGGCAAACATAGTCGTAACTGATAAACGAATTGTAACTTCAGCATACAATTCGTATTTCTCTCTCCATTTCAGGAGTTTATTTCTTAGATTAAATCTAAAATAATAATTAAAATACGTCATTGGTACAAAGAAATCTTTTAAGAATAAATTTAAGGGATCAAAATGGTTTCCTTTAAAAAAAAGTTTGTAACAGAAATCTCCTAACAGATTTCTAAATGAATAATTGTAAAATGCTAAAAAAAAAATTAATAAGCTAAATCGAAAATTTTGCTACTCAATCAACAAAAGAAGTGCTATATCTAGCAGCAAAAGTGCTAAAATGGGCACACTGATACTCACAGTCAAGAGGAAAGCGAACGAGCGAGAGAGAGAGAGAAAGATAACGAGTCAGCCAACTCTCGAACTCTTTTTAGAAATTTCTTTTACAAATGTTTCCCCATTTGCTTTTACTCTTCTTAGAAATATAAAAATTTTACTTTTATCTTTTCATTTAATTTTTGCAACATGCCGCACAACTAAAACAACAACACAATAACACAAATAATGAAATAGTTGTGCACTTTAAAGTTTATTTTGTATATACATATGCATGTCAGCTTTTATCTTTTTTAAACAGCTTGTAAAAGAATGAACTGTTAATCAAAACAAATTAAACGCATATACGAGGGCGGATTGATATTGAAACTACCTAAGTAGGAAAACAAAATTTTTTTTTCAAAAACCATTTATTTCTCAACATAGTCTGCCCAATTTAGCCCAATAAACTTTGTAAGACGACATTCCAACTTTTTTATACCAACTGAATAATACGATCTTTTGGAACCCCTCAAAGTATGCGATAGTTTCGCTAATTACTTCTTCGTTTTGGCAATGGACTCCAGGATTAAATTATCCACGATTTACTAGTGGCCCCATGTGGCTCGAAAGACTCACACAGGTCGCAACTTTCGCCATAAGTTTGTAGCTATATGGGCCTTGCTAAAGAGCTTGGACTTCATAATCCCTGCTGTATACAATTTCCCGCACAACCAATAAAGCGCAAGGCTTGATGAGTTGGTGGGCCGGAGTCGACTAAGAGCATCAGCCCTAAACCATCTCACCTGTCTAACAATCACTTCTGATTCCTAAGATTACAGCCATCTGTTGCAAGACATTAGCACCTCGGGGGGTTATTAGCCCCCGCAAACCGGCATGTCACCATAGTTATCAGGATTATAGGGAGATTTTAAGCCTGATTCGCTTACTGCGATTTAGGTTCAAAACACAGCCAGAATGTCTCACCCAAGGTAGGCACCTCAACCATGATCAGGGGTCTAATTACCGCATACGATATCGATTTAAGTATCGTATAGAGTAATATTATAATACAATTATCGGATCGTAACATAAACAAAATGTAATAGATTTAAGATCATATGTATCCAAACAAACAAAACTAACTATGTATCTAAACAAACAAAAACTAATTGTTTAACGCTTTTATATTATTACGATACAATTCATTCGATACCGTGTGCCTTGCAGACCATCGAGGGCTTTGCCGATAACCGTACCAACAATTATCCCTAATAAAGGGTGGTGGAAGTCCAACACAACGTAATTCAGCAGCTTTCTAGATGTCTATATTCAACAACAAATAAGAAACTCCTATCCCTCTATGCACTAGAAACCAGAGTGGCCTGGTTAAATGTGCACCAAGCAAGCAAAACTTGCTTCCTGGCGGGAAGGTTAGGTTAAGTAGGCAGGCCGCTGGATTCTCCAGAAAAACTTAGATTCGCCCTTAGATTGGGTGCTGAAGATCGTGCCCTTTGTGATTGCCTGAAAAGTGGAATAGTAAAGATGAAAAATAGAAGTGAGAAATAGAAGTCCAGTGATGACTGCTACAGTGACTCTCAAGTGAGGTCTGGGCAGTTTTAATAGGTCCCCCGTTCGCTTAGAGTTAATATTCGGCAACAGATTCTTCTGTGAGCCCACATGTCTTATATCCCGGGGGGGAATATACATGACATTTTTCTTGGTTATAACGAAATTTTTCTCAAATCCATTATTTTTAAAAACCAATTTTTCATTAAAGTGATTCGTTCGAGTCAAATGCTAAAGCTGGCATGAATCACTTGAATTTATGATTTTTTTCTAACCTCTCCGCTGCCTTCATTTATTTACACTTGAACTCTAAAAGTTGCCGGTTTAGCTCTCGACATGCCAGTTATTATGAAAACATTGGCAACACACGACTGCGTGATTTGATTCTTTAAAGGTTCTTGACTTTAAACCAAAAAAAAATATTCTGTTTTTCGTCACCAGTTGCTAAGTCAGTTTATTTAAAGACTGCCTATTTAATTATTTATTTATTTTTTTTTATTTGCATAAGTACATTTGTACACATACATATGCATGCATGTGTGTATGAATGTGTGTGTTTGTGTATCTCTGTACGAGTGTTTTGCTGACTGCTTATGTACGTACATACATACATATGTGCATTGCGATGGCTTTTTTTTATTTCAGTTCATTTCTTATATTTCTTTTATTTTCTTTTCGATATTATTGTTTTATTTTGTTTATTATTTATTTTAATTTACAATTAATTTATTGCTTAATGCATTTAAAATTGCTTTTCTTCTTCTTTTTTTTTGTGTTATTTGTACACTCTTATGCACTCAAACACAACAAAAACAAAACCAACCAAATGAAATGCTTTCTTTTTTCAACTTAATACAATTATTTTTAACCAAAAACAAAAAACTAGTTTACTCAATAATTTTTTTGTTTCACTTTTTATTTTGCCGGTGTCTGTGCACTGGCAGCAACAAAAACAACAACAAGAGAATTTGAACAAAATCACTGCAAATCAGCAAAACTGTTGATGTTACATATTGACACACTCACTCACTTGCAACAAAAGAAATAAAAAAAAAAAAAATAAATAAATACTGCTGCAATTTCTTTCTGCTTTTTGAAACTTGATGGGTTGCTAAGAAGAGATTCATCTCCCAGCTGTTTGAGTTTTGGCAAAAAAAAGACACCGAAATCTAAATGATTGATGGCGCCGTTATAAAAACGCTCAAAGAAATAATGTGATAATGTCAATTACATGAATGCATTTTTGTACAAAAGAAAAAGCTTACAAAACCACGGGTATGTAATAAAATGTATTAACAAAATTTATTGCAGAAATACCTAAACCTATTTCCCCTAGACTTCAACATATTAAACCGAGTTGGCACGAGGGCGGTTTGATAATGCTGCCAAATCCTCAAAAAATAGGCATTTCGCTTGTTCCGAGCCATTTCTTCAAATAAGGAACAGGACCCCTATTCATAGATTTTTGTCGAAGAAACCCAAGCACAAGTGCTTTAACTCTGAGTTCACTCAAAAGCTTCAAGTCACATTTTTTAGTGCAGGATAGGTTGTGGCCCAGAGTGGCCCCTTGTCCTATGAACAATGTTGATCTATTGTGCTTCTCCCTACCCGCGCAAGGACTAAGTACGTCAAGAAATGGGACTAACTTCTTCAATGCGAGCTTGTAGCAGCCTATATCGCTTGTGTTCCAATGCGCCACAGCAGGTGATCAAGTGTTCAATTGACTAATCCTCCTCCTTACCGCGTTACTCTGTTCTATCGTTACTACAATGGATTTTGCTCTGACGAGATTAGGGATCTTGTTTCCGAAACTCGCTCGCACATTCTTACGTAGCACGCGTTCATCGTCCAGAGCTCATCCATTTGTGGTCGATTGCCCGGGGACTCGTACTACGTATTACAGAAAGAATTCATTTTTCAGCCGTACGCTTCGTCTGTGGCAAAAGTTGCCTGCAGACGTGTTTCCTGTCTGTTATAACGTTGGAAAGTTCAAGTCAAATGTTCACAAACACTACTCCCTCTTTCCCCCTCCTCACAACCTATTTTCCTAGTTCTGGTGGCAATGCGCTGCATCCCCTAAGTACTGGTCCTCTAAGTACTGGTCCTCTAAGTACTGGTCCAAGTTAAAACAAAAAAATCTGCAAATGTCTGTATTGGAAATGCCTATTCTGAACAGATGCTTGAAGCAGCTATAATGGCCTTTAAGTACACCTGTCAGAGTTCTTAGACTTTGTCTGTCTCACTCCAATGTTTCTCCATCGTGGAGTACAACAAGATATTTGTCTTTAGCAGTGCACTGCATCCCCTAAGTACTGGTCCTCTAAGTACTGGTCCAAGTTAAAACAAAAAAATCTGCAAATGTCTGTATTAGAAATGCCCATTCTGAACAGATGCTTGAAACAGCTATAATGACCTTTAAGTACACCTGTCAGAGTTCTTAGGCTTTGTCTTATTTTAATGTTTCTCCATCGTGGAGTACAACAAGATATTTGACTTTAGCGTGTTGTGGAATAATTTCATTATTAATTTTAATAGTATGAATGTAATCTGAGTATATTTTTGGTTATTAATATTTGTTTAAAAATTATCTAAAATTAATCATCGATTTTTCAACCTTTGCAATTATAAAATTAAAATGCCAGAAATATGTTACGAGCTTGAGGTCCAATTTTTAATTTTTATTTTAAAATTTCGTTATACTACTGGATAGCATCATTAGGGATTTAAATATTGCTTTTTTCCGAAAGAACTCTACAGACAGAAAGTAGGGATTCTGCAGACAGGTGCACTTACAGACCAATACATTGGCTTACAGAGTCCACGTGCCTTATATCAAGGAACCTGTGGCCGCACATTAACTCTAAGAGAGCGGGGGAGCTATTAAAACTTCCCAGATGTCTCCTAAGAATGACGGTAGCAATTATCACGGGACATTGCCCGTTTGGGAACCATGCCAGGAGACTAGGCCTACCGTATAACGACTTCTGTAGAAGGAGGAGGAGGAGACCATCCTTCATCTCCTCGATACATGCCCAGCCTTGGAGCAGCATCGTCTAAGATGCTTAGGCGAAAGGAGCTTCAATAGTCTATCATGTCAAACCGACTGCTATAGCTTCTTTCATAAGAAGTAGCGGATGGCTAGTAAATCAGCAAGTAATGCCACATTAAGCAGTTTTCCACCTTTCCCTTCCCTCTTCCGCACTCCTTCTATATCCTTACAACTTTTAGTTTTCCTTCTATCATACCCTAACTTTTCAGACAATCACAAAGGGAACGACCTTCAGGACCCAAGTGAGCTGGAGTATCCGGGTACTCTTTGGAGAACCCAGCGGCCTGGCTACCTAACCTAACCGACAGACCATTATAGCTGCCTCAAGCATCTGTTCAGAATGGGCGTTTCCAATATAGATGTTTGCAGATTGTGCGCTGAGTACGAGGAGGACTCAATTGAATACCTGATCACCTACTTTGGGCCGTTGGAACACAGGAGATACAAGCTCCCATTCAAAAGGTTAGTCCCGTTTCTTGACGTACTTAACCCTTGAGCGGGAAAAGGGAAGCACAATACATCACTATTGGTCACAGTGCAGCAAGCCATTTTGGGCAACACCCTACTCAATTTTAATAAAAAGTAGATGTAAGAAAACCTAAAAGAAACAAGATCAAGTACATGTAGCCTTTTAAGTCTTTGGATTTTGTCGCTATCATCTAATAGGTTTATTGCTAATACATTGGAATGACTGCTTAGTCTATTTAGGTATCTTTCACTGAATTTATCAAATTCATCTTTGACCATTTGAATTCGTAGATCCGTGTAAATGTTTTTGTTGCTGACAAACCATGGAGCAATTATATCTCGATGTTAGAATTACTTGTGGTTCCCCAAAGTTGACTGCCATATGTTCACATAGGTTTAATTATTGTTTTGTATAACAGAACTTTATTTTCTAAGCTTAAGCTTGATCTTGGACCCAAAAGACAAAACATTTTTCTTGTTTTTATATTGAGCAGTTCTCGTTTCATTTTAGCATGCTGACTTACCTGGAAGCCCCCGATCAAGATGAATGCCCAAATATTTAATCGTGTTGCTGATTGGAATAATGGCGCCATTTAGATACACTGGCGAGCAATCAGACTTTCTTAAAGTAAATGTGACATGAATGGATTTTGCACTATTCACTTTAATATTCCATTTTTTAAACCAATCTTGAAGAAGATTCAATTGATTTGGTAGCAGCTCAGAAGCTATAATTGGAGGAATCTAAAAATATGCCAATTTTTTTTTTTTTAAGAAAAATATATATTCTGGTGAAAATTTTTTTAAACATGTTACGAAATTAGCTAGTATAATTTTTTAAATATTTTTTCTATATAAAAAAAAAACTTAACGATAAATTTGCTACATAATGCAGGCGCTTAATTTTGCAATTGATATTTAAAAAAAAAAACGTTTAAAGCGTTTCAGAGAGCAATTAATACTTGTTTTAAAAATATTAATTATAATTGGATCAAGTTTTTTTTTTTTTTTTGTTTAATAAATTTTAATCTAAATATAAACAACCTTTGCAAGAAACAACATTCTTTTGATTTTAGGTTGTTTGTTGTCGTTGCTTAAGTTGTTGTAATTATTGGTCTGGTTGCTGCAATTTAGTTTTTTTTTTTCTTATTGAAATGCTGTTACCTTAAATGTGCATAACGTTGGAATTATTTTAATCCAAGTTATTTTTTTATAATATATATTTTTTTTTTATCAAACATTTTAATATGCATAAAATAGTTATAGACTAAAAGTTAAATAGCGCCAACACCCTAAAGTGTAATTTAAACGACCAACCAACCAACCAAACAGTCAGCCAAGCGACAGTCGAGCGGCAATAAAAAAAATTTAAAAAAAAGAAACCAACCAGCCATTTAGACTTAAAAAAAATAGCAAACAAAACTGCGAGTACCAGCAGAATGACAAGAAAAACAAAACAAAAATATTAGAAGCAAAAATATTTTACAAACACAAAATTTAATCAAAGCAATTCAAAAAGTAACTTTTTCAAATTTCAAGAAACTAATACAAACCTAAATGCTGACAACGACCAGCACAAAGTAAACCATCCATGAAAAGCAGAGATGGAAAGTAGGAAATAACCCATTCGCGGACAGTTTATTTTTGCTTTGTTCCTTTGTGAGGCATAGATTGTATCTTTTGATCTACAGAAGATAATACAGTTGTGAAAAAGATTTACATCAGCACCTGCCTTGCGGACCAGTTCCACGGAGTGAATTATTCACGATACATTCAGCGCCCCCGTGTGGCTGACTAGGCTCACATGCCATATGTTTGTAGCCGTATGAGCAGCTTCTTGTTGAGGAGTACGGGCCTTCTAATCCCTCCTGTAAGCAATTTCCCAGGGATCAATGGAAGACAAGGCTTAATGAGTTGGTAGGCCGAAGCCCACTAAGAGCATCAGCGCTTGAACCAACTCACCCGTTAACTAACAGACCCTGAGGAGGTTGTTGGTCCTCGAATAAGTCACGCACTTTCAGTGATACCAACTCCTCCCTCCCGTGTTTTAGGTTTAAACAACAGCCAGAACATTCCAGCCAAGGTAGGCCATTAACTCAGTCCGGGTTGAACTGCAAGCAGAACGGTAGGCCCGTCTCTCACTCACCCGTCATTCATCACCACTGGTTCCTCACAGTACAGGTATCTGTTGTAAAGGCAACAGACCCTCGGGAGTTTGGTAGTCCCCGCAAAAAAGCCACGTCCAGTAATTATCAAGGATACTAACACCCCACAACCACAGCCAGAACGTTTCAGCCAATGTAGGCACCTCAACCATGATCAACCCGGGTTGAACTGCAAGCAGAACCACCCGGAGGCCATGGTAATCCCCGTTTTGCCAATTTAAGCCTTTGGTAAGGGTTTCGGCAGCCAACACTACATAAGTCTTTTATCTTAAAAAGGCTTTACTGTGTAGGGTTTTTTCTGCCTCTTGATGTGAAAAGAAGAGTTGCACTGTCTTTATGCCTACCACTGTTTTTATACGGAATTGAAATCTTTTCAGGTACGTCACAGCAGAACTTAACTAAATTACGTTTATGTTTTAATCGGGTTGTAAGATTTATGTTCAATCTGGGCTACAGGGATCATGTGTCTGGTCATGTGATGAATACATTAGGTACGGATTTTCAAACTTTCACAAGTTTACGCTCGCTGATACAGTTTTACAAGATAATGAAATATGGAAAACCTACATATCTTTCAGACAAATTTGCTTTCGGTAAATCTGCACGTTCTACTACAATTGTTTGTCCTAGGTACACTACGTTGTTTATGGCAAGGTCTTTTGTAGTAAGAGTGGCGCGTATTTGGAACCAATTGATTCCATATGAGTCACGAAATTTTGCTAAATCGGTTTCCCAATTTAAACGAATATCGATTAATTATTGATAATTTGCAAATAATCACATGAAATATTGACGTAAAATATAGTAAGTTTTCTTGGTTCTAAATTCGTCATTTGTGCTGTTATACAACATAACCCAATAATGATGTTTTTTAATATTTCAATTTATATATATACATATGTATTTGGGTACTACATCAGTGCAAAAGATCGGGGGTTACAATGTGGAAAATTCATATATTTACATTAATATTTTTAATTACATATATATAGTTTCATATGGATTTAGTTTATGAATTCACTTTAGGTCATATGATTTCTAGATTAAGTAGGCCTAAGGGCTTGTAATCTTTTTGATATAAATAAATAAATAAATAAATAAGTCATGCGGCTTCCTAGAATTTGATTTGCTACAACAAACCGCTCCTTTATTGCAACATAGTTATAACTCAAAAAATCTCGTTTCGAGAAAAACGCATTTAAAATTTTTAGTTTCTCTACAAGTCTTAGCAAAATTTTTAAGAAAATATCTCCTAAAGGAGACAGTTTAAAAGCAATTTTAATAAATTTTTGGCACAATATAAATGGTAGTACTGTTAATAAGTCTGCATTGTTAACTCGAAAAGATCATTTTTTAAGATATAACTATGTTGCAATAAAGGAGCAAAACGAGGGACCCCTCGCCTTCTATACCCGAAAAACATAGTGCCCTAGTTAGGAATACGCCAAGGCAAAATCAGTTCCCCGGGGGGAGAAGATAATAGAATCGGAATGGGGCCAAAATTATTATAATTAAGAATAAAATTTTATTACGAGAATTTTTTAGTAAATTGATAATTACGGTGATTGCCATAATGCCCCAGCCATAAATCCAACTTGACAAGACAGGACACGACGGAAAGTCCCATCTTAACAGATTTTGCCGTCATCTTCTAATTAGTTATTCTAAATCTATCTAATCTGACAGAGCCGGAAATGTCGGCAGGGTTTAAATGAAGATGGGAACTGTTGTTTTTGAAATTAAGGGAGACTAAATAAGTTTTATGCCAAAAAGTATGTAACCAATATATAAACATAGCATAGAATTGTTCTATTCAGAATATACATAAAGTAAGTAAACGTAAACTGAAAGATTTCTGCATTACATGTGGGCTTAAAAGAAGCAAACCGTGCGTTTCGAGTATGTGGACGACTACTCGAACATAAATTAGATCCATAAATATTCGTTGAGCTGACCAATTTTGTAATTACGTCAGAAGTAAATATCTTATCGAAAACATTTCTTAAATTATAATCCTTACCAATCAATATTAAATTGATATATGGACCGATGTCGGACATTTTCATTTTTTGTATTTTAGTAATCTCATTTCATAATCAGAACTGCTTTCAAGCAAATAAAAATTGTTCATGGAAAAATTGATTTTGGTTATAATATCTCGGGTGTATGTGGACCGATATAGGACATTTTCATTTTCTGTATTTTAGTAACCACTTTTTATAACTAAAACTGCTTTTAAACAAAAAAAAAATTATTCTGGGTTAACGCCATAGTATTTGATGTTTCAGTCGAGGGTTGCGGGTTCTTAGAGAACGGCGGTTTTATTTTGTTGAGGTTGCGTTTAAGTGAAAACGAGGCCTGTCGATCCAAAAAACTGGATTTACAGTGCGAAAACGCTCCAACCAAAATTTATCCACAACGAATGCGCGATACTCGCTCGACCACCGCGACATCGTGACTAACAAATCCGCACAAGCGATAATTTCAACGGTGCTGTCATCCGCCCGTACCATTTATTACTTTTCGAAATAATCGTAAAATAAAAATTTGCCACCAGACACCCTGTATTAAGATATTCTCGATTTCAAAACGAAAAAGAACATATATGATCTGTGTTGGAAAATTTAATTCCCATGTTCAATAACGAAATTCGCTGAATCAAATAATAAATTGTTTGAATGCGAACCTCTAATGGAATTCAGCCGATTGTGTGAAACAACAACAAAGACAACAATTATTTTTTGCCACTATGATTTGTCCAACTCTGGTAGATTTAGAAAACAAAAATCTTTTAAGACTTCACTGAAAAGTTGGTGTTGCTAGTTGCAGTTGCTGCCATGTGTTTGTCATTTAAGAGTATATAATTCTCTAAGAAGCGACGTAGTACACTGGTACGAGTAGCAGTAAAGCTACTTTCAGTTTCATTTTTTGTGGTTATGAAAAAAGAATTTTGAATTTATCTACCTACTCATGCCAATTCTTTTTTTTTATTAATTTCATTAGCATTAGCCCGTAACCACAACATAACGTGACCTGACTGGACCCAAGTGGGCTGGCTTTACAATAGCTAGCAGCCTGTCAAACCTAGCCCTTAACCAACTTCCACTTCCAGAAGGATTGTGAAAACTGATTTACATCATTGTGGGCCTTATTTGATAGTGGACAAATTCCACGGGGTGAGTTATTCGTATTCACAATTCACCAGTGCCTCCAAGTGGCTTGCAAATTCTACACAAGTCGCAACTTTTACCATAAATGTAGAGCCCTTGCTAAAGAGTTCAGGCTTTCTAATCCCTCCTGTATGCATTTTCCCAAAAGACAATGGCAAACAAGGCTTAATGAGTTGGTAGGCCTAAGCCCATTAAGAACGTCAGCCGTTAACCAACTCACCTGTCTAACCATCACTTCTGGTTCCTTAAGTAGCTGTTGCAAGACAGCAGAGGAGTTATTAGCCCCCAAAAACTGGCATTGCAGTATAGATATCAAGGAAACTAGTTCCATTTTTTGCGGTTTTAGGTTTAAACTAGAGCTAGAACATTTCAGTAAAGTTAGCCGAGATAAACATACGATAAACTTTTACACATAGAGGTGTAAAACTTGAAACCCGAATGCCCTGAATAGGTCATTTTCGGAACCGTCGTAGGTTGAATCGCAGGTTCGTGCGACACCGTGTGCATCTCTGTTCGGCGGAGTTAGTTAGGGTTGTGGTAACCATGAGAAGCATAGGTCGTAGTTCCTATGCCTTGTGCTGTTCCTACTGTTGGTATCGTTGTTTGCTATGTTTCCGGCTGCTGTCTGCGGTTTTTGTGCTGCGGAGTTGCTGGCGACGTTGTAAGTCCCATCGTTGTTTGGTTTCTGTTCGTTTGTCCAGAGGATGGCCAAGGAGCTCATCCGTGAGAATGACTAGTGCATATTTATGTTGTTTATTGTAGTGTCTAACCGTGGGCTTTTTATGCTGCGGGTGAATGCAGTGTTCGTCGTTGCCGTGGCTGCTGTTTGCTGTTGCCGCTGACGTTCCTGTTCTGGGTGTTAATGGTATTGCTGAGTTTTGTTGCTGTTACAGTTTGGGCTGTTGTACCTGTTTTTGCGAGTTGAAGTGTTCGTAAATACTAATGTTGCGGGGGGTCACCAGTCCCCACGCCGTTTGAGGCTCTACTTGGGCTACGAAGTCTGACCGGAGACTTAAACCTTTTACCACGAGAAGCGGGAGCCCCAGAAACTTGTTCCTGCCCGGTTGTGGTGCGGTCCTTCAACGAGTGCCGTGGTGGTTGTGGTTTAGTCCCAAATCGCGGGGAGGGTTCAATTGAACTCGGTGTGGAGTTGCATGGCAACCGGGTGCCGTGACGTAAAGAACGGTAGGAGTTTTACAGAGGCTCCGCTCCTAACCAAGCAGGAGATCATGTCCAAACAACATGACAGTTTGTCATGTATGGAGAGTACCGTGAAATAACTCCCAAATGAAATAACTCTCAAAAAAAAAAAAAAAAAAATTAAATAACACATAACAAAAGATTAAAAAATCCCCAAAACACCCAACAATTAATCAAAAGTTATCCCAATTTTTTGGAGGTTATTTCATAATATTTCATTGGGAGTTAATACATTTTTGTTGGGAGCTATTTCATTTGACTAAAATCGTTTTCGCTTACAAACATTTTTGGGGCTGAAAGATTTTCTCTTCTATGGTATTCCGAACACCGACAGCGTTAACAAAATAATTTTCTCCTTCAACCTTCAGGTATGGTATACAAGTTATTTCATTTTAATTAACTAAAGAGCTATTATTAGGAGTCACCTAATGGAGGCTATCAAATTAAGACTTATTCAATTATTCTGGCTACAGGGAAAACTTTTAGCCAGCAAAGCGGGTGTCTGTTATACCATAGAGAATAAAATCCTTCCGCCCGGCCGAAGGCCCGCTATGCAGGAAATTTTTGGTGAGTGGAGTTGGGGTTTGTTATACTGTAGAGGTTAAATCCTTCTATTCGGCCGAAGCCTATCTTTCTCTATCTCTCTATGGTATATGGAATACCGGCTTCGCTAACAAAATATTGTCTGTATAGCCGGTCTTTGGTCACATATCTATGATATATGGTATGATATCAAAGTTAAGGACCTCTTTCATCGGGAGTTACGTGTTATACCATAGGGGTTAAACAGTGCCCGGGTGCATATATGATTTTTATTGGGAGTTATTTCATTTTTGTTGGGACTTATTTAATTTGGAAGTTATTTGTTTTTGTTTTTTTTTTTAAATATTTTTATTTTGAATTAAAGGTCAAGTTTTTGGGTCTTACTTCATTTTGGCGTTGGGAGTTATTTCGTTTTTTAATTTGGGAGTTATTTCATTTTTGTTGGGACTTATTTCACTGGGAATTATTGCATTTAAAGTTATTTCATTTGGGAGTTATTTCACGGTACCGTGAGGCAAAGCCACACTGGCAGGTTCTCACGGAAATCGTTTTCACACCTGACCTGGTTAGTTGCACACCAAGGCGAAACCTACTCCCCGGGGAAACTTGCAGCAGGAATTATAAAGCTCAAGTTCTTCTTCAAGAGACCTGAAAATCTTTTCAAGCTGGAATATTTGCCAGAATCTGCAAACTATAAGACATGCAGTCATAGTGATGAGAAGCTGACAAGTTTCTTAATGGGTTTGGTTTGTGTTTAGATAAAGTGTTGGTCTCCGACCAAAAACTACATCAAGCAGCGGAGAGCCTTTTAAAAGACCCTTCGAAAGCCTATGTTCAACATCAACTTATAAGTTGATAGAGACAAAAAAGAATTAAAGTGATACAGCCAACAAAAGGGTTATGCACTAACAGACAACAACATCACATACCGAAACCAAATACCTAACAGCAAACATTTAATTCTTTAATTTTATTATTTTTCTTAAACACTTTTAAGTTGCTGTGCTTTTTGTTTTGTTCAACAAATGAAAGAGAAGAAAAAAATCCAAAAAACAATTGTTCAAGAAACGAACTCATAAACAACTTGTTAGTTTAATTTCAATATTGTTGTTGGTACATTTTCAGGTTTTTTTTAATTTTTTTCTTTTTTGTTTAATAAATATTTAACACAACAACAATATACAAAAGACCTTGCTTTCGATTTTCAATCTTTTGTAGTACATTCGTTCTATTTGCCAGAAAAAGTTGTGAAAAAAAAGAAACTACAAAAAGACGTTAAAATGCCAACAACAAGACAAGACAAAACACCGTAGATACAATTTTTGTTTTGTTTTATTAAATAAACTTTTAGCTAAAATTCATGTTAAAAATATATGCTGTACGAGTATGTATGTGATATATTCACAAAAAATCAACGATTTAGTGTATTTTTTGGCATTTACATATTAAAACGAGTCATTTTGGATTTGATAAAATGAATTTACAAACAAACAAAAAAAAACACACACACACACACAACTTCGATTGGTTTCAGTCAGAATAATAAAAATATTATAAGACTATTACAAAAATATTTTTTAATAAAAAAAAAATTTTTTGGCTACAATACTCAATCCCCCCTTTCAACTTTTTCAACTGACAGGAAAAAGAATTGATGCGAATATTGTTATTATTGAATTTCTCGGGCCAGGTTGATAATTTTACAGGGTTATTTTTCTATTATAATGTTCAGAAGAACTTTAATAATATCTTATTCTTTATGTTGTGCTGACCTGGAAAGTCAATATCCTTTTTACAATGAAAACCCCTATTTGTCTCACTTAAGTTACGATTATATATTTTATTCTTCTTTATTTGAACGCCAATCCAAGAGTAACTGAATACGGGACAAAATGTCAATGACATGTGCTGTGTTCACAGTTGTTACATTTAGTATTATATAATATACAGCGCTTACGTATATAACTTATACTACATCCTCTTTTTCAAAATATCTTAAATACTGTTAAATCTAAAAATTTAACACTTATTTAAATTCAACTTCTTATTCAGGTTCAAAAATGTCAGATACCTATACTTCCAAGAATACCATAGCTCTTTTCACAGTCTCGTGCAAATGGTATTGCATCATTGCATTTGCAAAAAGGTTTAGCATATTTTTACTCTACACTAACAAAATACACAGCAATGCTGACCCAACATCGTTAGGTCATTCCAATAGTAGTCGTATGTCCATCTCTATTAATCTGTTGATTTCTTTTTTTGATTTAGATAATAAAGGAATCTCCACTTTTCTTGCTACTGTTTGTACGAAGTGGGTAATATTTGTTTTCAGTTTGATGTGTATGTACTTCGCCTTTAAACTCTACAATTTCACGAAAAAGTCGTGGAAAATTGTCAACTAACTTCAATGACGTATTCTCAGCTTTGCTTTCCGAAACTAAGAAATTTTCGAAAGCCGGAGGCCGAAAATTCGAGATTTGGAGAATATCCAATTGTACTATAGCGCTTCGATGAACTTTACATTTACAATGTAAACATGCACTTTACATAGCTTCTCATTATGAATTAATGTGGCCTCAGTTGCCTCGGGCACTTGAATGAGACATTTAGACTTATTGAGAAACTATTTTGGTGAGCATCTAATTTCACGTTTTGATACGTTAAATTGGCAATCTAGATAGTACTTATCCCACCTTTGGAATATCTTCTCTGCAACGTTGTTAATAAGTAATATAGCAGGATCAGTTACTTAAAACTGATTTTCATAGGTGTTAATTATCTTCTTTTAATTCGTCATTGTTTAGCAACAAACCCTTACGACTTTGAAGGCAATAACATCAACAGATTACTCGATTGTACCTTGTACACTCGTGCGCTTTTGGTTTTATTATAACTTAAAGATAGGACATAGCTAATGAAAGATCCGCAGGAAATTAAGTTTTTGTTGAACAAATAGAATACTGCAGACACAACTAACTTTACAACTTTGACAAATAAACATCTTTTTATGGTATTAATTATTAATTATGTTATCTCTGTTTACAAAACATTCCTTCAAAGCCATGGCAGCGCAAATCGACATCCAGCAGACACTCGTAGCGCTTGTCTGTTTATCTTTTGTAGTTTTCTGTGCAAAAAACAACAAAAAAGTTTTTAGCCAAAAAAAGAGCTGGTCAATATATTGAAGAAATAAAAAAATAGCCAGCGTACGACCAAAAGTAAATAAACCTAATGGCCAACGTTGTTGACGTTCTTTTTATGGTCAAATCGATCGAAACGGGTCTATTTTGAAAAGTAACAGTAATAAAGACAGTGCTCGACAAAGTTTGCTCACTAAATGTAATTTAAGACGTGACAATTGTCATGTTGGGGTAAGAGAGTACCGACTGCGACTAAAAATTCCGCTATGTTCTACAACAGCAAGCGCAAGCAGCTTTGCCAATTCATACCTTAAACACGCAGGTCTTTTCCTCAATCTTAAACTCGATGGAAGGCCTCCTGATTCCTGATGCATTTAATTTCCAACACTCTTTTTGTAGCAACTAAGAAAATATTAGAAAATGTAATACACCAAATATTATTTTACTCTTTCATATATTCTATAATTAAGCCTATGGCTATGTTCTGTAACTTTGGCGAGAAATTCTTGCGTCGAAAACTTGTGAAACAAATTATTCCATCGTTTCTCGAAAAGTGAGAAAAAAAACTGCGTCTGTAACTCACATCGAAAACTATTCAAAGCAATTACGTCGTTACGTTAGAAATGTCAGAAAATATAAAACAATGCCGGCATGCAATTTTAAGAAATGAGAACGCCAGCCACAATTAGTACCACAGCCGACCAAAAATTACTGAAGTTAAGAAATTTTGTTCGACGGCGTCATATTATAACCGCCGGCTATTGGCTCTAATGTTTACATTTTATTTACAAAATACATAAAGGCTGGTTAAAGTTCAAGGGCCGATGTTGATTTTGAATAAAACACAAACTATTTAGGAAATTATTGTAATTTTATTTTATTATGATATATTGGTATTATTCAATTATGTATGGAACAAAATATCGGCCAAATGGTTGCCGCGACCACGGCGGCACACCTCCATCCGATGGTCTAAATTTTCGATGACCCTGAGGCATAATGGAGGTTCTATGCCGTTAATGTGCCGAATTATCTCATCCTTTAGCTGTTGAATTGTTGCTGGCTTATCGACGTACACCTTTTCTTTCAAATAACCTCAAAGAAAAAAGTCCAACGGTGTCAAATCACATGATCTTGGCCGCCAATTGACATCGCCATTACGTGAGATAACACGGCCATTGAATTTGTTGCGCAAAAGAGCAATTGTTTCGTTAGCTGTGTGGCAACTGGCACCGTCCTGCTGAAACCACATATCTTCTACATCCATATCTTCTAATTCGGGCCATAAAAAGTTCGTTATCATCTCACGATAGCGAACACCATTCACAGTAACTGCCTGACCGGCCTCATTTTGGAAAAAATACGACCCGATGATGCCGCCAGCACATAAACCGCACCAAACAGTCACTCTTTGTGGGTGCATTGGTTTTTCAATGCACCCACAAAGAGTGGATTCTCATTCGCCCAAATGCGGCAATTCTGTTTATTGACGAATCCACTGAGGTGAAAATGTGCCCCATCACTGAAGATGATTTTCTTGGAAAATTGATCATCATTTTCATAATAAGTCTGGATAACTTTAACACGTTGTTGGATTGTGTATCTCTCCATGGTTCAAATTGAATAAGTCTGAAATAGAGAAATGTCAAATAAAATTCGGAAAAAAACTTGGCGGTTAGGTGTGGTTCACATTCCATCTCGGCCCTTGAAATTTAACCACCCGATACTTGTGCACAAAATTTTGTAAAGTTAAACAAACAAAGTGAATTAGAAATCGTGAACAGTGTAAAAACCATTATAAAGTATTACATTATACTTTATTGGGTCGGAAATTCAAATAGCAGAAATTCCAAACGGAATCACAAAATTAATTAAAAAAGTTAAAATAAAGAAAAACAATCGTTATAAACTTAATTTAACAGCCAAATTCTTATTTTTTTAAGTACTATTATCCATTTTATGATGATTATTGTTTCTTGAAATAATATCTCACTGCCTTTTTAATTGCGAGAAATAATGACAGTTGAAAGCGGGAAATTTTTCTATAAAATCGCGAGTAATTTTCTTACGTGACAGCTATTACTCACCAAAAAAGTTATAGCTACAGTTTAGTGGGAAAAGCAAGAAAGCTGTTTGTTTCAACTTAAGAGAATGTTGTTTCATTTCAAACGTTTCAATCAAAAAGTTTCTCGTGGCGAGAGTTACTGGATTTAAAAAATTCTTCACTTGTTTACTGATAAAAATTCCTTCGCACATTGTCTTTACACAAGTTTTACTGTAAAATGAGAGCATGTAATAAAACTCAACAACTGGCAAGACGTTGGCTTAGTTCGCTGACGTTAAGGCGTTGTTGGTATTGTTTCTTAACCGGGCTAAGTAGTTTTTATTTCAAATTTTTTTTTCTTTTTATTTATTTTGAAAATAAATTTATTACAGAATATTTCGAAATGACACACACCAAACAACAACCAGTTAAAATTAATGAATTTCAACTGATTTGGTGAACAGATTTTGACCCCAACGTGCGTTTAAAGAGGTTGATTTCCTTTAAAGCCAAAACCAGAGTACAGTTTCAAGTTTTATTTTATTGAGTCATTTTAAAAGGCAAACAATTACAACAATTATAAAAACTTAGCGAAAATATGTGGCTTGAACAAGGAGGTGAGTATTTGTGGCAACGAAAGCGATATCAAAGCTTGAAGCGCCAAAATATAGTTTTCGATTAAGAATTATCTTTTTACAATATTATAATTACAAATAGCAAAAAACTTATTTTATAATTCCACAATGCAAGAGATTTTATATGAAATGTATTCAGTTCTTTGAGGCAATTCACTTGTTAGTGTTATGGAAACATCAGGTGGGTTACTCTCTATAGCGATGCGAAAGGTAAATGCGATAGGAGTATAATTTTTGTACTCTATGCCGTTTGCGAAAACTTTTTTGCGGAATAGTTTGAAAATGAAGCAACACTGCTTCATACACAACATAAACTACAGCGAAGAATGCTAAAATAAAGTGTGCGAAATGGAAAAATTAAATAGGAAGGGAAAACACGAAAACGCAATACAGGGTACCAATTCTTCGATTACGAACCATTTTTCTTTCGCATCGCAATAGTGAGTAACCCCCCAGATTAAAGTGGCTGAATATTTGTGATATCAAACCTTAAATCGATAAAACTTCATTCATATTTATTATTATTAGGTTTCATTGGTGTCTAAAAAGCCTTTGAAATCGATGCAATCGAAGCGTTCAAAGTCAAAAACTTTATAATAACAAAGATTTGATTTGAAGATCTCAGCAGATCTAATCTAGTTCAGCACCAACCCGAAGATCAGATGAAAGAGTGCAATCTACCGTCATCACATCTCGATACTTTTGCCAAATTGTACAGCACCGGTCTGCCTAGATAGAAAGCCTACTATAAAAAAAACTGGATACTGACAGACGAAATGCTCAATAGTCTCCACCTCCTTCGCATCATTGCAGCTTCTATAGAAATCATTAAATGGAAGATTTAATTTCCTGGCGTGCGTTCCTATGCCCCGTCCGAACATCCACAAAATGAACGCAACCTCCGGGGCAGATCTCTAAGGGTAATGGTAATAGTTATCTTACCTGAGACATTTCAGCCTTGATATTCAACAGGTAACTTCACTAGATCATCTGTGCAGTCCCTAATAGTTCAAGCTGGACCTGGTTCTGACAGTTCTTATGAGGGATCCTAACCATCTTATCTATATCCCCTTGTTGTAACCAGACCACGGCCTTTGCCTCCTCGCCCACTACAACATTTCCGGCCTTTTCACTGTGCATCCATACCCAAAAAAGTTCCATGTTCGGGTGTCTTGCTATCTCATTTCGAGACACACTGGAGAGCAGGGTCTGCCGTGGCGTACACCAAACCAGGATACTCTGCTTTCTGGGACATAGAGGGGAAGAAGACCCTCGCTTGTTGTAACAAATAATACTCTAGGAAGCCGCATGACTTGTATTGGGTTTCGAAATCCTTAACAAGGGCTAAGATTGGCATAACGGAGATCAGCAAAGCCCTCGTTACGTTCTGTCATGTAGATCATTTCAGCGCTGATCATGGTTGAGGCGCCTGCCTTGGCTGAAACTTTCTGACTGTGGTTTAAATCTAAAATCGCAGGAAAGGGCATTAAGTTCCCTGATAACTTTGGTACATGCTGGCTTTCGGGGGCAGCAGATACCTGTAATATAAGGAACTAGTAGTGATGGTTAGACAGGTGAGTTGATTAAGTGCTGATACTCTTAGTGAACTTTGGCCTATCAACTCACTAAGCGTTGGCTTTCATTGACTGCCAGGATATTGCAGCCAGAAGAGATTAGAAGGCCCGAACACTATATGGCTACAAACTTATGGTAAAAAGTTGTGACCAGTGGGAGCCTAGAAAGCTATGCAGAGGAGCTGATGAATCGTAAATAACCTCGTGGAGTTGGTCTATCATCAGATTAAACCGACAAGGCAAGTGTTGATAAATCAATTCACAATCAATCTCGTTTACCCGAAAATCGACCTGGAAGTTGTATAGACCGCCTATAATACATTCAATGCAGTAAGGCCGTACATATTCTGATATTGTCCTGTAGTACCTCAACTAGCTAGCTGCCTTAATTATAGCCGGGATTTCCACTTACATTACGTCACTCATTTTACAGCCTACAGCTAATCGTCTTATCATACATGAGGATAAAGTTTATCCTCAGTTATCAGTTTAAAATTATGTAGCTCTAACAGAAGCACCCTGTACGAAATATATTAAATTCAACATGTTAGTATTTTTTCTTAACAATTTTCTTGTTCCAACTATTTCTTCTAAGTAAATTAAAGAACATATACTCTTTATACATTTGTACAACACATTAAACAAACTACCATTTATTTATTATTTAATTTGCACAAAAATTTTAATTTTTGAACGCACAAGAAATGTTAATGGCAGTGCTTTAGATTAGACTCACTTTATAATTGTGAATTAAATTAAAAATAATTAAACGAAATCTAAAACTTATTTAATACTATATTTATTGATAATTGGATTGAGATTTGTAAAACCAACAAATTAAATTAAGCCTTAAAAGCCAATTTACTGATAACAAAGAACAGGTATTAGAATTTATCAAACGTGCATTTTATTTATGATTTTTCAAGAACACATGTTTACTTAAATTGTATTCGAATACAAAGGCGAGGATAGGATTTAAAATCAATAGAAATCATCTGCAGCAGGCGATTCATTTGAAACAGTTTTCGCCCACTTTTTCGCATATTTCGGATGGTATCTTGGCGGTAACTTAACGAATGTTGATTTTCAAATACTCTAGCAATAGGAGAATATCCATAGTCTATGATGTAGGTCTTTAGAAAACGGAACATAACGCAATCAAATTATGTGATCTTGGTGGCCGACTAATGTCACCAAAACATGAAATTACGCATTCAGGAAACTTTTCTTGGAATAAAGACTAAGTCGGTTACGTTGCGTGGCTTGTCGAACAGCATATCAACTAATTCATAAACTGGACTTTCAGACAAAAAAGTGTGTTATGAGTATCTTACGGCCATAAGGGTCTGAATTGACGGTAATCGTTTCAGCCAGAGCGGACATTACGATGATGCACAGGCCTGACAACATCCACAACATATCTCTTGATGCCAAATTTCTGTATAATCTTGCCAGTTTCTTGTTCGAAATGTAGCCACGTTCAAACCACCACAATTGTGTTAGTATTATTATTTGAATGTGATTTGAACCGAAACAGCCACTTGCGCTGACAACATTGTTGATCTATTGTGCTTCTCCTTACCCCTCACGGAACTAACTCCTTTCGCAAGTCTGTATCTCCTGTATTGCGATGCGCCACAGTGAGTGATAAAAAGCTCCATTGACTCCTCCTACTCATCACAAAAGCTACAAAATTGTAGAAAATTGGTTATAGATTTATGTGCATCGCTAGTCACTACTTTCTTCCATCTTTCCAGCAGCGCTCGAATTCCGCGTTGAAAAGATTCGTCATCTTTTGAAGCGATCCACGAACCGATCCAATTTGCTACTTCCTAATAAGACCGAAAGTGCTGGTCACTCAGACCGTATGCAGTGATCGAAACAAGTGATAGTCCGAGCCAGCAACGGCTGGAGATTGCGGTGGGTAGGGTGGTGGGGTAGGACTTTATTTTAACGTTTCCATGTTATGTCTTGAGCACTTTTGAAAAATGTAGTCAAGCATTGTCTCCCGTTGTATTGCAACCGTTTGTCTTTCAATGCCCGTCACAAACGCATTAATTGCCTTCGATAACGATCGCCTGTGATCGTTTCAGTCGATTATAACAACTCATAATACACTATGTCGAGCTGGTTGCGCCAAATACTGGGGGGGTTACTCTCTATTGCGATGCGAAAGAAAAATCGAAGAATTGGTACCCTGTATTGCGTTTTCGTATATTCTTTTCGCATTTAATTTTTCCTTTCACACATTTTATTTTATCATTCTTCACTATAGCTTTTTTTGTGATACCAATGCTACTTAATTTTTAAACTTTTTCGCGAAAAAGTTTGCGCAAACACCACAGAACACCAAATTATACTCTTATCACATCTACCTTTCGCATCGCAATAGGGGGTAACCCCCCTGAACATGGCCGTGGTTGGGTAATTCCCCATGATTTTCTCCACTGGGTATTATCGATGCAATGCAGAAATCTCTTCCGTCTTTGTCTGGCCAGCAGCTATTCACAAGCAAATAAATGCCGTTCAACATCTCTCGGCTTCAACTCGTACGGCACCCAATTTCCTGGTTTCTAAATCATTCCCAGACTTTCAGGAGTTTCGAAATCGCTTGTTAAGTAACTGCCAATGATCCTGACAATTCCTATTGCGTTTGACACGAATCTCTGTCAAGTATTGCCTTCAATTCTCCATCTTCGAAGACCGTCTCTCTTCCACCGCCATGATGGTCTTCGACGTCAAAATTACCGTTCTGGAAGCGTTGAAACCACATTCAGCACGTTCTTTCACTAAAGGCGGCCTCAACATAGATATCTGAGAGCATTCGATGAACCTCAGCCGCAGATTTCTTTATATTAAAGCAGAAAATTAAAACCTCGCGTAAATGACGAGAATTTGGCTCGTAAGCTGACATGTTTAACCGAAAATAACTTTATGATGCAGACACAAATCGACTAATATTTCGATCGCGTTATATTTACATATACGTAAGCTTATTGTGTGACATCTATGACCGATTTATTTCGACTATTATTCACCACCACAGCCATCTATTGCAAAACGGATATTTTACGGATTTTATAAAGTTATTTCTTTCTCCTGTAGAGAAACGAAAAATCAAGTTACGTCCTTTTTATATTAAGCCAACGATATATATTCTGGTTTGTGGGCTATTTGGTATTAGTAAGAGACACTACATATCCCGAGTGTTTCCAGAAGGGCTTTTTATATAATCAAAGACCATCATGCGCAAAACTTTGCGCACCTAAAGTTTGGGTTACTAAAGGGTGTTTTTTAAGCTAGATAGAACTTTAAATTGTAAAAAGTAACACAAAAAATTAAATTTTGATGAAACATTTTTTTTATTTGTTTCAGTATACTCTGACAAATCATCGTGAATAGACTCACGCTTGAACAACGCTACGAAATTATCCAAATTTACTTTGAAAATCAGTCGTCGGTTCGCGCAACTTATAGACGACTTCGTCATTTGTATGGCGTACATAATCGTCCATCTGAACAAGCCATTCGTCGAACTGTGGATAGATTTCGTACCCCATACTCTCTAGAGGATGCAATAACACCAGCACGTCGAAGGAATGTGCGTACTGAAGAGAATATCACCGCTGTAAACGAAAGTGTGGAAGAAGATCCAAATTTATCGATTCGTCGTCGGTCGCATGAATTGGGGCTCTGTCCGTCCACTACGTGGAAAATTTTGCGCAAAGATCTCGGCCTACACCCGTATAAGATCCAGCTGGTGCAGGAATTGAAGCCACGAGACCATTGTATGCGTCGTTCTTTCGCCGATTGGGCTCTAGAGCAGTTGGCAACTGACCCGTTGTTTTATCGCAAAATTGTGTTCAGCGATGAGGCGCATTTTTGGCTTAACGGGTTTGTTAATAAGCAAAATTGCCGCATATGGAGTGAGACCAATCCACAAGAGACCCTACAGACTCCATTACATCCAGAAAAATGCACTGTTTGGTGCGGTTTTCATGCTGGTGGCATCATCGGACCTTATTTCTTCAAAAATGAGGCCGGAGCTCGCGTTACGGTCAATGGAGATCGTTACCGCACTATGATCAATGATTTTTTGTTTGAAAATATGGATGACATTGATCCGGAGGAGATGTGGTTTCAACAGGATGGCGCTACGTGCCATACGGCGAACGCAACCATCGACTTACTGAAATCAAAATTTGGCGATAAGTTGATTTCGAGAAATGGACCTCTTCACAGCCTCCAAGTTCGTGCGATTTGACACCTCTCGATTATTTCCTGTGGGGCTACGTGAAGTCACTGGTTTATGCTGATAAACCAGCAACAATTGACGCCTTGGAGGCCAGCATTGTTCGTGTTGTTCGTGACATACGGCCAGCAGTGCTCGAAAAAGTGGCCCAAAATTGGACGTCCAGAATGCGCTTCGTCAAGAACAGCCGCGGTGCCCATATGCCCGAAATCATTTTCAAATGTTAATGTCACGTATTGATCTTTCGAATAAAAAAAAATTTTGATTACAATTTAATTTTTTGTGTTATTTTTTACAATTTCAAGTTCTATCGGGCTTAAAAAAACACCCTTTACATCAGACTATGCAGACAAACTTGAGGATCACTTGAATGTCGTATTACTAGCAAGAGCTAGTTTTTCATCAAAAATGAGAAGAGAACCTCTTCACAGCTGACTGTTATCGATGATATAAAGTCAGCGCCAATTTTGTTCCGCTAGTGAAAAGTGACGTTTATATATATAAATAACTGCAAAAACGTGTTGAAGAATTAAAATATCATCCCTTTCAATGTTATTTCTGTGTCTTAATTTTTCTTTTAATTCAAAAATACATAAAACCTTGATCCGCTTTTTGAATAATTAACTTGTCATACAATTTAAAAGTTTATTTTTATAAACTCAAAATTTGCTTTTAACATTTTCGAAATTCTTTAAACCTATAATTTACCTGGTAACAAAAAAAAAAAAATGAATAATTATAATTGAAACACAGAAAAATGATTCTTAAAGTCCGCCAATGGACGAGATTATGTTGGGGCAACCGATAGTCAATCTTCAATGTTGTGATCACTGTTAAGGTTAATCTGTTTTAAAGGCTAAATTCATTAATTTTTTCGTTTTTCAATCCAATAAGTCCAGTCAGTTTCTGTGCAAAACATTTTTATCTCTAATTGACCAGTTGCTACTTTAGTTGTTGCTGTTGTTGTTACTGATGTTGTGGTCGTAATTAAAATTGTCATGGAAAATTTATATGAAAATTAATTGCTTTTAGATACCGTGAACGATTTTGCTTTACGAATTTGTTTTAATTTGTTTTACTTTTTAAAGATGACTTGACAAAACTGTTGGCCACAACTTAAAAACTCACGTACGCAATGAGATTTTTGAATATAAAATTCAAGTAATATTTAGATTTAATTATTTCGAGCTGGTGATCAAAATATGCGTTCAATAAAAGTTGCGTAGCTGGAAAGCAAAAAAAAAAAGACACTGAGAGAAAAATAAGCAGGACTTGGCACGTTTTGCTTTTGAAATGACAACATTTTAAAAGACCTCAAGAATAGAGGGAGTAAACAATTTATCTGTATTTCAAGTAGTTTTAGAAAATCACAAGAAGAATTCAGTACCGGGTGACTACGAACTGTTCGTAGTCCATTAATCAGAATTTGTGTATCTTTCTATATGGAAACCAGCCTACTTAGATCGTTTCTTGGTCTCGCTGTGTGGCCTGTGGGATATGCATGTAAAATCTGCACATCCCCTACCGGTTCAGACCCAAACCACCCCGAGAACCAAATAGAAAAATCGAGTCCGTACATCCCGCCTTCCGATTGGTCTAGAAGCCGTGCAGTTAAACTACTACAGAAATGGTTGCCCTCTGCACAACAACAGAGAGTTGTTGAAAATGCAAAAATATGTAACATAGCTCGTTCCAATTTTACAGAAGAAACAAAAGACATTATAAAAATAAAAAATATTTTAGATGTACAGGGTATCCGCGAGAGAGGTATACTAATTTGCTTGTTTATAATTTTTTATTAAATGAAAGAGAATGGATCTAATATAAGTATATAATTAATAGGCAAACAGAGGTTTAAAATTCATTTTGTAACGAGTGATTTTTTTGCTATTATCTTTTTGGCAACACTAGTTTTGACAGCTCACGCACGTTTTGTATCTTGTGTCACTGTCAAACATCTTCAGTTTGGTCTATAATTTAATCATGAATCGTCTTACAAACGAACAACGCTTGCAAATTATTGAATTTTATTACCAAAATGCGTGCTCTGTTAAGAAAGTTCATCGCGCGCTTCTTCCATTTTATGGTCAGTTTAATCGACCTACTGAGGCTTCTATTCGGGCTATTGTAAAAAAATTTCGCACCAAATTTACATTGTTGGACATTAAACCACCAACACGCTTACGTAGAGTGCGAACTGAAGAAAATATCGCAGCCGTATCGGCCAGTGTTGGTGATGACCGTGAATTGTCGATTCGGCGCCGTTCGCAGCAATTGGGCCTCTGTTACTCCACTACGTGGAAAATTTTGCGGAAGGATTTGGGTGTGAAGATACAGCAAGAATGGAAGCCAAACGACCTACCACAACGCCAAATTTTTGGTGAATGGGCTCTTGAAAAGTTAGATGAAGATCTACTTTTTTATCGAAGAATTGTGTTCAGCGACGAGGCTCATTTCTGGTTGAATGGATACGTGAACAAGCAAAATTGCCGTGTTTGGAGTGAAGAGCAGCCAGAAGCATTGCCAGAGCTACCTATGCATCCACAAAAAACAACCGTTTGGTGCGGATTATGGGCTGGCGGCATCATTGGGCCGTATATCTTCAAAGATAATGCGAATCACAACGTTACTGTGAATGGTGAGCGCTACCGTGCGATGACAACAAACTTTTTTTTGCCCAAAATGGAAGAGCTTGAGACATGTGGTTTCAACAAGACGGTGCCACATGCCACACAGCACGCGAAACAATGGACCAATTGAGAGGCGAGTTCGGTGAACAGTTTATTTGACGCTTGGGACCAGTCAATTGGCCGCCCAGATCGTGCGATTTAACGCCTCTAGACTATTTTTTGTGGGGCTATGTTAAGGCTAATGTCTATAGCGACAAGCCTGCTTCGATTGACGCACTGGAAGCCAACATTGCCAACATTATTCGTGAGATACCGGCCGAAATGTTGGAAAGAGTATGCTAAAATTGGGCTAAGCGGATGGACCATTTGAGGCGCAGCCGCGGCCAACATTTGCATGAAATAATCTTCAAACATTAAATTATATCGACCCAACTATCGATCCAAATGAATATTTCATGCATTTTTCTGAATTTTATGTGTTTTTTTTTTTTAAATTTCCGATAGTTCTTATAAAATCACCCATTAGTATGTATGGATTACAGTTTAAAATTCATTTTGTAGTATGTATGGATTACAGTATCTAATAAATTTCCGCCTCTGCTAGCGTCGCAAATGTGAGCCATTTTGAGCACATTTTTAATTACATTCTCACATATTTCACACGTTTTTCAAGCGTTTCTGGTTAGTTTGTAGAAATCTTGATTTTCAGATATCCCCACAAAAAAATAACTCCGGAGCAAACAAATCAGGCTACCGTGAAGGACAATCAACATCATCAGTTCTTGAAATAATTTGTTGTAACAAAAGGTGTCGCAGTAATTCCAGTGTAATCCTGGTATCGTCTTGTTGATACCACATGTTAATCAAGCCCAAAGTATGCAGTTGTGAAGTTAAAAGCTTTACAATTATATCACGATATCGCTCCCCATTCACAGTGACCGTTACGCCGCTTTCATTTTCTAAGAAGTAAGGTCCAATGGTTTCTCCTACCAAATTGCACACGGTGACCGAAGAATAATTTGAGGGGTTCCCATTGCCCAGAACCGACTATTCTGTTTGTTCTATTAACCATTTAAATGAAAATGTTTTTTGTTACTCAGTATGATCTTTTCATGAACATCGGGGTTGCCATGCGCGAGCTGTAGTAATCTATTGGCATATGTACGGCGGCGTAAATGTCACAGAAGATCTTGTGTCGACTGAACATTAAATTGACACAAATTATTGTGCAAAATTGTGGCCAAAGTTGTTGAGCATGGCGTCGAATTGAGGTTGATGGATTGTTTTGAATACTTTCTTAAACAACAGTAATGTTTTTAGCCGATCTTGCAGTACGTTGTGGTACATGCTTGGGCCTATCACCTGCAGACCCACTTTTTGTTCGAAATCATTCACTACACGATAATGAGTGCGTTTTCTTGGCACGTTGTTTCTTTCAAAATTTGCACCAAACTTCCTCAGCGTCACAGTAATCGATGATTGATTTTGGTAAAATATTTTAACACTTAAACCATGTTGTTTTATCGAGTATTTTTCCATGATAAATTTGCCACTTGTCTACGTCACAGCTGGCAAATATGAACTGTCAAGACTAATTTTTTTTAAGTGAAAAACAAACACAAAAACTGCGAAGATTTTTTGCTTGCCTGCAGTAACACCCAGGGTCTGTGGCAGGAATCGAACCTGCGATCTCGAGACTGTTAGTCGAGTGCTCTACCAAATCAGCCATCGAGTCACCCAAATGGCATTAAAACTACGTACTATACCTTCCCGGCGGACACATGGTTGTAACTTGTGATGGAATATGGAATTCTAGCACAACAGCTAAGCTACTTCAAAATAAACCTAAAAACTGATGGAGGCATGTAAGCTATCATAACGGGTCATAATCAATCAAAAACTATTGATTTTTTTATTATATTTAATTGTAGAGTTTCGATGACGACATGTTTGTACATATCTACATAATTCTGTAGGTATTTTTTTTTCATTTGATAAAAAAAAAATATTTTTTATATAATAAAATAACTTTTTTTTTTTTTCTTATATTTTTGACAACTTGCAAAACAAACGCGATCAGCCGCCTTCAAGGGCAAACGTCTTACAAAACAAAATTGTTCTTTAAAAAAAAATTGAAAAGACACGGATTTACTTCAAATGCAAATCAAATAAAAATTATTTAGAATGGCATTTTAGACAACTTAACACAAAAATAAATAATAAAATAAAAAAATATGCATAGAAAAAATAAATAATATAACTTGTGAAACCAAGTAGCTGCCACAAAGTACTAGTTTTCGAGATTTTTGTTTTTGTATTTTCAACATTTCATATGATATTACAACAGACAACAACGAAAACAGCAAAATGTAATTTTAGGATACAAAAAAATAAAGAAAAAGATTGACTAAACATGAAAATTAAAATGCAAAGAGATTTATTAGACACACAATGCCTGGGAAGTACAGCGAAAAGGGAAGGAAGCAGCACAACTTGAAGAATAATACACTAAAAGCAATAATAATCCAAAAATAGTCCACAAATAAATAAAAAAAATTTTATGTTCATTGCGATTTTAGTGTTATTTTTTATGTACAAAAATAAATGGAAAACACTATTCGGCAGAATGGCAGGATATACGAGGGCAGATTGATATTGAAGCTACCTAGCGCTTGATGACACAAAAGATCAGGGGTCTAATCACCGCATACGATATCGAATTAACTATCGTATCGAATAACATTACGATACATCTAAATTATGGCAACCGATGCATATTGGATCGTAATTTAAACAAAATGCAATAGATTGAAGACCATACGTTCCCTAAAAGTAGGAATACAAAAAATAAATCCGTTAACTTTTTTATATTATTGCAATACAGTTTATTCAATATCGTATGCCGTGATACCAAAATGAAGAATTTCGATAATTTTGCTCGATATCGTATGCGGTGATTTGGCCCCAGAATTGCTTTTAACCATAAAAAAAAAATTCATGGAAAAATCGGTTTAGGCTATATCTCGAGTATATATGGACCGATATCAGAAATTTTTAATTTCTGTATTATAGTAACGTGCTTTTATAACCAGATCCACTTTTAGGCATACAATTTTTTTTTCATAGAAAAATCGGTTTAAGCTATACCTCGGGTATATATGGACCGATATTAGAAATTTTTAATTTCTCTATTATAGTAACCTCCTTTTATAACTAGAATCGCTTTTAGGCATAAGTTTTTTTTTATGGAAAAATCGGTTTAGGGTATCTCGGGTATATTTAGACCGATATCGGAATTTTTCATTTTCTGATTTTTGTAGTCGTTTTTTATTGCCAGCACAACTTTTAAGCAAAAAAAAAATGTTGTTTAAGTTCACTTACGCGACATTTTCATGAAAAATCGGGTTTGGCTATATCTCGGGTATATATGGACCGATGTTGGGCATTTTTATTTTCTGTATTTAAGTAACCTCCTTCTATTAACAGAACTAATTTTAAGCAAAAAAAAAGTTCTTTAAGATCGCTAACGAGACATTTTCATTAAAAATCGGTTTGGGCTATATCTCAAGTATATATGGACCGATATCGGGAGAAAGTTTTTTTTTTTTGTAATCGCCATATTAATAATTGTATGAAGTTTGAAGCAAAACAAACAAATTTTTTTTTTCAAAAATTTTTATACAATAATGGCTTTTTTCGTATTCTTGGATATAAGTAAAGGGTGTTTTTTTAAGCTAGATAGAACTTTAAATTGTAAAAAGTAACACAAAAAATTAAATTTTGATGAAAAATTTTTTTTATTTGTTTCAGTATACTCTGACAAATCATCATGAATAGACTCACGCTTGAACAACGCTACGAAATTATCCAAATTTACTTTGAAAATCAGTCGTCGATTCGCGCAACTTATAGACGACTTCGTCATTTGTATGGCGTACATAATCGTCCATCTGAACAAGCCATTCGTCGAACTGTGGATAGATTTCGTACCACATACTCTCTAGAGGATGCAATAACACCAGCACGTCGAAGGAATGTGCGTACTGAAGAGAATATCGCCGCTGTAAACGAAAGTGTGGAAGAAGATCCAAATTTATCGATTCGTCGTCGGTCGCATGAATTGGGGCTCTGTCCGTCCACTACGTGGAAAATTTTGCGCAAAGATCTCGGCCTACACCCGTATAAGATCCAGCTGGTGCAGGAATTGAAGCCACGAGACCATTGTATGCGTCGTTCTTTCGCCGATTGGGCTCTAGAGCAGTTGGCAACTGACCCGTTGTTTTATCGCAAAATTGTGTTCAGCGATGAGGCGCATTTTTGGCTTAACGGGTTTGTTAATAAGCAAAATTGCCGCATATGGAGTGAGACCAATCCACAAGAGACCCTACAGACTCCATTACATCCAGAAAAATGCACTGTTTGGTGCGGTTTTCATGCTGGTGGCATCATCGGACCTTATTTCTTCAAAAATGAGGCCGGAGCTCGCGTTACGGTCAATGGAGATCGTTACCGCACCATGATCAATGATTTTTTGTTTGAAAATATGGATGACATTGATCCGGAGAAGATGTGGTTTCAACAGGATGGCGCTACGTGCCATACGGCGAACGCAACCATCGACTTACTGAAATCAAAATTTGGCGATAAGTTGATTTCGAGAAATGGACCTGTCAATTGGCCTCCAAGGTCGTGCGATTTGACACCTCTCGATTATTTCCTGTGGGGCTACGTGAAGTCACTGGTTTATGCTGATAAACCAGCAACAATTGACGCCTTGGAGGCCAGCATTGTTCGTGTTGTTCGTGACATACGGCCAGCAGTGCTCGAAAAAGTGGCCCAAAATTGGACGTCCAGAATGCGCTTCGTCAAGAACAGCCGCGGTGCCCATATGCCCGAAATAATTTTCAAATGTTAATGTCACGTATTGATCTTTCGAATAAAAAAAAATTTTGATTACAATTTAATTTTTTGTGTTATTTTTTACAATTTCAAGTTCTATCGGGCTTAAAAAAACACCCTATATTTAGACCGATATCGGAATTTTTCATTTTCTGATTTTTGTAGTCGTTTTTTATTGCCAGCACATCTTTTAAGCAAAAAAAAAATTTTGTTTAAGTTCATTTACGCGACATTTTCATGAAAAATCGGGTTTGGCTATATCTCGGGTATATATGAACCGATATTGGGCATTTTTGTTTTCTGTATTTAAGTAACCTCCTTTTATTAACAGAACTGATTTTAAGCAAAAAAAAGTTCTTTAAGGTCGCTAACAAGACATTTTCATTAAAAATCGGTTTGGGATATATCTCTGGTATATATAGACCGATATCGGGAGAAAGTTTTTTTTTTTTTTTTTTTTTTTTTTTTTTTTTTTTTTTTTGTAATCGCCATGGTAATAATTGTCTGAAGTTTGAAGCAAAATAAAACAAATTTTTTTTTTCAAAAATTTTTATACAATAATCGCTTTTTTCGTATTCTTGAATATAAGTTCATCAGCTATATGTGAACCGATTTTGCTGAATTTTAATAGCAATTAGAACAAATTTTTTTTTTCAAAAATTTTTATACAATAATGGCTTTTTTCGTATTCTTGGATATAAGTTCATCAGCTATATGTGAACCGATTTTGCTGAATTTTAATAGCAATTAGAAGGCTGCTGAAGCACAATAAAAATGTCTTACAAAACATCGTAGTATTTTCAAGTACTATCCATCGTCTTCTTTCATATTTCAAAACAAACACTTCAGTGCCGAAATGTTCTAAACACATAAACGAATACTGTCTTATAAGCATTTAGCACAAACAGAACCAAACACAAGTAGAACCGAATGAAACAGAACAACATTGAAGTAGAACTGCAAGCACTGAAGCAATGTTCTACTTCAGTTTTGTTTATAAAATTTGTTGTTGTTGTTTCTGGTTTTTGTATTAGTGCCCAAGTGTTCTATGTACTGTATGCTCATGCGTATATGTTGTTGTTGTTCATGGTTTTTGGTTTTGTATTAAGCACAAATATTTAAGAAGCAGTATGCTCAAATACCAACATACTTGCTGCGACTCATCGTTTATTTGCTCTATTGTGATGTTTTGTTTTGGATTTTGCAGTGAAACAGAATTCAAGTACTGTACATACAAGCACTGTCGTGAAGACGTTTCAGAACTGTTTGTTCTGTTTTTTTAAAGCTCTCTGAAACTCTGAAAGTTTACGCCAAAAAAAATCTGAAAATTTGGTGAAATGTGCTGTTTGAAAGGAACATCAATCAGTACAGTAAAAAATAAAGTCTATCAAAAAAGATTTTTCATGGAATTGTCCGATTTTACTACGATTGCCTGATCCATGTAAATTAAAAGCTCGATTGTTGTTTACTTTATTTTGTTATTCTCTTATTGTTTAAGCTTATTTTGTCAAATATTTGCTCAACGTGATTGTACCTTTACCCAGCGGCCAAAGTTTCGCTTACAGAAGCGATGATCCGATGCACACTTGTAAGTCAGTAATGCACACCATCTCATATACGAACCTAGTATACTTTTTCATATACATTGCCGCATTTGTAGAGTGAACGCCTACCACCTGCACACAAAGTAAGCGAGCTAGTGTGGTGTTCATCCAACAAAAGCTCATTACTTCCTAACATACATTGTAAGCTATCAGTAGGCAGCTCGAATACAATCTCGCATACTTTGTAAGTCGGAAGTAGGCTACATTGTAAGCCGGCAGTAGGCAGCTCGTACGTACTGCGCAATTCAGTTTTTTGAGAATATTCCATTAAATAAATTTGTTCCGTTTTTTTGTCTACTGCATTCTTTAATTTTTTCACTAAATATTTTATCTTTCTTGTACCTTTTTTAAATTGTTTTCTAGGCACTTTTACCTAATTTTGTTAATTAAAATTTTTGCAACGTAGTCTGACAAAGACGGCGAACGTTTGTTTTACAACTAAAAAATAAAATACATAAATATAAATGTGATACAAAAGATGAATGTGATTCATTTTTGGGAAATCCATATACTACTTTCATACACTTTGTAAGTTATCATTCATTGATTACAAAGTGTTGCACACATCATCGAAGAGAAGTAATGTGGTAGGCAATGTTCGCCGCTGGGTACTTTGTTTTACATTTTATTCTCTTCTCTTTAAACGAATAACAACGTCTTAATACAACACAGGAAAAAAATTGTTTCGTGTTCAATAACGAAATTCGTTGAATCAATTAATAAATTATTTGACCTGTAAAGGAATTCGTGGATTCAAACAAATGTTTAGTAAAAAAAATGATTGATCGAAAACAACTATTCTTTAAACAACAACAAAATACGATATCCAAGGTTTTTTTTGAGATTTGGGTATATGCATACAAATTATATTTTCAATTAAAAATTTTGTTGATTTTATGCTTACTATAATTTTTTCTGTGAATATAATAATTTCTACGCAGACACGCACTGCGAAAAATACTTTTGATATAAAAAAAAATATATATATAAAAATAAAACCAAAAATTCTATTCTATCGTTATAAACGAGACGGTGCGGTAACGCAGTACAAGTCTGTTACTTAATTTATTTCGCTTTTTCGTTTTACAGGTCTTTTAAACGTGAATTGCCATGAACCAATTTGATAATTTAGTTGGAAAAACTTTTAATTTGTTTTTATTTATTTTTCATTATTACCAACACAAAACGCTGCTGCAACAAATTTTGAAAGTAACAAAAATGGTTTTGTTGCTGTTTGGAAGGTTTGACTGAAATAAAAAAGTAATTAACTTCCAGCAAGCAATAACTACTTATATGAAAAAGAAAAAATCAAACCAAATATTTGGAAATCATAAAAAGAAAAACTAAAATGCTGAAAATATTGAATTTCATTTGATTGGCAATAATCCATTATTTATATGGGCTTTTTTTTTGTTTGAGTGTATGTGTGTGTGTTTGTGTGTGTGTGTTTGGGCCTTAGTTCAACTCCAAATACAATTCATATTTGCTATTTCTTTGTTAACAGTTTTTATTTCAATATGTTTTCCACAATGTTCATTAGAAAATCATATTAAGGAATAAACAAAAATTATTAAAACACAGTTTGTTTAAGTAGGGGGAACGATGGTGGGGAGAGGGGGGGCACGGTTGTGTAATAATAATCACGTTAACAGCGAACAACCCACACGCATTATCCACAGTCACAAGCTGTCAGGCAGGCGGAATGCCCGCTTACCAACAACTATACCATCACTGATTCATTCATGCATGTATTGATTATAATATTAAATTTGCAAAATATGTTGGAAAAAGGCGAACAGAAAAAATGACTTAAAAAAGGCAAACGTCAAAGTTCTATAACAGACAATTTTTCTTTTTTTTTTTTTTTTTTGAACGACGCCAGCACATCAATTAATATCCTGCCGCGTAAATGGCGTCGATGTCATCATTATCATTACCACCAGCACCAACACGATCACAGCATTAATTATTCTATGCAGCTACTGGCACAGAAAACAAACCACAAAAAAATAGGTGTTTCCGTCTCTTATGCATAAGTATTTTATGCTTGTCTGTATGTTATTCAAGGATGTATGTGAAGCTAAAATTAGTATTAAAGGCAAACAAATCCTTGATGCCAACCAAACAGACAGTTATTGTTATCAAAAAACTGGAGCTGGGTTATTCAGAAAGTGATAGGATTTCGATTTTGGAATGGAATAACGGCTAAAATTCTTAGCTTCAAAGGAAAATAAACCCTAGTTGCAAACCTAACAGACACTTATTGGAATCAAGTAAATGGAGTCTGGTTATTCTGAAAGTGACAGGACTAGGATTTTGGAATGGAATAACGTATAAAGGTCTTAGAAGCCTAAAGTTCTTAGCGTCAAAGGAAAACAAGTCCTAACAGACACTTATTGGAATCAAGTAAATGGAGTCTGTTATTCTGAAAGTGACAGGACTAGGATTTTGGAATGGAATAACGCATAAAGTTCTTAGAAGCCTAAATTTCTTAACGTCAAAGGAAAACATGTCCAAGTTGCAAACCTAACAGACAGTTATTGGTATCAGGAGAATGGAGTCTGGGTATTTTAAAAGTGATAGAATTAGGATTTTGGAATGGAATAACGCATAAAGTTCTTCGAAGTTAATTCAAAGAAAAACAACCCCGATTTTCAAACCCAACAGACAGTTATTGGAATCGAGAAAATGGAGCTTGGATATTGAGAAAATGATAGGCTTAGGATTTTGGAATGGAATAACACCTAAAGTTCTTAGAAGCTAATTCCAAGCGCCCTCAAAAGAGACCACGTCTTTGTATTTTAAAATAAATTTTGCAAAATTTTTAATGGGTTTGTGGCCGCAGTTGTTTTTTGATTTACATCACTTGTCAGCCTTATCACGGGATAAATTATTCACAGTTCACCAGCGCCCCATGTGGCTTATAAGGCTCACACAAGTCGCAACTTTTTGCTATAACTTTGAGGAGTTTGAGCCTTCTAACCTCTCCTGTATGCTTCCAGACGACAATGGAAGGCAATGCTTAATGAGTTGGTAGGCTGAAGCCCATTTCCTGATAATTATGGTATATTGCCGGTTTTCGGGGGTTAATATCACCCGAGGGGCTGTTGTCGTGCAACAGTAAGATACCTGTAATGTAAGGAACCAAACGTGGTGGTTAGACGGATGAATTGGTTAAGGGCTTATTCTATTAGTGGGCTTCGGCCAACGTACTCATTAGACCTTATCCTCCATTGACTTCGGGGATATAGCTTACAGGAGGGATTAGAAGCCCCGAGCCTCTTTAACAAGGGTTGTGTCTACATGGCTGCATACTTATGGCAAGAAGGTGCGATCTGTGATGGACCCTGCAAACCACACGAAGACGCTAGCAAATCGTGAATAATTCGCCCCGTAGAGTTGGTCCATCATCGCATAAGGTCGTTAAGGCACGTGCTGCTGTAAATCAATATTCACACTGTATCCATCAAGGACCTTTTTGTGTATTGTAAGCCTCGCAATGACGTCAGTGCACCAACACACTTGCTTTGAGATATTTTTTTCATGGAATTGATATACGAGTACTTCATTGATGGAATTTGATTTCTCAGCAAGAGGTTTATCAGGTTATCATGCATGTATGGCTTATCATGCATGTACGTCAAAGGATTTGCTACCATTGAATATGCCAGTGCGCGCAAGTTTACCGGTGTTTCTGATAGCCGTCATATAAGGTTGCAACACAAGTTTTCAAAAGAATCTTAACTACTTCTCGCGCTTCCTACCTAAGACAGGCCTTCTTTTCAACCTGAAATAAATTGCGGTCCACTTACACACAAGCTTACAAACTTTGTTGCTGTATCTTAGTATATATTAGAAAGCGCAGGGAAAGGAGAAAACATTATATTTACCACCCCTGCATGAAATATAATAAAAATATATTTATATCGCTAACAAGCGTTTTGCCAATAGAAAAAAACTGCCCAAAATCTTTAACGGAGTCTGCACTTACAGAAGGTGCCACCTCCTGAATATGAATACCTTGAAGTAAACAGTAAAATTTAACATGTTTATCAATTCAATAGCGGCAACAACATCGGTGACGAATTAGCCAAGAAAGGGACAACCCTAGAAGACAAGAACTTTGACCATTTTTGCGGACAACCCCTATCAGCGTGCTGACAGGGGATAAAGTTTTACATGCTGCAACGAGAAAGAAACCCCAGAGCCCACATGCCATATATCAAGGAACCTATAGCCGCACAGCAACTTTACAGTTCCCAATTCTAACTTGTTGGAATTACAAAAAAAGTTGGAAAGCAAAAAAGAATTATAAAATGTATGCCTTCATATAAATAAAATGTATCCCTTTTGCGGACAACCCTTATCAGCGTGTTGGAAAAGAATAAACCTCCACACGCTGAGACGTGACCGAGAAAAATGGCCTAGCCCACATGCCTTATAGCAAGGAACCTGTGGCCGCATATTAACTTAAGGAGAACGTTGGAGATATTAAAACGGTCCAGAACTCACCTGAGAGCCACGGTAGCAATAATTACTGGACACTGCTTGTTTTGGAAACTATGCCAGAAAACTATTGACTTCTTTAGAAGTTGCCAAGATGAAAACGACTAGGAGATGGTGCTTCATCTAGATATCTAGCCTATCATGTCTAGCCTCAGTCAATCTAACCTCGCTGGCATCTTCCATATAGAACAGCAGCTGGCTAGCATAGTAGCACGTAGCAGCACATCAAGAGGCTTGCCAATATCTTACCCCATCATCCAAGCATTATAATCTATTTTCTAACTCAACGAGCTATCTTCTTCACAGGGGGAACTGACGAGGATCCACGTGAGCTGGAAAACTGAATATATACTGGGGAATCCAGCGGTCTGAGTTACTTACCTAACTTGTTTATCAATGATGACAAAATCTTACTTAGCGTCGAGGTTTTCTTAATTAAAAGTTATGCTCAGTTATTGGCACTAAAATATTTAATATTCTAGTTTATTCTTAAGTCACAGCATTTCGTGACTTTAAAAAAACGCGTGACTAATCTTACTCACTGGAGTCATAGAGCATAGATATTACTAATCTTAAAACGGCAACCCTTTAACATGAACCCTGAACACACACTATAACATAGTTGGTGCGTTGGCTTACCAACACAGCCACATTTATTTGTGTTCGTCAAAGGATTAGATTCTCACTTTCCACTACTATTTTGCAGCGCTCACAATATGCATGACCAACTAATTGGCAAGAAGAAAAAAAGTTATATCAAAATGACGCCAAGCATATTAACCGACCATATGGTCGTTTGATACAAATAGAATTGAAATATGTAAAACAGAAAAAGAGAAACTCGAAGAGATGGTGAGAGAGAGAGGGAGGGAGAGAGATAAAAAGAAATTTCGTATATAGTTGGAAATGAGTGGGAGGCGAACAAACGTAAATATGTGCGACGGAATGGTTATCAGTAGTAGAAGAAAACCGCATGATAAATGGCAAAGATAGATAAATTTTTAAGTAAATAAATAACTGAATGAAAGGCAAAATGGATGAATGATTGTGCATATATATTGGTGACAAAAAATCTGTTCATGTTAATTAAAACTATGTATTATATTTTACTTTTTTTCTTCTTTCTGTGAGTAGCAGGCAAATTGAGCAACAGAATACCAGTGATTTTGTAAAAGAAGAGGATTACAATACTCATACGTAACAGGACACCCTTTTAAAGAGAAATTTTATTTGCCTTTAACTTTCTTGCTGGGTTTTTCTAGTATCTTTAATAATTGTTTTTTTTTTTTTTTTTGTACTCTTGTACGAAAACCTCTTATCACACGGTTATTGGTGGTTGGTTACCGCTGGCTTTTTATGTTCTTACTTTGTCTCAACAAGACCACATTCTCATTTTAAGTTTTCTATTTTTCTTGTTGCGTTTTCTGTACGGCGCCACATAAATGAGGTCCTCTAGTATATAATAATGTTTTAGGAAAATGAAGGACTACAATTTTACAGCGTAATAAGCATATTGTATAAAGCGTAGAAATTTGTTGGTTTGTTATGGCAACAAAGCAAATAAACCAGAAATATATGTATTATAGCATAAAAATATGAAATTAAATATATTTTAATGCTGAGTACATATGCACACGTATGTATGTTATTCTAAAAATAAAATATGAAGTGGTTTATGTACAAAATTAGGAAGTCAAACTTATTTGAGAAAGCCCACGAGCTACTTCAGCTATTTGGTTTCTATTATATTTTGTTTAATTTTAAGTAAGTTTAGAAGAAATCATTGTTCTTGGTCTTCTAGGATATTCCTTGCGTGTACTCGTACATTAAGAAGTACAGTCGAATCTCCATAACTCGTATCATCACATTTAGAAAATAACAAGAAACTACACTGAAAAAAACTTTCTTAGATACATATAATGATTTTTTGCATTAATGTTACGATTTTTGCATTAAACGGTCATAAAAGTCTTTAAAAGAAACATAAAAAATCAATTTTACTTTCCATAAAATTGATTTTTCCATAAATTTCAGCGTTGCTAACCTGTAACTAGGCACCCAAAAGGAAACAATTTTGGAATTTGAATAACAGATGACACTTTGGTGCAAACAAAATTTTCATTAAAAAACTCAACCACATGTTGGTTGCTAAAAAAAATTCCCAGAAATAAAAGAAAAGTGAACTGTAGAACTGTGGGTTGCTGCCGTAAAATGACATTGGCGACCTTTAAATTATAGTCCATTAAAATTCTGTAAATGGTTGTAACAATACGCAATATAAAAACTCGTACACACACACATTCAAACACGCTTAAATTTGTGTTTATCCGCACGTACACTCGTATCCGTTTCTACCCAGCAAACATATGGAAGTCAAAATTTGTATAGACTTATTTATAAAGTGACTTCTTTAACACACCTTCATGTGATTTCGCTCACTTTACAAAAAACAAATGAAGTAGGCGTCGGGGTCTTGACGTACGTAAAATATGGCTCACAATTTTTCACAACATTACTAGTATTTTTCGTTTACTATTGTTTTAAGCTTATTTTTAAAAATATTTCTTACTTTTTAGTTTCATGTCGGAACGTGTTTTTTAAGTTTTTTTTTTACTGGAATTATTCACGACTAACGTGAATTATTCACGACTTACCAGGCCCACACAGGGCGCAGATTTTACCATATGTTTGTAGCCATACAGTCAAACCGCTTGCTTAGGAGTTCGGGCGTTCTAATCCCTCCTGTATGCAATTTCCCAGCAATCAATGGAAGACAAGGTCTAATGAGTTCGTAGGCCATCAGCCCACTGAGGCCATCAGCCATTAAAATAACTCACCCGCCTAACCACCACCACTGAACAGGTATTTGTTGTCATGCCCCCGAAAAAAGTAATGCACCAACTATCAGGGTTACTAATTCCACTTTCCTGCGCCTTTAGATTTAAGCCCCAGCCAAGGTAGGCACCTCAACCGTGATGAGCTTAGGGAACGGTAACAATTTATATGACATTTAGAACACAGTCAAAAAATAATGACACAATTGCCCCGAGTTTTCTGGAATTAAGAATATTTGTTAAACTAAGATTTTAAAATTTTCAAACTATGCCGAAAAAGAATTCCTTTCAACTCTGTTTGGTTTCAACAAGATGGGACAACTTATCACGTAGCCACGTCTGTTATGACAGAATTGAGCAAGAATTTCCCAATAAACTAATTTCAAGAAACTCCATATTCGGTTGGCACCTCATTTTTTTTTTTTTTTTGTGAAGTTTACAGCACAAAACCAACAAATTTGGATGATTTAAAGCAATCCATTCGAATGGTAATTGTTGTTTTTTATCCTGGGGGATGACCCCTACATATGCAGTGCATTGTATTGGAACCAGGAAAATAGAATTACGAAAAGGAGGTAAGAGGGAGTGGTGTTTGTGGACGTTTGACTGTCAATAACAAGATGTAAAGATTAAAGCAAAAGTGATCACAGCATTTAAAGTGATGGAATTAAATTTGTTAAAACTGATCAGAGGCCAGTGTATATACCTTCGACACTGCTCAGAATAACAAAATTTAGTCCAACACCTACCACACTGCAAAGTAATAAATTGCATTGAAAAGATATATGTAAATAATGAACATATAAAGAAAATTCGGACTACACTGAAACTAAAAGAAAAAAAAAACGCGTGCACACAGAATGGAAGACGAAACACTACTTCACTACTTCTTAAGAAAAGCTAAAAAAATTTTATCTAATTTTGTGCCGTTGGGTTTGAAGTTTGTAAACCCAAGAACTTTTTCATTTCTTGGTTCCTGCAACAAATTTTTTATCTTATCGTTTTCTTTGTCAACCAAATCGTTGTTTTGTAAGTGTTTAATAGAGATAGATCATTGATATGGAAGTTGCACTTCATTGCTCCTTTTCGCACTAAAGCGAGTAACCGTTAATACTTTAAATACATGTTTCACTACAAAAACCCTGCAATTCCCGCGCCAACACTCCAGGCAGTAATGATAAGATGTCGCACATGTGTCATCGAGGTTGGCGGCCATTTTAATTCAATTATTTTCAAAACTTCATCAAGTACTTCAATAAAAAAAGGATTGTTTTTCAAACTAATTAATTACATAACCTTTACCAAAAGTTATTTGAATTTCTTAATGTGGCAAAATAGATCAGCCAGCATCATCAAATATCAAATGGTTTGCGTTTTATAAAAAAAAGTTGTTATTGGAAAATCCGATATAAGTGCGATTAACCTTGAGAGATCTAGATCATTGATATAGATGGTATCAACTCAATACCTTAAAAAATACTATAATTTCACTCTTCTTTGCGACACTACATGAATAAATCTTGTAGATATTATTCACATCGCTCATATTCTGCCGATTGGCACTTGTGATAGTTTTGCACGTCTTGCTGTCACTTTTTAGCGTCTTTTTAGTGATAGAAAATCTTTGGAGGATATTATTACAAGCAAGCATGCTTACGTACATATGTAAGTTATTTTCCTTAAACAAAGGCAAAGAAACCCAAAAACAAACCCACGACCACAAAATTAAAATGCAAAAATAATAAAAACTGTAAAAAAAAAAACAAAAAACAAAGGTACTCAGTTTTAAAGGGAAGTGAGTAGAAAATCATACTTCATCCGATTGCGTGGGCGTTAGAAAATTCTACTTGTTGAGTGCAAAAACAACACGAAATAAAAGTATGACTGACTTTTATCACAAAAAACAAAAAAAATAGTAATAATAATAAATATATTGTGAATAAGAGTAGAAGATTGGACTGCTATTTTTAGAATTTCGATCTAACATGAACACCCACTCGCTTTTTTTTCTATTAAGTAAGCATGAATGGATACAGTAATACATACATATGTATATACATTTGAACGTACGTATTTTGATTTTTTTCTAATTACGTGCTATTTGCCAGGCTCCTTTTCTTCGTCGTACACTATCTTTAAACAGACGGCAGACAGACTCTGTAAAATACATAAGTAAATGAATGCATGAATGAGATAGTTGGAAATAAACTACTTTATAATTACAATATGGTTTCAAAAGTCAAATCGCTCTGTCACTTTCTGGTCATTAGATGTCTGACAAAAAAAAACAATTTTTTTTTTTTGCTGGTACGTAGATTGTTTAACTACAGAAATACTCTGAAGTATATTTTACGTAATAGATTATAAAACAATTTCATGTCTCATTTCAAGTCAAATGAACCAGCAAGGATTCTTTCTGTATTTGGCATAACCCTGTAAAGAGAGTGTGGGGGTTAAAAAGGTTGGTATTGAAACTGTTTACGTATTATGTAATTCTAAGAATAAAATAAAATTTTAACAATTATTTAACTGACAGCGTGTATCAAGCAGTAAATAAGTACAGCAAACTTTTTCGGTTTCCAAACTCCAACAGCAAGTAGCTCGTGAACTGCTAAAGGCTAATTTTAGCCAGCCGGCTATTCTCGCATATACTTCCTACACGACAACATCTCCACTTGTCAGACAGAGTAAGCACGAGCTGTCCTAGCTGGGGCCAGATTCCGCAGCGATGATTTTTTTTTTTACCAGTGAACACTCAAAGTAAAATTCACTTTTCAACAAAAAGCAATTCCGTAAGAATTAATAAATTTTATTGCGCTGAATGTGTTCGTAAAGGCAGAATGATCAAATCGACTGCCACGCAAGTTGTCTAATGGAAATTTTAATTTACAATATACAAAATATTTTACAAAAATCAAAACTCATCGCAGAGTTTTGAGTGAAACTGTAACTTTCAAAATTATTCGTTCTCACCATTGCGGAAACAAACAAAAAAAGTGAATGCTGAAATTGGTGAACATTTTAAAATTCGTCATTACGAAATTTAGCCCCTCGAATGACTGAGTAACATTACTTTAGTTTGGGTCCCGATACACACGCATTTGTACGGTAATGAATGGCCAGACGCGATTTAAATATCTCTCTCGCGGATTCATTCAAAATTCTAATGGAGTTTATTAAAAGTGCTATCCTTAGACTCTTGCTTCAGAAGATATAATGACCAAACTTTGAACTAGACAACTTGTAATCCAATATTATTATTTGACCCGCAACAGCTCTTTGTACTGCTACCATTGCAGATAGATTATGCTTCCCCTTATCCCATCACGGGTTAAGTACTCATAAGTCAAGAAACCTCACTATTTCATTGACAGTGATGGCAAATCATATTCAGTCAACGTATGCGCCTGTAGCAGCTTGTATCTACTGTGTCAAAATGTTTCACCGTGGATGAACAAGTGTTCCATTGACTCCTCGTCGTCATCGCTAAATGACTGTATTGCAAATTCGCTTTCTGTACAGATGCTTAAGACATACATAACTTTAAGTACAACTGTCAATGTTCTTACCCATGCCATAGACTATGCGACCGTTGCTACAACACGTTGGCTTGCCGAGTTGTGTGTTTTGCGCACAAATTGTGCGACATTAACTCACAATTTCATTTCTTAAAAAATTCTGTTGAGTAAAGATCACCGCAGATGCAACAATTGTGTATAAAAGTAAGAGCAAATCGAAATAAAGTTGTACAACATGCTCCTAAATTTTACAACCAGTCGATACAACCACCCAAAAAATCAAAACTTCTTAATCTTTCGTACAACCGAGACACAACTTCATACGACGATCCCACACACTTTACAATCTTATAACCAACATCGTCATGTTGTACAACTAGTCGCATAGTCTGTGGCTTGCTTTAGACTTTTTCTACCCAGTCTTAAACCACATTTGGCCTTCTCTGCTAAGCTTACAAATTGAGTGCAACGTTCAAGACCGTTTGTTTCGTTCTAATGTTACTCCACTATGGACTCTGTCCTTTTCTTAGCTCTCTCTTAAGGCCATGATTCACTATCACAATCACAATCGTGCGAACTACCATATATAACATGTGCGCTGAAAAAGTACTAAAAATGCAACTGTGTAACAGATTTTTGACAAATTGTGCTATTTGAAAAACTTTGTGAAGATTTTCAGAAAATGATGGTTTCTAAATGATTAGAGTAGTATTTATTGTGAAGTAATGTAAAATTATTATGATCACAATAGATTTTATTTAATTTACTATGCTTACAAATTATTACAATCATTCTTGTATAATATTGTGCCAGTGCAACGCGATTTTGTAAAGTCCGCCAGACTTTTAGAATATTTTCTTGTGAATGAATCGTGCGATTGTGTAAGGTAGTGAATCAGGTCCTTTAAGGACATTCTTGTTGATAAAAAAAACCCCTCAGGTACGTTTTTGGTACAGTTGTGAAAAGGATTTACATCAGCACCTGCCTTACGGCATTATCTGATTATGAACCGGTTCCACGGAGTGAATTATTCACGATTCTCCAGCGCCCCCGTATGGCTTACTAGACTCACACGGATACAAATATTTGCAATATGTTTGTAGCCATATGAGCAACTTCTTGTTGAGGAGTTCGGTCCTTCTAACCCCTCTTGTATGCAATTTCCCAGCAATCAATGGAAGACAAGTTTTAGTGAGTTGGTGCCAACAAACCTGAAACGCTTGAACAATTCAAACAAAATACACGTGATGAAATTAATAAAATACCGCGTGAAATGTGTGAGAATGTAATGAAAAATGTGCTCAGAAGGGCTCGTATTTGTGAGGCTAAGAGAAGCGGACATTTATTTGATATTATATTCTATACATAACTGCTTGCATTAACAGCCTGTTTGGCGATATCGAATCAATGCATGCGAACGAAAGCTAGTCACTTGCATTCGAATCAATTTAGGTTGGTCCATGTCACTATTATTCGTTCGCACTTATGTATTTTAATTGAATTAATAAAGTTAGAAAAAACCCAAATCAATTTTTTTCTTCGCCTAGAATGCGAATGAACTTATCTTTTCGACATCGGCGAACTGGCTGTAAATAAAACATTTATCAATATAAGATCCATTCTCTTTCGTTTAATCAAAAATTATGAACAAACAAAATAGTATACTTTCCCGGTGGACACCCTGTATTTCGAATATATATTTAACAAAAAAATATGTCACCCATCAGGTGTGATATCTTAATTGATTAAGTCACTCATTTATAGATTTGTAAGAGTTTTTTTTTTATACATCAACTTATAATTAAATTAAAGAGCAAACACTACCCTTTTAAAATCTTAATACTTGTCTGTAGCCTCAAGTAATCTTTTTTTCTGTTACATTTGAGCAAAGAATGGGCTAAAAGAAAAACATCTCATCTCGCTTTTGCAATTTCATCTTCTAAAGTAATATTTTTTTTCTTAAGAAAAATTCTGCTGTTTGCTGCTTGTGGAATTCGGTGGCTGCTGGTGTGGAGTTGATATTTTCGCCATTACAGAATTGTCTCCACCTCAAGAATTTTTCATAAACACGCAACTTTAACAAAATAAACATATTACCCTCAGGCGACAATTAAGGTTGAAAGATGACCTTTTTCTTCAGTTGGTAATTTTTATTATGTGCTTTTTTTTCTGTTTCGCCTGTTTTCTCTAACAACTCATTGGAGCCTGAGAAATTAATGTCACTCATGTTATTCCCAGCTGTGATAAATGTTCAACACGTGTTGATACATATTTTCTACTCGTCTACACATACTCACGCATCCAAATATCCAGCATGCGGCACACTTGCGCCAGTATAAACGTAATTTAGCAATTTGTTATTAAGATACTTTTTGGCCAAATTATATGACATACCTACAAAGAAAGAATAACAAACAAGCAATTATTAATATAATTATAATAAAATATATGTATGTATATAAAAAAGAATATCTAGTATATAAAAAAGAATATCTAGTTCGTGACGTAAACATATTGAAAATCTAAAATATAGATGCAGGACTACAATCCTGCATCTACGTTTTGACAGGACAAACGGAGAGCAAAATTAAATGTTTATGATATAAATTCTGCTAATTTTCGTTCTATACATTTCTGACCTGCAAAAAAGTACGACAAAATTAAAAAAAGGGCCAAAATATTGAAAAATAAAAGTTTAACAATTTTTAAATTTATAAATAGCTTGTTTTCTATGGTTCCCAGTCGACATTTCATAGGAGCTACTCTAATCATCAGTAGACTTTGGAAATTTTTGAAAGATATTCTCAAACATTCAACTTTATATCCCAAAAATCTAAATAAATTGTCCGGCCCGCTAACCCATAAACTGCGTCAAACAGTCACTCTGTGTGACCACATTGGTTTTTCGACAATCATTCTTGGATTTTTATTTGCCCAAATACGGCAATTCTGCTTATTGACGAAAGCACTGAGATGAAAATATGCCTCATCACTGAAAATGATTTTCTTCGAAAATCGATCAGCCACAATGGGCTATTTCTTGCCAACATTCTGATCATTGCATCATTGTGTATCTTGCCATGGCTCACATTGAGTTAGTATGAAATTTAGAAATGCAGAAAAAAGTTTGACGTTTAGGTGTGATTCAGATTCAACTTTGGTCCTTAAAATTTGACCACTCGATATTTTTTCCACATACTTCCAATACTAATGAAAATCTTCTTCAGTTATTCGAGACGTACGATTTCACTTTTAAATGTTTGGAATATCAAACATAAAATCATTCATAATAATTTTTAGATTATTGAAAAATTTTTTAATAACATATTAATTTTCCTGACGATGATAACAAATTGTTATCGAAATATTGAAAATAAATACTGTTGAATATTTTATAAAAAATAAAAAACGATCTTTAGCTGCAAAAATAAGAAATAGTTATTTAGAATTTTTTAATTACTCTATTGTTTTTAACAATGTTCGAAAATTCGAACTTTGGATAAATCCAGGACGAGGATAACGGCTCAATAACTCCTAATTCTATAGGTACGATCAAATTCCTTAAACATTTGTTTTACAGCCAGTTCGCCAATGTCGAAAGGTTAAGTTCATTCGCACTCTAGGCGAAAGAAAATTGATTTGGGTTTTTTCTAACTTTATTCTATGGGAACGATGTGTCAAAATTCAATTAAAATACACGAGTTCTTGCGAACGAACAATAGTGACATAGACGAACCCTAATTTATTCGAATGTGAGTGACTAGCTTTCTTTCGCATACATTTTCCTTCGATATTGTCGAACAGGCTGTTAATGTTCGAAAATTCGAATTTGTTTTCGAGCATTCTAAAATTGTGCTATCAATTTAAGAAGTTTTTCACATTTTGGTATTCCAATTACTTTACTAGGCCAAGACATGAACTTAAACACATTTATACTCAAAGTGTATTTTAGTTACATAAAAAAAGAACAAAATTTTATACCTTCAAGTTCATATGACAAGAACAAAATAAAAATTAATTTCCCATTGTTTGCCATATTTTCGTCATGCTGACGCCGAACTCAGCTTTCTATGCCAAATTTCAACGAAACACCGACCTTTACCTCCTTTTTTTTTTGTTAACACTTACAAAAGAATTTCATACAAAAATATCCAAAAATTTGTTCAACACTTGTTGTTGTGAGGTGGCTTAAAATTACAATAGTGATGGTGGTTTTTGACGTCATTTCAGACAAAAAAAATAAAATCACTGGAAAAAGTAAAATATTCGCATGCAACAATAACAAACTGTTTATGTATATCTGGAAGCTTTTTGTAGTAGAAATGTAAATCTACGTCATTCATTCACTGAAAACAAAAAAGATAACAACAACAGCAGGAACAACAACAACAACATTAACAATATCGCCAAAAGAGTGGAAATAACACAAAAGCACGCTGTCAAATCATGCGACAAAAGTTTGAATAAATAAATACTCCAAATGCAGCACCCTGGGCATTTTTTTCATATTAGTACATATTCATTCATAAATCCAAATTTAGTTCAACAGTACTGAAAAGTAACAATTCCAACCAGTGAAATATTTATACGCAAATTATTCGTGAGAAACTATCTCTTGTAATGTACGAGTAAGAGCGCAAAAACAATACAAAGAAAACAAAAAACATGAAACAGCATGCAGGAAAACCAGAGATGGAACAGTTGGTGCACATGAGATTTTAAAGCTAATATTCATAATCAATCATTAAATTCGACTCTTGATAAAACAAATTTTTAAGGAAAAAGCTGTTAATATGTTTTTTGTATTCATAGTTGGAAAAAGGTGTACTTTAAGTTGAACTGGCCTTAAATGGATATTAACTTTTATTTGCTGATTGTTTACTCGCAATTTCTAATCAAACTTTGGAAAATGGCAACCTTCAACAGCTGATTTTTTTTTTACATTTCTTTAATAATATAGTAAAAACTTATGTTTATTTTTAATAATTTATTGATCACAGCAAATTTGTATTGTAAAAAAATCCGTGTTAGGAAAAACTTAGGCAAGGAAAAACTTGAACTAAACCAAAAAAATTTGGAAAATAGAGAAAGTAGAAGTAGTAAATTTGAACTATATTTATATATCATTAGTCTCACGTAGAAAGGCCTTAACTCGCATTTCCCCTGAATTGAACTCTTTTAGGGAGAATTTTATGTATTTGAAAAAAAAAAAACACTTCAAATTTTAAATGTGATTAAAGTTATCTACTTTTGACAGTTTACAGAAATTCAATCAGTTCATTTCAATACACGCTTCCGCCAATTTTAAACGATATTTGTTTACCAGAACATCTATCTATTCGATGCCTTAAAACCGCAAAACCAAATTTCTAGCGAAACGCATAGTTAGAACACCCATTTGGCGTTTTTAAAACAAAAACATTAATTTTAAGTGCTCAGCGTTTCTCAGAACATGACTGTATTTTAAGTTGGTTAAATCTTATTTTACCTTAAGACAGCAGAGGCACAAATAAAATCTTATGAAAAGCATGCGGTGTAATTAATTTCATAATTTCTACAAGATAGGTTATGCTATGACCGGCATAAGAGCAAATATGTAAGTAAAAAAACAGATTTGGAGAGAAATCGGGAACAACTTATTGATTTGCTCATGGGGTTGTTCAAATATAACTAGAAAGTAGGTTTTTACTTGCGATAATACGCGTTTACGAAGCTTTATTCTTATTTTCCTTGTTTTTATAAAAGAAATATTGTTCCATTGTTCTGAAATTTAGTTATATTGGGTTGTTTTCATAGTTGAAAACAACAACAAAATTTCTTAACTTTAGTAATTTTTGGTCGGCTGCGGTAATAATTGTGGCTGGCGCTGTCATTTTTAAAATTGCATTTATATTTTATTTTTATTATTTTATATTTTCTAACATTTCTAACGTGATCGCTTTGGTTAGTTTTCGATATGAGTAACTGACGCAACTTTTTCTCACTTTTCGAGAAACGATGAAATAATTTGTTTCACAAGTTTTCGACACGACAGCTTCTCGCCAAAGTTACAGAGCACAGCCACTGGATAGTAATAGTAATTTAGTGGTTCTGTTATAGGCCATTTACACCTAAGCCAAATCTATTACTTTCGGGATTTCGAATGAAATCTAGTTGATTTTGACGAGATTTCCCATACAAAATGAAATCTAGATTGCGACTAGATTTTGACAAAATCTGGTAGATGTTTGTAAATTCACAACTTTTGTTCAAAATAATACTTTAAAATACTAAATATATAGTGATATAGTTATTTCTGTCAAATCCTTTGAAAAAATGGTTTTTATGGAAACAGAATCTGGTTAGATGTCAAAAAACGGAAGTGTAAATGGTTAAGATTTTGTTGAAGATTTTCATTCAAATCTACTAGATTTTGGCTAGATGTATATACCCTATTAGTGTTTTCTTGTCAGGTGTGGACAGTACTTTAATAAATACAAAATTCAACTACACATCCCTGTCAAATTTTTATACGCATTTGTAAAATACTATTGCTTAAGGGGATTGTGGGCTTTAATTACCGGAAGTGGTTATGACTACTGTTAACAGAAACTACAGAGAGAAGAAAATTTACTCAATGACAAAAAAAAGAGGAAATTTTAAGAGAAACCTGAGTGCGCATCTCTAGCTCGAATGAATGTCGAGTGAAAGTATTTTCCTTTAAGAGTAGTTAGTTATGATTTCTTTATTAAATGAATTCAAAAGAGAATTTGTTTTAAAGCATTTTTCTACGAATAAAATAAATTTATATTTCACAAATTGTTAAATTTTTGATTGTTTTTAACTGTAACACTTTTAGAAACAAATTCTTAAGATAATTCTTATATTTATGCAAACATATTTTGGTTAAACAAAAATATCGGTGGAAAGAAAGCAAGGAAGGTGTTGAAATTTCTAGAAACTACAAGAAAATTTGTGCACTTCTTTAAAAGACAAAGGGATAAAGCTTTTGTAATATGTATATATGTATGTATATAAATATTGTTTACTCCCTTAATGTTAAAAATTGTTCTAAAACTTGCACTCAAAATGAAATAAAAAAAAACATGCCGGTAAGTGTCACATTCAAAGGGAGTGTGTTGAGCCCCTTAAAAAAACTCTCTTCGAAAATATTTTAGTACTCACTATGAGTCATAATGCTCCAACGCAGTTCTTATTCATAACAAAAAAATAATCACATTTGTTCTTTTTTTTTAGCTAAATTCCTTAATTCTAACCATATGTTAACCAGATTTGAGGAATTCCCATACATTTTTTGTTTATCATTTGAGGAACAAGACCTGCCTCAATATTTCAAACGTATGCAAAATGCTTGAAAGGTGATTATTATTAAAATTTTGGCCAAAATTTAATATCACATGCCCGAAGAGTGTTTTTTTGAATGGATTGAATATTATTTTCTTTTCATTGATTTTCCTTTGCTTTAGTTTAGTTAATAGCATAGAGTATTAAAAAAAACTATCTAACACACAACTTCGAATATCACAAGACATTTTAATAAAAACTTATTTTTTTTCCTTATTCCATTTACAACTTTTTTTAATCAAATACGCGAGCAGCAACATTGTTGCGAACACGTTTCTTTTAATTTGTTTATGGTTTTGAAATGGCAACATTTAGGACGCAGTTGGCGGCTATTAAATAAATTTTTTAGCAAAAATTAATAGTTATTATTCATAGTTTTAAAAGTTGTAAGTTTAATATCAAAGAAAAATATAACTGTTGCTAAGTGTTTGCACATATTTTTCTTCGGTTTTTAAAACCTTACAACGGCGAATTTATATTTTATATTATATTCATACCGCTCCTTTATTGCAATATAGTCATATCTCAAAAAATTAGATTTTCGAGATAACAATGCAGAATTGTTAACAGTACTACCTTTTATATTGTGCCAAAATTTATTGAAATTACTCTTAAACTGTGTCCTTTAAGGGATATTTTCTAAAAAAAAATTTTCTAAGACTTGTATGGAAACTAAAAATTTGTAAGAAAAATTTTATCGAAACAAGCTTTTTTGAGTTGTGACTATGTTGTCATAAAGGAGCGATATATAAAGTTTGTCATAGCCTATTTACACCAAAGCGAAATCTGCTCATTCGAGATTTCAAGCCAAATCTAGTATATTTTAAGAAGATTTCCCATACAAAATGAAATCTACTTTATGACTAGATTTCGACGAAATCTCCTGAAATCTACTCAGTACTAAGCGATGCAACTGCGATTTCTTGCAAAAAGTACTTAAAAATACTACGCTGCAACAAAAATTGCACTATAATGTGGTGTATGCAGCCTCTGGGCACTAAAAATATACACTTTAATGCTGGTGTATTCAGTCGCTGATAATATTGTATTGTCAAAGTCGCATGCATAAATTATTTTTGAGTAAATGAAATCTTGCCAGATGTCAAAAAACGGTGGTGTAAATGATATAGATTTCGTTGTAGATTTCAATTCAAATCTACTAGATTTTGAGTTGGTGTAAATGCGCTATCAATTCAATCCCGAAGCATTGTAAAGGGTGGATGTTGATTTTGAATAAAACAAATTATGTAAAAATTATTGAAATTTCTTTTAATTATGATAATATTGGTATGATTCAATTATATATGGTACCAAATAGCAACAAAATGGCGGCAACTTCGGTGGCACAAATCCATCCCTAGGTTCAAATTTTTGCTGACGCCTAATTGAGGTTTTATGCCGTTAATATGCCGATGCACGGATGCTATCTCATCCTTTAGCTCTTGAATTTTTACTGGCTTACGGACGTACACCTTTGCCTTCAAATAACCGCGAAGAAAAAAGTCCAATGGTGTCATATCACATGATCTTGGAGGCCAATTTACATCGCCACCAGTAGTGCGATTCTCTAACTTTTAACGATCCGATAATCGCAACTTTTGTCATCAAATTTTATCGCTTGCACTAACGATTGAGTGATTCTGTAACTTAATTCTAACGATAGTAAACAGCTGTATTTTTCTGTTCATTCATATAAACATCACGTGGCATCTCTGCCAGAAAGCGAAAACCACAAAGAAGAAATGAAAAAACAATAAATTTTCCCGTAACAATATGTATACATATTGATTTTTACTTGTTGTGATTTTAGAATTTAAGTGACAATAAATATTATTTAATTTGTAGTAAGGTAAGTAAAATAAAATATGAATTCATACGTTTCATTTATTCGTTCATACATGTATGTACTAATTTCTGTATGTTCACAATGGCCTCAACTAAGGCGGTGCTAATCAATATAACTTTTAAAATTCATTAATTGTCAACTCAAAGGAATTGTCCAACTCCCGAAAAACACACTGATTATCCCTTGAAGCGTTCAAACTTGTTTCATCCTTTGCAAGTCCGAATGCCAGATATTCAGTAGCTATTTCAACACAAAACACACTTTACCGGTTAAAAAATTATACTGAAATTTTTGTTTTTGAAAATGTATTTAATAAATATATAATGTATTTATTTATGTATTTAATAAATATTTTTATATATTAAAAATCAGATTATTAGCACTTTAGTTCATGGAGGCACAATTTAAAAAAATACACTTTAACGATTGAATAAACAACAAAAAAAAAATTTAGTTTTTAAGATATCGACAATCGGCGGTAAAATTAGCAGTTGATTTTGATCAACGGCGAATATCGTTAAAAACATGTTACAGAATAGCAAATTCGATAAAATATCGTTACAATTATTGTAACGATTCCATTATCGTTATAAAAATTACAGAATCGCAGTACAGGTGAGATAACACGTCCATTGAGTTTGTCGCGCAAAAGTGCCATTGTTGCGTTAGCTGTATGGCAAGTGACACCGTCCTGTTGAAACTACATATGGTTCACATCCATATATTCCAATTCGGGCCATAGACATTTTGTTATCACCTCACGACCTCATTTTTTAAAAATACGCCCCGGTGATGCCGCCAGCCCATAAACCGCATTGGATTTTCGACAATAACTCTTGCGCCCAAATATGGCAATTAACCTGAAAAAGTTTTTAACACTTTTAGCGGCTAAAATTTTACAATCATTAGTCAAACTAAGGCCGTTCAAATTGTCCTTAATGTTTACATTATTTATTTATTTCTTCCTTTTTCTTTTTCAAAATTATTTATTTGTTCAGCCTAATAATTTCTTGTATTTCTTTTGTAATTCACAAGAAAATGTCGTTTGAAAGTCCAAGATGAGTCGGACAATAATGATCATCATCAGTTTACATAAGACCCCAACTGATGTAAGAGATGGTGACGATGGTGGTGGGAACGGAGATCCATAAAACTAAAGTGTGGTTGGACTATTTTTGGCATTTCATAAAGTGAAAGGCATTAGAAGTCACTATTATAATCAACATGTAATATGAACATTTTGTGTTTAACAGTCCCAAAAGAGTTTATTTGCAATTCGAAGCGAATCAAAAACATTTAATCACTGTAATTATTTTTCTATATTTATCATTAAATTATTTCCATTTGTTTTCTTATTTTTTCACCCATATAAGGTGGCATGGAACCTTTTTCTCATTCTGAAATTGCATGCACAGACAGTTCAATTACAATTGTCCAACTCCAACTCGCCATTCATAATCTAGAAAATCTTTTTGGAACGACCTTGTCTTGAAAAAAATTAATAATGGAAAGAGAGAAAAAAAATAAATAAATTATTGAAAGCAACAAACACTTTACAATTAATTGATATCTCTTGTCTTACAACAGCAACAATTACAGCAAGTTTGAGTTGTTATTAATTTTTTTTCTTCTTGTTGCTGTTTAAAAAACAACAACAAATGATCTTATGAATGTAGAATGTAAAAGAACTATTAATTTTGAGCCAAACAACAGCAAAATTTTTGAAAGTAGGGCGTTGGTTTGATTTTTGATTTGGCTGGTGAATTGTTTGGTTGTGTGTCTGCTGCAACAAATGACCACAACAAACATCATCATGTTCAATAAATTGGTTTCGAACTGCTACAGCAGCGGCAGCAGCCGCAGCAGCCCCAGTATACAACAACAACATCCAACTGTAATATAGATATGACACAAAAGGAGACAGATTGGAAACAAGAACAAGATTTTAACAAGTGGTCAAAGTAAATGTAACAAAAATTATAATGCCGATGACTTATGAAGGCAAAGAAGGTGGTTCCTAATATGGCAACTCTTATTTTGTTACAGTGGGTATTTTAAGACATTACTTGCACCCTAAAGTATAGAGTATCCAGGCATTATTAAATTCGTTGCGTTTCTTGTAGAGATTTTTGTGTCTGCTAGATTCTCCAAAAATTACCTGGATACTCCAGCTCACTTGGGTCCTGAAGATCATTCCCTTTGTGATTGCCTGAAAAGTGGGATAGAAGAGTTGAAGAATAAAAGTGAGAGGGATATAGAAGGAGTGAGAGAGCGGAAAAGCAAAGGTGGGAAAGTGCTTAATGTGCTAGCCATCCGCTACTCCTTATGAAAGAAGCTAACGCAGTCGATTTGACCGTGGCCAGACATGACAGGCTGTTGAAGCGCCGCTTGCCTAAGTATCTTAGACGATGATGCTCCAATGCCGGGCATGTACCGAGGAGATGAAGCATCGTCTCCTCCTTGTCTTGACGACTTCTACAGAAGTCGTTATAGGGTAGGCCTAGTCTCCTGGCGTGGTTCCCAAACGGGTAATGTCTAGTGATGACTTAGTGACTCTTAGTGAGATCTGGGAAGTTTTAATAGCTCTCACGTTCTCTTAGAGTTAATGTGCGGCCACAGGTGTTTTGATATAAGGCAAGTGGGCTCTGTGAGCCCACGTTTACTTTGTTACATAATTCTAAAAAGGTCCTACAAATTCTTCTAGGTGACAGCCTGTCATTACAAAATAAACCTTAGGTCTGAAAAGTCCAAACTGTCTAATAATTTTCATCATCTCCGCTCATCTTTTAATGGCCAGAAATCAGGGTATATAAGATTGCTAAACCGGTGTCCTAATGAACTATCTAATGCCCCCAAGATGTTGCACCAGCACCACTTTGCATTTGGTGTTCTGAAAACGAGTTCACTAACCTCTTTAAGCCAAAAATTTCTTGTTAGAATGTTTCAATGCAGATATAGACAAATAAACCTACACCAGTTCAGGGTGTTGCGTAAGAGTTTCTTCTAGTTCCATCAAGATTAATTGCAAGGCATGCATTCCCAATTTAACAGCGCATCAGAGCCTGCCTAACTTGCAATCCGTCAAGACAAAAAATATTTTCTCTAGACTAAACTCTACAAATAAAAATGGGATATAGGAATCTTTATTGTGATTCAAAAGAATTTCATCTGATACTTTAGTTCAGTGGTGGACAAATTTGTTTTGAGCTTGTGTTAGTGATATAATTTGAGTGCAATTTAAAGCACTGTGACAAACAAAACTAACACGAAGATTTTCATATGAATAATCAAATCTTCTACATTACTGCTGTTATGACAGTTTCGTAAGAACAATATATTCTTCAAAGAAGTAGAACTAGTTTTAGTAAAAATGAATTTTATATACAAAAATTTTTTTTCGATTAAGTATGTCTGCTGAGATATCACACTTAGGCAACACAACGGGACCAAATTGGACCCAAGTGGGCTGGCCCGTTAAAACTAAACTAACCTAATCGGTAAAGCTGTGCTGGACTTATGAGGAAATATATTAGAGTAGTCGATTAGTCGATAGAGAAGAACTGAAAATAGATTTGAACACAGCACATGCAAATAATCCACAACTTTTATTTAAAGAACAGCCGAAAAATGTTTTTTTTAACAGTGTTATTAGACAACCAGCAAATAAGATGACAGCATATGAAGGATATATCTAAATGTGTCAATTGGCTAGTGGTTCCCAAGATAATAACTTCCCTGTAGCGTATTATTAAACAGCTTGTACTGAAATGATTTGATTTTTTTTGTAATCCTAAAACATTCGCTTTAAATATCATAAAAAAAAACTTATTTAAACTTCAGTATATCAAAAACCTTTTAATTGTATGTATAAAAAAAACACACGCCTTTTTGAAGGTTGTTTCAGAAACGTTCTTGTTAAAGAAGTAGAAAAAAATCATAACGCCTTTTATTTCAAACGTTTAATTTTCAATGCATTTAATTCTTTAAACGACATTTACTCAGAAAAATTAAGAGAAAAAATAAAAAATAACAGCATTCCATTTTTGATTCAAAAAAATCGCAGCGTGGCTGGTTGTCAGCAGTTTTGCATGCAGCAGCCAATTCATGAATTTTGTCATTCTTTTTTTTGTACTTCTTAAGATTTGAGAGCTTTCAAAATTTTGTTTGTTAAAGTGTTTTTCTGCTGTTTTTGGGGAGTTCAAATGATTGTTGCTGCTGCTGCTTTCAAAGAAGTTAACTAAAAACCATGCACAACAGCAACAAATGCAACAAACAACTGTTTGCTGTTTTGCTGCACCAAAAAGCAATAACAAAAAGAAATAAAATATTGTATAAAAAAATCAACTATCAAATTCTAGCCTAGTCTTTTTGTGTGTCTGTCTTTTTGTTGCAAAAAAAACTGATTTACAGAGTTCCAAAGGAATGAAAGCTTAAGAAAATTAAAAGTGGAGGAGAAATTATTAAAAGTTGCAGTTCGATATAGCAACAAATGGCATGCAGGGTCTTTCAATAGGCAGTTCTGAACTTTAACAAGTCTGAACTTATGGACAAATTTGGCGGTTAGTTACACGTGGAAAAGATAAAATAGTTTTACCAAACAAGTGTTTTTTTTTTGCCCAAGTTTACCGTTAAAAGATCAGTAGCGTTGGCTCTCTTTTTGACTGAGTAAGCAAAATTTCGCTAATTTAAGACAATACTAATTTACTGGCTGTCAAAGATCACCACGGGTTTCCTCAAAAAAATTCACTATATTGAGCAGATTTTGGGTTCACAATGTCAGTCCAAGTTTCTTTGAGAATGCCCTTGACAAGTTATCATCATCAACGGTGCAGCTTAGCAGGTCAACAATTATGATTTTTCTTTCTTTTTTTGGCATTAATTTTTTGATTAAAATACATCAGATTTACATGATACCGAGTTCGATTCATAGTGGGTGCTAAAGAGAAGTATAGCCACTACGAGGCAGCTAGTTGTATTCAATTACTTTTTTTTCTGTCTTTTTTGATCAAGAGTTATTGATCGTGGACCAAAAATAATTTTGGGCGAAAGATAGGTTTGAACTTGAGCCAGACAAATGCCATCATTTAAGATTAGATAAATGCCAAATAATTTGACTGCTCTTACAATGGAATAATCTTAAATTTATAATCCAATCTAGTAGTGTCGAGTTTAGACTGCGTTTGTAAGTACAGAGAAACTTGTACAAAGGCGCTCTTCCTATAACCTGACAAACTTTGTTGAGCCGAGGTTTTCTTATGTTTTTCCATGCAAAACATTTTCCCATCGCCAGATGCGGACAATAAATTTAAGAAAATTTTGCTCAAAATATCTCTCCTAAGCGGACAGAAGCATTATATAAAGCAAAATAAGGCGAATTATTATTAAACATAAACTCTGGTAGAAACTCATTAACAAGAGATGCACTTAATGAAATGCACCGACAAGAAATAATAGTATTTCATTTAATAAAAGTACTCGGCCAGTAAAATATCTATAACGAACTTTTAAAAGCCAATGAAAACGTCTACACTGCAGATGACTATATTAAACCTCTACAGAAATTCAACAGCTGTTGTGGAAATAATTTTATCTGAAGAATCTAAAGATGAGGTATCTAAGAAAACCTAATTCCTTCTATTCTAAATATATATTTAAGTTTAAAACCATATTTTCCTACAGCATTTTGCTAGAGAAAACATTGCAAATCATTTTGAAACTGAACAGTTCAACTTGGACCGATCTAAGTTAAAGCAGTCTAATCTGCATAAATTTTGTCCTCAGTCATAGACTAGCCTAGGATTTTTTTTTTTATAAAGCATAGATTTATGTAATAAAATAAAAAAATATTGAAATAATAAATGTGTGCTTCTGATAAGCGGAGGACATCTCTCTTAATAGGAAAAAAAATTCTACTTTGGTTGAGTGTCCGGTTATGAGAGGTTTAACTGTATTTCCATAAATAATAAATAAATTAACCAAAATGCAAGAAAAAAATATTCGCATCCCCACATTCGAGAAAAATATTAAAAATGTTGGTTAAAATTACCAAAATCGGCAGTTCTGATTAAAAAACTTTTAGTAAATTTTGTAAACAAAACAAAAGCTTTGGCGAAAAGAATAATAAGAACAAAAGAAATGAAAATATCACACGCCAGCTTGTCAAGTTACAGCCGCCGTTTCAATTATGGGCCGGTTGCGGTCACGTTCTGTTTCATCAGTTATACTGCTTGAAAAGCTTTCTAAAAACATAATATCAAACTGCTTTAAAACTTCGAAAAGCCGCAATGAGCTTTTTACTAATATAAATCTACAAAGTTAAAGCTTTGAAAAATAAATTCATAATTTAAAAGTCACTACTTTACTGCTCTGTTCGTTAAAGGTGATATTTTTATTGTTGTTGCTGTCGTTTGGTGCATTAAACTGTAATTGCAACCAAAACAGCAACAAAAAGCAAAAATCTAAAACTTTATACTTTAGAAACAAAGCTTACTTACACAAATTCAAACACTTTATTTTGATTATGATACGAGTACTAGTGCCCCAGCAAACTTACAACAAGAAACTACTACAATATCAGCAACACATATGTATGTATCGTACGTACTCGTATATAAACTAGTAAGATTGGTTTAAAGTTTCAAGGACTTTTGGTGGACATTCACTTTTCAAAACAGCAAAAAAGCAAAAAAAAATATATATATGTATATATATACAACAACAGCAGCAACGACAACGATAACAGCTAAAAGCAAAACACATTCATACTTTTGTACAAGAAACTAGATGCATATTATGTAGTGTATTATTTTATATTGTATAAAAGTTAACGATTTAGATTAAAAAATAATAAAAAACAAGAATTTAAATTGCATATGTATTTAATTTTAAACATCAAAAACCATGCCAATGCACTCTGGAGCAGAGACCCTAACGTTGGAAAAAAATAGCTTGAACCAAAATAAAGCAATAGCGTCAAACTTCACCTAATTTGCAACTAGCTCCAAGCTATGGTGGATTTCCAAATGGATTTCTTAAAGCTTCAAACTTCTTAAAAACTGATTTTAAATATATAAACCTACACACATGGTGTATTCTATATAGTAGCTAGTAAATATTTAAGCTTCAAAGCTTAAGCCTTTTTAATAATTAAAGAAAAGATAACCCTGGACATAAACCAACTTCCTTAACATAGCTCTATTAATGGGTTAAAGCTATTAAGTATAAAAATACTTGGAATTAAGTATAAAAATACTTGGAATATGTCTTTTAAAACAAATTGGACCGGAAATGTATAAGAATATAAAACTTTAAATAAAGAAAGCTGAGCTGGAGAAATTTAGATTTGTTAAAAAAGGAATAATTTTTTTGAGCCGAACTTTCTATCTTTGCATTTACCACAATAAAGCAACAGCTTCAAAGTCAACTAAAGTGGATTTCTTAAAAAAGTTTATTTATAACTATATATGTACATAGACATAAAAGAGTAGGAAAAATCTTTTAAGAGAATATTTTACAGCAAATATTTGAGCTTCAAAGCTTAAACCTTTCAAAAGCTTTTATATATTTTTAATAGTAAAGAATATATAATTTGGTGCTTTATAGCCCTGGACATAAAACAACTTTCTTAACAAAGCTTTATTAATGGGTCCAAATTAAAAAAATCAGAAAGAACCTTGAATGAAAGAATTTTATTGCAAATATAATGTAATGACTTTTAGAAATATTTTCTAAATGATCACAAAATCAAGAGACGAGAATGAAAATGTAAAAGTTTTTGCATATAAACTGATTTAAGGTATTTTTAATTGAATTAATAATGCTAAAGGAATCAGAAAACTGTAACCTCTTATATAAGGGTAGAAGAGAACACAGCGGATTTCGAAAAATGACAAATCTCTATGTGCTCATGTGTACACACGGTTCTACCACTATTCGGCTGGCTTAAGCTCCTTACACAATTACAAAGGCAGAGAGAGAGAGAGAGAGAGGTTGAGAGGAAGAAAGAAACAGAAAAGTTGTAAGGGACTTTTTGGTCTGAAAATTTGATTTCCTATTAAATTACATTTCTGTTACCATGATCTTAACTACAATTATATACAAAGCTTTACAAAGCTCTTAATGTGAAAAATTGCATTTTTCAGTTTAAAGCCTCATACACATATATTTGTGAAAGGCCGAGATAGAGAGAGAGCAAAGTTGTAAATTACTTTTTGGTCTGGAAATTGAATTTTCTATTAAATTACATTCCTGTTTCCATGATCTTACCTGAAATTATATACAAAGCTTTAAAGCTCTACAAAGCTCTTAATATGAGGAGTTGCATTTTTAAGTTTAATGCCCCACACACATATATTTTTGAATGGCGGAGAGAGAGAGAGAGAGAGAGAAAAGAAAACTTGTTAATTACATCCCTGTACAAAGCTTTAAAGCTCTACAAAACTCTTAATATGAAAAATTGCATTTTTGCGTTTAAACCGCCATAAACATATATTTTTTACAAAATTCTTCGTGTTGCCAATTACTTAAAAAGTTTTTGACGCTATTTCGTTTTCTAATAGAATTATTAAGTTTAATTGTCTACTTTGTTGTTACAAATATTTCTTTATTATTATTTTTATCTTAAAATAATCTACCAGTCATATTGTATGTTGAAATAAATATTTTTTAAGTATTTTAATTTATTTATTTTTTATATTTTTAGTCAAAGTAATCACCATCAACAGCACACCACACCCAATTACTGTGCAGGCATTTCGAAAAAGATCAAGAAAAAAATATAACTTGCTTAATTATAATTATTTGATTTTAATTTTTTTTTTTCTTACTAGTTGATCTACTTTTACAAATAAAAACGCAAAATGAAGAAAAAAAAATTGAAACTGAAAAATGAACACGTCGCATATTCTTAGAATGTTTTTTGAGGAGAACAAGTTAAATACTGTCAGTAAGTAACTGAAGAAAAATATTTTTTTGCCACAGAAATTATAAAATAAGTCTTTGTTAACTGGCTGTAGTAAACTTTTTAAAACAAAAAGATTTAAAATATTTATCGGTTAACGAAAACAAACAGGATGGATAAAAATGAGTTTCAAGATTTTTATGGTTTTTCCAGGGTCATTTGCTGTAGAAAAAAAGACTATTTGATAAAAGCAGGGGTATAAAAACTTAAGGAACAAAAGTATATTAATAATAAAACTAATTGCACTGGACTTAAATGAAACAGGAGATTTATTACATTGCTTAATTATTATGATTAAATAAATTTTTTTTTTAAGTTTTAATAATAATTAATTAAAATTTTTTTGGATAGAATATTTGTTGCAGAACTTTAATCATTTTCTTTAAAATTTTTTGCCGATGCATCAAACCACGTATATTTGATAACGACTTTTATATACAATAATATGGGAAGCAATACAGACAATACTGTAATTGGCTTATCGCAAACCCAATAAGGGAATAATAGTATAGTAAATAGACGACAAGTAATATGGTTGATTTTGGCAATAATATGATAAGCTGTTCTATGATTACTTTGCATTATTACATTATTGTTTGAGAATACGGTGTAGTTATGTGTCATAGTGACTGGTATATACAATAATATGGTTGGGAATAACAAAAATATTGCTAGAGAGAAATATGGAAAGCTAATCATACTCCCAATAATACAGTTAACTTATGGAAACATCAATAAGTCAATAATATTATAGTAATTATATACATAACAACTAATATGGTTGATTTTGACAATAGAATGATAAGCCATTCTATGATTACTTTGCAATTACATTATAAGGCAATAATATTATAGTAAATATACATATAAAAAGTAATATGATTGATTCCGACAATACTATGATAAGCTATTCTATGATAACTTTGCATTATTACATCATTGTAGTTATGTTTGATACTGACATGTATATACAATAATATGGTTGGGATAACAATAATATAATAAGCTACTCTATGGTTACTTTGCGTTATTATATTGTCTTTTGAGAAAATGGTGTAGTTATGTTTGATCGTAACATGTTTATACAATAATATGGTTGGGAATAACAAATATATGGTGAGAGAGATAATGCCATTGCTTTATGGGAAAGCCACTAAAGCAATAATATTTTAGTAAATATATGGCATGTTATATGGTTGATTTTGACAATAATATGGTAAGCTGTTCTATGGTTACTCTGCATTATTACACTGTCTTTTGAGAATACGGTGTAGTCATGTTTGATAGTGAGATATATACAAAATATGGTTGGGAATAACAAAAAAATGGTAAAGGAAACAAAGGAAGCTAATAATATTGACAATAATGTAATTGGTTTTGTGTGAAAACCAATAACGCAATAATATTATATTACAAATATTACAAGTAATTTGGTTGATTTTGAAAATAATATGGTTGGAAATTATAAAAATATGGTAAGAGTAAAATGACAAGCCAATTATCTAATATGTAATAACCTTATTGGAAATCCGATACGGTTATAATATTAAAGTAAGTAATCGTATATGACAAGTAATATGATTAATTTTGACAATAGTACGATAATATGATAAGCTACACTATGACTACTTTGCATTAATAGATCATTTTTCGAACATATGGTGTAGTTATTTATTTTTTTCTCCTTTTAAGCATTTCTTATTTTTTGAATCTGCAAAATGAACTAACAATAAATATTCAAATCTTAATACTAAATTTAAAATTAAAAAATAAAAATGTGATTTTTACTTAAGTCCGGCCAATGATAGACAGAAGGTTTTATCATGCGGATCTATTTCGGTAAAATCTCCTATTGCGCAATCTGATGGTAGGAACGGTATCCTTTCTTCTAAGCCGAGTGTGGCCGCCAAAATTAAGTATATTGCGCGCAAGAGGGTTCGGATGAAGTTCCAGTTTACTGACATACCCTGTCGCACACTTAGAGAACTCCTCTTTTACCAGTGGAACACTCAGGTCTTTATGAATTCGTGAATTTTTTATGTACCATGGAGCTGCAGTAATCGTTCGGAGAATTTGTTTGTGTGGCCTTTGAATTTTTTTCAATGTTTGACGCTGAGGCGGTGCCCCATAATTGAATTCCGTAGCATCATATGGGGTTTAGGATTGCATTGTATAACAGAAGTTTCTAATCCAACTTCAATATCGAGTTTCTGTCCATAAGCCAATTTAGTTGCGCTGCTTTTAGTTTCAACTGAGTGACTTTTGCTTCAATGTGAGACTTCTACGTTAGCCTAAGGTCGAGGTGTATACCAAGGTACTTGACTTAATTGTGCTGCGGAATAGGTGAGTTGTTAATTTGGGTAGGCGCACATGTTTGTTTACATAGTGTGAATGTGACATGAGTACATTTTTCTTCATTAACTTTGATTTTCCAAAGTTTAAGCCATTTCTCTAATATTTAAATAGATTCCTGTAAATTTCGTGAAGCTAATTGGTGGTTTTGATGAACACTTTAAAATGCTGTGTCATCTGCAAAGGTTGAAGTGTAGATTCCGGATGTCGTTGGCATGTCAGAGGCGCATTTCTAAACATTCTTTACTAAGGTTACTAAGTTATTGAGTTAATTATATTTACGGAATGGTAATGACTTAACTCATTAATTACCAGAAATTTAAACGTTTGAATTTTTTGATGAACATTTCAGGAATGTCTTTTGACAGCATTTTTTACATATTTTAACAAAAAAAATTTTTTTGGCTAGTAGTTTCTCTGAAAATTGCCGTGTGTTTAAACACACACTGGTACTGTAAAATGTTTTGAAAATTTTTTGGTCGGTACAATGTTTTTAATTGTTTATATGGTTTAAGATACGGTAAAGTAAGTACAGTAGCAAGTAACAGCTCAAAATGTTTTTGGAGATAACAGGGTAAGTACCAAAACGTAAGTGAAAAAGCGTTATTTTAATTTCAAGTATTTATTTGAATGCAAATTTTATTTAATAAATAATTGAATTCGTTGCTTTTTATTTGAATGGGTGGCGCGGCGTTGTAAATAAAATTGTTTGTTTTCATGGGACAATATGAAGCAATTTTCTGAGTGTAAGTGGACGTCGCACTTCTCACAGTTAAATATGGTGGCTTTTGGTATACACACAATGCAACGACGACGATTAGAGGTTCTTGAAGGAACGTGTAATCCCTTGACAGATTTTCAAAATAATATTATTAGCAGCAACTATAGAATTCAGCAACAATATATTACTTTTAAATTTAGTTTAAGGTAGTTTCTTTCGAGCTGTGTATTCAAATAAAAATTTCGCTCTGGCTTAATACTTTGGCACATACATCAGATTATAAGTACAAGAAAGCAAGTTAGCAGGCTGATACAACTTTGTAAAGGCCGAGACACATAGAATCCGTCGTACGTTATACGTTACCTTTTTCAACTGACAACTAGGTTGAAATGCATATATTCTTATGAGCGTTGTCACATTCCGTACTTCTCCGTCAACGCAAAGTATTAAAGTTGAGCAACTTTAAACTTTTAACGTACGTTGAGAACTTGGACAACTATCTGGTAATTTTTTTTTTTGTATATTTTGATTTTGATTAATTTGTCGTTCAAAAATTAAATAAATTGGAAAAAAATGTGTTAGATTTTTTGTGCTGTGTCTGAAATATAAAATCAAAGATTTTAATCAAATTAAAGTAAAATGCAGTTGATTTTACATCCATTAACAAAGTACTGATTGTGCCAGCTTCATACTTCGTATACTTTGATGTCAGTTGAAAAAAGAGACTGACAAGTACGACGGATTCTATGTACCCCGGCCTTAAGGCACGCTTTTAGGTAAGTAAGAACGCACTAAGCGGTCTAGTATATTCAGCTGAAAGCAACACATGACTACTATGGAAGGAAGAGCATTAGTTGCCCCTGATCGTTTCATTGCTGCGCCATTCTATATAAACATACCTATGTATTGCATGTTAACAAATATTAGCCTTTAGAACGAACCAACTAAAAATTTTGGAAACGCTACGACAAGTACATCTTGTATGTATGTTTCCTTTGTTTCTTCTACTCCGAACCTTGTTCAGAGTGCTCGTGTCGTCCAGTGTTATTCGAATTAAAGAAATATGGAAACCATATTTTTCTGCAATTCCAATTTGTCTAGTTTCTTGTGTTTTTGTAAATTATTTTCCTCAATTGTCAGCATAAAGTTGTAAATCTTAGTTTTTCATTTTAAGAGACAAATCAATCAATTTTCAAAAGCGATACTGCTGCTGGGAGTCAAACTTCAATCGAATGTGAACAAAAAAAAAAAAAAAACAGAATTAAAACCATGCAACCATTTATTTAACCAACCATCCACACATGCGACAATGATGAAATAATGAAATACATTTCATGTCAAAAAGCATTCATATTTTGTTTTTTAGTTGTTTCTTTATTCAGCATCTTAACAGAAATCGATACGTTTCTGTCTAAAGTGCTTGACAAAACTAAAAAAACGAGATAATAATAAAAACATCCAAGTGGAATAAAACCTACCTACACACAAGAAAGCAAACAAGCTGAAAAGCCGACTTTATGGACGGACAAATTGAAAGACATTTTGTAATAAAAAAAAAAAATCTAACTAGAAATCATAGATTGTGTTCGTATGCCAAAAGATATAAAAACCATACCAAACACTACAGCCGCCTTTAACAAAAAAGAAAAAAAAAAAAGACAATTAAAAGCCCCCCAAAAATAAGATTTACTTTCAAAAAATTGCAGTTGGCAACAGCAATAATAAAACAAAATAAAAAAACCATAATAAAAAACAAACAACTGTTTTAAGATCTTCTTAAAGACACATTATAATGACAAACATTTCAAATGTTTGTCACGATCATAAAAATTTGATTAAATGCACAGAAGCAGCAACACTTATAATTTACTTCAAACTACAGAAGGCAGGCAGGCAGGTAGACAAATGAATAGATATATTACTATACCAATTGCAAATTTAAATATTTTAAAAGCTTTAGTCTAGTAGCTTAGCAGGACTGATGTTGTTTGAGTGAACTAAAAAGAACATATACTCTGAACTACTGAACTATCTGAGTTCATAAAGCGGATTGTATTCCAAACTTTTTGTATATTCTTTTTAGCCAGTAATCAAAGTATGTATTGGCTGCCTTATTTGGTTACAAAGAGCTTTAAAAAGTATTGTCTGCCATTTACGTTTTCATATAAAGCTGGAAGCTCGGCAGATATTGTTTCAACGAACGAAGGAAAATATACTCTTATAGAGGTGGATTTAATTCCGAGTATTTTGCATTTTTTTAAATTTTTTTAGCCATATTTTGGTAGATATGGCTCTAAAAAAACTCGCTGGCATTTACTTAGTCTGCAATTGTGTTTCTTTGAATCGTCTTATATATAATATAAATAATTACGAACTATGACAGTAATATTGGGTTAAAAGTCACAGTCTAATGATGGTTTATCAACAAAATTTGCTGAAAAAAGAAATTATTTAAGAAAACTGTACAATAAATTAGGAGGAATATCCAAAAGAATGACATTTCGTAATTTACACTGAAAGAAAAAAACTCCGCTTTCATTAAGACCACAGCACTTTATTTGCTACAACTTTAATAATGTTACGAAAATTGCTTCATTCCTATTACGAAAACTTTTTGCATTGAAATGTAAGAATTTCGTTAAAGCTACTAAGCAGTGTAGTAAATATAATGAAAATAATTCATTGTATTAATGTAAAGCTATGTACACACGGTTGTCAGATATTACAATATTGTAAGATCTGGCAACATCCCGCAGAAGTAAATTATGTGTTCAGACAATCGTAAGAAAATTTTACAATTTCATTGTCAGACTATGGTCTGACAAATAATTCATCTGACAACAAAAATTGTCAGTTCACACGGTTGTCAGATTGTTAGAAGAAAAAAATTGCCAGACATGTTGTAAGACATCGCCACTTATATATATTAACAACCATCTGTTTGGCAGTGTTGCCCATCAAACTTTTTCTGACAATGATGACATTGTCAGATGTATTAATTTTATACATCTGACCATTAAAACTGAACTTACAATACCAGCCAATTATCTGGCAGTGCCGACGAAGAGTGTTCTCACGATTGTCAGATGCCTGACAACATTGTCGTCTTACAATTGATTGACAATGGGTTTTCTGACAAGGTTGTAAGTTAAAAATTGGTAGTTCACACGATTGTAATAAATTTTCAGACAATTTAACTGACAATATTGTAAGATCTGACAACCGGGTACGTAGTTTAAGACTCCCATAATAGCTGAAATTCATTGGAAGCTGCATTGGCAATAGTCGGTGCGAAAAGTATACTCCACAGAAAGCTTTCTCACTGATAATTCCCTCTCTCCCTCTCTCTCTGCCCATCCCTTCATGCAAAAAACTTTAGACATGCTGTGAGTTGTTTTACGACGCATTGACAAACAATTACGAATAAAAACTGCCATGCCAATATTAATCTATTTTCATAACATAGAAAAAGTATGCAAAAACACAATATAAGGAACCGAGGATCAAAACGTACTGCTTTTCGAAAAGCTATTGTTCTCACTCTCCATATATTAGAATTCTATCAAACTTAAATTTTTAGTGAAAATATATTTTTCTCCCAACTTTATTCAAATCAATTATGTCACAAAGCTAATTCCTTTCGGAAAGGGAATTCACTTCTTTGCCTGGATCTTCAAAAACTAAAAAAACTTTTCGCATTGAAAACATTCCTAATATTGAAAATGAAACTAGTATTATTTGATAGAAATGATTGCATTCCGAAAAGTTGTTTATGAATAATCAAAAAACGGATTCAATTCCGTTTCTGAAGGGTTAAAATCAATGTATGTCTCATACATAAATACATGTACGTTTTGTTTTACGTTTCTTTTAGATATTGAAGCCATTAGAGATAAACTTTTTATAGAACTCTTTGATCGCTAACTTATGGGTATTTTTGCACACTTTTGAGGAACTGAACCCAAGGTCTCTCAATGGGAAAAATGCAAAATGAAACTCTCAGTCAGAATTGCCTGCCTCACAGCATGATTATTAATATACAATTTTTAACTAAAGAATTTTATTTCTGTATTTGCAAAACTTTTCCGTTTTTTTTTTTTTTTTTTTTTTTTTTTTTTTTTTTTTTTTTGGTTTTAATTTTTTTACGAATTTAACAGATTTAACTGCGAAGAATTAAATCTTTTGTTTAGGAAAAAACAACCATTTATACCAATAAAACATTATAAATAGCTTGTTTTCTATGTTTCCCAGCTATCTATTTGTCGACATTTCGTAGGAACTACCCTAATCATCAGTAGACTTTGGAAATTTTTGAAAGATATTCTCAAACATTCAACTTTATCTCCCAAAAATATCGAATAAAAAACTCAATTGTTAAAAAAAAAACAAACATTATAATCAAAAAATAATGATGAATGATGGTTTAGGGCAAACAAAATCAATTTTGCCTATTATAACACTTAAGAGAGGATAATTTATGACGATTTTATGCAGACAATTCAATTAAATAAATGCTGCAATGAAATTTATGAAAAACTATGCAAATCCATTAAAAGTGTTTTCTAGGAAATAATGGTTTGAAATCATTGAAAAGGGTTTCTTATTCAAAACTTTACAGAAAAATAAATTAACTATGGTTACGAGTAAACTATTTAATTATGACGTGATGAATATAAAAATGTTACTCATTTATATAATAAAAAGTAAAACTTTTTATAGCCTGACACCCACACACCTATGAAAAGAAAAAAAGGTAAAAAGAGATCAAAATTCTTGGCTTAATTGAACGTTTTTCACTTGGCTAATCGAATATATTGTGCTTTATAAACTATAGTAAAAAATTATTCGAATAATTAATCGATTACATATCGTAATATTTGATTATTCGTAAATAAAATCTTTCACAAAAGTTTACTGTATTCTAAAATTAGATCATAATCAGGGGACCGCTTCTGAATAGCAAAAACGATTAATAAACCGATTGTTATAAATTAATTAATTATTAAACCATATCCATCAAACATTTGGCAACTCTTATGGGGTTCTAGTTGAATAAAGCATTGAACAATATTTGTTCGATTACCAAAACTTTTATAGAAAGGCACTGTTTTAAAAAATTATTCGGTTTAAATTAAAAAAAACAAATATGATTCGATTAATTAATCGAATAATGTCGAATAATCCATATAAAATAGTTTGTCATTATAAGTTATACATTTTTTTTTTTTTGCAGTAAATAAATAACAACTTGTACTTTTTGTAAACCAGAATTATTCGTAATATAAAAGTCTTAAGAATCGATTAATTGAAACCACTTTGATCATTTAGAAGTTCATGAATTTGAACGACAAAACTCTATTAAAAATTATTGTAGGTGAAAAGTAAAAAAGGTGGGTTACTTATAATACTAATACATTCTATTTTTCTCGACACTAATGATTTTATACACTTAAGATAAATTTTAAAGTGTATTATTTTATAAAAGGAATTTATTCGGTTAATTTTCAAGTTACGAAAGGCATTGAAACAATTTCTTTTTTTTTTTCAAATAACTAAAATCACTGAACCAAATAACAATTTTTAAACTCAAATACGCCAAAAATGGTTTTTATATTCGGAAAATATTCGATTAGTTTTTTTTTATTTAAATTTGACTATAAAATTATTACTTTATATAATTAAACAAATCATAACGTTCAATTCCGGAAAGCTGAAGGTTCATACCACTCGTTAACACGTTCTAAGCGTCTGTCCAAAAAATGGAACCAGTATTAGTAGGAAATAATCGTAAGTTACACATCACAAAGCATAGGACTCATAGATGCGTATGACGCAAAAAGTAGGTTTACTTTATACTTTTGCACTCCTAATAAAAAGTGTCAGTTGCTTTTGATAGCCGGAGATTACAGTTCATTTTATTTTTTCCAAGTTATCGCCAAGAATATTTGTGTAGTGGATTGTTATTTTATGTTTTATTGTTTTTATTCAAAAACTACGCAATAATATCATTTTTAATATGAAATATTAATTACATTCTTGATATTAAAAATGATTTCATTCTAAAAAAAAAGAGCCAAATAATAGATTAAATTCCACTTCGGAATGGAATTGAACTCTGTGACATGGGTGAATATTTTTTTCGAGTAATCAAACAGCCTTTAAATGGCATCAATTTTATAAGATTCAAATAATAATTTTTAAACACAAATTTGCTTTTGTACTCTAAAAGTATTCGATTAGTTTATATTCCAGTACCAAATAAGAAAATATATTTTTAAATAATGTTTTATTTTACCAGCTATCAAACAGTCTTTAAAATGACACCATTATTCGATTAACTTATTAGATTTATATTCGTAGAACTTAATAAAAAATGTAATTCGATTACTTAGTTTTTAGTCAAATGATAAAATAATTGCAATTCAAAAGTCCAACATGATGTATTCGTATCACAACTCTCTTAACTATGTTGCTTAATCGTGAAAAGTATTATATATTGATTTTAAATTCGATTCTCTGAAATCGGTTTTTATAGCAGCGAGTATTTTAATGTCAAATAAAAATGCATCAAAACTTGGTTTCTACTGCTTTTTAAATATGAAAAACAAATGTTTCGCTTATCGTTTTTATATTCGAATAAATGAGAAAAATATATCCGATTAGTTAATCGATTCTTAATTGAGATTAAGTTAATTCAAATTTAAGAGACCTTTAAGAAATGTTTATAAGGAAATTCCCACTATTGTTGAAATCTGGTCATGTTTCGAATAATCGGACAAAAATTATTTTATTAATTAATCGTTTTTTAATCGAGTATGCAAACAATAACAATCTAAAAATCAATATGTGCATACATTTAAAAAACAAAAAATTAGTCGATTAGTTAACGGTTTTTATACGATTATGCAAATAACTAGTATTTAAAAATATATATAATATATGGGCCAATCCAAATCAAATCGAACAATTCTGAGAAAGAATTTTTGAGCTTGCTTTATTTTTTGTTGTGTTGAAGTTTCTTTCAAAATAATTTAGTATTTAAAATATATACAACGAAGTCCTAGAAAATTTTTGCACAGTGGTTTAACGCGAAATTTTAGTTTTAGAAAATTAAAAAAAAAAAATCAGGAAAATAATAGTTATTCGAATCCTACTTCCAAATGGGTCTTAAAAGACGTTGAAAAAATCAGTTATATACAAAAAAAAAATTTTAGGAAAATAGTGAAAAAAATTTAACATTTTAATTTCCGAAACCCCCATCCAAGCCCACTGTGCACAATTGTTATCTATTTTTTATTAGATAGTAGACAGAAAAAGAAAACCAATGCAAAAAAAAAATTATTCTATTTAGACTACTATTGAAAAATTTATTAGTATTTATCGGACAGTGTTTATCTGATGAGTATTTATTCTTTCGTTTATTTTTTTAATTCGATATCTCCGAAACCATAAGCTAAAAAAATCTGAAAATTTTTTATAATTAGATAGTAGACAGAAAAAGAAAACCAACGCAAAAAAATCACTCTATTTGGACTAATATTGAAAAAGTTATCAGACAGTGTTTATCGGATGAGTATCTATCGGACGTTATGAGTGTTTATCTTGTAATAATACAATTTTTAAATCCGATTTCTTTGAAATCCTATGCCAAAAAAAATCTGAAAATTTGCAGAAATGTGCTGTTCAAAAAGAATATCAACACAATAAAAAATAAAGCAAATCAAAAAAAATGCCTCAGAACTTTCCGATTTGACTTGAATTACCCTATATTCATACTGATACGAATTTTTATCACATCTAACCCAATAAGCGAGAAGTGGGTCTACTTGTTCACACTCAAACAACATAAAATTGAGAACGTTATTGAGAACGCAAAATTTCAATTAAATCAATCACTGACGATTTTATTGTTTTTGTTGCGTTCTTATTGTTTTGCAAGCATATGCGTAGCAATTATATTTGTACATTTGAGTCTGGAATTATTAATAACTAGAATATTCATGATGATGGTATAAGATAAATAAGGGGAACAGTTTAATTTTAAACGTTGTGCAAGACAGTCTTAAGTCAGAAATAAACGCAAGTCTAGTGTGTTAATATACAGTAGTCTTAAGTGAAATAAAATTTTGAATTATTGTGTAGAGAACAAATCATTATTTCATTTGCGATTCAAGATCTGCAAAATTATTTTTAAAGGTAAAAACGTAACAATACATTCAACAACATTTTCTTAACGTTGTTTTTAAGTACGAGTTCTATTTAATTATGTCATTTGCATTATATTCGAATAATTGTGTGATAAATTAATTATCCGTTTTTGCTCCGAATAAGATATAAATAAAAATTTAAACGAATAAAACTACCCGATTGTTTACTCGGTTCTTATTCGAGTAAGCGAATAACACTATTTGAAAATCAAAATACACATACCTGGACATATTTTAGAGCAAAATTCATTTAAAGTCCTTTAAATTAGTTTTCTTAATGTAAAAATTAATTGCTCGCTTAGATTATTGGATGTCTAATCATATAATCCACAAAAGTGGTTTTAGTAAATTTTAAATGCTGCATTAAAAACTATGTAAATATGGAGTTTGTACGGTTGTTGGAGTTGGCATTATGCCCAATATATTCTAAAATAAAACTCATCACTCTGCGATTAAAATTTATTTAAATTGACTTAAAGATTTAACATATATGCATTCGTAAACGAATGATTAACAAGACTATATAGTACAAGTTTACATTTTGGATTATGGATTTGAAATGGGAAAAATGTTTGTATAAAACACAAGATAGAAAAATAAAACTTAAGCAGAAAGTAATCAACTGAAAATAAATCCCGTTTAAGTTTTCTCAAATTCATGGTTTTAAACAATTTACCAAAGTTCCTTTAAATCAATTATTTATAAAGTTTACTTTAATTTTATTTCCACCATTAAAATCCGTTTCCATTTCTGATTTTTTTAACCATAAACAAAAACCTCAAAAGTGTTCTTGAAATTCCTTTTAAATTTTGTAATTCGAATATAAAGTAGACAAATAAACACGCAAATAAATTGAATGTTTTTTTTTATATACATATGTATTGTATATATTTTATATCTAGAGTAATTAATTTGTTGATTTACCATGGTAGAAGAGAATTCGTTATTGTTGCTGATTGTTACACTTAATAATTCTTTAGAACACCAAAAACGAACGAATGCAAAAAAAGTAAATCTAACAAATTTTTGCACGCCATACAGACAGCAAATAAAAAAAAAAGAATACAAATAAACGTAAAATTAAACATGAACAATTATTTTGATTTGATTTTTTATTTTTTTATTTTGGTCTTTAATATTTAATTCGGTTTTTTTTTACATGCAATTAAACAGAAAGACTGAACAATGATCTACGAAACTTCCAGCATGTTCCAAAGGGTGTTGAGTGATTTTTGTTTTCTGTTCTTTTTTCACGATTTTAACAATCGAAATAATTTAAGTTGTTAAAACAATAAAGATCACATTAGTTGGAGCCAATTAAATTTAAAAAAAATAATAATAATCATGATAAAATTGGTAAAAGAAGAATATTGAATACAACATCCGTGAAGTGCAGAAGAGAATTCCAAGTTTCGAACAGTATTCGTATTGACTGCATGTACTCGTATTAGAAACTTTAACAAAAGAAACCAACGCTTTCAAAAAATTCTTAAAGTATCGTTATATTGAAATTGAAAGCATGATTTTGCATGGGCTTCTTGACATGCAGAACAAATTTTGTGTTTAAGATCAAAAATCCGCAACCTAAAAGAATTTACTTTATAAGATAAAACAAAAAACAAGTAACAGTGCAGTATATTCGACAGAGCCGAATCTGAAATAGCCTTCACGATAGTCACATATATACATATACATATATTATATATTACAAATTTGAACTAAATATGCCCGGATATATATGGACCGATATCGGGGAAATCATATTTTTTGTCTTGCCGAAAAGGTAATCTTTCATGGAAAAATCGGTTTAGACTGTATTTCGGGTATATATTTACCGATATCGGAATTTTTTATTTTCTGTATATCCCTCATGGAAAAACTCGTTTATGCCATATCTCGGCTATATATGAATCAATATCGGAAATTTTAATTTTCTGCATTTAAGTAACCTTGTTTTATAATCAGAACTGATTTTAAGCAAAACAAAGTTTTTCAGGGAAATATCGGTTTATGTCGTATCTCGGGTATATATGGACCAATATCGGAAATTTTTATTTTCTGTATTATAATGGCCTCCTTTCATAACCAGAACTGATTTTAAGCAAAAAAAAATTTTCATGGGAAAATCGGTTTATATATGTATATGGACCAATATCGGTAATATTAATTTTTTCTAGTTGGTAATCTCCTTATATTACCAGAATTGCTTTTAAGCAAAAAAACGTTATTTAATTTCGCTTTCACGACATTTTCATGAAAAAATCGGGTTATGCCATATCTCGGGTATATATGGACCTATATAGGAAATTTTAATTTTCTGTATATTAGTAACCTTGTTGTATAATCAGAACTGATTTTAAGCAAAAAAAAGTTTTTCATGGCAAAATCGGTTTAGACTATATCTCGGGTATACATATGTATATGGACCGATATTAATTTTCTCTACTTGGTAACCTCCTTATATTACCAGAACTGCTTTTAAGCAAAAAACGTTGTTTAAGTTCGCTTTCACGACATTTTCATGGCAAAATTGGGTTATGCTATATCTCGGGTATGTATGGACCGATATCGGAAATTTTCATTTTCTGTATATTAGTAACCTTGTTGTATAATCAGAACCGATTTTAAGCAAAAAAAAAAAAAGTTGTTCACGGCAAAATCGGTTTAGACTATATCTCGGGTATACATATGTATATGGACCGATATTAATTTTCTCTACTTGGCAACCTCCTTATATTACCAGAACTGCTTTTAAGCAAAAAACGTTGTTTAAGTTCGCTTACGCGACATTTTCATAAAAAAAATCGGTTCATCGGTTCTCGGGTATATATGCACCGATATCGGTAATTTTAATTTTCTCCGTTTGGTAACCTCCTTATATTAGCAGAGTTGCTTTTAAGCAAAAAAATTCATGAAAAAATCGGTTCAGGCTATAGCTCGGGGATATATGCACCGATTTCGGAAATTTTATGTTTCTGTATTTTTGTAACCTCCTTTTATTACCAGAACTGACTTTAAGCTAAAATAAATTCTTAAGTTCGCTTACGCGACATTTTCATGAAAAAATCGGTTCAGGCTATATTTCGGGTATATATGAATCGGTATCGGAATTTTTCATATTTTGTAACCTCTTTTTATTACCAGAACTGACTTTAAGCTAAAAAAAAAATCTTAAGTTCGCTTAGGCGACATTTTCATGAAAAAATCGGTTCAGGCTATATTTCGGGTATATATGGATCGATATCGGAATTGTTCATATTTTGTATTTTTATTACCAGAACTGATTTTAAAGAAAAGAATTTTTTAAACCGATTAGGGCTATATCTCGGATATACATATATAGCCCGATATCGGGAAATAAGTGGTATTTGAAATATATAGAACGTAGATCATACCATAAGCTTTGGGTATTTGTAAACATAGCGCCATCGAAATATTAGTCGGTTTCTGTCTGCATCAGAAAGAATTCAAAGTAAATCAAGCATCAATGATTTTATTGTTATTGTTGCATTCTTATTGTTTCGCAAGCATGTGCATGTATGTCTGTGCATAGCAATTATATGTATACATTGGAGTCTGCAACTCTCGTTATGTAGAAGCCTCGCAAACACTGTAGAAGCTAATGAACTAGAATAAATAGCAGACCGAGGCAGAGTTTAATTTTAAACTTTGTGCAAGTCAGTCTTGCGTCAGAAAAGTAAGCAAGTCTAGTGCGTTTATGCACAGTGGTGTTAAGTTATAAATTATTTAAGTACTGTATAGCGAACAAATAACGTGTCATTATTTCATTTGTAATTGAAGAATCTGCAAAATCTTTTTTAAAGGTAAAAACGTCGGCAGGTTTATGTTGCCGTATAGAGTGTTTTACATATGCTAAAATTACTTCACGCAACAACATCAATAATATATTTTTTTATTTCCTGATGATTTACATTTATGTAACTCTAAAACAAAAATCTTCAATATTCTTAAGAAATCTTAAGAATGCACTCTATTTCATCTCTGTGTTATTAGATATAGTTTCAGTTTTAAATACTAGATTATTTAGCGTGATACAACATAAAATTTTACTTGTAGTTACTTTTCGGTTTCATATTGAAAACCTTAAGCAAAAAAAAGAAAAAAAACCAAAACGACCTTGCTGAAGGCAGTCTCTCAACCTCATTTTTTTCTTAATAAAGCTTATTTGCTCGTTTTCATTACATATCGTTATAAACATACATGGATACGTTTCTATGTGTGTTTCTTTATATGTTTCTTTAATTTAGTATTATTTAACACAAAACCAACTTCTTTTTGCACAGTTCACGATGATAATGATGGTGTTTTATGAAAGCAAAAAAAAAATAAAAATCTTAAAATTTTGGTGTTATAAAAGAAGACAATACGCATGCGCAAATGGCTGGCTGGCTGGTTGACTGGTGCCTGTGGTAGTGCTGGTTTAAAGATAATCTGCCGTGAATTTACAAGACGGAAAAAACCCCAAAATATTGCCAATCAAAGACTTGAAGGAATTTCTAAAGTATCTTAATGACTTTTGTACAGCAGGTTGAATGTTTGAATTTTTAAGTTTCATGATTTTCTAACGAGAAAATTTCTGTGAGTACTTGCAATTTTTAGATTTCACAGACAAAGTGAAACGTTAGCAAGACAATAACAAAAACAAACACAAAAATTATTTAAGTTTTGCATTGTAGTTTTATTTAATTAATTATTGCTTTAGCAACTTTAATTAAGTTCAAAATATGTGTTTGAATTTTGTTCTTTGCCGAATGAATTTTATTGGAATTTATTTAATTACTATTATTATTATTGAAAGCCTGAGTAACTAACTGAGAATTTCAGAGTACTTATAGTTGGAAATCTTTAAAAAAAAACAAGGTCTTTTTAACGGGCTGTAAGAGGGTATGGCTCTCGTTGAAAGTCTGACAGATAATTGTAATAATACATTAATAAGCAAATAATCATTTTTTCTACATACAACTTCTCGGTTAAAGTGATCCCAAATCATGAAAAATATGTTAGAAGATTAACTCGAAAATCGAGTTAAGCGAGACTATACATTTTAAATTTATTTTTGTATATACAAATATGTTTATTTCATCGCAGTGATATCAAAACCCTAAAATAAGATGTTCCGTGAGCAGTCATGCGATTTATAACCGCTCAATTAAGTTAGAATGTTCTAAAGAACACATTTCACTACTATGCAGTAGTTCCATGCACAGAATTTTAGAACAATCTTTAAAGCAAATTAAGCAAGCAGTAGAACATTTGGAAACAGAAAAAATCTTCATAGTTTTGAAACACATATACGACAATGCTTGACAGTACTTGAATTCTGTTTCATAGCAAAAAACATAACATCAAATTGAAACAAATAAATGACAACATATAGCAAAGCATAGCGAGTGTACTAAAACATTGACACATGACCATACTTTGTATACACCAATTGTGCACTAACAAAGACATAAACCATCAACAACCACAAATTGTTGAAACCAAAGTGCAGTACAACATTACTTCAGTGCTTGAAGTTCTACTTCAATTTTGTTCCACTTCAGCTGGTTCTGTTTGTTCTAAACGATTGTAAGACAGTATTCGTTTATGTGTTTGGAACATTTTGGCACTGAAGTGTTTGTTTTGAAATGGGATAGAAGAAAATGGATAGTACTTGAAAGTTTTACAAGGAAGTACGAAATTTCTGTTGTGCTTGAGCAGCCTTCTAGTCTATATATACCACTGTTTCATCTTGAATTAAAAATAACTACGTACTTCAGTTAATTGTGTTTATTTATTAATTTTTTGTTGAACCCATGTATATATGTACAGATATACTCATTTCGTCAAAGTTATATGAAAACTCAAAAATAAGATGTTCCGTGCACAGTCATGTGATTTAAAACCGCTTAATTGAGAGTAAGTATAAATATGCAACTATTTTTTTATTTGGATTTCTTAAAAACTATTACGTACTTCAGTTAATTGTGTTACTTTATTGATTTTTGTTGAATCCATATACATATATACAGCTGTGTTCATTTCGTCAAAGTGATATGAAAACTCAAAAATAAGATGTTCCGCGCACAGTTCTGTTCTTCAAAACCGCTTAATTGAGAGTAAGTCTAAATATGCCACTATTTTATTTTCAATTTCCCAAAAAGAACTACCTAATTCAGTTAATTTTGTTTATTTATTTTTTTTTAGCCCATATGCACACATATACAAGTATTAATACTGTCAAGAAAACCCAATTTTCCAATTAATTTTTTCGTTTTCCAATGCTTATACGTAAATTGTTAAAAAAAATTTCAGTTTTGTGAAATCAAGAGTTTTACAATTCATATATATTTTAATTTAATATGTTCTGAAAATCACATGATTTCAAACCACGCGATTTGATATCACATGTGGTTTCAAAATCACTCATGTCATTTAATCTATTTTATTTTATACAACTATGGCTCCTATATATTGAAGAAATATATTTGACTCTCTTTCAATAATGAATCTAATATTTTGATCAAATGAATATAAAGTGTGGTGAAATTTTAAAGGCCGATGTTGATTTTGAATCAAAAACAAATTATTTAAGAATTATTAGCATTTCTTTTTATTATGATAATATTGGTAAGACTCAATTATATATGGAATAAAATATCGGACAAATGGACGCTGAAGCATAATCGAGGTTCTATGCCGTTAATGTGCCTAATTATTTCATCCTTTAGTTCTTCAACTTTTACTGGCTTATCGACGTATACCTTTTCTTTCCAATAACTCCAAAGAAAGAAGTGCAGCGGTGTCACATCACATGATCTTGGCGGCCAATTGACATCCCCACCACGTGAGATAACATGGCCATTGTAGGGGTCGCGCAAAACAGCCATTTTTTCGATAGCTGTGTAGCAAGTGGCACCGTCCTGTTGAAACTACATATTGTCTACATCCATATCTTCCAATTTGGGTCATTCACAGTAACTGCCTGACCAGCCTCATTTTGGAAAATATACGGCCCGATGATGCCGACGATTCTCATAAACCGCACCAAACAGTCACTTTTTATGGGTGCATCGGTTTTTCTACACTCACTCTTAAGTTATCATTCGCCCAAATACGGCAATTCTGCTTACTGACGAAACCACTTAGGTGAAAATGTGCCTCATCACTGCAGGTGATTTTCTTAGAAAATTGATCATCTACTGTTGCCATTTCTTGCCAGCATTCTGACCATGCTCGATTGTGTATCTTTCCATAGTTCAAATTAAATATTCATATTGAGGTAGTCTGAAACTGAGAAAAAAGCTAGACGTTTAGTTGTGGTTCACATTCAACATCGGCCCTTAAAATTTAACCACCCGGTGTGGTGAAGCGGAACATTTTTCATTCTGGTCTATTTTTTAATGGGAGCCGAAAGAATTTCATAATTAATCATTTAATTGTTGTTTAGTTTTTGAATGTTCATGAATGAAATATTATCACAATATCCGTAATTTTTTCAAGTCATAATTTTATTGAACTATTTTTCTGGAACCATTAATTATATTTTGAAACTTTTAAGTGCACATAAATACATATCGCTCCTTTATTGCAACATAGTCATAATTCAAAAAAGCTTGTTTCGAAAAATTTTTAGCTTCCATAGAAGTCTTAGAAAAAAATTTTAGAAAATATCTTCTAAAAGAAACATTTTAAAAGTATTTTTAATACATTTTTGGCCCAATATAAATGGTAGAACTGTAAATAATTCTGCATTGTTAACTCGAAAAGCTCATTTTTTGAGATATGACTATGTTGCAAAAAAAAAGTGTGTGTGTACAATATAAAAAATAAAGCTATTAATAACTCTCCTTGATATGTTTTATACACAAATTTATTAATATTTCTCAAATTAATAAAGCAAATAATTCCAATGAATCTGATTGTTCCAAGAAAATGAATAACAGTTTTCTAAAGCAATTTAATTACAAGCCTATACATACATACAGTATCATATACATATGTACACAGATACATACATATATGATACTTTTAAAATTCAAGGCTTTGATCAAATTTTAATTTACAATTGATTTTTAATCTTTAATGAATCTGCAACTAAACGAATGAATCTGCAAAAAATTCAGTGATTTTGTGAAATCCGTTACAGGTCTGCATGCAAAAAAAATCGTAGTTGAATCAAATGAATAGTAACTTTTCTCTGCGTTAGCCATAATTTTGTCATTTGTTGTTTAATTAAAATTATTTATTTCAGGTTTATAAACAAAATGGTTTGAAAGCATGCTCACACATATGAACTTTTGTTGTCCACCTTTTGATTTGACTGCAAAAAAGAAGGGAAATGGCCTACAATATCATATTTTTCTTTCTCATAGAAAAACTAAAAGTTGATAGTGTAAACTGGCACTAGAGATTTTTTTCTTTGTTTTTGACTGCGGTCTGCACTTTTAATTTTAATTACTTTCTTTGAAATTGCTCTGAACTCTACTCATGTCAACAAGTCTGGCAATTAATTGCACAATAAATAGTAAATTTTTTAAACTGAATAAAAATCACATCAACGATTTAGCACCGCTGCCCACCCATATTTCTGGCAGAGCCTTCTGGCGGTCCACGTTGAAGCAGTCTAAGCTAATATTTATCATGTAAACAATTGTATGCGGTTGTAATGTATGTAGCATGCCTCAATTGATGCAAAACAAAAATCCTAACAAACAGTGCAGTACCAGTCAAACGTCAACTTATTAGCCCTATTCACGATCTTGTGCAAATGGCCTTGCATCATTGCATTTGCAAAATAGTGGAGCATATTTTTACTTTACAAAAACAAAACACAGCAAAAAACGTCACTTTTGCAATTGCGGAAATATGTAACCTCAAATGCACAAGATTGTGAATCGAGCTATTATCTTTCCAATAAAGACAAACAGCAAAATGTCACCATTATTGCTTTGGGTCAAATTTGATTGTAAATACTTTTGTATTATATTGCAGGCTTGTTCTTTGTAATCACATGGATTTCATCAGCAATATTTATTTTTGCTGGCTTGCTTGCACGTGCATGAACATCAACAAAGGAAATGGAACACGCGTATTTAGATTTATATTGTTATATTAGCTCGCTGCTGGGTAGTACAACAACTCAGAAGACTTAATTCGGCCAAAGTAGAACAGGCTTATTAATTAATACAAGTGGGGTTGGTTTAACGAATATAATATATAAATCTGTCATCAAGTTGATGATATTCAAGCCAGACCAAAAGTAACTATAAGCTAATCGAAGAATATGGCTGAAATTTTAACAGCTGACGTTTGAGAGATCACAATTTGAAAAAAAAAAATTGTGTTTGTGCTGCCATCTAGTGCTATGTAGCATCAATATCAATCCGCCTTCGTATGTAAAATTTAACAGTGCGTAAACTGATGTTGCCATATTGCTTCTGGGGAATTTGGGGGATTTTGATAATTCCCGAAGCTGATTTTAAGAATTTTCGAAATACTGCTTTTCATATTCAGCGCGCGTTCTTGTCGTGGAACTTGTACCTGAATTTTTAACGGTCATTCGCTTAAACGAGAAAATTGAAGTTTCAGTAATGGTTCCGCAGAAGTTGGGGGGATTTTGACTATTCCCACAAGAGATTTAAGGGTAACAATGAATCTCTTGTGGTTAGTTTGCTGACGTCACCTGTAAATCAACCTGTAATCTGATTGCAATTAGGTTGATTTTTAAGTTGTCTTGGGCCCATATAACGAACTCTCATCGTAGTTTATAGTTGGTTTACTTTTAGTTTCTGGCTCAGTTAAATTTTAAAGCAAATCAAATTCTCCAAATTTCGCATTGTGGTTACTGCGAAAGTTCGTGTTCTTATGAGTAATACACGAGCAATTTTCCTTGGTTTTTCTGCACTCAATCGGTCATAGCGGTGATGTTTTCATCATAGTCTGCGTTTTGTCATCGTACAGTTGTTGCCACATTATTAAACTATCCCGTAAGTCCTTCCCTTTCCCTGGAAGCAATACGGCAACTTCAATTTTGGCACTTAAGCGAATGGGCGTTAATAGTTCAGATACCCGTTCTACGGCAAGAACGCGCACCGAATATGAAAAACCAGTCTCGAATTGATTAGCGAAGCTGTTTTTTTTTTTTTTTTTTTTTTTTTTTTTTTTTTTTTTTTTTGGGAGTTCTCAAAATTGGCTTCGGGAATCGTCAAAATCTACCGAGCATTACTGAAACTTAAATTTTCGCACTTAAGCAAATAAACGTTAAAAGTTCAGATACAAGTTCCACGGCAAGAACGCGCGCCGAATATGAAAAACAGGTTTCGAAAAGGTTGGCGAAGCTATTACTAGTATTTTAGAAATTTTCAAACTCGTCTTCGGGAATTACCAAACTCTCCCGTATAGTCGTTTGAAGTAAGGAACTTTTGTGTTGTGTTGCAAAATGGAAAAAGGTGAATTTCGTGCAGTGATTAAATACTATTATTTAAAAGGGAAAACAGCAAAACAGACAAGAGAAAAGTCCGATAAACATTACGTCTGCTCCGCCAGATTACATGGTAAAATATTGGATTGATGAACTTAAACGCAGCCCAACCAGCACTGCAACAAAGAGTCAAGTTTCGTGTGATTTTTAAAATTTGCTCAGTGTCGAACAAAAATAAGTTCGACAGACCACTTCACAGCGGCGTTTGGATGTGATAAAGCATAATCCTGTTGATTTTTGGCGTCGATTAATACATGTTGAGGAAACGTGAGTCCACCACTACACACCAAAAATCAATCAAAACAATGGGTGGAAGCTGGTGGAAGTGCCATAAAGAAGGCGAAGACAGTGAAATCAGCTGGCAAGCTTATGGCCACTGTATTTTGGGATGCACATGGAATACTCGTATTGCTCATAAATTTTTTTTGCAAAAGGATCCACAATCACAGGAAAGTATTATCGTGCATTATTGGACTAATTGCATAATGCAACCAAGAAAAAACGGCCACATTTATATAATTAAAAAGTGCTCTTTCTTCAAGACAAGGTACCGGTTCACACAGCGTTAGATAAGCCGCTAAAATTACGTGAAATACACTTCGAATTAATTGATCATCCACCTTGCAGTGCAAATTTAGCTCCCAGTGACTTTTTCCTGTTTCCAAAATTTAAAAATGGCTCGCAGGAAAAGATTCATCTCAAAGGAGGAAGCGATTACCGAACCTAACGCGTATTGTGAGAGGTTCCCAAAATCGTATTATTCAGATGGTATAAAAAAGTTGGCATATCGTCTTACGAAAAGTATTGAGCTAAAAGGAGACTATGTTGAAAAATAAATAGTTTTTTGAAAAACAAAAAATGTTTTTTCCTACTAAGATAATTTCAATATCAATCCGCCCTCGTAGCTATGAACATATGTAATAAGTACACATCCGACATGAGTCTCAAGTTTAGCAAGCATACAAACAAACCAACATACAAGTGAAGCTAATACAAGAGTATTGAAAATTATCAGTCACATTTTAAATTACCCTCGTAAGAAACACTTATTTAAACCCGGATGCACATAAATTAGCAAAAAAAAAGAGCAACAAGAACTTTTAATAATTTATATAAAGAAAAATACTGTTAAAAAGATTTTTTTTGTTTGTTTGATAAATGCAATTTAGCATTTGCGAACCAACGTGCAATAACCTTTTTTCTGTTTTTTATATACTTATATTATAAAATATTTAGTTTGAAGTTTATAAACGGCCATAAAATTCTGTAAAAACCCAACCATAAAACAAAAGTTTAAATAAAAAGTGCATGTTAGGTGCAAAATAAATGTACAACAACAAAAATTGCAAAAACTAGTTGTAACCATTTTGTAGGTTATTAAACAAACGCCCACTCAGCATAAATGTCAATCATATCAGCACCGTCATCAGACAACACAACACAACCGCCGCCGCCGCCACTACCACCTCCAATGAACAACATCATCTGTTTTTCTGAATTAAAACTCAAACGTGCTTGACGTTTACCTTTACAGTTGTTGCCGTTATTGTTGTTATTATTGCTGGCAGTGGTGGCAGGCAGTCGTTGCTGGCATGTTGTCATGTTGCTGATTAAAATCATCGACACAATTTTCTTTCAGCTTTGTTTTTTTTTTCTTTTGCAAAAACGATCCGCCACCACCACCGTTGAACAGTTTAAAGCTCACATGACATCGATCGTCAGTGTTTTCATCACACAAATAGAGTTCATTAACATTTACCGTTATAATGCTAATCGCAGCAACCAGCTGATTAAAATACAGTTAAACATTTTGATAATGAATTTAATAAAAATAACGTCGGCAAACAGCAGATGAAAAAAAAAAAACGAAAAAATAAAAATAGTGATGCACTGATATTTGAAATAGAAAAGCAACGACAAATGGAAAAATATAAGATTGGACAGATAAAAGTATTTGTGTGAATCCGCCATGGTCTGGTAGTTTTAGGGAACACATATACATACATAAACAATAAATGTCATGTCGTCGTTCTTATCTTCATGTATCTTCACATTTTTTTTTTTTTTGTAAACTGGATTTTGTCCTGAGTGATTTGTTTAACAGACATCTCGATCATGTCTCTTCTGAAAGTCTGTGACTCTAGCTTAAACCTAAAATAGCAAGAAGACGGCTTGAAGTTCTTGATGAAGAAGAACACTACTCCTTTTTTCCTCATCATAACTTATTTTCCTAGTTCCAGTACAATGCGCCGCATATGTAGGGGCTATCCCCTGGTACTGGCCCCAGAAAAAAAGGAAAAAAAAGTTATTGGCTTCGCTTTCAGCAGTAACAATTGCTTTCGAGTTACTGCAGGGTCTATTGCAGATGATACTTTTCAAGTGCTGGGGCGAGTTGGCTAAAAAGCTAATGTTCTTAAAAAACTTTAGGTCTACATAGGCTCGTGAAGTGATTAGATATTAAGAGTTCGTCAGCAAGAGTTTTGTGACATGACGTACGCTAAACCAAAGTTTTCTGGGTCATAGAGGCGTAAAAGTTCCTCATTTTTAATAGAAAATAAGTCCCATGGCTTATGTTGTATTGGACTTCCGAAACCCTCACCAAGGATTATTTGACAGAACAGCCTCCAGCCTCCGTGAGGTTCTGTTTGTAGGCCATCCTGGCGCTGATCATGCTGTCTTGTCACTTCCTTCTTCAGCCACTTGTGAAAGCCTTGTAAACCAAACAGCAGCGGTGAATAATACGTTTCGTGACTAGTACGGGATACTGTTTTCATTAGATTAGGCCGCCATTTTAAGTACTGGAGGCGTTCAAATATCCCTTTTCCACCCCACCTCCGGGGAGAAGGTTTTGACTGGGCGTACACCAACGCTTTCTGAGACATAGAGGCGTAGGAGTTACTCATTTTTTATAGAAAATAAAACTTTAGGAAGTCGCATGGCTTATGTTGTGTTGGACTTCTGAAACCCTCACCAAGGATTATTTGACAGAACGGAGATCAGCAAAGCTCCCAGCATCCAGGAGGTCTACTTGCAGACCATCATGGCGCTGATCATGCTTGAGGTGCTTACCTTGGCTGAAACGTTTTAGCTGTGGCTTAAACCTACTAAAATCGCAGGAAGAGGAATCTAGAGTGCATTGCCGGTTTTCAGGAGGTAACAAACCCGCCGAGGTGCGGTTGTTGCAACAGGTAGCTGTAATGTGTGGAACCAGAAGTGACTAACTTATCCATCTAATGGAATAAGTTAGTTAAGTTCTAATGCACTTAATGGGATTCATCCTACCAACTCATTAAGGCCTGGCTTTCATTGACTTCTGGGGAATTGCATACAGGAGAGATTAGAAGGCCCGAACTCTTCACCAAGGCTTCAAGCTTATGGCAAAGGTTGCGACTTATACGAGCCTTGCAAGCCATGGGGGCTGGTGAATCGTGAATAGTTCCGTGAAGTTGTTCCATAAGGCCAACAAGCCAGGTGCTGATGTAAATTAATTTTCACACTCCCTTTTTCCGTTTCGATCTTAGCACGGGTTTCCTGATCACGATCGTTCAATGCTTTTTTTTTAGCATGAGCTTGTCTGAAACTGCGCTATGCAATTTTGGGGGGGGGGATCCTGAGGACTGGAAACATATTCTGGTACAATGTTGTCGTTATAACATTAGGAATTTTGAGGCGATGAGTGTGATGAGAGTGGGTATTTGAGCATGGTATTTGGAATTTTAGTAATGTGCTATTAGATTATAATTCTTTTTCTTGACTGACTGGGTTTGTACATGGATTTGATTGCATTCATTTTTCGGAAGGAGAGCTTGTCAGTTTTCTTGACATACTCAACCCATAATGGGGCAAGGGGACGCACAATAGATCAATATCGGTCGCCATATCCCATCCACTAAAAATAATAATATGTTTTTCTTGGATCATATGTATGTAAGAATAAGCCAGTTTGCTCTCAAAACTGTGACAACTTATGCTATCGATAAAAACCAACATGATGTACGCATCTCGATTTATATATTAGAGTTCGGATATAAGGATCACAGTAGACAATTACATGACAAGTCGTTAGTTTATCTTAACAAATTAGTAATTTCGCAGATATCTTACATACGAGTACATAAACAATAGGGTGACGTAAAACACTTGGTATTTATTTGCTTGTTGCCAAAAACGATTAAATGTTGCCGACAGTCTCTATCTATAGCTTAGCTCTGTGAAATATCGAACGCCTATCAAATAGATAATTGCTATCGAAGGCGAGTACATACAATCAAGTGCTTTTTGAAGTTGTCTTGATATGACAACAATGGCACCTCTTGGAATATGGAGTATTATTTATAGTGTTGAAGTCACCAATGACACAAACTAGCTAACACCACCGAAAGTATTATCGATCCACTCATGAAGTCTTTATTATTTCGCACCCCAAATACAAAAGGGTCACAAGTCAAAATACTAAAATTTTCAGGAGAGACAAAAAACTTTTTATATAAGAATGATTATAATATTTAAAGAAAATTATGAAAAAAATTCAATATTGAAGAAGGTCCTGCTATACGTTTTTTCAATTTTATATTTGGTGAACTCAAACGGTGTCATATCACGCATAATGTCATAATATTTTATACAATGCTTCGAACAAAAAAATCAGCAAGTACTCGTAATAAGACTTTTTAAACGGAGTTTGTCGTAACTAAACCATAAACATCTCAGCTGACTCAAATTTAAAATAATTTATGTCAGAGTGCTCACAGTATTCATATTTGTATACAAATATTTTAAGACTTATGACTTTGGATTCCATAAAAAACTGACCTCTACGGAAAAAAAGTCAGTTTTGGAAAATTTTGAGTTGTGACCCTTTTGTATTTAGGGTGCGATATGTGAACACGAACATGAATATCTCTTCAGATCTATTTTTAAATTCCTACGAAATTCAAAAGCAAACCACAGTATTCTACAAACTTTACAGAAGTAAAAAATATTTATTACAAAAGCAAATAATACTTAAAATTTTAAATTTACGAGAAACAAAAGGCCAATGAATAGAATTACAACACTTACAACAATAAAAAAGTAATTCAATACATTTTCTGATACAAAAATGAGTTCTTAACATTTTAAGATCTTAAAAAAGCCGATTTCATATTCAACATCAGCATTTTCAATAAAATATTTAAGATCACAGAATTAAACAAAAAAAATAAAAACACTTCAAAACAAGTTAAGCCCCTGCTGCAGCGAGCCAAACATCTTCAATACTTCTGCCAATAGTTATTTTTATCACAAAGCTTGATTTTTGTTTAAACAGAAAAAAAACCAAAATAATTTTATTTACTATAGTGGATTATTTGTTTGATCGAAATATTTCAGAGTACTGGATTTGGTATTTAAGATTAAACAGATCATTAAAATTAGTCTTAAAACACTTGAACACAGACAGAAGAAACTCACCTTAAACAATTACTTTGGGGCATTGAAGATTTATCTTTTACATTTAAACACATTTATGCAAATCTCAATCATCATATTTTTTGTTTATTTAATTGAAGATGCTTTTGACATTTAAAAAAAAAAAGTAAAAATAATTTAAAAAATCATGTTTGAACATAAACGTTTGCTCTAGAATAAGCTGTGTGTATGTGTCTTTGCTAAGCGAAGACACGAAGCATGAAAACGAATTAATATACAGCTATGAACAGAGGAATAGCGCACCTGTATTCTGAATTGTAAAAAAGGTATAACTTTAGCAAAAGAGCGTTAATAATATGTATATTAATGCAATTCTCGTGATCGATTCTGTTTTTCTAAAAATTCTTTGAAAAAAAGTCCCGTTAGATTTCGCAATTTTTGCTAAAAGTAACGTTTTTTGGTTGAACAATGAAATAGCGCAATGTTCTTTCAACTATCAACTGATATAGTTTAAGCAATTTTAAATGATAAATTCTTGTGTATTATTTTTAACTTCGCTAATTCAAATGGGCGGAGGACCGCTGCTCGCAAGAGAAAATATGGTTATTTGGGAACTCCTGCAAAGAGGTACAAAGCAAATGAAAATATCCGAAATTATTGGATGTTCCCGAAAAATTATTCACAATGCAAATTTGCTTAATACGAAGAAGAACCGGAAGAAACCACCGCGAAAGATAACTAACCGTTAAGACAAGGCAAGGTTAGAACAAGTCCTCGAGAAAAAATGATGACTGGAAAAATTAGGAATATGGGTTAAATGACGTCTCAATGAAAATAATCTCTATGGCCGAGTCAGCAGAAAAAACTCGCTCCTAACAAAAAAGAATATAAAGGACCGTTTGCCTTTGCCAAAAAAATGTACAGGAATAAGGACATCAAATTATGGAAACGAGTTCTTTTTACAGATGAAGCCAAAATAGCTCCTGAACGGAAAAACGTTTGTAGATCGGGGAAAAAACTTAGAATTTAAGACCACTCGTTATATTACACAAACAGTGAAGCACCGTGGAGGCAATCTGAAAGTTTGGGGATCACTTTCTTGGCATTGGATTGGGTCTCTAGAAAGAATAAATGGAAACAAGGATAATTTCTTTTACCTAAATATATTGAAAAAGAAGAAAAAAAACTGAAGAAAGAAAAAAACTTGAACTATAATGTGTTGTACAAATGTACAAACCAAAAATTTAATTTAAAAAAAATTATAAAGTTCAACAAAAAAAATCAATAAATTGAAAAATACTATCAAGCCATGTTACTTTGAGTTCATGCCCCTGAACTGGATCTTTATGTACGATAACGACCCAAAACAAACGGTAAAACTAGTGAAAAATTGGCTCTGCAGAAAAGATTTAAATTTTTGGATTGGCCCGCACAAAGTCCCGGTCTTAACCCCATAGAAAACTTATGGAACGATGTTAGAGCGTGAAAGTTGGGCAGAAAAAAATTAAGACTTGCGATGACCTTTGAGAAGGAGTAAGGGAAGCGTGGCGCTGTATTCCTTTGAAGAGACACCAAAATTTTATAGAAAATATACCTCGTAGGTGTGAAGCAGTTTTGCCAAATAAGGGCAATTCAACAAAATACAATCGGATAAGTAAATCCCCTACACAATTGAAATCGTTCTGCTAAAAATACAAATTATTATAGAAAATCAGGAAAAGTCCTCCGTCCAGTTTGAATTGTGGCAAATAAAATTTTTATGGACTTATTAAATAATGAAATGTCAAATTGTGTTTTTGTTATGTTTTTTAGTTTAAAACTAAAAAAAACTAACAGTTAAATTCAGAATAAACGTGTAATTTTATCTATGAATCAAATTATAAACTTTTCTATCTTGCTATTGATAAGTGAGCTATTTCTCTGTCCATAGCTGTTTATGTATTGAAAGGTTTTCCAGTGGTTCACAACTTTGAGTTGGTAATACTGCCTTATTTGACAAGCTATTTTACAAGTGATAGTAGCGTTTTGTTAAGGCTGGTATGGCATTAAGCACATATTTGCACCAGAGCCAATGTGGCAGATGGGCTAAACCTCAAATTGATATTGAAGGAATCAGATAAGCAAAAATTATCGAAATTAGAGTGAGGATTCTAAATCTAATATTAATTTAGTACGTGTCTATCTTCCAAAATGGGAAGGGATACCACAATTTTAATATAATTGTACTGCCACTGAATGACCTTGTTTGAAAGTCCTAGGTAATTCTTCCCAAAAAGGGGAAGTTGTAATGAGATAAATCTGGCAATGAGATAATGAGACAAATCTGTCAGCGTTGTAGTATAAGTATACGAAATAAAACTAAAGAATGTTATAATAAAGAAATGACAGTCAGGTCACAGAGCATTGAACAAAACGGTTGCATCATTCCTTACTACACTAGGAAGATGGAACACAAACATTATGGCAGACTACTGCTGGATGTTGAAAAAAGATGAATCGGATAGAAACCATAATAGAAAGATATTAAAGAGAAGGTGTGAGAGATGCAGAATAATAAAAAAAGAAGCATTTGTATGCTTTTTTATATTTGCCAACGTCTTAAGTCATAGAGCAAATAGCCGGATCTAGAGCAGTGGAAGCACCACTGTACCATACAGAGAAATAGTTATTTATAGGAGATAATAACAATCGAGCCTCATTTTATAGAATGGAGTTTTTATTAGCGCACAATATCTTGTAGTTTTTAGAAACTTCGTTTCCATTGTGTTCTTTGTTTTTTGGGTTCTCTTCGCGTCAGCAAATTTTTCGTCAGAAAGTTAAAAACATAAAAACCAAATGCCAGTGCAAGTAGAATTCTACGCTTGTTCTGTGCTTCAAATGAGAGCATTTTTAAGCTTCGCCTGCATTGACAAAATCTCTTTTGCATACAATTAATTTCTTAGCATCCGTTTGGTCAGATGTGGCCAACACACCCTTTTTACCAATAGAAACAGCTAGAGAAAGTCGGTATTTTTTATTCGTATTAATGCCATTTAATAACAAGTGTTTTAGAATTAAACCTGTTTTGAAACCAAGCCTGTGGGCTGTTCAAATAATTTGCACAAATCATGTCAAGTTTTACTTAAAACGGATTTTAAAATGAAAGTAAAAAACAAAATATTTTAAAATTATTGAAAATATTCTTGTTTTTATTTTACCACTTTAAATCAAAGAGGTTTTAGAATGCAAAGAAGACAAAAAAAAGAGATAAGAAAAAAAAAACATTTTCTATTAGCAACATATTGCAGTTTTGCATCTAAATGCAAATTAGTTTTTTTCTCTTTTAATTGGCTGCAACTAGTGGTATTATTTAATTAACATTATAAAATGTTGCTGTTTGAAAAGTTAATGTTACAACTTAAAAGGCCATTTGAATAAATTGAGTAAAATTAACACGAAATGGCTGGTACAAGTGTGCCTCTGCAATTTGCAAGAACTTTAGCAGTAAACGCATGAAATAAGTAACGAAAATGAAGTCCAAGCCGAATTGAAAATACCCTTCAAAGTGGCTTACACACAACGAGTAGAGAAATGAATGATAAACTAATTTCAGTTTTGTTTTCAGTGGCTATAACGGATGTCAGTACAATAGTTGGCAAGTCTCGATTAGGTTAGGTTAGGTTTAACAGGCTGCCAGCTATTATAAAGCCAGCCCACTTGGGTCCACTCAGGTCCCGCTGTGTTGCCTGGATTTGATATGTATCTCAGTAAATCTACATATCACTGGCTTAGAACCAACCCGAGGATCGGATAAAGGAGTCCAATCCACTTACATCGCATTCCGATACCTCCGTCAAATCATGTAGCATCGGTCTGCCTAGGTACAATGCCCTTATATAAGAAAGAGCTGGACACTGACAGAGGAAGTGCTCAACACTCTCTTCTTCCTCCTCGTCTCTGCGACTTCTACAGAAGTCATTAAATGGAAGATTTAACCTCCTTGCCTGCGCCCCTATGCGGCAATGTCCCGTCAGAACCGCCACAGCAGAACGCAACCTCCGTCGGGGCAAGCCCCTATGGATAATAGTCCTCCTGTTATCATATCTGGGCCATGTCAGCCTCGATTAGTCTGCCATGCAAAATGGTGCAATACATTAGTTATATAGCGGTAAAACGAGAAATATGGCAGCTGCTAGTTTTAGTTGGCAACTTCAAATTTTTGGTTGCCAGGCAAAACCCACTCAAAAGTAATAGGTGGAAAGTCTCAGATAATTCGCCACACAAAAGGGAGGAGATCGCTGGGCCCGCAGGTGTGAAACGGGAAGAAGACCAGCTGGTAATTGTGTTTGCCAGGTAATATCAGCTCAAAACCCAATAAATAGCGGGTCTGGGTTAATTTGCTGCTCAAAATGTTGGAATACACAAAGTACATAAAAATTAACAGAGAAATATGACAGCTGCTAATTTTAGTAGGCAACTTCAAATTTTTGGTTGCCAGGCAAAACCAAAGAGGAGACCACTGGGCTCACAGGAGTGACATGAGAAGAAGGCCAGCCGGTAATTGTGGCTGACAAATATAGATTTTTGATTTGCAATCAAAATCAGCACAAAAAAAATAATTAGCAGGTTTCGGTTGTTGTTGATTCCACCGCGTAAGCGTCAGAGCGAAGAAGCGATAGATACATTTTATTGACAGCTTAAAATTTTTGATTGCCAACCGAAATCTACGCAAAAACAATTTTTTTTTTATTTAGAAGCAGTACTGAGGGGATGACCCCCTCACGATGTCGTTTCGTAAACGTTCGTCATAATTTTTAAGTTCAAAAAACCTATCCAGCTGCCGTTTATAAGCTTTATTTTTCCCTGATCTTATATCATCTGAACTGTCTACACCTCCGATATATCCGTTAGTTGAATAATAGTAGGCAATAGGGCGGTGCGGAAACTTCTTAGCCTATCAATGAAAGAGAATAGTTAGTTTCTCAAAAATATTTTTATTATTCAATATAATCTCCGGAAACTTCAATACACTTAGTCCAACGCTTTTCTAGCAATTCTATCACTTGATTAAAAGAGTTTTCCTCAAGGTCTTCAAATTAGTGGTTTACAGCTGTAATTGCATCTTCGTTTGAGGTAAAACGCTTGCCAGCAAGGATTTTTGTTTTTTTTAATTTGGGAACAGGTAAAAGTCACTGGGAGCTAAATCAGGAGAATAGGGTGGGTAGATGAAGCAAAATAAACTAAAAAAAAAAAACGAGTAGCAAGTACCAGCAAATTTGTACCCTTCATCTTTTCTTCACTCAACGGCTTAAAGATAATTAGTTTGGACTTTCATTGTGTGAATTGTGAATAATTTTGGTTGCCAACTTAAAACTTCTGCTTGCCAACCAACATTCTCTCGAAAGTCTGAGCTAATTTGCCGGGGAAAATGGTGGATCCGCAAGGAAACACAGCAAGGGGTGAAAGAGAAAAAAAAGAGAGAAGTAAATAATTATAATAAATTGTATACCTCTCTATCTCTCTTTCTACATACACTATTCTCATGTTACCTTGTCCTTTATAATACTGATTATGTATTCTACGAACAAACAGCTATTCAGCAGAACAAATTCGATTGAATATCATTTGCCAAGAGTCGGAGACTTGCTTTTGAGCAATCAATTGCCAGTTTTCTTAACAGTGATTGAGCAAATTCAAACGAATTGTAACACCAATATGGTTGACTTTATTTATTGTTGGTTTTATAATCATTTGCAAAAAAACTGGAAGTAGCTGATACTATAAGAGATAAATTACCTGGAACTAATCTATTAGTTACCAATATGCTACAAGACAAAAAAAAGTTGCTTTTTGTTTCATTAATTTTTTTAGTGAAACAACTTTTTGTAGCTTGTAAAATGGAAATACGCTTTAAAGTGTGTTAAAAGTCTGTTATTAAATTAAATTAATTATAAATTATGACACAAGTGTTTTAAATATTTTTCTTTTAGTATTTTTTTTTTTTTTTGAAAATTGTAGAACAAGAAAAAAGTTATGAATATTATTTTTTTTAATATGAACAACTTTGACAGCCTTGAATAAAATTTGTGATACTTTTAAGAAGTTGTTTTCGAATAAACTAAATTTAACTGTCACTGCACTAAACGCTTAATCGAATTAAGTCCAATAAGCCAGATAATTATTTTATTTAGAATTCCATTTTCATGATTCTTTAAAGAATTAAAAATTAATATATTTATGTTAAGCGTAAAAGAAAAATGAGTTACGCTGTAGGACTGATTGATCTTAATAATTTTTACTGGACGTTGGCATTTCGCTCATAACGAAGGGTTTTTATTCCAAATGATTTTTATTTCTAAGAACTTTTTCATTTATTGTGGAGAGAGAACCATATATTCCTTTTCTCTTCAATTTTGCTACGAATTTTTGTCACATCTAACCCAATGTGCGAGCCAATGAACTGATTGTTAAAAATGTACACGCACAGCCACACAACACCATAAACTATAATACACAAACAAACATGATCTAATGATCACGATCCAAGTAAACCAACAACCAAGGATTTTACTATTTTTGTTGCGTTCTTATTGAAGCATTCTTTTTGTTGCGCAAGCATGTGTGTGAGTAGTACCATTATATTTGTGTGGAGTTCTTGTCAACTAAAAGCCTGGCGAAGAATGTAGAACGTATTTAAGAAGTATAAATGACAGGCAGATGTTCAGTGTGTAAACGATGTGTAAGACAGTCACAAGTAAGAAAAGTAAGCAAGTGTAGTGTATTAATACAGAGTGGTATTATTTTACTCCCTTGCAAAATACTACAACGATTTATTCCTGTTGCTAAATTTGAAGAAATAATTGAATGGTATTTAGAGCCTCTGCAGATATTTTATTATTTCGGGGAAATAAAAAGGCACATAATTTTTAGAAGTAATAAAAATCATCGCTTTATTTTATATAAAACCTATTGGAATTTTTTAAGCTGCCTTAGTACTCCAAATGACGCACCAACTTCCCCACTTACTATCTATTAAACTTCAGATACTACGTAGGGACTTTACCAAAAAAAAAAAAAAGCTAAAGTTCCTCTTGGAAGGTGTTTAGCGGTATTCACAGAGCAAGAAGTGTCTCCACTAATTGAATGTGTCTTTGCTAATGAGAAAAGTTCAACATCTTTTGCAAACATATTTAAACTTTAAACCCAACTTTTATTTATTTATTTTTATTTTTTTTGTCTAAAACAAATTAAAAATTCAATTTACGTTGCTAATTAATAAGGCCCCCAAAAAATCTTTATTAACAATTTTTAAAATATTTCTTTTGCAACATTTTAGACATATTTCAATTTTTTATCTTTCTTGACAAAGTATTTATTAAATGAAAAAAGCAATTTATTCGATTTTCATTTTAAAGATTTTTTAATTAAGTAGACAAATTGCTGATTATCGATAACATGTATTTAATATTTGTTTCTAAATACCATGATTGAAAAATAAAAACGCCAAAAACTACCCACATAATTAATATGAACCAAAAAAGTATTAACTTTATATAAAATAAAAAATAAAAAAAAAATTTATGCCGTCAATTTATAAATAATAATATCATTGAATTGGATAAAATATTTAAGGTAATTTTTCCCCTCAATAAGTAGCAACAGTGGGCGCAAAAAAAATATTGCATATCAAAATTAAGCTGTTGTACCTCACCTTGGACTTCCAAAACCCTCACCAAGGTTTAACTGGCAGTATGGGTATCTGCAAAGCTCCCCGGAGGTTCTGCTTGCAGATTATCTCGCCGCTGATCATGGTTGAGAGGGGTACCTTTGCTGAACCGTTCTGACCGTAGTTTAACCCTAAAATCGCAGGAAGCGGAATTAATTTCCCTAATAACTTTGGTGCAATGCCGGTTTTCGTGACCTAATAACCCTTCGAGGTACTGTTGTCTTGTAACAGATACCTGTAATGTAAAGAAACAAGAGTGATGGTCAGACAGGTCAGTTGGTTAAGGGCTGATGTTCTTAATGGACTTCGTCGCACCAACTCATTATGCCTTGTCTTCCATTTACTATCTGAGAAATTGCATACTGGCGGATTTAGAAGGCCCGAACTTTTCAGCAAAGGGATTGTTCACATGACTACAAACTTATGGCGAATTATATGGCCTTGCTAGCTACACGGGAAAGCTGATGAATCGTGAATAACTCACCATAATAATCAGATAATACCGACAAAGCAACTGCTGCTGTAAATCAATTTCCATAATCCGCCTCTTTAACATCAAAGCCCCTGGAAGGTTCTGCTGGCAGACCATCTCGGTGCTGATCATTATTGTGGTGCCTACCCTGGTTGAAATGTTTTGGCTGTGGGTTAAACATAAAATTGCAGGATAACTATGGTGAAATTCCAGTTGTTGGTGCTAAAGTGCTGTTGTCTTGTAAAAGATGGGCGAGTTGGTAAAGGGCAAATGATCTTAATAGCCCTCAGCTCACCAACACATTCAGCCTTGTCTTCCATTGATTGTTTGGAAATTGCGTACTGAAGAGATTAGAAGGCTCGAGCTCTTCAGCACGGTGGTTGATCAAATTTATCGCAAAGTTGCGACCTATATGAGCCTTGCAAGCCACACGGGGGCGCTGATAAATAGTAAATAATTCATTCCGTGGCGTTGGTCCATCATCAGATTAGGCCATCAGGTACTGATATAAAACAATTTCACATTTTGCTTAATGAATGAAAAGAGAAAATTCTTGCAGAGAAATCTGAAGTATCTACTATGACTCTTCTTTAGTACCATGGAGTAGGGACATATATTAAAAAAAAATTTTCTAAAAAGCCAAAAACTTATTTTAATGATTTTTACAAATTTTTAAAAAACTCATGTAGTTCAAACTTTATTGTAATTAAGAAACAGTGTTAACCGCACAAATGTCAAAAATATATATATCATCTCAAAAAACTAGCAAAGAAAGAGATAAATCCAACGATATGACAACACTGGTACTACAGGCGAAAAATTGCAGTAAAATCTAAAATCGTGTTCCTGTATAAATGGGAGCGCCACAGCACAGTATCAAGACTAGAACTGTGCTGGGTCGTTCATTTTTGTGACCGATCTCTTTCGCTCAACTACGAAAGACTGATCCGTTCTTTCATTTCGTTCAATCGGTCATTTTGAACGAATAGCACGGTGCCAACTCTACAATTTTTCGTTCATTTTTCAACACAGCTCTGTAAAATAAAAGAAACCAAAATGGCGAAATAAAAATGATAGAGATAAAAATTTATTGCTTTAAAAAGGAAAAATAATTTTAAATGAAATCCATTTAGATGGGATCAATTTTGATTTGTTTCACAATATACAAAAAACAATTTTGTTAAACAAAACAACAAAAACAAAAGAACATGACATAAAACGAATGAAAGATATTTGAATGAAAGCTGTCCAAATTGAACGGCTCACTAATGAACGAAAAGTGGTGAGATTAATGACCCGTTCAGTGAGATGATCCGTTCAATTTAGCTCGTTCGTTCATGAATGTCTAATCAAAAGTAACTGAAGATTTTATTAACTTTTTTAACTGCTAGCACACTGTTCTACTCAAAAAAAAAAACAAAACAAAAATATATAAAAATCTTTTCAAATATTTTATAAAGCTGCAGCTATAAATTTATAAAAAAAAAATTAAACCTAGTAACTTACTAAAAAAAATTTTGAAAAGAAAAAAAAAACTAAATAAATATATAAACTAGAGTTAGTTGATTTCAACAGTTTAGTGCACAAATACCATTAAAATTATATTGTTCAACTAAATCTAGAAACTCAGTCAAGAAGCACAGAAATAAAAGCAACAACCAACAGCAAGATACTAGAGACACACACACATACATAAAACACATTCACACAAAATTTTTGAAAGGTGCACTCGAATGCAATTTATTTTTAATTTTTTAGCTTTAATTTTTTCTTCTTAAAACACCGAAAAAATAATATTACTTGATTTTCATATTTTGAAGAAATGTCATGAATTCTTAAGCGGTAAAAGCAGTGATGAGCAAAATTAAAAAATGCGTATTAAAGTTTTAACTATCGAATGAGAGGATCACCTCAATCGTTATAACCCCAGTTGTTATATGTGATCAATATGTGGCAAACATTAACGTAAGAATAATTAAAGAGCTCGGTGGTTGAGTTGGCGGCCGTATTAAAAAATACATCATGTTCACATGATCCCAAGTTCGAATCCCAGTGGGTGCTGATGAGTAGTGTAACGACTACGAAACAGCTAGTTGTCCCCTAGCTATATGGTATTCAATTATTTTTTCTGTTCTTCTTTGGTCCTATTTTTTCACAGCAATTATTATTATAATTAAATATAATCCTTCTTCTTGAATATGTTTTGTTTTGACAGCGATTTTTCTTATGCTCTCACTTTGAAGCAGACATTTTTTCAACAATATTACCATACTGTTAGTAAATTTCATACATTTTGTAAACAAAACAAAAGCTTTGGCGGGAGGCAAAATAAAAACAAAACAAAAATATGTTTTTACCCAACAAAATCAGAACATTAAATGACAGTTTGTGAAGTTGCCATCGTGGTTTCAATTATGAACGCGTTTTCTCTACTAGTCGTTGTTGCTTGAAGATGCTGTCGTGTTCTGTTTAATCATTAACGTTCTGGTCATTTTTGAAGAAGTTCGAACCAATGCTTCCACAAGCCCATAAACCATGTAATGGTGTCTGAACATACACTTGAGAGTTATTATCACTCCAAAAACGGCAGATTTGTTTATTGATTTATTGACGTGTCCGTTAAAAGAAAAGTAAGCTTCTTCGCTAAACAAAATTCGCTTGTGAAAATCGTGAAGTGTTGTTTAGGCGTCAGTCTATTCATTCCAAACCAAACTAAGCATAAATCACTTAACAACTGACTAACAGGCCTGTTTTGATATCACTATGGTTTTAAATCATGACCGGTTTTAAATTCATGGAGGTGATTTATTGGTGTTCTGAAAATCATGAGATTTTAACATTTTCAAAGCGCTTTTCTTCTGCCGAAGTCACGGGCAAACTCCGTGAATCTGAATACCACAGATGTATTTTCATACAAAACAAAACAGCTGACTGCTAAAAAGTAAATCACGAAGATTGCCAAACAAAACAATGTTTTCTTTAGAAAAAAGCGATATCTTCCATAATTTGTAAATGTTTAATTTGTTGTGGTTAAAAATTACAATATTATTGCATTAACAAGAAAAGGACAATTTATATTAAAAAAAAAACTTTTCAGTTTTCTTATAGGGTTCATAGCATAATACTATACAAAATAAGAGCAAGTGATTTAAAATCTACAGCCGCTTAGCTGACCGGTTTCAAATCACGTGGTTAGTAACATTTATATGTGCAGAATAACTTTCATGGTAAGTGAATTACAGAACATGCCTGTAAATAGCCGCCAATTAAAAAAGTGCTGCCGACTTAAAGTTGTATACCTCTATGTAAACACCCTTTATTAGAATATAATTTTTCTTATCATATTTATTTTTACTTTTACTTTTCTTCAAGTGTAAAATCGTCAATATGAGCTTTGTGCACACACTTACAAATGTCGGCGGTTTTAACAATACCAACAACAACAACAACAACAAAAACACAAATATAGGCAAGAGAAAAAAACACTGCATTTACTACAAAAGCAGCAAAATACAAAAAAAAACTGTAGAAAAAAAATTACATTCAATTTATCAGTAAAGTTACGTAAATTTGCTTTAAAAAAGTTCAATGACTTTAAACGAACTAATATCAGAAAAAAACAAAGCAACAAATTCAAACACAATTTACAAAAAAGCGCACAAAAATATAAAATTGTTTTATCGAACACTAAATTTATTCGAATTTTAGAATAAACGAGGGGTGTTTACTTTTGCAGCTAAATAAACGAAATCAAATTTAAAAATTAAAACAAACAAAAAGCGGCAATTTGTGCGTTTTCTAACTATTTACGAGGGTGGATTTGTATAGAAGCTAGGTAGCGCCAGGGGACAGCACAAACAAAAAAAAATTTTTTTTTGAAGCTGCGACCTGTCAAACTTCAGCTGTTAAAATTTCACCCAAATTCAACGATTAGTTTATTTGTTGTAGTCGCTTAAAGTAAGCAACTTTTGTGTTGTGTTAAAAAATTGAAAAAAGTGAATTTCGTGCAGTGAAAACGAACGATAAAACGGCGAAAGACACAAAAAAAGCTCGATAAACATTACAGTGAGTCTGTTCCGTCAGATTACATGGTAAAATATTTGATTGCTGACCTTAAACGCGGCCGATCAAGCACTGCAACAATACCATCATCAGGAAGGCCAAAAGAGGTGCTTACTGAAGAAAATATCAAGAAAATCCTCGATATCGTTATGAGAGATTGCCCAGTCAAGTAACGTGCGAGTGTTGAAGTGGTAAGCTAATCATATGAAAGTGTGTTCAACATTTTGCATGAACATTTGCATATGAAAAAGCTATCGCCAAGATGGGTACTGCGTTTGCGCAGTATCAAACAAAAACGAGTTCGACAGACCACTTCACAGCGGTGTTTGGACATAACACATGGTTTTTTTGGTTCAAAATTAGCTTTGTTCATCAATGTAATCTCTATTAAGAGCAACGCAATCATTCCAATGCTGCTAAATCTGGCGAATACGGTGGATGTGGCAGCAATTCAAAGTTCAATTCATTTAGTTTTGCCATTATTTTGATTGACTTGTGGCACGGTGCCTTGTCTTGATGAAACAAAATGTTTTTCTTTACCATATGCGGTCGTTTCTTTGCAATTTCAGCCTTCAAACGCTCCAGCAACACTATATAATATTCACTGTTAATGGTGTTTACTTTTTCATGATAGTCGATGAATATTTCTCACAGTCAAATGCTCATGCAACATAAAGCCAACACGTTCTTTTGATATCTTTACGATGTCAGCTAACTCACGTAACTTTACTTTTCGATCATTCAAAACGTGGGATGTACACGGAGTATTGCTTATAGATTCTCTTGAAAAAGGATCCACAACCACAGGAAAGCATTATTGAAGAAGATTCAACTCAAACTTAAAAGTGATTACCGAAACTAACGCGTATTTTGAGGAGTTCCCAAAATTGTATTATTCAGATGGCATAAAAAAGTTGGAGTATCGTCTTACTAAGTGTATTGAGCTAAAAGGAGACTATGTTGAGAAATAAATGGTTTTTGAAAAAAAATTATTTTTTCCTACTTAGATAGTTGTGAAAACGATTTACGTGGGTACCTGCCATTGTGGCCTTACCCCACGGTGATCTTAACACCGGGTGAATACAATGCGTCTACCAGCGCCCCCATACATGACAAACTGCCATGCATGAGTACCAATTCGATCTCATGTTGTTTGGACATGATCTCCCCCTTGGTTAGGAGCGGAGCCTTTCTAAAACTCCTTCCGATCTTTGGGTCACGGCACCCGGTCGCAATGCAACTCCACATCGAGCTCAAATGAACTCTCCCCGCGATTTGGGTTTAAACCACAACCACCACGATACTCCCCGAAGGGCCGCACCATAACCGGGCAGGAACAAGTTCCTGGGGCTCCCGGTTCCCGTGGTACCAGATTTAAGTCTCCGGTCAGACTTCGTAGCCCAAGGACTACTACCAGTAGAGCCCCAAACGGCTCGGGGACTGGTGACCCCCTGCAACCATACTTACAGTAAACAGCACACAGGAACACAGCAATAACAGCAAACAGCAACATAAAACAGGAACAACAGGAACGTCAGCGACAACAGCAAAACAGCAGCCACTCAACGTACAAACTGCATCACCTGCAACACAAAACACACACGGGCACAAGGCACAATAAACAAAAACAACAAAAACATTCAACATTCATCCTCACGGATGAGTACATTGGCCACCCCCCTGTGGCCCAGCCCTTTACAACACGAACAAAACAAAAAACAACAATTAGACATGACCCCCCTCACGGAAGGACTTACAAACAAAAACAACGTTGCCAGCAACCCTGCGACATCAAAACAAAACAGCAGACAGCAACCAGCAACACAGCAAACAGCAACCAGCAAACAACACACAGCAAAGTATATCTCACCAGGAACAGCACAGGGCACAGGAACTGTGCTCTATGCTCCTCATGGTTGCCTACACTACTTAGATAGCTTTAAGATCAATCGGCCCTCATATTTGGAATTTGCTTCTTACATTTAAATGGAGAAAAACTTTGGAATCAGTTCAGTTAAATCCGCCATATTGCTAATGGTCCTTCTAGCCAAACCACAATGTTTTTCCCCAGTTAGGTAGCTTTAATATCAGTCCGCCCTCGTATGTGGCATTTGCTTTTTTTATTTAAATGGAGAAAAACTTTGGAATCAATTCAGTTAGATTTGCCATATTGCTAATGGCAGATCTAACTGGAACTTCACCCAGACCCTCTTGCATGAAGCATACTTAATTTTAGCGGTCACACTCGGTTGAGAAAGGATACTGTTGCCACCATCAGAGCGTTAAATAGGTGATTTATCGATATAATTGACGCAAAATAACAATTTTTGTCTAGTATTGGCTGGACTTAGGTAATTTTTTGTATTCAGTGTTAAGATTTGAATACTTATTGTGAGTTCGCATTATAAAGTTTCAATAAATAAAAACTAAAAAAAAATATTGCTAATGGTCCTTCGAGCCAAATCACAATGTTGCTTAAAAACAATGCCGTTGCTTTACTTTCTAAAAGAGCCAATGTTCACATTTTTTACAGTAAACTCGAAGTTGGGGAATAATTCAGCATAAAATTGCAAAGATTAATTTTAAATTTCCAAATTTTACAGCTACCCTCGTTATTGAAAAAAATGTTTAGCTTTATTATAAGAAGATATAAATTATTTATATTTATAAATGTCAAATAAATTCAATGAATTTAACAATAAAAAACCTGATGTGTTAAATTTAATTTTTCTTTTTTGCAATTTTGCAGAACATTTTTGAAAAATGAAGATGAAGAAAAAAAAACAAACCCTTGTCAATAAATACAACATAAAACGGCGAAGAAATTCAAAAATAAGGTGCGTTCTTGTACTGTGTCACATACACGCCGTGCTGCCAGCCTTGACAAAACCAAAGACAACGGAGAAATAAATTTAAATGAAGACAGAAAAACTGAAAAAAAGACGGCAGCGTTGCATCTCAATCAAAAATGGTGCTGAGTTTTACATGTTGTTTTTGTAGCTGTAGACGATTTTATTGCTGAGGTACATAAATGTTGCTATTTTTATTAAAGGCCAATATCGTTAAAAAATACAATGTTTAATTAAATATTAAAATTTAAATGATAATAGTTTGCTAAGGTAAAAAAGTAACAGCAATTACAATTTAATAAAATGTAATAAGGTGTAGTTGTTTATTTAATAATTCGAAAAAAAAAATCGTTTATATGCATATGTACATGGTCTGATCAAAAAATAACCGCAATTTCAAATTTTGTGAGTTACGTATGTTCGATTTTTGCATTTTTTTTTTTCTGTTATATTGGTACACAAGTCTGTTATATATGTTGGCAATATCAGACATTTTGGAAATGTCAGTTTGTTTTTGACAGATAAAAAAGTTAGTCGTGTTTTGGTGTGTGTGCTCTTCGATTTTTAAAAAAAATAATAAAAATATAAAACATTAACGGCTGTATTCATAAAAAATATTTTTTTGTTTATTATAGGTTTATTTGACAAGTTTCTGTACAAAGCTGCTCAAATAAACTTTTAACTAATACAAAATATTTTTTATAAATACGTCAGTAATTTTATAGTAAGCTTCATAAAGAAAGAAACAAATATTTATTTAAAAGGAGTTTTAAAATAATTTTCCATAGTAAGTTTGCATTAAGGGGGCTCATTTCAAATTCAGTTACTGGTTCAAATACGGTTCGAAGGACCATGCACAAATGAGTTGGTGAGTGGTGGACTTTAGGGATGGACACCAACCCTGGGCTAAATACGCTTGATATGAATCTGAAGATGAGTGAAAAATGTGGGAAAATAAAAGAATGTGGTTTCAATATTAATATGTAAATCAATTGAAAATAATTGCAGAGAATACAATTAATTCCTACTTCTCCTCTTTGGGATGCACTGCAAATAGGGGAAGACAACTTTGACTCTCCAATGGAATTCAAGTTGTTCCAGTAAATTAGATAAAGAAGTTAGGAATTATCTTTATTTACGGCTGGGTACAATTACTCACGTTTGGGATATGGTTTCCTAAGCGATATAAGCGTAGTTGTTTCTTTGCGTACAGGTTTAATTAGGAAAGTAGAATTTCTACGCTACGATTTACACGATACGTTTGAGGGAAAAAAGGATTTTAATTCAAATACATTTACAATTCAAAAGTATGTTTAGCCAAAGGCTGCATGTAGGTAATTAAAAAGTTTATGGTTTTATATTAAAGCTACAGTCGGCTTTGCTACTTGCCGACTGAAAGTTATAATTGTAGCAAGTTGTTACACTCCAGGGTGACCGTTTAGTCCTACACAATTCAATTTATTTCTTTCAATTTATGGTATTTACAAATTTGCTTATAATAACACATACATATATTTATTTACAAGAGTTCAAGGATTTTTCCTTGTTCTACTTAAATATAAATATTTTTATTTCTATTTATAAGGAATTTCTATACTATCGGGTGGTTAAATTTCAAGGGCCGATGTTGAATGTGAACCACACCTAAACGCCAAGTTTTTTTCCGAATTTTATTTGACATTTCTCTATTTCAGACTTATTCAATTTGAACCATGGAGAGATACACAATCCAACAATGTGTTAAAGTTATCCAGACTTATTATGAAAATGATTATCAATTTTCGAAGAAAATCATCTTCAGTGATGAGGCACATTTTCACCTCAGTGGATTCGTCAATAAACAGAATTGCCGCATTTGGGCGAATGAGAATCCAAGAGTGACTGTCGAAAAACCAAGGCACCCATAAATAGTGACTGTTTGGTGCGGTTTATGTGCTGGCGGCATCATCGGGCCGTATTTTTTCCAAAATGAGGCCGGTCAGGCAGTTACTGTGAATGGTGTTCGCTATCATGAGATGATAACGAACTTTTTATGGCCCGAATTGGAAGATATGGATGTAGACGATATGTGGTTTCAGCAGGACGGCGCCACTTGCCACACAGCTAACGAAACAATTGCTCTTTTGCGCAACAAATTCAATGGCCGTGTTATCTCACGTAATGGTGATGTCAATTGGCCGCCAAGATCATGTGATTTGACACCGTTGGACTTTTTTCTTTGGGGTTATTTGAAAGAAAAGGTGTACGTCGATAAGCCAGCAACAATTCAACAGCTAAAGGATGAGATAATTCGGCATTAACGGCATAGAACCTCCATTATGCCTCAGGGTCATCGAAAATTTGGACCATCGGATGGAGGTGTGCCGCCGTGGTCGCGGCGCCCATTTGGCCGATATTTTGTTCCATACATAATTGAATAATACCAATATATCATAATAAAATAAAATTACAATAATTTCCTAAATAGTTTGTGTTTTATTCAAAATCAACATCGGCCCTTGAAATTTAACCACCATTTATTTTATAAATTGGAGGTGAAAATTCGCAAAAAAAAAAAACCTTTGTAAAAATGTATAATAAAACTTAAAAACTACTTTAGATACTAACTAATCTAAAGGAGAGGGGCTAGCTCAACTATGCGGTCGTGTTCCGAATTTGAACATCTAAAATTAAAATTGTTGCAAAGTATATCTATTTTGTCCACCACCAAGTCAACACCCAATATTTGATGAAGTCCCTCCGTAGAGTATCGTCTAGGAAGGTTGTAAATTAGCTTGAGAAGTTTGTTTTGAAGAATCTGGATTCTTTTAATATGGCAGCATGCAGATCGGTACTGCATAGAACATTACCGAATGGAATTAACATCTTGTTGTTAATATTTAAAGCTGAAGTTCTATTTATTAAGGGCTAAAGAGTTCTAATTAGGATATTACATTTGTTGGCGATGTATGATACATGATGCCTATACGTTAACTTTGGGTCCAAATCTACACCTAAATATTTCACGTTTTTCTCCCATATAACTTCCTTACCGTTAACACTTATATTACTCTGCGGGGTAAAAATTTCTTTTCTTTTCCTAGTGAAATATAGTGCTTGGCTTTTATCGCAATTTAATGCTATTTTCCATTTTTCGAAATATTCAGACAGTGATTTAGGGCCATCTGCAGCTTTGATATAATATCCGAAGATAGTTTACCGGAGCATAATACCGCTGTATCATCGGCGAACATTAAAATAATACAATTATCTATAATTGATATATCAGCTGTATATATATTATAAAGAATTGGTGATAGACAGGATCCTTGAGGGCATCCCGCTTTCAATTGAAATGTGTTGGAGAATTTCGAAAAAAAAATTTTAAATACAATATTTAAGACGTTAAATATAATTTTTTAAGCAAAACAATTTTGTGTCCAAACTTGGTTTACAATTTTATTTGACTCCTCTGATTATCAGGCCTGTTCTATAAATCACGTGATTTCAAAGCACATGCCGTTTCAAAAGCACAAATGTGATTTGTACCGGTTCTGCAAATCACCATACTTTATAATTTTCAATGTGCTTTATACTCTTCGGAAGCACAAAAAGCAGCTGCTTTTTGCTTTGATTTATTGATATTTTTATTTTTAGGTGAAATTTTTTTTTATGTCGCGGTATTATTTGCAAAATAAAGTTAATTACTTCTAACAAATACAAAAGGTAAAGTCCAAAAAAGTAAATAAACCCGCAGTCGAAATCACAAAAGAATACAACATAATAAACTTATCTAGTTTTTTCATAATTTAGTGCATTATTTCGTATAAAATAAATAGTTTTACTTAAGTACTGAATAGAAAACACTTTAAGTTATTTAATAATGTAATAAATTGTGAAATTCATAATGAAGTAACTGCAAAAATTAGAATGTGATTTGAAATTGGTAGCAGGTTAGCTTACCGGTTTGAAATCAAAAAAATCAAAAATATTTTGTCTACAGAACACCTTTGTTGTGATTTCAAATCACACAAAAAGCGATTTGCAGAATAGCTCTGTATAATAATAAATTCAACTTGGTAAATTCTAAACTGAAATGAAAGTAAGCGCCCTTTTTGATTTTCGTTTTAAGATGACATATAAAAAAAATTTTGTCCGGACAAAAATTTTGTTCGGAAAGAATGGGTCCAGCTTTAAACTACGCACACACGGTTGTCAGATCTTACAATATTGCCAGTAAAATTGTCTGAAAATGTGTTACAATCGTGTGAACTGCCAATTTTTAGCTTACAACGTTGTCAGAAAAACCATTTTCAATCAATTGCAAGACGAAAATGTTGTCAGGCATCTGACAATCGTGAGAACACTCTTCGTCGGCATTGCCAGATAATTGGCTGGTATTGTAATTGTCAGATATATAAAATTAATGCACCTGACAATGACATCATTGTCAGAAAAAAGTTTGATGGGCAACACTGCCAAACAGATGGCTGTAGATATACATAAGTGGCAATGTCTTACAACATGTCTGGCAATTTTTTTCATCTAACAATCTGACAACCGTGTGAACTGACAATTTTTGTTGTCACATGAATTATTTGTCGGACCATCGTCTGACAATGAAATTGTAAGATTTTCTTACGATCGTCTGAACACACAATTTACTTCTACGGGACAATTTTTCATTGTCACTACATTGTCAGCATGTTGCCAGATGTTACAATATTGTAACATCTGACAACCGTGTGTACATAGCTTTACTGTTACCGTGTTTAAGATATAAACAAATCAATATAATTTTTTTTATGCCCTTACATACATTTTGTGTTCACGAGTTATTCACAACAGCAGTTTACCTTTCAAGGGGAATTTAAAATTTTACGTGAACAAGAATTTCACTTGATATTGTGTAAATACTCTAGGCTTCGAATGTCATATATTTTCATTTCATTTATGAATAAGTTAATAATATGAATATGTATGTATGTATGTATGTGTGCATATGTTGCGAAAAATTGCAACTGGAATTATCGAAAATATTCCCTGCTAAATAAATTTTCTATGCAAAAATTTTATTTCAAAAAGTTGAAATATTTCCTTAAATGCGTTAAATGACATTTAAATGATGTCTTAAATTTTGACATTTCTGACTGATTTTCTTGATATTTTTGACTGATTGAACAGCAATAAGTTGTATTTCAACATGTTTGTTTTTATACCGATTTTCCACATGATGTTGGTTTTTAATAAAAATTATTTTACCTAAAAAAAGCAGAGACTACACAAATGGAACCTTGATCTTTGATCATTAAAAAGAATTAAATATTAAAGTTTAAATACTTGTCCATGCAATTTATCTGTGAGCATGATTATGAGTTTTTATTATAATTTTGATTTTTTATTGGAAAAAAAATAAACATTATGTATGCGGATTTAAGATTGTTTTATATTTGAGTGCTAAAGTAGACATGTGTTGCATTAAAGTTTTTTTTTTAATCTTAATATAAATTTTTATTTTGTTTTAAATGTTTTTTTTTTTATTATAAAATGCAACCATGACCTTCAAAATTACTTTTTTTTAAATTAGAAAAAAAAATTTATGTTCTCTGAAAGGTGAGACAAAAAGAATTTTTTCTATTTATAAAATATACATTTTTATTTTTTCATTAATGAAAGAATAAAAAAAATAATAATGCAGAGAATTAATTTACTGCAGGTTAAAAACAACAACAGACCAATTAAATAAATAAAACAGCATTATTTAAAGATTTATTGAAAAATTGATAAGATTTATTTATTTGTAGCTGGGTTTAATTTGTCAAAAGAACAAATTAAATGTAAAAATGCAATATAAACACAGCAACGTTGATAATGAAGCAATTGCTTAACGTGCACATACATATGCACGCACAGAAATGCAGGTTTCAAAAATATAATCGAGTATTTCTATAAATTAAAGTATACTTTTAGGCTGTCGTATTAACGAGCTTTAGATGTTTAATTTCATTTGCAGCAAAGCTTGGTTAAAGCTTATTGATAAAAGTGTTGCCAACGATTGAATAGCCCATTCGGTTAGATTTTTATGTGTAATTTATTCGAAGGTGTTATTAAAGGCACGTTTACATGGTAATACAAAATATTTAGCTTTTGTGGGAACGAAATATTACGAATTTCTCTCCTTAAAAAAAAGTTAACATAAATGTGTTGTACGTATTTAGCATGTTTACATTTGTAGTATAAATCAAATCAAAGTAGTATTACGAAAGTATAATAAAACTACTGATGTTTACAATTCTACAACATTTACAAAAACAACATGCAATATTCCTGAACTGCAAATGTTTGGGTTTCTAAATGTTGTACCACCCTCAATAAATACTCTAAGTGCTGCCAATGCAAATTTAAAAATACAACTCTGATGTGATGAGAATACTGAGTTTTCTGAAATGGTTTAGAAAATGAAGATTTACCGACCGCAGGACAATTTTTGCATTTGGATTTCTCCCCTACTGACTACATTTTGTTTTTAGACAGTAAGATTTCTTTTATATGACTCACATTTTTGACAGATCTAAATATTTATATTACCATGTAAAAGTACCTTAAAGGGCCCTTCAGACTATCCCGTTTTGTATTAAGGGCAAGTGCGATAGTGTGAATGTAAAGCGTTATGAAAATGGGAACTAATACTGTAAGAGATTTGACATCCCATAACACTTCACGATTTTTAGACAATTTTTATAAAAAATAAGATTTTTCATTGGATCAGGGTTGCATTTTTTTGCAAAAACAAATAAATAAAATATTAACCCCAGACGTTGACCGAATTGACTGATTATTCTCTACACGTAGTTTTCATTTTACTTCAGGAGTGATAGTGTGAAAACAAAATGTAATAGTATGCTAGATTTTTTGACAGTCGAAGCAAATAGCATTAGATTTCTGTCTCACAAAATCCAATCAAAATTTTAAGACTTGTATGATAGTCTGAAACGCCCGTAAAGGTCACTTCAGACTATCCCGTTTTGTATTAAGGCTTGTCAAAAATTCAAATAATACGGGCAAGTGTGATAGTGTGAATGTAAAGCGTTATGAAAATGAGAAATAATACAGTAAGAAATTTGACATCCCACAACACTTCAACATTTTTAGAAATTGGTTTAAACAATAAGATTTTTCATTGCATCAGGGTTGCATTTTTTACAAAAAGAAATAAATAAATTATTAAAACCAGAGGGAGACGTTTATATAAATTACAAAAACATAACTTATGTACACGTACACTACCTGCCACTTGAATAAGGAATTAATCAAACGAATTAATCAACAAGAGGGTGCTGATGAACAGTGTAGCGACTGTGAAACAGCTAGTTGTCCCCCAGCTTTAGTGTATTCAATTATATTTTCCTGACTTCTTTGATCAAGAGTTATTGATCGCGGCAATTATTGTTATAATTATAAATAAAAATATTTCTTGGCTTTAGCCAGGATTGAACTCGAGCTAGACGAATGATACCAACCCATCATCATATAATATTAGAAACAAGAATTTCTTTCGTTAGTAAACCATATTAAAACCATTAAATTATTATTTTTATCCTACTTACAGCGCTCCAAATATATCAAAATCCTTAGCCATATACTGACGGGCAAAACTTATTTCGGAATTTCTTGCTTACTAGGTAGGGCCTTCTTAATAGTCGGCCATGAAAATTATTTTTTCGAAGCACTCTTCTTACTGTTTCAGGGTTTACTTCCGTTCCAGAAGCTTCTTTGGCTATTGCAGTCAGTTTTGACGCAGAAATAACGAGATTTCTCTTCTAATCCCTTATAATCACGTTCTTTTATTATTACATATATTATTATTACAAATTTTCATCATACTTATGCCCGACTTTTATATGTGAGTGAGTGTACATATGTATATCTATTTCTAGCTTCTTGTTTATAAATTTAAAAAAATTCATTAGGTATAAATTAATGATTGAAATAAGAGATGCGTTCTTTAACTGTTCAAAAGAAATTGGTTGAAATCAGCTATGAGCCACTGTGCGTTTCGAGTAATGTTATTAAAAATAACTACCAACAACAACCAAAACAACATAAAAAAAGAAACCCCAAAACAAACTGCATTTGTATATGTTTTGTTTTTCCTCTTAAAGCACGTGGCATTTTATATGTTTTAATATACATACAAACAATCAACTAAATCAGCAAAAAGACTTAAATTAATTTAATATATTTTTTTAATGTAAATTAGTAGGATAAATTAAAATAGTGTGCGTAGTTCAAATGGGGACAGAAAATATTTGGAGGTCAATAGAATGTTATACATATGTATGTACATACATACATATACACATCATTACAGGCAATAATACAAACACGCGGTTGCCAATTTAGAGCATATCTTCAAAAGTCTGTAGCGAATTTTAATCATTTAAAAGGTGATATTGACGCTGAGTTGAAGGAATATTGATTGTTATTTGGTATATTTATGTAAAACCCTGCCGAGAAATCAATATTAAGAGTTCTGAAAAATAATTAATTTAATTTCAATTTTTTTTTCCGCACAGAGGCTAACAAGATCAAGAAGGGCATCCTTATATTTTTTTAGAGAATTTATTGATTTTGAAAACGAAATTGAAAAAATTTACAATTGTTTATAATATCATAAATTCATATAAAACAAGGGCGTAGAACGGAATAAATAATATGATTGAACATTATATTAATCCCATCTGATGTAAGTCAAAGTACTTATAAGAATTCAAAGTATTATATCCAAATAGTTTTATGACTAGAAAATTTGAAAACTAGCAACTTTAGATTGATCTTGTTTTAATACTTCATATTCTAAAATATTCTTAAGTGGTCCAACACTCTTTTATGTGGATCAACTTCAGAAATGAAAAATAAAATTTCAATTTTAAGATTGTTTTTAAAATGTAATTTAAATTTTTTAACTTTTTTTTCGCGAAAATGTATAGTTTAGCGGTTTTTAGCGCTTTTTGGGTAGGTTCACCGCGCGTTTTGGTTATACATAGTTGGCAAACCTGATTTTCAGCGTGTATACAAAGAAAAAAATATATGCATGCAGCATATTAATATGTACATACAATAATATTGTACATATGTATCAGAGATCTGCAACCAGTGCCTTTTTTAACGATCTAAGTACACCCGTCTTAAATTGAGCTGCGGTGTGATTGGCCACCGCATATTGTTTGCACAAGTGTGTTTTCTACTCGTTAGAGCTTGCGTCTGTTAACGAGAGTATATAACATACCCAATCAAGTTTCTATACGGTGGCTGCTCAATTATTTCCTAATTCTGCAATTGAACTCATACCGCTTTTTAACAACGAAAAGATTTGTATGTAAGAATTTGCAGTCACACATTTACCTTACCCATGAGAGTGTGTGTGTTCAAATTTATATATTTACTCACTCGCACTCAGTAAACGTATTCGTACTAAGCGCGGCGTTGCCAGAAGGTTTTTAAAAAATCATGTTTTAGCGATCGTGTTTTGAAGAATATATACACACATATTCTATTTGAACATATTTAGATTTATGGAGCACATTTTCATCAAATTTCTTTTATTTTATGTTCCTTCATTTATAATAATTTTTATATCTTGGTTTTAATCTATAACGACAATAAATGCGCAGTTGCACATACATATAACCAATTGTGGAAATAATTTTGTTTGAATTGAATTTTCTTTTCGAATTTTTCAGCAAAAACAATCTTAAAATCATCATTCAGTACTACTTTCAAAATCATCAGCATGGTTGCAAATAATTAAATCTGGCAGACTCGATTTCAGTTAATGTTAAATAAAAGGTGACACATATACACAACAAAAGAATTTGTCGAGAGTGTTGTTTTTACAAGTTGATTTTGTGACGACGTCATGTATGTATTAAGTGGGGAACAGAATTGTCGCTGTAGTACAACGTAACGAGTAGCGCTGCAAGCTGTCAAAAGTTAAAATTGGACTGTTTAAATGAGAGTGCACAGAATGTGTAGTTGTAGCAGTAGTAGTTGAAGCGCAACTTTTAAAATTTTAAACTTTGTAGCACGACAGAGCATTGTTTGTCAAACAGACAAAAATTTTTATTGAATTGTTTAAAAAAATTATATGTTGAATTTCTACATTGTGTTCGTATTTTTTCTTTGCAGCGCTTTATGTTACGTCATGAGCTTCTGCTACTACTACAACTTCTTTATTCTGTTCCATCCTTTATGAAGAAAACGATTAGAGACGCAATTAGAAAACACTCAAAATTTTTCTCTTACTAAGTGCTAGTAACAACAACACTCTTTTTTGTGGTCATTTCTTTTACTCTTAAAAAAAATACACTAGATACGAAAGCGATTGGATACATTTTTGATGTATCAAGACTTCGCAAACGAACGACAGACAGGTGTAAATACCACCGCATCAATTTTTAAGAGTGTTTAAAATACTCGAATATGAAAGTGATTGGGTAAATAACTGATGTACTTATGGTTGCGGTGCACCAGTGCATGTACATACAAGTTGGAACATACATACATATGTATGAACGTATAGCCAGCAAGTATACGCTGTTGCTTAGACGGTTGTGTTTAGTATACAACCCTCAAATTCAGCCGTATGATCAAGGATTGATTATACGGCTGATTTACCCACGAGTTGTAAGAAAATATCTACACGAGTCTCAGGTAATTCCCTCTCCAGTTAATCTAAGCATCTTCTACTGAGTTCTAACTATTACAAATAGAAGAATCAGCTAGTGTAATCGTTACTCCTGTGCTAGAGGTCTTCTACAATTAGAAAATGAGCTCACCGATCATCAAAAATAGACTATTCATGATATTCCCAGTAGAGTCTTCCATGACTGAAAATGCTAGCTGGGTACTTGTATAATTTATATACATAGCCGTATTTAATTATCATATTTAAAAAACAAAAATAACTTTTATTGGTTTATTAGGTTTTTCCATATAGCCCATTTTAAAAACAAACAAATTTTAAGAAAATATGTACATATATGTTTTGTTTAATTATATTTATGTATGTATGTTTATACATACGTAAGCCAGCTGTGTTAAGAATAGAATTTTCGTTGTTCTTTGTGCTGAAAAAACTTTTTTACCTTGACAAAAATGTAAACAAATAATATTTTTTACATGTACGATTTCAGAAATTTTTAACATAAATACATATGTATGTTAACACGAATTAACGCAGCTGTATCGGGTAGTAATACAAGCACAGCTACCTTTTGTTTCAATACAAGAAAAATATCAATATCTACGTATATACGAGTACATAGATGTACAAATTTGCTTCCGCATTTTTTTCGAAATCTGTGGTTTTATTGTAATAAATATAGTTAAAAAACTAAAAACCACGCTTCGATATCAAACTAATTATCCATATAATCAGATTTTTTTTGGAATCCTCAAACTTGTCTTCAGGAATACCAAAATCACCCACTTCCCCGGAAACAATGTGGCAACGCTAATTTTTGCACTAAATCGAATGACAGTTAATACTTCAGATGCACGAGCCACGGCCAAATCGCGCAACGAATATTAAAAACCGGTTCCAATTCGGTTAGTAAAGTAGTTCCGAGATTGTTGTGAACTCCCAAAGTCGGCATTAGCACACGTCAAAATTCCCCCACTTCTTCAGAAGCAATACGGCAACTTCAATTTTCGCACCAAAGTTAATGATCTTCGAAAACAGTCTGCCTTCCAATGCTATGCGGGTCTTCGGCGTCAAAATCACCGTTTTTGGAGCGTTGAAACCGCTCTCGGTACATTCTTTCATTAGTAGCGGCCTCACTATGGTCCGCAGATTTCTTCATATTAAAGCACATGACGACAATTTAACTTGTAAGCTGATATGTTTAATCGAAAATAACTTTATGATGCAGATACAATTATTAATGCAGTAAAAAGTGATCAAAAACAGATCTTTTAGCTATCTGAACCTTATAATAATTTGTTAAAGTTCAAGTTAAACAAAAGAACTATTTGTAAAATTAAAAAAGTATATTTGCACTATTAACGGAAAATAATATTTACCCACATTGACGTCCAAAACACGAGAATGTTGTCTAACTTCAAATGGAAAAAATAAATAAACAAAATCAAACCAGTTTGATAAAAAAAAAAACATATTTGGCAACGCACAGTGATTTTAAAATATAAAAATAAAATTATATATAGAGCTTATTAAGCTTATTGCCGTTTTACGATGCACGTAGAGGAATTATGATTTGTAGAGGCATGCAAAATCGTGTAAACTTTGACAATGTACAACATTCCTGAAGGCATCTGACCAGAGATCTGCAACCGATGCCTTTTTTAATAATCTCAGTGCACTCGTCTTTTTATGAAGCAAATTTCGTAAAATTTCTTTTATTTTATATTCCTTCATTTATAATAATTTTTATTTCTTGGTTTTAGTCCATAGCCACAATAAATGCGCAGTTACACATACATATAATCAATTGTAGAAAAAATTTTGTTTGAATTGAATGTTCGTTGAAAACTTTTCAGCACAAACAATTTCAAAATCGTCAACATATTTGTAAATTATTAAATCTAGCAGCCACGATTTCAGTTAATGTTAATTAAAAAGTTACGCATATACACAACAAAAGAATTTGTCAAAAGTGTTTTTTTTTTACAAGTTGATGTTGAGACGACCTCATGTATATTTATTTATTTATTTATTTTATTTATTTATTTATTTAAATGAATATATTATTAAGAAAACAAAATTTTTCTCTTACTAAGTGCTAATTACAACAACACTCTTTTTTGTGGTCGTTTCTTCTACTCTTAAAAAAATACACAAGATACGAAAGTGATTCGATACATTTTTGATGTATCAAAATTTGGCAAACGAACGACAGATAGGTGTAAATACCACAGCATAAATTTTTAAGAGTGTTTAAAATACTCGGATGTAAAAATGATTGGGAAACAACCGGTGTACTTATGTGAAAATGATTGGGAAACAACCGGTGTACTTATGGTTGTAGTGCACCGGTGCAGATCTCTGCATCTGACATGCAAATAAACGGAACTGGCCCATTATTAATAAACTCGCACTGCATTATCATTGCTTAGTTCAAACACTGCTTCGCCATTGCATATTGGCATTGACATTTTAGCTTTGTGCACATGACATTTTTAAAGCAGTGATGGTCAAACGCTTTTATTCATACTTTGCAGTAGAGATTACTATATTAAAGATTTAATTTAATAAAGTAATCTTTTAATAATCACCCCTATTCTGCGTTTCGATTAAGTCTCCGCATTCAGTTCCGTTGCGATCGAAAATTGGTATTCTGACAAAAAACGGAATCGAAAGAGAAAGAAGAAGACAACAATGTTTATAAAATTAATAGCCTCACTGGGGAATGTGGAAATGAAATTGCAAAATGAGCAAGTTTGTTATCATTTTCATAAATAAATGTCAAATTTAAAACAAAAAGTTGTTTGTATACATAATTAAAAATAAGTTCTTGATAAAGTTTAATAAGAAAACAAACTGCAATTAATTGTTCATAAATATATTACAGTGCAAAGAATCTTGTAAAGATATAGGTACATAATAAAAAAATTAAGTGTTGTGATTAAATATGAAAAGAATAAAATAAAACTTTAATAAAAATTGTAGGGGATTAATTCACTGTGTTGCCTTTATTTATTTTTTTTTTTAATTTCAGAGAGCAGAACAACATGAGAAATAATGAGGCTGGAATTTTTTGTTGGAGGGCCTAGTGCATTGATGATTCCAGCAATTTCCTCCCAGAACACTGCTACTTCTTCTTTTGATCGCTGGTGATATCCACATGCAATGTCTGCATTAGATGACGTTAAATTTACCAATTTTTCATACTTGTCTGGTGTTGTTGTTTTTGATACAAAATACATAAAAAACACATCAAATTCGGGTACAAAAATTAATAATTTAAAACAAAAAATAATAAATAAATTTAATTAAATAAAACAATTTTAAATGTTTTTTTAATCGTTACTGAACATTTTATATCATTTTCTACTTAAATTTTTTTTAGTTTTTTAACTAAAAAACAGATAACGAAAACTACTCCGTCAACAAAAAAAAAAAACAACTGAAAAAAACGGAATTCCGATCGTAATGCAGAATACATACAATCGAAAGAAACTGAGCGGAATCGAAACGTAGAATACCCAAGTTGCCAGACGGAGAAAACTTCGATCCGGATCGAAACGCAGAATAGCCCCCAATAATATTATTACTTTATAAAGACCAAACAGTAACTAATTTAGTGATCTTTGTTGAATATACGAGTATGTCGGTTCGTACCCACCCTAATGCTAAATATATTTGAATCGAGTTTTTGAAAGAAGTTGGCGTGGTAGTGAAAAACCATTAAAGACAGAAATGTAGCACTCACAGAGCCATGAACATCGGTATATGAAATGTTAAAATCTGGCTAAAAATGGCACGACAGTGCTCAAAGTACTAAAATGTTATTATCTATAATCATAGGTGCGGGGACTGGCACAATTTTTTTGGAACCACTCTAGTGCACATAACAGTGGGTCGCAGCAGTTGAATTTTGTTTCGTACACTCGCGTGTATAGGAAATTGAGATTTTGCCCACCGTTGTTTCAAAGAAAATTAATACAAATCTTTATTCGCCTGCTGTTTTTTATGACGATGAAAGCTTTTCAGTTTCTGTATTTATTTCCACTTTTTGCGCGAAAAGTTTCACAGTGCAAAGTATTTGTAGGTGGTAGGAGGAAGGTGATTTTTTGCTTTTATTTATATAAAATAAGTGTAAAAGTTTTAATTTATTTTTATGTCTTATCACTATTCTTGGAAAAATAACAAGAAAGTAATTAAATTCGAAGAAAAAATCTAAATGCATGTACACATGACAGTTGGCATGAGACTTATCATTATTAATAAGAGGAAAAAGTGAATTTATTTTTAATCAAATGAATGGATGATATACATACATATATATGTAGATGCTGGTTAATGTCGATTTATGTGGTTTCTTAGTTTTGCACTAAGAATCAAAGCAATTTTTGATTCAGCTAAAGCAGCGAAGGGCGCTGGTTTGTTCAGATTACGAACTTGTTCGGCTATTCTCATTTACTGATCGGGATTTTTTTTAACTAGAGTTGCTACAAAGCCAAAATTTTACATACCAAGTTACGCATTTTGTTTGTTGTACACTGGCAAAATAAAGATTCTGTTGAATTCAAGCTGTCTTATGTATGTTTTTTCAGGTTGTTTTAAAAACTTTTCAGTAGTAATGTGGGAAGTAGAGTTTGAAAATACTTTTTATTTTCGTTTATAATTAATGAAATGCCATTATCTCGCCGAACATTAACTCGCCGAATGGAAAATATACGGCTTATTATTCAAAACGAAACAAATGAATTTGTCTAAGTGTAGAACATTTTTTTATTTCTTAAGCTCAATCCTCTCTATCTGCCCTTCGCTGAGCTTTTACGTCTGTTTTTTAATGTATAATTCCTCATGTATTTTTTTCATGTCTGTGAAAATTTGCTCACAAACGTACATGTACGTTTACGTCTGACATTGTCTATGATTTTTATTATTATAAAAAATAATTATTTAAAACATTTTAAAATATTGATGCATTAAAAATTCTTCAAGCCGTCTACATAGTTCTTACAGATTTTCTTAAAACGTTTTCTTTTTAAACGACTAATTTGCATTTTTGTTTTCTTTTGTGGATTTTGGTTGGGGACACTAATCACACATCTTTAACACAAAAAAAATATATATATTTAATTATTATTCAGTTATTCAATTCGCTTTTTAAAACCGGTTCTTAATAAACAAACGAAAATATTAAGTTAAACTATAATTAATCTTTTTTTTTTAATAATTTTGTTTTTATTTTAAACAAACTATTTAAAATTGTGTTTGTGTTTTTTACATCAATATCAATTTTCAGATAAACTGACACATGAAAACAAATGATAGTTTTCACTAATTACAGCTCCATTCAATGCAACATCAAAGAAGCGCAAAAAAAAAAGTCCCCGAGATAAGTAAAATTACTGATAAACAATAAAAATTATAACTTCTAGGAATATGAACTGATGGAGTGGCGCCTGTATATAATAATTATAGTAAACAATTGGAAATCGCCAAGTTAAAAATAATTACATATACAGTTGTGAAAAAGATTTACATCAGCACCTGCCTTGTGGCCTTATCTGACGATGGACCAGTTCCACGGAGTGAACTATTCACGATTCACCAGCGCCCCCGTGTGGCTTGCCAGGCTCACCCAGGTAGCAATTCTTGCCATGTGATTGCGGTCATGTGAGCAACTTCTTGCAATTTTCCAGCAATCAATGAAGAACAAGGCTTAATGAGTTGGTAGGCCAAAGCCCACTAAGAGCATCAGCCCTTAAACCAACTCACCCGTCAACCATCACCACCAGTTCCTTACAGTACAGGTATCTGTTGTATAGCCAACAGATCCTCGGGAGATTGTTAGCCCTCGAAAAAAGCCATCACCAAACAATTATCAAGGATACTAACACTCCCTTCCTGCGTTTTAGGTTTCAACCACAGCCAGAACGTTCCAGACAAGGTAGTCACCTCAACCATGATCAGCCCGGGTCGAACCGCAAGCAGAACCACCCGGGGCCATGCTGATCCCCGTTCTGCCAATTTATACCCTTGGTAAGGGTTTCGGAAGCCAACACAGCATAAGTCATGCGGCTTCCTAGAGTTTTGTTTGCCGCACCAAACGAGGGACCCTTTCCCCTCTTTTCCCCGAAAAACAGAGCGCCCAAGTTAGGAATACGCCAAGGCAAAACCTGTTCCCCGGGAGGAAATTACATATACAATAAAAATTATCTTTTTAGATATACGAATTTCAACCAAAATTGTAAAGATTAATAACAGAATACACATACGGTAATTTAACCTGAGCTGCTGCCACTACAGCGTAGTCTGACCACCACTACCTCATCTACACAGTATACCTGGCATAAATCCTGCACTACAACCGGGTTGTCATTTACTGTAAATATGTCATTGTTGGCCATTTTACAAATCCTCTCTTAAAATCTCGATTAGAAAGATGTAGCGTAGCACAAAAGGTCCAAAGGGAAGCGGGGTGGAAAGACCGAAACCTATAGAACACATCAGGCCCTAACTAAATAGCCTGGTGTTTCCCAATAAGTTTTTTTAATACTAAAATAGGTATTTGTTACAAAGCAAGAGCACGTTTGGATTCTCTAAAATAGGGCCATGTACCACTATTATATATTAGAAATCTCGGCAGAGACATATCTCAACCTTCGACCAATACCAGGATCAAGTTCCTGCACAGCCAAAATCATGAATTTCCTTCCAAAAGTTTTAATTGGCGAGCATAGATGCCAATGTTGCTCTTACCATGCGTATGATAAGCAATATATGTATGTTCACAAAATAAACTTATTATTGTCATCATTAACGCTCTGCCGCGAAAGCAGGGGGGTTATTCTCTATTGCGATGCGAAAGTAAATTCGATGCGGAAGGTAGATGCGATAAGAGTATAATTTGGTATTCTGTGCTGTTTGCGTAAATTTTTTCACGAAATAGTTTAAAAATGAAGTAACACTGGTATCACAAAATAAACAATAATTGAGAATGATAAAATAAAAAGTGCGAAAGGGCAAATTAAATGCGAAAAGAAAATACGAAAACGCAATACAGGGTACCAATTCCTCGATTTTTCTTTCGCATCGCAATAGAGAGTAACCCCCCAGGTTTTGTCTTGGTGTATGCCTAACCATGGCACTCTGCTTTCTGGGACACAGAAGAGTAGGGTTACCTCGTTTGCTTTAGCAAATAAAACTGTAGGAAGCCGCGTAATTTCGGTTTTGTTGGACTTCCGAAACCTTCATCAAGAATTGATTGACAGTACGGGGATTGGTAAAGTCCCTGGGAGGTTCTTAAACAATTGTATATTGCCTTTAGAATATTATCATGTCAACCATATATTTGTTTGTGCAACTCTAAATGCATTATGTTAAACAATCATTTCGAACTTACCTGCATTAATGGATACTTAGAACGTCCTTTACCCAGACATTGCAATATCACAATTTCTTCGGTATCGACAATAACAGCAGTTATACTTGAAGCGGCCAATATGGGCCGAGCTGGTGGTTCAATCGTTATAAAATTCTTGTTACGTTCGATAAATAGACGGTCGAACGAACTGCGACGATCACTTTGGGAGCGATAATAATTGCGGTGACCACGCGGCTTAATGTTACCAGTCGACATGTCCTCAATGGAAGAGCGGCGCGAAGAAGAAACATATGATTTCGATGTATAATACTGTTTACCATATCCATTATTATTAGTGTTGTTGTCATTGTTGCTTTTAATATATTTATCGACATTGTTGGGCTCCAAAGCAACATACATGTTGCATACAGAGTTAGATGCAAATCTTGTGAAAACAGTAGGTTTCAAGCATTTGAAACACGATTTAACCAAAGGTGTTGTTAAAGATTCAGTGGCATCTGAAAGGTTGAGATTTTTGCCTGTATTGGGGATAATTGTAGAAGGGGATGTAAAGTGATCTGGTGTATTTGATTTATATTTTTCAGCGGGTAAAGAACTGCTATCATCGCATTCTAAATTGATAGTATTATTAAGAGAAGGCCTTCTTGGAAGTAGTTTAGCATTGGCTAATGTTTGAGCATAACTGTGAATGGTGCTGGTGGTGGAGGTGGTATTTTGAGAGTTGTTAGAAGTTTGCGTCTCATGTTTTTGCTGTTGCTCTCCCTGAATGTTGTTGCCGTAGTTCTGGGTTTTAGTAGCAGTGCTATTATTTTCTTGTATGTTGTTGCCATTGTTGTTGCTCTTAAAACTATTACTTCTTGTATCGTAGTTGATGTAGCTAGTGTATTCTACCAGCTGGCGGTTGGGTGGTTGTTGTTGTTGTTGACTTCTGGTTGGCTTGCTATTGATGCTGGTAGTTTGATATTGTGTATTTTGTGTTTTAGTTGCAAGACTTTTCTGCTGCTCTAGTTGTTGTCGCCGTTGCTGTCTTTTTGATGTTGATACTTGTTCATGTTGACCGTTTTTTGTGTTCCTGTGAGCCTTTTGTTGTTGCTTTTGCTGTTTACCAATTGCTGTGTTTTGATTATCATCTCTGTCAACAACAAGTTGCTGCTGCAGCAGTTTTGTTGCTCTTTGCACTTTATTGTTATTGACCATTTTGTTTGCTTTCGTTTGCTCAAAATTCTTTTTTGTGTTGCAATTAATTATTTTTGCCACACTTTGATTCTTATTTCTATGGTCTCAGTTAAATTTCTTATCATTCAAAATAACAAGAAAGGGAAACACTTTTTATTTTTACAAAAATATTTTGCGTTTTTTATTTATAGTCTTGCTGATATTATGTTCAATTTTTTTTCTTGCACCTGAAATGGGAACAGAAATAAATATTAATTTGTTATCTAATCGGTTTAATTTGTTCTAAATGTTTCTATAGCTCAATTTTGATTTGTTAATTTGTTTTTTGTGTCCCAATTTTGAAGAAATTTTCAAACACAGACGCAAGAGGACGTGCCAAAAAATTTTAGAATGAAATGCGGCAAACAACAAGTTAACATTTTGGAAAAACTTTATATCGAAAATCGTAAGCAAATAATATTTCAGCAAAATTATTCGGAAATTATATACGAGTTGGTAAAAAAAAGAGTATATGTTGGTATATAAAGGGTGTTTTTTTAAGCTAGATAGAACTTTAAATTGTAAAAAGTAACACAAAAAATTAAATTTTGATGAAACATTTTTTTTATTTGTTTCAGTATACTCTGACAAATCATCATGAATAGACTCACGCTTGAACAACGCTACGAAATTATCCAAATTTACTGTGAAAATCAGTCGTCGATTCGCCCGTTGTTTTATCGCAAAATTGTGTTCAGCGATGAGGCGCATTTTTGGCTTAACGGGTTTGTTAATAAGCAAAATTGCCGCATATGGAGTGAGACCAATCCACAAGAGACCCTACAGACTCCATTACATCCAGAAAAATGCACTGTTTGGTGCGGTTTTCATGCTGGTGGCATCATCGGACCTTATTTCTTCAAAAATGAGGCCGGAGCTCGCGTTACGGTCAATGGAGATCGTTACCGCACCATGATCAATGATTTTTTGTTTGAAAATATGGATGACATTGATCCGGAGGAGATGTGGTTTCAACAGGATGGCGCTACGTGCCATACGGCGAACGCAACCATCGACTTACTGAAATCAAAATTTGGCGATAAGTTGATTTCGAGAAATGGACCTGTCAATTGGCCTCCAAGGTCGTGCGATTTGACACCTCTCGATTATTTCCTGTGGGGCTACGTGAAGTCACTGGTTTATGCTGATAAACCAGCAACAATTGACACCTTGGAGGCCAGCATTGTTCGTGTTGTTCGTGACATACGGCCAGCAGTGCTCGAAAAAGTGGCCCAAAATTGGACGTCCAGAATGCGCTTCGTCAAGAACAGCCGCGGTGCCCATATGCCCGAAATCATTTTCAAATGTAAATTTTACGTATTGATCTTTCGAATAAAAAAAAATTTTGATTACAATTTAATTTTTTGTGTTATTTTTTACAATTTCAAGTTCTATCGGGCTTAAAAAAACACCCTTTAAAAGAAATAATTTACTTCACTGTGAAAAATAATATCGAATATACTATACAACATATAAATAGTAATATTAGGTGTACAACTTTGCTTCCGACGTTTTGCAATAGATGGCTGTAGCATAAGTGGTAGTCGAAATAAATAGATCGCCGATGTCATACAACAAGAATAAGGTATTTATTTGAAAACATAACTCGAAATATTAGTGCATTTGTGTCTACACCATAAAGTTATTCTCATCATTTGTGGAAGCATTTCATTTTCTACTTTAATATGAAGAAATCTGCGACTGAGGCTCATCGAGTTCTCTCAAATACCTATTGGGAGGCGGCTCTTAGTGAAAGAAAGTGCCAAGTGCGTTTTCAACGCTTCAAGAACGATGATTTTGACGTGGAAAACCAGTATGGAGGCATTGGAATCCTGCCGAGTGATGTTGAAATGCGTATTTTTGCTTGTGAAAGGCTGCTTGCAAGGCAAAAATGGAAGGCATTTCTGCATCGCATTGCAAGTAGGGACGAAAAAATGTGCAAAAAAATATGGGGATACTCGTATACCGCTCATGCTTCCACATCGACTGCATCAGTATTTGGTGGGACCAGGTCGGCGTAGTGTATTATAAGTTGTTAAAACCGACTGCAACAATTACAGGTGATTGCTATCGAACGCAATTAATGTGTTTTAGCTGAGCATTGAAAGACAAACGGCCGCAATCTAAGGAGAGACAGGATAAAGAGATCTTACAGCATGACAATGCTCGACACCATATTGCAAAAGTCGTCACGACAGACTTGGAAACGTGGAAATGCGAAGTCCTACCCCACCTTCTGTATTCTCCAGACGTTTCTCCCTCGGACGGCCACTTGTTTCGATCAATGGCATGCGGCCTAGCTCACCGGCACATCCGCGTAATGAAGAAGTAAAAAATTGTATCGATTGTCGCTTCAAAATATGACAAATTTTTTTCATACGCTGCCCAAAAAATGGAAGATGTTGGAAGTGGCCGGCGATAGACAATACTTTGAATCATGAATGATTAACCAGTTTTCTAGAATAAAGCCTCGAATTTTGGGGGAAAAACGATGGCAGCAAAGTTATACACCTATGTATGTAAATAAAAGCACTATCATCTCTGTTAGTAGACAATAGACTTTAAGAATTGGATAAATTGACTACTTAAACAGTACGTGAGCCGACAAACTTCCTCTTTATCAAAATTCATGTGCACCATGTGCTAAACAAACTGAATAAATTGCAGCTAATTCGGATGATTTAGCATCAATATATTGTGCGCATGAAAGTTAAATTTAAAAATTCTAATTCTCATTGTATTTATTGTACACCGCTTAACAGCAAATTTACAGAGAAAATCGCAACGGATATATAGTTTCTTGAGAAAAGCTTATTAAGCAAACAAAACGCTTAAATGGCAACATTGCTAGCAAATTTTTATTACGTTTCTCTCTCTCTCTCTTCTTCCTGTATTTCTGTAAAACGACGCATGGGTAGTCACTCTCTTTTTTAATTATAAAATATTTTTATGATGTAATATTTTTTTTTTTTTTTTTTTTTTGCAAATATTTGTTTATTTTCGAGAACAAATTTTCATATTTGTTTTTATTTTTGTTAAATTTTTTTTTTCGTATTTTTTGTTTTTTTTTCTTTTTTGTTTTTTTTTTTTTTTTGTTTGTTTGCAAAATCTTTGTATTAAGTTTTGTGCGTCTTTTTTTTTTGTTTATCAATTGTTTATGTAGCATCTACATTGTAGATCAATTATTTAAAACGTTTGTGTTTTTTTTTAATTGTCTTATCATTAGTGAATCGATTCACACCCTGTAGTAAACTGAAAACAAATCAACAGGCGGTTTGCTGATCACCACCATCAAATGACCAAAAGGGTTAGATTTAATTATTTTTTCAGTTCAGAAGAAAAAAATTCATTGTATTTCATATAAAGTGTGGTCCAACTATATTTGAGGATAGTAAACTGGACGATGAGCGGTTCCAAGAGAATGGTGCCACTTACCACACAGCCAGTGAAAGAATGGATCTTTTGCCGCGGAGAATTTAATGCCCGTGTTATCTCATGTCGTGGCGATGTTAATTGGCCGCCGTAATCATGCGATTTGATATCGTAGGACTCTTCTCTTGAGGGGTATTTAAAATGTACCGTGTACTTCAATAAAGCAGGTATAGTTCAAGAGTTAAAAGATGAGATGGTGTCTTAGTCATTGGAAATCTGGACCATCGGATAGAGTTATGCCGGCGAAGACGTGGCGATCTTTTAGTCCATATATTATTTCACGCATAATTTTCACAGATATTTATAATATTTATCTGAAAGCTTTTTGTTTTATTTACAGTAAACATTGTTCGTTTTGGTTGGACCACCCTTTATTTAGCTGAAACTGATAAGAGGACAAGTTTTATAAATGACCAAAATCTTTATAATGGAGATTTGATTGAGTGCTTCCTGCTCTTAAACTTAAATTACACAAAATGTAAGATAACCCTAAATATGTTTTATTCGTATGAAGATCCTATCTATAACACTATGTAATATATATCATCATATAACATCGTGCAAATGTCCACTGTGGCCTAGCTAAACAAATAAAACTTAATTTCATGGACTGTGCTAGCTTTTACAGGCGTTGTGATGTTTAACGTCACATAAAACTGCAATTTCAGAAAATAGCACAAGAAAAACGTGTTTCTTACAGCTCCAAGATCCGGGATATAGATCGGATTCCAAAAATCCGATCTATATCCCTTTGTTGTAGCTGGACGCTGGCCTTTTCCAGTTCATCTGCTACAACATTTCCGGGCACTTCACTGTGCTCTTGTACCCAGAAAAGCTCCAGATTCGAATGTCTCGCTATCTCGTTTAGAAATATTCGGCATTCACGAACCAATCTGGACATCGTATAGACCCCAGCTAGTGTACACAGCGCAGACTTACTAAAAGTACAAATTCGTATATCCTCCAAGTATATTCTATAGTACCTTAACCAGCTAGCTGCCCTTAGTATGGACCCTGCGCTACACACATTTTGCTGCTTGAAACTAATCCTCCTCTCATACACAGTGATAACGATGCCCCCACCAACTCCCGAGTCCGTTTTGAATCCACCTGCAAAGATTTCAAGCACGTACTGGTGTCGATCTGCACTGATCACCTCTCACACCGTGTCCGAAAAAATTACATAACATCTTTTGCTGTTGCTTTCAAAATCCATATCAATGATATTGGTCTCTTTTATATTGATGTTATCCCAAAACAAAAAATAAGCCTTATCGCTGAATATGATTTTTTATATAAAAATAAATGGTGTCCAACTCATTTAAACTCAATTTAGTAAATACACGGCAATGTCTATGGTAATTACGATTTGCGGTCTAAGCTACGATATAAATATCATATCAAAATCGATACTAAATTCACAGCATAAATACAGCCTTTCAGTAAATGTCTTGATCATCATCTTGATGTCAGGCGGCTTTTTATATCCCTTTCTCTGGTTTATAGATTTCATCCATCCAGCTTCTTTCGTTTTCAGTGTAAATAAGTAGAGGGAAAATTTTCAATACACTATTAAGAATTTGTATCACATCTAGCCTGCTGTGCGAGCCGTTGATCTGATTGTTGTAAATATGCCCGCTTATCTACACATACAATATAAAACTAAAAACATAATACACAAATAAAGAAACATACATAATCTAAAGAACACAAAATTCCAAATAAATCATCCAACAATGATTTTATTGTTGTTGTTGCGTTCTTATTGTTTCGAAAGCATGTGTGTGTATGTGTATAGCAATTATATGTGTAGATTTTAGTCTGGAATTTTGATTCAGTAGAACAATGTAGAACGCAATAAAGAAATACAAATAGCAGACAGATGTTCGCAAGAGGTAGAGTTTAATTGTAAACGTTGTACAAAACAGTCATGAATATGAACAGGGAGCGAGTCTAGTGTGTTAATACGCAGTGATATTAAGTATAAATAAACTTGTGAAGCATTTAAGTCCTGTGTAACAAACGAGTGTCATTATTTCCTTTGCAATTTAAGAATCCGCAAAAGCGTTTTTAATGATATAAACGTAACAATAAATATGTATCTAAATTTTAACAAACAATACAAACTTTTCAGTTGATAATTTTAAGGTCTGAAATTCTTGAGAACTGAATGTGTACATGAGCAAGTCAATGGCCAGAACTTAATGTCTTTGAATATAATCAATAAAATTGAAAACCAAAGGGAACAACCGGTTACAAGGGACTTCATAATAAACTTAACAATAATAATACTTATCAGCAAAAGTAAAAGTTTAATTAAATAGAAAATATTTTGCAACGTTACTTGTATTATATCACCTCCATATGTTTGTAGAAATAGCAAAAAAATAATATTTAAAGAGATTAAAAAGCTAGTATTTTTGAGATACTTGAAAGTACTTCCAATTACTACAATTAAGAGTGTAGTATTTTCGGCCAGGCCGAATCTGAAATACCCTACACAACAGCCACGTAAATATATAGTATATATTACAAATTTAAACTAAATATGTTTAGATGTATATGTACCGATATCTGGGAATCCATTTTTTTTCCTTGTAATCGCTATGCCCAAAATATAATCTTTCATGGAAAAATCGGTTTAGATAATATATCGGGTATATATGGAACTTTACCGGAAATTTTTATTTTCTGTATTTTAGTAACTTCTTTCTATTACCAGCAGCAAAAAAAATTGTTTAGGTTTCCTTACGCGACATTTTCATAGGAAAATCGGTTTACATATTGACCGATATCGGTAACTTTAATTTTCTGTACTTTAGTAACCTTCTTTTATTAATAGAACTGCTTTTAAGCAAAAAAAGCAGTTCTGTTCTATCTCGGGTATGTATAGACCGATGTCGGAAATTTTCAGTTTCTTTATTTTAGTAACGTCATTTTAATATAAGAACTGCTTTAAAAAATATATTTAAATTCGCTTACGCGACTATATCCCAGGTATATATGGACCGATATCACCTTGCAATCGTCTTGCTTGTTAAGTTTAAAGCAAAAGGAAATAATTTTTTTAATTTTTTATATAAAACTGCCCAAAAAATAAATTTTTTTAGGATTTTTGGATATATCTCAGCTATTCGTGAACTGATTTTATTGAATTTCAGTAGCAAACCCATGAATTGATGGAGTAATAGAATGGTGAAAGAAAAAAGTTTATAAGTCCAGTGGTTTTCTCAAAATGGTATTTGAACGGCCGATAGATGGACATCGCTCAATCAACTTTTCTATCAATCCTGATTCAGAATATATAAAATTATAGAAATTACAAACGGAATCACAAACTTAACATATTTGAGAGGGGTATAAAAATAAAGGTATAGCACAGGGTTCCGCGTAGCAGATTCATATTTGCAAACTTAAATAAAAAGCGTAATAATTGATACGAAAGTAGTATTAAGAACGATAGACTGAAAATGCAGATTTTATTTTTTAAAGAGTATGTCACACAGATGACTTACATGGAGTTGAAAAGGGAGCCTTGTGTTCTGCGAACTTTTGAAAACAATGGACTAATTGTCTCATGCGTTGACAAGACACACCAAACCGTTACCTTGAGGCAATGCAATGGTTTTGATGTGTCAATCGAGGGTTGCGGATTCTTGTAGGACCAGTAACGACAGTGTTGCTTTGTTGACGTGACTGTTTAAGTGAAAATGAGCCTAGTCACTCCAAAAATTGGGAATTACAGACTGAAAACGTTTCGACAAAAATTTCTCCACAGCAAACACGCGATGATCAGTCGACCACAGCGATATTGTGACTGACGAAACCGCACAATCGAAAATTCCAACGACAGCACTCTCCGCCCTCAAAGTTTATTACTTGTTGAAATAGGTGTATGTAAAAATATAAATTTGCCACCAGATATTAATTTGCCACCTGTATTAAGCATACGTATTCATAATCATGCGTCAGTGTGTATACACCAACATGCAAACATAAGTATATATCCTTAGCTGGACGTACGTCAAGCCTGGCCCTAGTCGCCAAAAGGAAGCCAGAATCTAGGCCCATCATATAAATAATCACAAAAGTCATTACAAGAAGGAATTAAAAAAGTTCTGTCTTATGTGGTGTTTATGGGAAACGAAGGAGCATATTTCATACAAATTTTCTAGACGTATCACTCATTCGTGTGCCATAAACACCACAAAAAACACTTTTTAACTTTCCGCGTACTAAATAGAATTCTAAAATAAAAAAAATAGCAATGTAACGACATGATGTAAGCATTTAATTTTTTATTAATCAATTTATATTAATACGGAGATTGTTAATGAAATAATTCTACACTCATCTCTTACAATATTTTAAATTTAATTAATCACTGCAGTGAAAAACACAAATAAACATATTTACAGGGTATTCTAATAAGCGGTTTCAGAATTTTAACAGTTGATGACGCCCTTAATGATGAAGTTACACAATTACACCTGTGGAATTGGTACTCGTTATTCAGTTAAATTTACAGTTTGACAAACGCGTGCTAATTATAACGTGGTTTCACTGAAATGGGGTTTGTTCTTGTCGAACAGAGTTTCACACGTTTCACCTTTTTTACTACTGTCATAGTTGTCGCTGCCGGCGAAAATACACGCACTGAAAAAAATATGCTTAGTTACGATAATGAAACCATTTCGTCCGCCATTCTTTCATTAATACCATGAGTAGTGCTTTGACTTCCATCCTAGGCACACGTCTTTTGTTACTACTGCCCGTATTTTCTATATATGTTCATTATCAATTTCGTATGAAGGCAAATTGCACGGGAATAGTTAGCAAGCTGTGTGCACGTGTTTCTTTTTTCTCTTTTTTTTACCGTTTTTTCAGGCAGTTACTGTGAACATTACTCGCTATCGTGAGATGAGAAATAATTTTTATGGCCCAAATTGGAAAATATGAATGTGGTCGATATGTGGTTTCAACAGGACGATGCCACTTGCCACACAGCTAACGAAACAAGCGGTCTTTAGCGCGACAAACTCAATGGCTGCGTTATATCACCTGGTGGCGATGACCGTTGGACTTCTTTCTTTGGGGTTATTTGAAAGAAAAAGTGTACGTCAATAAGCCAGGAACAACTCAAGAGCTAAAGGATGAAATAATTTGCACATTAACGGCTTAGAACCTCGATTGTGCCTTAGCGTCATCGAAAATTTGGACCATTGGATGGTGAAATCGGCATTTCACCATAGTTATCAGGGAAGACCAAATTCCATCCCTGCAATTTTCGTTTAAACCGCAGCCAGAACGCTTCAGCCAAGATGTAGGAAGCTCAACCATGATTAAGCAGAAACGCCTGGGGGCGATACCGATCCCCGTTCTGCCAATTAACCCTTGGCAAGGGTTTCGGAAGTCTAACACAACCTAAGTTACGCATCTTCCTAGAGTTTTGTTTGCTCCTCTATGTGCCAGAAAGCAGAGTGCCTTAGGGAGGAGTACACCAAAGCAAAACCTGCTCCTCGGGGACTGGTTGAACTGACAGAAGTGAATGACGTCGTTACAAAGAAAATCGAGGCATACTTTTAGTGGATCCGTTAACAAGCAGGATTACCGCATATGGGGAAATTATTTTAATAATTAAGATTTGAATACTTATTGTTAGTTCATTTTGAAGGTTCAATAAATCAAAAAATGCTGTAAAAAAATGAGGAAATGAGAAACTACGAGAGATTGTTGAAAAGCCAATGCATCCACAAACAGTCCGTGTTTGGTGCGGTCTCTAGGCTAGCGAAGTTACCGAGACATACTTGCCACAACAAAATAATGGATATTTTGCGCGAGAAATTCAAAGGTTTTGCTTATGGTTATCTCACGTCATGGCAATGTTAATTGGCCGCCACGATCATGTTATTTGACGCCGTTGGACTTCTTTCCTTGGGGTTATTTAAAAGAAAAACTGTACATCAATAAGCCAAGAACACTTCAAGAGCTAAAGGATGAGATAATTATGTATCAGAGTCATTGAAAGTATAGACCATCGGATAGAGGTAAGCCGACGAAGCTGTAACGAACATTTGGCCGATATTTTGTTCTACATATAATTTTCATAGATTTTTATATCACAATAAAAAATATTAAGATAATTCCCTAAAAATGTTTCATTTTATTTACAATTAACATCTTGCACTTTGTTTGATCCATCCTTTATAATTGTATATATGTAGTAACTAGTTTTGAGTTCGTTTTTTTTTTTTTGCTTTCTTAAAATAACAACTTTTTTTATCTAAGTAGACGACAAAAATAATTATAAGACTTTAGCTGGGAGACAACTAGCTGTTTCGTAGCCGCTGCAACACTAGGCCTCAAAACCAGGATCATAATCACTTATACAACTCAGCCTCCGAGCCCTTTAATTTCATTTTCCGTTTGTTTTTATTTGTGGCAACCGTGTAATCCCACCTTAAAGTTTTTCTTTTCTTAAAAGTGGCATATCTTTAAGATGGAAAAAGATCAAACTTTTTATTTTGAGTGCCACCCTACTGTGTAGTTACTGGTAAACCAATACACATATCGCTCCTTTATTGCAACATAGTCATAACTAAATAAAAGCTTGTTTCGAGAAAACAGCTTTTCAAATTTTTAGTTTCCATACAAGTCTTAGAAAATTTTTTTAGAAAAAATCTCCTAAAGAAAACAGTTTTAAAGTAATTTTAATAAATTTTTGACAATTTGTTCACAATTCTGCATTGGTAACTCGAAAAGCAAATTTTTTGAGATATGACTATGTTGCAATAGAGGTGCGATATGTATGTACGTACGAGTATGAACGTACGTACATACATAAATGTGTATTTATTTCACATCTAAATTAGAAGATATTATTCACACAATTAATTGCGTTTGAATTGAAAATAAAACAAACATGCAAAAATTATACAATTCATCGAAATGCAAATCATTAGAATAAAATAACATTTGCAAAGAAAAACAAATTTTAGATACTGTTTATTCACTTAATACGAAAAGAAAGACATTTTAACCAATTGTAACATTATTCGTATTGATTTACGAAAATGTGGTTGCGCCGTCAGGTGGTAAACTTGAAGCCGGTCCGTCCTAAAGCCTATGCAGCCAATTTTTGAGCATCAAGTTCAGAGATTGGTATCAGGTATCGAACTTTCGAGTGTACGTACACCGTTTTGTTCAAATAGAATAGTCTTTTAATTAATTTATTTATAATTATTCATTTTTAATAATTTATTTTTAATTAATTTATTACGTTAATTCGTTTACCTTTGGAAAGCTTTTGCAGAAACAAACACAAAAATGATCAAATATTTGTTTACAATTTAAAAAATTTCAAAAGGGTACATAATATCGGTCTATTATTGCAACATAGTCATAACTAAAAAAAAAACTTGTTTCGAGAAAAGCAAATTTCAAATTTTTAGTTTCCTTTAGGACATATTTTAGAAAATATGTCCTAAAGGAAACAGTTTTATAGTAATTTGAGTAAATTTTTGGCACAATATAAAAGGTAGTACTGTTAAGAATTCTGCATTGTTAGCTCAAAAAGCTCACTTTCTGAGATACGACTATGTTGCAAAAAAGTAGCGATATGTAATGTATTGAATTTAAAAGAAAGGTAAAAAAATGTGACAAAGGAAGTAAACCGGGACATATAAAAGCAGACAAAAAAATTCTTGCTCCCTTACTTTGTAAACGTCGGAGATGATCAGTCTACAAATGTGGCAATGTGTCTCAAAATGTGTACTACGTTCATATATATGAAATGGTGTGCATTACTGACCTCGGATCATCGCTTCTGTAATCGAAACTTTTACCGCTGGGTTATATTATCTTGAGCAAACGATTTGCTTATTTTTGGAAATTTTCTTACTTATTTGAAGTAAACAAGCTAATAAAACTCAACTATGTTTACGGCGGAATACTCCAAATATCTATAAAACTAACTTCTGGTCGAATTATCAGTAGAATTAGACAAAGAAAGCAAACTGGGACACACAAAAACAAACAAGTTCTTGCTCCATTAAATAGACAAATAATAAGAATAAAAACAAGCACGGCAATTATTTGATAATAACAACTATAGGGTGTTTTTTTAAGCCCGATAGAACTTGAAATTGTTAAAAATAACACAAAAAATCAAATTGTAATCAAAATTTTTTTTATTCGAAAGATCAATACGTGACATTAACATTTGAAAATGATTTCGGGCATATGGGCACCGCGGCTGTTCTTGACGAAGCGCATTCTGGACGTCCAATTTTGGGCCACTTTTTCGAGCACTGCTGGCCGTATGTCACGAACAACACGAACAATGCTGGCCTCCAAGGCGTCAATTGTTGCTGGTTTATCAGCATAAACCAGTGACTTCACGTAGCCCCACAGGAAATAATCGAGAGGTGTCAAATCGCACGACCTTGGAGGCCAATTGACAGGTCCATTTCTCGAAATCAACTTATCGCCAAATTTTGATTTCAGTAAGTCGATGGTTGCGTTCGCCGTATGGCACGTAGCGCCATCCTGTTGAAACCACATCTCCTCCGGATCAATGTCATCCATATTTTCAAACAAAAAATCATTGATCATGGTGCGGTAACGATCTCCATTGACCGTAACGCGAGCTCCGGCCTCATTTTTGAAGAATTAAGGTCCGATGATGCCACCAGCATGAAAACCGCACCAAACAGTGCATTTTTCTGGATGTAATGGAGTCTGTAGGGTCTCTTGTGGATTGGTCTCACTCCATATGCGGCAATTTTGCTTATTAACAAACCCGTTAAGCCAAAAATGCGCCTCATCGCTGAACACAATTTTGCGATAAAACAACGTCGCGAATCGACGACTGATTTTCAAAGTAAATTTGGATAATTTCGTAGCGTTGTTCAAGCGTGAGTCTATTCATGATGATTTGTCAGAGTGTACTGAAACAAATAAAAAAAATGTTTCATCAAAATTTAATTTTTTGTGTTACTTTTTACAATTTAAAGTTCTATCTAGCTTAAAAAAACACCCTATATAAAAGAATACTTTTTTGTGCGTATGAAGTAAATACATATCTTTTAAGCATATTTAGATGTATTTTGCAGCATTGTTAACTTTGAAATTTCAAAACGCACCAAAATGGGGAAAAACCACGTTATTTCAACAAAAACGCACCGAATTTTGAATGTTTTCATTTTTTAAAACCTGTTTTATATTTTAAGAAGTACAATATTTTTATATTAAAAGCACGAAAATGAAAGAGCCTTTTTAGCGACTATTATACAATCAAATTGGGTCGGATAGCACCGCCTGATGGCATGCCATCAAATTCCTTCAAACGCTAGAGTTCGTGTTTGACAAATTTGGCCTCTAGTACGACTGTGCTAGTTTTATTAAGATAATATTACCTTTACAATAATTAGAACGATATTTTATCAAATTTACTATTAAGCAATATCATTTAATTATATTTGCTGTCGACCGAAATCAGCTGTTACTTTTACTGTCTATTATCAGGGACACAACAACACAGCTGCTTAACGTCGTCAAACTTATATTGCAGAAGCATACAACCACTAATATCAAAAGAATTTAGGATTACAGGATCACTGAAAGTTACAGAATCGCACTACAAGCCTTCAAATTCAATTAATAGCAATTCCATTAAACACAGTGCACATATAATGTAAACATTTTGGAAAAATTTTATAATTTATTTAATAGTTTGGTAATTTATCAATTACCAAAACCGTAACGAATTCGCGAGCCATCATAAATATGAACTTCACTTCAGAATCGTGAATAATTTACTCCGTGGAATTGGCCCATTATCAGATAAGGCTGTAAAGGCAGGTGGTGATGTACATCTTTTTCACTACTGATCAAAAATTATGAACAAAGTAGTATACCTTCCCGGCGGACACCCTATATTTACGCACTTTTTAAAAGCTTTCAATGCAACATAATAGTGATGTTGTATTGTTAAAAGCACTCAGATATCACAGATTGTCCCACCAAGAAAATTTAAATTTTGTTTTGTTTTATAATGATTAAATCAGCTTTTTAACTTCTTTGGCATTTTTAACAAAAGTGAATTAATTAAGGTAGAATATTTATGTCAACTTTTAATAAAAATTGATTGCAAATTGAGAAGTAGACTATACGATCTATTATGAAGTTAATATCTGGTTTCTCAAACATGTTTAACAAGAGTCAAATAAAATAAACAATATGAGTTTTAACAAGAACTAAATAATTTGTATTCATATCAAAATACTCGTAGATTTTAAGCAATATTTACAGATGCCAAATACAATTTAACTACTTGCTTTTAATATATTAAAGGTCAGAATTTAGGTAAAAAGACGTTTAACATCATAATATTAGCTAAAAGTAGAGGGTGTCTGGTGGCAAATTTATTTTTTTAAATAATGTAATAAATGAGAGTGAGAACCAAACTTTTTAGAAAGTCAGGCTGGCCAAGCAATGACTGTTACTAGTGTTCGATATTGCAACATGATAACACAGTCCTTTCTGAAGAAATTGAGTACATTAATTCATTTAGACAAAATTCATATCACCAAGTAGAAGATAGTTTACAAACAAGCATCGTAAACCAAATATCAAATCTAATTTTAAAAAATTATAAAGTTCAACAAAAAATCAATAAATTAATATTTACAATTACATCTCTGGCTACAGAGAATTATTAACATACAAAAATATGTATGTTAATAACTAAAAAAAAAATAAATACCGCTTGTTCAGAGACAGCAAACGCTGTACAAACAATGCGGGTAGTAGTGAAAAAGATTTACATCAGCACCTGCCTTTACAGCATTATCTGATGGTGGACCAATTCCACAGAGTGAATTATTCACGATTCATACAGGTAGCAATTCTTGCCATATGTTTGTAGCCATATGAGCAACTTCTTGTTAAAGAGTTCGGGCCTTCTAATCCCTCCTGTATGTAATTCCCCAGCATTCAATGGAAGACAAGGCTTAATGGGTTGGTAGGCCGAAGTCCACTAAGATAATCAGCCCTTAAACCAACTCACACATCAACCAAAACCACTGTTTTCTTACAGTGCAGGTACCAATTGTACAGGCAACGGACCTTCGGGAAGTTGTCAGTCTCCGAAAAAAGCCAAGCACCAGGGACACTAACTCCCCCTTCCTTGCGTTTTAAGCTTAAACCACAGCCAGAACGTTCCAGACAAGGTAGTCACCTCAACCATGATCAGCCCGGGTTGAACTGCAAGCAGATCCACCTGGGGGCATGCTGATCCCCGTTCTACCAATTTATACCCTTGGTAAGGGTTTCGGAAGCCAACATAAGTCATGCGGCTTTCTAGAGTTTTATTTGTTACAACAAGCGAGGGACCCCTTCCCTTCTTTACCCGAAAAACAGAACATGTTCCTCAGGGGGAAAAAAAACTATGCGGGTAATTAATAATTGATGCAATATGAGATGAATATAGACGGAGAATGATTAATTGGCTCGGTGGCTGGGTGGTTAAGGCAACCTTTCATGATACTTCATGACCCGAGTTCAAATCCCAGTGGGTGCTGATGATTAGTGTAGCGACTACGAAACAGCTAGTTGTCCCCCAGCTAAAGATTTTATTATTTTTCTTGTCCTCTTCAATCAGAAATTATTGATCGCAGCAAATTTGTATTGTAAAAAAATCGTTCCTAAGAAAAATTAAGAAAGGAAAAACTTGAACTAAAATCCGATATATAAAAACCAAAAATCAAATTGTTCCAACCATTTTTGTTTTTTTGTAATCCATCAATTGATTCAGAATTCTAAAACCTTCCTTAGTTTCCAACGAACAGAGCCGGCGTCTAATTAACCGGCCTTGTTTTCTGACTGCTGCTCTTTATTAAGGGGTCTTTCGTTATTGACTTTAGAGTGCAAAAAGACAACAAAATTGCAAAACAAATTTCGGCAACAACAACAAAGGCGGCAAGAAAGTAAAACAATAACAACTTGTTACCGTACACGAAGAGACAAAACAACAAAACTTTAAATATAGTTGTTATTGCTGTACGAGTATGTAGGTTTTGTTATTGTTAAAAATCCGACAAATTTTTATTTTAAAACCCAAATTAGAAAAAAAAATGACAATAGACCGACCACGAGGCAAAGAATAAAAAGTATAAAATAAAAGAAAAGAAAAAAGTGTTTCTCTTTCGGGAATGACTAATGAAAAACCATTCTGGAAAAAATTAGAAAACCTGAAGATGTAAAATTTGATTTTTGTAAGTAAAAAGTTAAGATACCTACAAAGATTATTATTACTAATGTTATGCAGCAAATTTGTTTACCTTAATCAGTAAAATTAAATTATTTAACAAAACTTTAGTGATGCTGAATAGATATGTACATACATACATATGTATGTACGAGTATGCAATTACAGTGCATAAAATTTATTTTATTTTGCTATTGATTTAACAAAAAAAAAAGATTATTTTTTGCCTTTAAAACTCAAATAGTTAACTACTTTTTTTTTAAGCTTGTTAATTTAAGCAATTTAATTTTCTAATGTTTATGGTACTTACATACCTAATTACATATACAGGCATGTGTAAATTCGATTTTCTTAATTTAGTTTTGTTAAATTTCTTATCACTGTGAACTCTTTCCCTTTTTTTATTTTTACAATTATGTTTGAAGGTAAAAACACTTCATTAGTGTCTTTTTAATTAAATTTTTTAAATTTGCTTATTTAAAACAGTTACACTGAGTTTCGCCTTCTTTATAACAGTAGTAGGTACATATAATAATTTATATTTAAATTCTTTGGAGTTTTGCACAAAAAAAAACCGTTAGATTAATTTTAACATTTCTGCCACCAATCAATTGTTTTTTTTGTTTAATACATATGTATTGCTTTTAGAATTTTTAATATATTTCATAGAACAATATACATATGTATGTATTTATTTATTTGCAAAAATATTTGAGAATATTTCAAAAACACACAACAGCTGTGGAATCGGCTTATTTGGGTCTTACGAGTCGAACATGTGACGAACAACTAACTGACTGACGACTACCGCAAACACCAAGAAATCCAAACAACAAATAGCTCACCACTACAAACAGATACATACATTTAGTTACAGTTTAGTAAAAACTACTAACACTTGTGAGTGCCGCCATAGCAGCGTTTTTCATACAATGACAACTAAAGTAGAAATTGGAAGTAAAAATAATGTCATTGTTTTAAAACTAAGAATTGATAATAATTATTTGAAAGGTCATATTAAAAAAATAAATAAGAATAATTTGCTTATTAGAGATTTATTTATTTAAAAATTAATTATTATAACAGTATTTATAAAAATTAATTAAAAGAATAAAAAAGAGTACTAGCAGCTAAGGCTATCGACTCCGATGTTTACAGTAATAATTTTCAAATGATATTTTTAAATTGTTTTCGGTTAAAAATTTATAAATTGATTTGATATTGCAGTCAGAAATATTATTGAGGAGCTCACTTGGTGACTTATTTCCGAACAAATTAACCCTGGAGGGGTTTTAGGCAGGGCGTTCGTCTAAAATATGAGTTGTAGTTAGCCGGCAGTTAAAAATTTTCTCCTATTATGTAAATTTTTTCTGCATAAGAAGTTCACTTTTTTTAAATTATTTAAAAATGTTTATATATTACTTTTTGGAAAATAAGAAATAAAAATTATTAAATGCTGTTTAAAAAAAAGAATTTAAAGATCTTAAGCTGCAAAGATTTTGATAATTGAGCAAAAGCAAGATCGGAAAGTATATAATAGCCTTCACTAATTTTTCAGTGTTTCTAAAAAAACGTGTGTGAAAAAAAAAATATGGGTTGTAGCTAACCGGCAATTACAAATAGACCAAATAGGCGGTGAAGTTTTGTTTGTTGTTTCTTCCCGGAACATATAAAAAAATTTTAGGAATACCGCCGTAAGTATACAAAGTTTTTCATATATTTTTAGGATTTTCTTTTCGAAAAAATATGTATTCATGTACGCCCGTATTAAAATTTTTTTTTTCTTTAATAAATTGAAAATTAGAAAACGAATTGCAGTTTTGCTATGCCTTCCTATGTTTTTATATGGGATTAAAGATTTCTCAAGCACGTCACAACAGAATATCGTAAGACCTCGCCTGTGCTTTAACAGAGTAGGAAGATTTAAACATAATCTTATGTATAGTCTCATTTCTGCATATGTTGTTAGCACTAGAGGTACGGACTTTCAAAGTTTAGTTAACCAGCGCTTAATTATACAATTTTACAAAATAATGAAAGGCAAAAATCTATCTTGTATAGGTATATGATAGATTTGTTTTTGGTAGCTCTTCAAGAACAAATATATTAATTCGTCCAGTGCACTCAACACTGTATATGACCCGATCATTTGTTATTAAAGTGGTGAGGCTTCCCATCTCTGCACATGATTTCAGCAAAACATTTTTGCAGTTTAAAGCCATAATTTTAAAATACTTATATGTGGAATGCGCTGCTGCAATACCAAATTTTATTTTATTCAACTATTTATAAAAAAAATAAAATTTTTATGCGTATTATTTTACTTTTTACAATTAATATTAATAAATACTGAATTTTGTACATCATTGTTGCCTGGAAAATACCGAATTTAATTGGCCTTAACAGCATAAGAGCTCAATAAATAAATAAAATTTCATTAAAAATAATTCAGAAATAAATTTCGCCTTAAAAAGGTAATATATAAAAAAAATTAAATCAGCCGATTTGTTTTTATTAACTACTTAAAACTTTAATAGTTCCTTTTCACACGCAAAGAAAAAGCAGTTTAAAATATGTTTACAACAGCATTACTAAATAATCTGTAATATTTTAAAAATAATGCATGAAAATTTAAATGTTTATTTTATATATTTATTTTAACGTTCAGATTACTACCCCCAAGATGCAAAAAAAAAATCAACTTTATTAAAAAAATGTTTATTACTTAAAAATTTTCTCCTATTATGTAAATTTTTTCTGCATAAGAGGTTCACTTTTTTTAAATTATTTCAAAATGTTTATATATTACTTTTTGGAAAATAAGAAATAAAAATTGTTAAATGTTGTTTAAAAAAAAAGAATTTAAAGATCTTAAGCTGCAAAGATTTTGATAATTGAACAAAAGCAAGATCGGAAAGTATATAGCCTTCACTAATTTTCTAAAAAAAACGTGTGTGAAATTTTACAATTTGAAAATTATTTTATCTTGATACTTTTAAAAGGCAGTTTAACAAATTTTATTATTGCTGTTATTTAAAATGAGTTAATAAACTTAAACAAGAGTTTCATGGTCAATTTATTTCTCAAAACATTTGATAAAATAAAAGGTTACGTTTAAGACAGTGAAAATAATCGCTTTATTATAAATTGTAGCATATAACATTTTCAGTAATTTTAATGTATACATGTATATCTACGAAAAATTTTCTGTACTCTACTTCTTCAAAAGTAATGGCTTATTTATTAGATTTCAACAACTATGATCAAAGTTTTAACTGCGTACATACATATAGAAGTATCTCACTAATAAATAGAAAATATGTATAAAATTTTATAAATTTTTTTATGTTTATTAAGCTTTTATCAGGCAAATTATCATACAAAATTTGTTTAATAACAGCTTAATAAACATGAAATATTTTATATAAATAAGAATATATTTCTTTTTTATATAAATAATATAATTCAAATATGTTTTGCCGAACATATGGAATATATTTCTATTGTGTAACATATTTCTATTGTATATCTTGCGGTAATTTTCGCCAAAATGAAAATTTATTTAATTAGTATAGAATATCCGCTTAGTATAGGTGACAATTATGTATTGCTGTCTAAAATTGTTAAAGATTAAATAATCAAAGTAATTTTAGAAAATATAAGGCATTATAACTTTATATTATTTACTTTTTTATTAAGAGATAGATTTACATTGTTTGGTTCATCCACCAAACAAGCGTGTTTTAAACCACTGCGTTTTATTATAAATGTTATGTCTACGACACTGGCAACGTATTCTAGAACCAAAACAAACAATAACAATTTTAAAATAATAATAACAATAACGAATCCAATAAACCAAAGAAATAAGAAAAATGGTTCTTCAAGGGCTACAAGCAGGCTGGAAATAATAAAATAGTAGATCGAAAACAATTAAAACAATAAGAAAACTTTTACAAAGATACCAAAAATACTAAACATCTTTCAGGGCGGGCCGGTGTAATACTTACATACATACATATGTATCTGTATGTATGCGAAAAACTTTGATAATGAAAAACTAAAAATAAAATTAATCATTTGCTTTTCTTATTGCTCTCTTCGTTATGCTTTTAGTTTGTGTATGCAAAACCGGCAAAAAGTTAAATAATAATTCTGTTAGCTAATAGATAGATATGTTTGTACAACATACGTACATACACTGCCTGCCACTTGAATAAGGAATCACATTTTTTTAACTCAAAGTATTATTACGTTTATACGCAACTCATTTACAAATAAAAACAATTTATATATAACTGACTGTTTATGCGTCAATTTCTCAATGAAAAAGTTTATTTTGATATGACATACATATGTTCAAAGTGTAAATAATTAGTAATACTGTTACCAATTTTAATTACTAAAATAAAAGAATAATAAAAATATGAAATGTTTTCTGTTATTCAACTAAAGCAAATAATAAAAAAAATGTTGTCATATGGTGTTAACTTATAGTCTATTTACACCAAAGCGACATCTGCTCATTGAGATTTCAAGCCAGTAGGTTATGAGATTTCCCACACAAAATTAAATCTATTTTATGAGTAGATTTCGACGAAATCTATTTAGTACCAAGCGATGTTCAAAAAGTACTTAAACATACTGCGTAGGTACTAAAATATACACTTTGATGTGGTGTATTCAGTTTCTGGTCAACAAAAATATGCACTTTAATGTGGTGTATTTAGTCTCGATAAAATTGTTTCGTCAAAACCCCAAGCATAAATTATTTTTGTGAAAATGAAATCTTTTCAAAAAACGGTGGTGTAAACGATATAGATTTCGTTGTAGATTTTAATCTAGTAGATTTTGAGTTAGTGTAAATGCGCTGTTAGTGTCCACACCTACGATAATATCAAAACCAAAAACAGAGAGATTTCAGTGTTATCGCAGCCTTATACAAAATTTTTTGAGAGCTTTCTCATAGCAACGATCTTATAATAAGAGCTGTCAAAAAAGCGACTGTGTATGTGTTTGTTTACAAAAAGATGCCATTGCAATTTTACCGATTATTACTTTTGCAAGAATATCTTTTCAAAAACAGTTTTAAAGGGAAAACAATTTAATGTGGTGTACTTAGTGTCGATAAAATTGTTTCGTCAAACCCTCATGCATAAATAAATTTTGTGAAAATGAAATCTTGTAAAAAAAAACAGTGGTGGAAACGATATAGATTTCATTGTAGATTTTAATTCAAATCTAGTAGATTTTGAGCTAGTGTAAATGCGCTATTAGTGTCCACACCAACGATAATATCAAAATCAATCGAAATGTATCTTTTAGGCTAATAGCATGTTCACACGAAGGCTTATATTCGATGTTCGCTCTCTCATTCGTGGTTCGCGGCCCAATCTTGATTGAAACAACATGATTCGCCATACAAAATTTTGAGAGCGAACCAACTGGGTTCATTTTGAATCACGTTGCGAACCATGCAAAACTACTATCATCTCTAAATTTGACAATAAATTATCGCTAGTTTATCTGAACTAGCTCTCAAAGAAAATATAAACAAAAAACAACCAGTGAAATAATTTGTGTAAAAACAAAAGAAATACATTGAATATATGAAAATTGGATATTTACATAAAGATTTTAATAAAAATGTAAAAAAGAAGTAGTGAAAAGTTTGCTCAAAATATATAAACATCAGTGTGAAGCAAAAACAACCGTCTGAACACCTAGTTTCGCAATAGTGGTTCGGAGAGCGAACCAAGTGTTTCATATTACCATCTGAACATGGTATAACATTTTTTGAATTTCTTGTTTTTTTTTTGGCACTTCCAACTTTTTATCGATAACATCTAAAATAATGTTGACGTTTTTAGATTTTTTTCTAAATATAGCTGAACTCTTTGCTCTAAATAATAATTTAAATTGTGATATATCTATATTTTTCTCCTAAATCTTAAAAAGGCAGAAAAAAGTAGGTATTATTACGGCTTAAAGTAAAAATATACTCCACTATTTTGCTAATGCAATGATGTAAGGCCATTTGCATCAGACTGTGAATAGGGCTTATATGAGTGCGCACTTATCTGCGTTCATACGTACATATAGTGTGACCTTTAGCGAATGTGTATGTGCACAAAAAGGAGCCAAACCGTTTATATATTGTACATATTAATTTTTTAGCATATACAGTCGACGCTAGATAATTTGAAACTCGTTATTTTGATTCTTTCGATTATTTGAGTATAACGCCGTAATTGGATGTATTTGGTTTAATTATCTTGTTTTACGAGTCGTATTTTGAGATACACATACATATGTATGTCAATATGGTATGTATGTCACCACAAGGTCTGCACCTGGAGACAAAAAGTGTTAAAATGACATATGAATAAAAACAAGCTTTTATTTAGATCATCCTGTACATGAAATATTCATACATGTGTGTTTTAAAAATGCAGTTTATCAAAATGTTATCAGTATTTTTTTTTTGTTTGCAGGTGAAAAAATAAATCTGGTATTAAAAGCCTACTTAGTTCGAGATCAGACAAGGCAATTTTAGTTGGGTAATTCTTGACTTTATAGAAACTTTCGGAGAAGGGAATACGAAGGGAAACTAATTGCCAGTGTTCAGCAATTCCATTCTCTTCTATGATGTATGTATGTGTATTTGCACATACAACGTAAATTGTAAGAAATAAAAGCTAGAGAAAATAGCAGAATTGCCGAAAAATGTTTTTGTGTGGTCATAAAAGCAAGTTCAAAACAAACCTGTGAAAAAGTTGGGCGCTTTTGATAACTTTAGAGTTCCCCTCGATGTGTCACATCTACTGGCATATGACAAAAACTCCGTGTAGAAACAAGTACAAGTAGAGAAGAGGACAATGGTTTTGCTGGTCAAAACTTTTATTAACACTGTACTCCCGGCATTAACAGGGGATAGTTTTAGTTTTTTGTTTTTTTCTTTTTGAATTATTATTTTTTTTTTTGCCTCTTTTGTTTTTATTATAATTTTTATTTTTCAAACTTAGTTCAAGTTAGTGCAGTAGGTTTAGCTTAAGTTGTTTTTTCTTCTAGCTTTAAATGTATTTTCTGTAAACATGGCGTTACCAGTACTGTCAACTGCCGGGAGCAAGCATTGTAATCTAGACTAATGTTAAAATTGCAAGATTTTTGTTTTACTCTTTAAATTTTATTAAGCATGACACATACTCGTACCGAATGTTATTAAAACAATACATAATAGTTTTAAGTCTTCACTAAATTTATGTTGATTTTTCCTGTTTTATGAAAAAAATTAAGTCTCAATAAAACCTAACTACAAACATAGATTTTTCTGTTAGCGCCTAAAAGTCTGCAATATATTTTGACTGATATCATAGCACTGTGTTGTGATAACAAATATATTATCTTGAAACCATAGATAGGATGCCAAGATAAATGTGGTTTAAAATCGTCAAATTCGGCGGAAAAAATTGTCAATATGATTATCGCAAATCGTCAGCCAGTAAAATTAATGGTTTTTAAATAGAATATACTATAATCAATCAATAAGGTAATATATAGCAAAACAATTTAATGGTTGCCTTTAATACAAAACTACAGCACATACAAACATAAAGTCTTACTGCACCGGGGGGCTGTAATGACCTTGGCACAAAGACGGTATCCGTAAAGAAACTTCTCTCGCCTTAGTACCCTGGCAATTGAAAACCTTGCCTTTTTTCATAGCAGTGTCTGGGTTTTTGTTTAAACTCCAATTACTGAATCCTTCCTCTCTGGATCTGACTTGAAATTTCTAATTGTATCGAACACTTTTTATAAACAATTGAATTTTATTCACTATATTTATTAGTTTCTAACATTTATACCAATCAAAAAAGTTTAATGTTTGAGAATATCTTTCAAAAAAATCCAAAGCCTACTGATGAAATGTCGACATATAGACAGCTGGAAAATATGGAAAACAAACTGTTTATAATTTTTTGAACACTTTATTTCTATAGACTGTTTTTTAAACTTTCTCTAAGATGATTTTGAAGTATAATACTTTTCTAAAGCAAAAATATCGGTCTGAACTCTTAACTACCTTATAATAGCAAAATTGCCCTTCATGATAATAATAATAACAGTCTTTAGATATAATTTGGTACTTAAAACTTTGCATTGTTTATACATATGTACATATGAAGTTTGGGTTGGTTTTTAATGCAAAAATCAATGTTCATGTCCACTTTATTTTAATGCTTTAAAATGTAAATAATAATTAAGGACTTTTTATGCATTCATCAACTTCCCCGGCACACATAGGCACACATAAGCATACACACACTCACACGCAGAACACAAATCAACTATAGAAGTTGGTATATAAACAAATGTTTTACACATTTAACAATTTAGTTGTTAATTTAACATTTCGCCTGCTGAACATTAGAATAATAATGATGCAAGTCCTGCGTACACCGTATAAAAAGGATATTCCGAACGCATTTAAGCTTTATGATGCTCAGGGAAAGGAAATGCTGGTTGGGTCATATGCCAAAGTAATTGAAAATTTTGCTTCTTTCATGAATTATGAGCTGGAACTGGTGGAGGTTGGAGATTTTAAAATGTCTGATATACAAAGAAATATTGAAAGGGGTAACTTTAATCTTTCCATGCTAAGTGATACGTACAGTCGTTTTGCCGATGTTGAGTATTCGTATCCGCTGGAATGGTCAAACACTTGTGTAATGGTGCCAGCTGAAGATGAACTGCCTCGTTATTGGTATATTGCTTGGCCTTTTGGCCGTTATATTTGGACATTTTTGGGCCTATCTGTGATATATGTCGCCTGTGTGATGACTTATATGAAACATCCTACGCGCACATTCGGCACAAATCTTTTGTACAGCCTGTCTGTGGTCATGTACAATCCCAATGCAAACTTTAGTTTAACAAACATTTCACTACGCTTGCAACTCTTCTACGGCCTAATAATGATAATGGGCTTTATCTTGTCGGGCTACTATTGCAGCTATCTAACCATGTACAATATGAGACCAGTGTTCCAACCGTTCATCAGAACCATTGATGATGCGTTGGCAGCCAATATTAAAATTTTAGTTTCGAACGACATACTCGAAGTGCTAACAAATAATCGTTATATAAATTTAACGCGTGTCAAAAGGCTGCTGACAGTCACAAGTCCCTGGGATGTTTCTGAGAGAATAAAGAAAATTGATCGTTCATATGCCTATGTTGTGCCACGCACGCAGTGGATTTTTATGTCGAAATTGCAAAAAAATCTCATACAGCCAGTGTTTAAATTATCGGACATTTGCTTTGGCAATGTCTTCAACACTTATCCCATACAGTCGCATGCAAAATTTGCCGAATCGCTGACCATCTTTATTATGTTGATTCAACAGAGCGGTCTTTGGCTGCAGTGGGAAGACGAAGGCTTCATCTTTGCTTTAAAATATGAAAATTATATGCTACTTGAGGATTCCTATCCGGTGGATCCATTAAATTTATATTACTACAGAATTGCTTGGATTATTTTCATCGGCGGTGTAGTGTTAAGTTTAATTTGTTTCATAATTGAAATTTTGTCCTTCAAGTACAATTGGAGCTGGAAAAAATTCAAAGGCAAATGTAGGAATGAAATAGAAGTTTAGAAAACTAATTAAATAGAAAAATAATAAAAATCAGTAAAATCAATAAAAAAAACAGTGACTGAAAGGCGAAACATTTGTTTCAATTACATCAAAGTGAATTGTTTGTACAAAGTAAATTGACTGGTGTTAAGGACCAAACAAACTATACAAATTGCTTGACAAACATGCCAAATATGTTTGCTTGTTTGCACAAGTATTTGAAGTATCTTGAATATTTGTTTTGTCTAGCGCTAAATTTTAACATTTCAATGAAAATTTTCCAAAGGGAAGTGATGGAAGAAGCACACAAAATAAATCAATAAATAATATTCTTGTGTTATATAGGCTGCCAGTTTCATGAAACCAGCCCCCTTGAGTCATTTCTTGGTCCCGTTATGTTGCCTGAGGTAGATTTACGGCCCATGAGACTTACAGAATCCAGTCGATTCACCCCACATTCCGATATATCTATATATTACTAGCAATGATTGTGTTTATCAGGAACTTTTGACAGTTGAGGTTAAAAATTCACCATTAACACGAACAAAACATCTGTTAATTTTTTTAGTGATGTATTGTTGTAGGGAAGCGGTTACCTTTATTTGCATCATGACTGCGTCTTAAAGGCACGTTTTAATACGGTAATACAATATATTTAGATTCTGTGGGAGCAAAATATTACGAAATTCTCTCCGTACTTAAAAATGGCAAACAAAAATATGCAAGTATTTTTCATGTATAATCAAAGTGTTATTACGAACGTCTAATAAAATTACTGATGGTTAAAATTCTACAACAAACAACCTGCAATATTTTTGATCTACAATTGTTTGGGTTTGTAAATGTTGCACCATCTTTAATAAATTCTCGGAGTGCTGCCATTGCAAATTTGAAAATACTTCTCTGATGTGATGAGAATATAGAGTTTTCTGAAATGGTTTAGAAAATGAAGATTTACCGACCGGCACTGTAGTGTTCTTTTCGAAATGTGAAAGTAGAAGATGGATAGTACTTGAAAATATTACGATGTCTTGTAAGAAATTTTTCTTGTGCTTGAACTAACTTAAATATAGAATCGAGTTTTTATCTAAATAAATGTAAAATATATTAAGTATTCTAAAAAATACCAATGTATATCATAACAAGTATACGCCAAAACTCTACACAAAAAAATCCTTGGTTCGTTAATCATTTTTTTTCATGTCATTAGGCAATCTTTACAATGGCTCAAAAACGTAATTTAACGGGAAATAATGCGCAAGACGTTATATTCTATCATTCTTGGTTGGGACTACCGTATTCAATTTTCAAAATGCCGTCATACTAATAATTGTATATGAATGCTAAAATCACTTGCGTCATAACAAATCATCTACAGAATGTTCCCATCACTTTAAACTTGCGGTGCTTTACAATTAATTAATACTAGAGCTCTAATTGATAAGAAATATTGCACAAAATATTGATTTTGAAAATTAGACTTTAAAAAACTGCAGTTATTAAAAGAATTTCGTGAAATTAACATGTCGCGTAGAAAAAATTTCAGAATGAAAAGTTGTATTTTGTTAATAATTTTAATATTTGTGACGAGTTGCATAGAGAGTGCAGTTGGAAGGGGAGGCGGTGGTGGGGGCGGTAGAGGTGGTGGTGGATTTGGTGGCGGTGGAAGAGGTGGAGGATTTGGTGGTGGTAGAGGTGGCGGTTTGGGTGGTGGTAGAGGTTTTGGCGGCGGCAGAGGTTTTGGAGGCGGCAGAGGATTGGGTTTCGGTGGTGGTCGGGGATTTGGCTTTGGAGGTGGTGGATTTGTTTCACCCTTTCCTTATCGACGTTCACCGTTTTATGGACCATTTTTTCCTTTTTAGTTTTATTTAATGGCAATTATTTTCTTATAAATTATATATTTTTGAAGTTCGTTTATTAAAATAAAATTAAATGAATGTGTTTCTTTTGTGTTTTAAAAAATACAATAGTTATTGCTCAAATTAAAATACAGTGCTGTACCATGTTGTCACAAATTTGCAACCCGGCGGTTTATTTTAAGTGCTGGAGGTGCAGTACTCACATTAAGCACTTTGCGTCAAAACAATTGACATTTGATTTTCAAAATTTCTGTTGTGTAGTGTTTGATGTTAAATTCCCTAAGTCTTCTTCACAAAATTCTGAAATGAAAATAAAAAATATAAACTAAAAAATTATTTAACATTCAAGCCATACGGGTAGTTCTGCGCCACCCTGCCTAACATTAACATTAACGGCTTAAAAACTCAGCAATGTTTCTCTCAGGTAAAAGTCTATTTTCACGGTATCAGCCAAGGCATCTTAACCAGGTAGTGGTATAAGCTCAGCTGGTATAAGCTAAGCTCGATCCATAAGTTTGACAAATTTGTGTGTACAAGATACATAGATCTAAGAAAACACTACACTTTGTTGCTTTTGCAAGCAAAAGAGAGCGAAGATTTTAACAACAACACATTAATTTCAACAACAACCAACAAAATATATTTGATGTTTTTTTGCGTTATAGTTATTGTAATTGTAACACTATCTGATAAAGCTCCTTTGAATACAACATTAAAGAACAACTAGTATTTTGTTTGTGTAAACGACGAGCCACACTTTAGGTGTCTTCCACATGTTCGGACTAATGAAAGTAAAAAGCAAATTACTCTCAAAATTTGTCAATTTTACACAAAACTGGTGAGACGCAAAAAACTATAATTGAACATCTTGATATACTTATGGTGCTTACTTTTTAAATTTAAATATATTTTGGTGATTCAAGACGATTAAAACTCAAAACATAAAAAAAAACATTTACATTGTTGACAAGAGCTGTAAAATTAAAAGCAAAGTAAATTTTTCAATAGATATTTATAATACATATTTAAAAAATTTAAATCTGGATATTCATTATATATTCTCCCTAGAACTTTAAAACGTCATTGTAGTTTTGGAAACCTTTAATTAATTTTTTATCAAAGCATTTTCACCATTTTGCAGTTTCATATGTTTGTAAACAAAAAACAGCTGTTTATTCAATTTTAGTCCGAGCTCACCCAAAGAAAAAGCTCTTGCAACTTTGCACATGAAATGATAAATATTACTCTCTCATCTCTTAAAATTGTACAAAAATTGTTACGGGGAACGCGCTTTGACAACTTTGGACTATTTCAAGCTATTTTGTTATTCACGTGGAACACACTATTTATATTGCAACTTGTCAAAAAGCAAACCGTAAAAAGTGCCGTTTGAGTAAAATAGAAACAGGATATTAATTTTCGTAGAGGTATCAGAACAGAGATAGCGGATAGAATACAATTGCTTTTGAGGTTATAGAGTTATTTGTTCGCGAATGAAAACACAAAGCGTGAAGAAGAAAAATAACGTACATATAAATTCACGATTTTGTCTGTCTGTTTTTGTTTTGTTTCGTCTCAGTTTGTTTAGTGTCAAAAACTCAAAAATATGTGTAAAGGCACGTTTACATGGTAATAAAAGATATTTAGATTTTGTAGGAACTAAATATGAAATTCTCTCCGTACTTAAAACAAAGTGAACAAAAATGTGATGTAAAGGCCCTGATTCACTATACTACACGTTCGTACGATTCGTTCACAGGAAAATGTTTTAAAAGTCTGGCCGACTTTACAAAATCGGGTTAAAATATTAAAAATAATTTATATATACAATAAAATAATTAAAAACTTTTATTTCCATAATAATTTTACATGATTTAAATTTTTTCTTGAGGCACCAACAATATTCTCATATTTTTCACAATATACACCACATTAATCGCACAGAAACCATAATGTTTTGAAAATTTTCATAACATTTTTCATCGCACGACTTGTCTTGTGTGACTCTGTCACATAGTTGCATTTTTAGTACTTTTTAAACACACGTGAACAAGAATTTATATTTGTGTTTAAATGAGCGACACGATGGGCGACAATGTCTTCAAATCGTTCAAGTAAAATATTACTGCAAAAAAATTAACGGGACTCTAAAAAAAACACATATACAAATGTATAAAATTTGAGTATACTCAGTTGAATATTAACAGCAGTACAAGACATATTGTCAGTTTTTTCTGTATGTTTTTTGTATGGAATAAAAAATATTGTTAAGAATTTTTCTCATGTCGGTAGAAAGTAGGTGTATAAAAATTTTCTGATGATTTAAAGTAGAGTAAAAATTTTAAGACATCGGAAGCTGAAATAATTAATTAATTTATTAAATCACGTACTATCATTGACGATAGTTGAATGAAGATATCATCGGAACAATCGTCAACGATTGTGTCGCCTATGCAATCGTCGACGATACTGTGGTGGAAACCGTCGCCTACACAATCCTTTACGAGGTAGTGTGGATAATTTCGCTAATGTATTTGTCTATGCGATCAGAGTGGTATTTAAGAGTATTGTTAAAAATATGACAATATTGTTAGCGTATCGAGAAATAAATTGAAATAATGCAAAATTATTATGGCAATAATAGCTTTTAATTATTTTATTATGTATATAAATCATTACAATCATTCTTATATAATTGTGAGGTACTACAACACCATTTTGAAGCGATTTTGTAGACTCAGCCAGACTTTCAGACCATTTTCCAGTGAATGAATCGTGCGATCGTGCAAGATAGTGAATTAGAACCTTATAATGTGAATATAAAGTGTTTTGAAAATAACAAATAAGACTTTATCATATCTAGAAACTTGTTTGAAAAATAAGATATTATATATAACTTTAATATGTTTTTACTACTTGCTTAAAACTTTTTTATCTTTTCTAAGGCAAAGAGTGATAATGTGAAATAAAAAACTTTTTGTAATCATATATCATTTTATGTTTTGTAGCTCAAATAAATAAAAACTTATTAGATTTGAATATTGCTTTATATATTCTCCATATGTGGCAAATATATAAGGAATATAGGTCAAAGCTAATGGCCTTATTCATAACAAAATATTGTGTGTTTATTAAACTGTCATTTTATAATTTCCCAATTTCCAATAGAAATTTGTCAAATAAGGACCATATCCAAAAAAAAAAAATCTTTCTCGTTCAGTTGTATTTTTTTGAATGGTAATGTATGAAAACTAGTATTTGAAAACCGAAAAACAAATTAAAAAAAAAAGAATTATTATTATTACTTTAAATCACACATTTTTGGCAAACGTTTCCTTGATGTAGCTTTTTAATAAATAACGAATGTATAATATTTGTAATGTATTTAACAGGATTACTTATACCTTAAACATTTGTATTTTTCGAATAACGTTTTCCGTCGTATTCGTTTGATTGAAAGTGCATCACTAACATATTTCTTATTTATATTTCGCTTTCAAAATTATTATTATACCCTTCACAAAAATGTAAAGGGGATATATAAGTTTGTGATTCCGTTTGTAATTTCTACAGTTTTTTTTTGCGACCCTATAAAGTATATATATTCTGAATCAGAATTAATGGAAAAGTCGATTAAGCGATGTCCGTCTGTCCGCTGTTGAAATACCGTTTCTGAGAAAACCATTAGACTTAGAAACTTTTTTCTTTCACCATTCTTTTACCCCATCGATTCATGGGTTTGCTATTGAAATTCAGTAATATCGGTCCACGTATAGCTGAGATATATTCAAAATTCCGAAAAAAGCCATTTTTTTTTGCAGTTTTGTATGAAAATTTTTGAAAACAAATGTTGTTCGTTTTGGTTCAAACTTCACACACTTATTAAGCATGGTGACTAAAAGACAAAAAATTTTTTTTTCAGATATCGGTCCATATATACCCGAGATATAGCCCAAATCGGATTTTAATGAAAATGTCGCATAGGCGAAGCTAAATAACTTTTTTTTGCTCAAAAGCAGTTCTGGTAATAAAATTAGGTTACATAAATATGGAAAATGAAAATTTCCGATATCGGTCCATATATACCCGAGATATAGCCCAAACCGGGTTTTTCATGAAAATGTCGCGTAAGCGAACTTAAACAACTTTTTTGTGCTCAAAAGCAGTTCTGGTAATGAAGTAGGGTCATATAAATATGGAAAATGAAAATTTCCGATATCGGTCCATATATACCCGAGATATAGCCTAGACCGGGGTTTTCATGAAAATGCCGCGTAAGCGAACTTAACAGCTTTTTTGTGCTCAAAAGCAGTTCTGGTAATGAAATTAGGTTACCTAAATATGGAAAATGAAAATTTCCAATATCGGTCCATATATACCCGAGATATAGCCTAGAACGGGTTTTTCATGAAAATGCCGCGTAAGCGAACTTAAACAACTTTTTTTGCTTAAAAGCAGTTCTGGTAATCAAATAAGGTTATATAAGTATGGAAAATGAAAATTTCCGATATCGGTCCATATATACCCGAGATATTGCGCAAACCGGGTTTTTCATGAAAATGTCGCGTAAGCGAACTTTAACAACTTTTTTTGATTAAAAACAGTTCTTGTAATAAGATGAGGTTATATAAATATGGAAGATAAAAATTTCCGATATCGGTCCATATATACCCGAGATATAGCCCAAACCGGGTTTTTCATGAATATGTCGCGTAAGCGAACTTAAACAACTTTTTTTTTGCTCAAAAGCAGTTCTGGTAATGAAATTAGGTTACATAAATATGAAAAATGAAAATTTCCGATATCGGTCCATATATACCCGAGATATAGCCCAAACCGTGTTTTTCATGAAAATGCCGCGTAAGCGAACTTAAACAATTTTTTCGCCTTAAAGCAGTTCTGGTAATAAAATAAGGTGATATAAATATGGAAAATGAAAGTTTTCGATATCGGTCCATACATATACGAGATATAGCCTAAACCGGGTTTTTCATGAATACGCGGCGTAAGCGAACTAAAACAAATTTTTTTGCTTAAAAGCAGTTCTAATAATAAAATAAGGTTATATAGGTATGGAAAATGAAAATTTCCGATATCGGTCCATATATACCCGAGATATAGCCCAAACCGGGTTTTTCATGAAAATGTCGCGTAAGCGAATTTAAACAACAATTTTTTTTGCTTAAAAACAGTTCTGGTAATAAGATGAGGTTACCCAAATATGGAAAATGAAGATTTCCGATATCGGTCCATATGTACCCGAGATATAACCCAAATCGGGTTTTTCATGAAAATGTCGCGTAGGCGAACTTAAACAATTTGTTGTGCTCAAAAGCAGTTCTGGTAATGAAATAAGGTTATATAAATTTGGAAAATTAAAATTTTCGATATCGGTCCATATATACCCGATATAGCCTGAACCGATTTTTTCATTAAAAAAAAAATTTTTTTTTTTTTTGCTGAAAAGCAATTCTTGTTATAAAAGAAGGTTACTAAAATACAGAAAATAGAAAATTCCGATATCGGTTCATATATAACCGAGCATATTCAGGCCACATTTTTAATATACTATACATATTCGTGACTATCGTGAAGGGTATTTTAGATTCGGCCCAGCCGAATATACTACACTCTTACTTGTTTTTAATTCATATCAAGGCGACTTCATTACTAGGTGAACTTAACAGCACAGGTGATTGATTATTTTTTGCTTCTCGCGTTTTTTCCAATGAGATTGTCAAGTTTTTTTTCTTTTGTTTACAAACTTTTTCGCGCCATTTTAATCTGAAGATTTTTTTATATGATTTAGTGCAATTTCAAGAAAATTTGTGTGAATTTAAAAGCAAAAAATTAATATAAGCTGTGATTTTAATTACAAACAATTATAAAAGTTTATATTTAACGTTTATATAAAATGTTTTCCCAGCTGAACAATCTTAGGCGAATTTAGATTTTGACATTCACGATATGTTATACAATAACAAAATACATAGTACTGAATTCGCCCTTCGGCTTGCATTCACCGCTATAAATTCGCCTTGCTCCTACTGAATACATTTTGTTTTTACACTGTAAGATTTTTTTTATCTTACACAAATTTTTGACAGATTTAAATATTTGTATTACCATTTAAAGGTGCCCTTAGACATATATGGTGTACTAGTTTTTTAATGTAAACAAGCACAAAAATAACACGTTTTAAAACGAATTTGTTTATATTAAAGAAAAATTGTTTATCTCAATTGCGAAATGATATACTTGGTTTTACTGATATACAACAAATTTTTTAAGCGGGTAACAACGTTTTATTTATTGCTTATACACAGAAGCACAAAGCGCTTATCATTTATCCTTTTTCCCTCGCGTTTCATCTCATTGATTCTTTGTGACGTACATAAGATAAAACTTTGTTATCAGTTTTTCGCTGTCAGACCATACGAGTTACAACACCAGATTGCATTTCAACCACAAAAAGTTACTGTTTGATGCAAGGCGAATCCATTACTAGGTGAACTTAACAGCACAGGTGATTATTTTTTGCTTCTCGCGTTTTTTCCAATAAGACTGTCAAATTTTTTTTCTTTTGTTTACAAACTTTTTCGCGCCAATTTAATCTGAAATTTTTTTATATGATTTGGTGCAATTTCAAGAAATTTTTGTGAATTTAAAAATGAAGAACTAATAACTGTGATTTTAATTACAAACAATTATAAAAGTTTATATATAATGTTTTTATAAAAATTTTTCCTTGCTGCACAATCTTAGGCGAATTTAGATTTTGACATTAACAGTATGTTTTACAATAACAAAATACATAGTACTGAATTCGCCTTCCTGCTTGCATTCACCTGTATAAATTCGCCTTGGTTTGATGTTTATTTCGTGTGGTCGCCGCCTTTAGTGTGCACTTTTTTGAAACGCGCCGTTGATCAATGGCGAAATAATAGCCCACTTCTTTTGGCCCAACTTGATCAATATGGACGCAGACGATGGGATGGTGCTATGTGCCAAATGGCGGATACCACGACATACAGTCAGCGTCATAACAAAGTGTACATCAACTAGTTCAACTTTCGTTCAAAGTTCGTAGACGTCAAAACAAGAATAGTTAAAAGAAACGGTTTTTTTTTAAGTGTATTTAGTAGTAGTCTGTTTAAATTAAAAGTAATATTGATTTATTGCTTCTACAGTATTTAATCAATATTATTCTTAAAAAATGTCTTATTTTACGCCTAAAATAAAAAAGTGTACAATTAGGATTATTATTTTTAAAACTTATATACATATATATTATCCTTGCTCTTTGCTTTTATGGTTGCAGCAAGTCATCTGGGTACTGAATGAAAAAAATTTTGGGTTATATCTGAGGCAATGTGATTCCATTTCTTAGTGATTGCGCTTTTGGTATTTATTTATGAGGCGTTTCAGATCTGTCAATCCCAATTTTCCCATAATGTGATTCACGTCGGGTGATGGAGGCGGGTGATCAAGCTGTTTTGACGTTCTGTCTGCAAGAAGCCGTTGAATCCACACATAATGCTATGACTATGCTAATATAATATTTGTACTTTACGGCAAAAAAGTAATCACCCAATTGTCTAATCAAAGCTTTCTTACATGCAGTCTACACCTAACTTGAAACGCAGTTAAAACATGAAGCTAAAACTTGCTGTTTAAATATCTATCTGTTAAAGTCGGCGTACACGTAGTGATGTTAGAGTTATAACTTTTCATAGTAAAACAATAAAAATGGCGAAAAACAACTACAAATAGCAGGCTGTTGTCAATTTAAGTTATAACAGAGTTTCCAAATGAAATGTTTTAACAACCAAGTTATAACTTTAACCAAACTTCAACATGAGCGGTCCACATTTAACTTTAACTTGAAGTTAGCGTTTAAGTTAGTGTTTTCAAGTCAGGTGGAGACCGCACTTTACGTCTACGCAAGGCGAATTCATTACCAGGTGAGCAGTGCTGGTGATAATCATTTGCTTCCCTCATTTTTCTTTCTGAGACTATTAAAATTGTTTTCTTCTGTTTAATAACATTTTCGCGCCATTTTGATTTAGTGCAATTTCAAGAAATTTTTGTGATTTTAAAAGTGAAAAACCTATAAAATCTGTAATTTTAAATACAAAAAATTTATCATATCGTTTATATAACATTTTTTCCCAGCTGAAGAATCTTGGGCGAATTTAAATTTGGACATTCTCAAGAAGTTTTACAATTACAAAATATATAGTACTAAATTCGCCTTGCCGCTTGCATTCACCTACATAAATTCGTCTTGCGTATACGTAAATGCTGATTAACTGGTAATATCTCTAAATCCAAATCGTATCACTTGTTTAAAAATTTAACCAAAATTTAATAATATAAAGACTTAAATTAATTAAAGTAATCTTATGCAAAATATACACCTGCTGAAAAAACAACAGCAGCTGTTGATGCTACATACAGAGATTTGATAAGTAACTGGAATAAGAAATAAAAAATAATAATTAATATACAATTTTGGTTTAAGTTTTTCTTAAAAGTATACTTGGTCCTGCCATTTACGATTCGCAATACATTTGCTATACGGCATGCTGGTAAATGAGACACTGTTATACAGTGGCACCCAGAAGTTGGGAAACAGTTTAAATAATGTCGTATCCAACAACTTGCGGCATTTAAATGAAAAACGTTTGGTTAAATCGCGCATCTTTAAATAGAGAAACAATATTAATAAAAGTTGAGAGTATATCTCTCTTTTAAAGTGTCCACACACTTCTGATTTTTTACTGTGATTTGTTGTCTTCGAAGTCTGGTTACGTACATGTTAAGGGGACTGTTTGCATAAAAATGACAAAAAATTTTAAATTTTTCGTGATTGGTAACAAAGTAAAAGTGTAAAATATAAAAACAGTATTTAAAAATTTTATACAAACGTCTTCGTCTTCATTTTTAATTGCTTTTTCCATTTCAACACAGATAAGCTTTCGAGATTTTTTGTAGTGTATGGTAAAATGCCACAACAAATATTTTATTTTAATTAAATCAATTGAGTTTTTATTCGCTATTTTAGCTTCTAACATTGATACCAATAAAAAATTATAATTAATTTAATAGAAAACAAGCTGTTTGTAACTTTTTATTTTAATTAAATATTTACATCTACCCAAAATCTAGTAGAATTGAATGCCGTTTACACTTCCGTTTTTTGACATCTAACTAAATTTCATTTTCATAAAATCTTTTTTTTTTTTGCAAAGGGTTTGACAGCAATAAGTACCAAGTCAAACACAGCCATTTTAGTTGGGCTATTCTGGACTTTAAAGCAGCTTTAGGTGAGGGGAATAAAGCTGAAGGTTCATACCACACATTATACGCGTTCTAAGCGTCTGTCAAAAAAGTAGAATCAGTGCAATTCCATGAGACAAGTTAGGTTAGGTAGGCAGGCCGCTGGATTATCCAAAGAGTACCTGGATACTCCAGCTTACTTGGGTCCTGAAGGTCGTTCCCTTTGTGATGAGACAAGTTACACATCACAAAGCATAGACGCGTACAACGCGAAAAGTAGGTTTACTTTTTACTTTTGCATGCGTCATAAGCGTTATAAAAACCGTTAGTTGTTTTTGATAGCCGCAAATCACAATTCATTTTATTTTATTTTTTCAAAGTTATCGCCGTGGATTGCTATTTTATGTTTTTATATTTTTAAAAAATGTTTTTATTTAAAAAATTCTGGAAACATAACAAAAAACTTATCGCATGGAAAGCGTTTCATGTAACTTGAGTTTAGAAAAGTGTAGAACGTGTAGTAAGTTTGAAACGCGTAAAAAACGCAACGCATATAGCACATGGTGTGGACCTTCAGCTTAAGAAGGGAAAAAGAATTGCCGGTACTTGGCATTTCTCAGCAATTCCTTACTTTTCTCTCATGTATAAATATGTAAGTGCATATACAATGTAAATTGTAAGAAATAAAAACCAGAGAAAGCTCAAGAATTGCCGAAAAAAGGTTTTGTGTGTGGACAAGAAAGCAAGTCAAAAAGAAAATTGAGAAAAAGTTGGGCAATTAAAATCGCCCTGTCTGATCTTACTCTAAAAGTATAGTTTTTTTTATTGCAGCCTAGTATTTTAAATTATTATTGTGAACAAACTCACAGTTGCGTAATAGAGTACTTACAAAAATCTACCAGATTTCGTCAAAATCTAGTCGCAATTTATTTATTTTTAATTATTTATTTCTTTAACTATACAGTTGCAAATAAATGTGCAAAGTATAGGATGCACAGCATGGGCGGAGTAACGAAGACCTTATGCCCACGATGGTATTAAGAGTAATTTGCGCTGAGAGGCGCTGTGACTAATTATAACGACTTATGCGTTCATATAAAAAGTTGCCGCATGGTTAACAAAGGAATACCACAAAAAACTGTAAACTAATACAGTTAGTTTAGACAAACAGTTAAGCAGAAGACCGAGCGCAAAACTCTCGAAGGCCAAAGTAGCCTCAAAGTAAAAAAGTGGAAAACAACTACAAATAGCAATTTTAGTTATAACAGAGTTACCAAATGTAAAAAGGTTATAACTTTAAATAATCTTCAACATGATCGGTCTACACTTAACTTTAACTTGAAGTTAGCGTTACAAGGGATAGTCACGGTCAAAATGCTTAGCAAGCATGGTAATAATATGGAATAATATGTGTGAGAATGTGGAATAATATGTATGAGAATATGGAATTATATTATTCTATTGTGAGAATTTTTTAAGTATTTATGATTTTCTGGCATGCATCTAGTGCAAGCTATCAAGCACGAACAAATTTTTATTATTATTTTGTTTTCGTTGTGAATGGTTGTCACGAAAATAAAAATAGGAGAAGAAAATTGAATGAAAAAGTGGCAAAATAAAATATTTCCAAGTGGAAATAAAATTTAATTACTGTTAAACTGTGAAGAATATTTTATGAAATGAAAAAATTAATGATAATGAAGATACTTCGAAACTTATTGAAGTTTACCGGACTTTACCTGCACTTTTGGATTTGAATAACATGCAACACAGCGAATTCTTTTAAAAATCGTTTAAAGCAACATCCATGCAACAAAGCAACATGCTTGCCGCTTTAACAATTTACAGGGAATCTTCAGAATATTTAGGCAGGTCTGATTTTTAATTTTCGTTCTGCGGGCGGGGTTTGCTTAGGGCCATTAACGCGGACCGGCTCAACGTTGATGGCTATTAGCAGCCGCCGTATATATTTAGAACTAGCCGACGAAAATTAGTAATCGGCTTCGTTCTCTAATCAGAAGTGTATGGCCATCCATAAAATAGCTCTTTTACCTCCACATAATTGTACATGGCCAAGTCGCATATGGCGTGAGCATCCTTCCAACGTGTTTCAGTGAATTGTTCTAAAGCTTTTTCTATAGTAATATTTGGTTGGCTTAAAATCGAAAAGAGTATGCAACAATCTTCCATGCCGGCGTTCATGCCTTGACCGTAATAGGGGACCATAGCGTGGGCAGCATCACCTAGAAGCAAGGCTTTGTCACCATAATGATAGGGATTGCACTGATGAAATTACAAACGTATTATCAATTATATACTCAGTTTTTTACATTTATGTACAGGGTGACACAAAATTATCTTAAAAATTTTATCATCTTTTCGCTTATACATATATTTCTGTAATGTTAGTGAAAAGTTTCACATCGAGAAGTGGGAAACGAAAGATTCCATCTTTTATCGATTAAACAGCGTTTTTGTATTTGAAAGTGAAAACAGGCTACACTGGCTGTGCTGTTATTGGCATATTTCTATTAGTGCCATCACATAGCGTCTCCACGTAGCATTTTTCAGTGCTACATTATAGCAAAAACGCCGGTAGTACAACAACACAACGATTTCTAATTACTTTAGTTGGAGAAAAAGAAATAATATTTCACCGCAAATATAAAATTGTCTGCGTGAAAGTTGAATGAACAAGAGTGTGTTTTTGGATTATACTCTAACAAATATTGACATTATTGCTTAGCAATAATGGCTCAAGCAATCATAACCAGTGTTGTCAACTCAGTGCGTTTCGCACCGTTTTTGGTTCATTCTAAAACTTTTTGTGCGAAAAATGCTTTAGTCGGCTGTTAAGACCCTGATTCACTATCCTACACGATCGTACAATTCATTCACAGGAAACTGTTTCAAAAGTCTGGCCGACTTGAAAATAACGCTTCAAAATGGCGTTGTAAGCCAGACTATTATACAAGTATAATTACAATAATTTATAAACATAGTAAAATAATTAAAAACTTTTATCAACATAATAATTTTACATTACTTTTTTCTCGAGGCACTAACAATATTCTCATATTTTTCACAATATATAACACACTTATTGCACAGAAACCATAAATGTTTTGAAAAGTTTCATAGAATTTTTCAAATCGCACGATTTGTCAAAAACTCTGTCGCACGGTTGCATTTTTAGTGCTTCTTCAGCACACATGCTTTATTTAGTAGATCGCACGATCGTGTATGATAGTGTAGCAAGGCCTTAAATAACAATAAAATAATTCAAAAGTTTAGGATTGCTTTTAGCATTATTTTAAAGCCGATTTAGCTGTAAACTATTTTTGGATACGGCCAGACTGCTCACAGCTCCAAGTAATAGGTGTGTTCCACAAGATCTCGGACTAGTTCGATTATAATTTTGTCAATAAAATTCTTAAATTTCAAATATTTCCATCCAATTGTCACAATTTATACTAGCCCCCAGAGCTAGTGTAATTTTATTCACCTCAGAACTATCAAATTTTTATTCACAAAAGCATTTTGCTACCATTTCGCACACGTTCTTAGCGTAAACATATTTCCAACTTGTATATTTTATAATCAAGAAAAAATGAATAAAAATATATATGTATAAACGAAAAAGATATTAAAAGTGTTAGGTCCCATGGTGACTTGCGCCACCCTATATAAATAAACAATAAATAAAGTCTTACCTTTATAGACACCAAATATTGGGGCTTGGATTTAAAAAAATCCTTAATCAAATTTGTTTCTCCTATCAAGGGCAGCGCATCTATATAGTACTTCTTGAAAAACGTCAACAACTGTTCATGTGTTGTTATAGCGGCAAAAATTTTAAAAGGCATGGACAAAGTAACGGTAAATGATTTATCTTGATTGGGTAAAGCGATCATCATGAACTCATCTCTGGGCCAAATGTGCAAATAGTTGGGAGGCATTTGAAATTCAGCATTTTTCGCCGGTATACATAATTCCAAATAGCCATGTTCAATGTATTCTTGAGAAAAATTGAAACCTAAAATTTTTGCCATTTGTTGGCGTACAGAACTGAAAGCGCCATCACAGCCCACAATGAGATCTGCTGTGGCTGCTGTATTGCCAGCTTGATAAAGGCTAGAAATGTAAAAACCATAAAATAAAATAATTAAATTTTTATAAAAAAAATACATATCCTATAAACTCTTACTGCTGAAAAGTCATTTCGCCTTCTCCTAAATTAACAGAATTAAGCTTGTGATCGAAATGATATTGAATGTTGGGAAATTTTTCTGCAGCTAAAATAATAAAATTAACATTAGTGGCTTGTTTTTGGCTTGGGGCCAAATATACTTTACCATTCAATAAAATCTCATTTAAGTGCTTACGACCCACGGAATATAAACACTGATGCGTACATGGATCATATAGTACCACCGATCTGTTGCCTTTAATGTCATGTAACATGCGTCCACACATAGGTATCGCTGTCGACAGCACCAATTCTTCTAGGCCAACTTCGGCTAAGGCTTTACGACCTCTTTGCGAAAGAGCTAAATTAATACTGCGTCCTTGTACCAGCTGGGAGGTGCGTATGTCTTCTCTGTACTCATACAGATGAACCTCATGACCTCTGCGTGCAAAATTTAAGGCAGCTAAGGAACCTACCTGGAAGACAAAATATAGATATGTAGTTAAAAGAAGCTTAATAAATAAAAACATGTTATAAAAGAAACGGTTTAAAATAGAAACGACCAGAATGTTTGCTGGTTTTGTGTACGTTACAAAACATTGACGGTTTCTTTAAAACCTCTTTTCAAGTATGGTTGTTGTCTCAGATAAGTAAGTACAACCAATACAAGTGTTTGATGTCATATTCAGACGCTAATATGAAACACTTGGTGCGCTTCTAACATTGATACCAATCAAAAAATTATAAACAGCTTGTTTTAATTGATGTCCCATCAACAGCTAGCAGTTCGCAGTTGAGGAGACTTTGTGGTGAAATAGTTGATGCGAAGAGTAACAATGTAATTCATGTTGATAATACTGATACGAGAGCGGTTCGGAAACTTCTTAGCCTAGCACAAAAAGCGCGGTATAAACAGAAAAAAATTAAGTGTTTTGGAAACTTCCATCTCTGCTATGGACATATGTTAACTTTTGTTTCGATCTGGTAACTCCTTCATATAGAAACAGATGTTCACAAAAGATGCAACCGCGTTTTTTTTACAATGGAAAAATTAGAAATGCGTGGTGTCATTAAATATTTACATAAAAAAGGTTTATCGGGACAAGAAATTCATAATGATATGGTGAATGTGTTAGGTGAAGGTGCTCCTTCATATGCAACAGTAAAAAATTGGGTTGCTGCATTTAAACGTGGTCGTACAATAATTGAAGATGAACCACATGGTGGAGGTCCAAAAACAACAACAGAAATTGTAGCCAAAGTGGATGATATGGTATTAAATGATCGACGAATAAAAGTGCGTGAAATAGCTATTATCATGGGCATCTCAAATGATCGAGTCCATTTAATTTTGCATGAAGAACTACAGGTGAAAAAGCTTTCTGAAGGATGGGTGCCGCATTTGTTAACAGTCGACCAAAAACGCATAGGAATGAACATTTATCAAGCTTGTTTGGATCGTTTAGCTACGTACACACGGTTGTCGGCTCTTACAATATTGCCAGTAAAATTGTCTGAAAATGTATTTCAATCGTGTGAACTGACACTTTTTAACTTACAACGTTGTCAGAAAAAACATTGTCAATCAATTGTAAGACGACAATGTTGTCAGGCATCTGACAATCGTGAGAACACTCTTCGTCGGCATTGCCAGATAATTGGCTGATATTGTAAGCTCAGTTTTAATTGTCAGATGTATAAAATTAATGCACCTGACAATGGCATCATTGTCAGAAAAAAGTTTGATGGGCAACACTGCCAAACAGATAGTTGTTGATATACATAAGTGGCAATGCCTTACAACATGTCTGGCAATTTTTTTCATCTAACAATCTGAAAACCGCGTGAACTGACAATTTTTGTTTTGAAATGAATTATTTGTCAAACCATAGTCTGACAATGAAATTGTAAGATTTTCTTACAATCGTCTGAACACACAATTTACTTCTGCGGGATAATTTTTCATTGTCACTACATTGTCAGCATGTTGCCAGATCTTACAATATTGTAACATCTGACAACCGTGTGTACATAGCTTTTTAAGTGAAATAAAATGGATTTTAAGCATCGTTTTATAACTGATGATGAGACATGGATCCACCACTATACTCCAGAGACAAAAGAACAATCCAAACAATGGATTGTTGGATGAAGTTCCTCCAGCTTCCCCCAAAGAAGCCAAAAACAATTCAATCGGCTGGTAAGGTTATGACAACGGTTTTTTTTTTTGGACTTCAAAGGTATTTTATTGATTGACTATCTGCAAAAGGGTAAAACAATAAATTCAGAGTACTATTGTAACCTTTTGGATCAATTAAATGTACAAATTCGAGAAAAACATCCTGTGGCTGTGTTCTGTAACTTTGGCGAGAAGTTCTCGCGTCGAAAACTTGTAAAACAAATTATTCCATCGTTTCTCGAAAAGTGAGAAAAAACTGTGTCTGTAACTCATGTCGAAAACTATCCAAAGTGATTACGTCGTTACGTTAGAAATGTCTGAAAATATAAAACGAAGCCGACATGCAATTTTAAAAATAAAAGCGCCAGCCACAATAAGTACCGCCGCCGACCAAAAATTACTAAAGCTAAGAAATTTTGTTCGACGGCGTCATATTATAACCGCCGGCTGTTCTAGAAAGTGTATGGTATGGCTCTAACGTTTACATTTTATTTACAAATACATAAGTACATACATACTTATGCACAAAATTTTGTAAGATTAAAACACAATTGCAATTTGTGAATTCTGAAAAAAACATTATAAAAGTGTTACAATATACTTTGTTGGGTCGGAAATTAAAATTGTAGAAATTACAAACTTGTATAAGTATTCCCTTAAAACTTGTGTGAAGAGTATAAAAATTAAATAAAAAGTTAAATAAAAAAAAATCATTCTAAACTCTGTAAATAAATATATCAAACTTAATTTAACAGCAAAATACTTATTTTTTCAGTATTATTAATCATATAAAGATGATTATTGTTATTTGAAATACTATCTCACAGCCTTTTTATTTGCGAGAAATAATGACAGTTGAAAGCGGGTAATTGTTTCGCAAAAGTTTTACAGACACAGTTTTTCTGTAAAATGGCGAGTAATTTCCTTACGTGACAGCTATTACTCACCAAAAAAGTTATAGCTACAGTTTAGTGAGAAAAGCAGCTTTTTGTTTCAACTTTGTTTCATTGCACACGTTTCAGTCGAAAAGTTTCTCGTGGCGAGAGTTACAGAACACAGCCACTGGTTAACAACACAAAAAAATAACAAGAGTGTTTTAACAATGGCTAAAATCAACGAATTAAAGTACGAGTTGCTTGACCATCCACCTTACTCGTATTCTCCTAATTTAGCTCCCAGTGACTTACCTGTTCCCAAATCTAAAAAAACTCCTTGCTGGCAAGCGTTTTACCTCAAATGAAGATGCAATTACAGTTGTAAACCACCATTTTTAAGACCTTAAGGAAAACTATTTTAATCAAGGGATAGAATTGCCAGAAAAGCGTTGGACTAAGTGTATTGAAGTTTCAGGAGATTATATTGAAAAACAAAAATATTTTTGAAAAACTAACTATTCTCTATTTTATTGATAGGCTAAGAAGTTTCCGAGCCGCCCTCGTAGAGAAGATACAAGATATTTAGATTTTGTGGGAGCGAAATATTACGAAATTCTCTCCGTACTTTAAACAAACTGAACAAAAATGTGTTATAAGTAAAATCGAAGTATTATTATGAAAGTTTAATCAAATTACTGATGGTTACAATCCTAGAATATTTACAAAAACAACATGCAATTATATATACACATGGAAATTTCGACAAAAGAATGCAATATCGCCGCCAAAGTCCTAGCAGCCATTTGCCCAATGTTTTAATCCAAAAATAAGCCTATATTTTTTTAATGCAAATCATTTCGCTCCTTTATTGCAACACAGTCATATCGCAAAAAAGCTCGTTTCGAGAAAAACGCATTTAAAATTTTAAGTTTCCATACAAGTCTTAGCAAATTTTTTGAGGAAACAGTTCAAAAGTAATTTGAATAAATTTTTGGCGCAACATAAAAGTTAGTACTGTTAACAATTCTGCATTGTTAACTCGAAAAGCTCATTTTTTGAGATATGACTATGTTGCAATAAAGGAGCGATATATATATATATTATTTTAGAACACCCTTTAAATTTCTATGAAAAATCTTATATAAAAAGACTGGTTTCATATTAATTGCAGTTAACTTTTTTACAACAAAAGGTTTTTAACTGAACCTACCAAGCCAGCCCCAATAACGGCCACTTTCATGGGAGGTATAGTTCCCAAATTGACGCCATTATCATTTGATTTCTTAACTTTTTCCGGCATGCTTCTTGGTTTTTCTCGCTATTTAATACCGTTTTAATGTAACTTATCTGTAATAATTATTTTTATTTTATACGAACTGCACTTTTGACACACTGTACACGTGCTTGATAAGAAATATTCGTTTTCACTTTCAATTCAAAATTATTTTTCAATTGTTCATTTAAATCCGTTGTGGTCTTAATTGTTACAAAGATGTGTTAAGAATGAACAGTTTCTTTAAAGACAATCCCAAATTATAGATTAATTTTGTTGTGCCGCTGTTGCTGTTGTTATTACAGATGCTGCTGATATTTTAAAAATACATAATATGAAAGACAATAAAAATATTTGTTGGGCTGAGATAAGACGAAAGTTCTTGCCATGGTTGGGTTGTAAAACTATTTTATTTTCTTATTAAGTCAATAGACATAAACAAATAATCTATGTTTAAGGTTATAATGTTGGTAACAAACTGTTCTATTGTATTTGTTGTTTTCCATTTTAAAATCAGAGCAAACACTGTTTGAATAATTAACTTAATACACAAGTGCATACTGAAATACTAGACGTTTACTTATGTATTAGCTTACGGTCGTCAAGACTTGTGTGCAATCCCTACACAAATAAAAATAAAATTTTGTTATACCAATAAAAATTATAAATAGCTTGTTTTCTATGTTTCCCAGCTATCTATATGTCGACATTTCATAGGAACTACCCTAATCATCAGTAGACTTTGGAAATTTTTGAAAGATATTCTCAAACATTCAACTTTATTGATATTGTTGGGATATAAAGTTGAATGTTTGAGAATATCTTTCAAAAATTTCCAAAGTCTACTGATGATTAGAATAGTTCCTATGAAATGTCGACATATAGATAGCTGGGAAACATAGAAAACAAGCTATTTATAATTTGTATTGGTATAAATGGTAGAAGCTAAAAATAGCGGATAAAAAACTTAATTGTTAAAATTTTGTTATATAAAAATCCATTCTGTTTTTTTTGAGTTTCGAAAAATATTATCATAACACGTTTTTTATCAATTCTCATTGGCTTGTTAAAGACAGTTCTTCCATATTCATAAAAAAAATCTTATTGTGCGCTTAAAGAGTACGAGTACAATTGTTGTGAAACAGTTTGTGTTCAATAAACCTTTTATAAAAAGTTTTATTCATAAATCAACAATAACAGACTGTACCAATTAGTCCCAATTTTCACGAGGCAACTTTAGCGGCCAAGTCTTGAGTTTGTGGACAAATAAGTAAGGAAAAAGTGAATACAGACCTGGGGGCTAATTCTGTCATTCGCTCAAGAGCTAGTTCTTACTCGAATGTGCGAGTTTTTACGCTTTTGGGATTATCTCATTCGATGTCGAGTAAAAGGTATCGAAATTTCTAATGATGACATTCGATAGCGAGTAACCATTCGAATGCAACCGTGTATCTTTTTACTCGTAAGCAGAAGTACTATCGAAAACCTGCCAAACAGAAAAACACAGAAGAAATGTAAGTTCAAAATTTGTTTTGAATATAAAATTAAATGTATAAAAAATTTTTTATTTCAGGTCAACAGTAACGAAAATTAATTTTACACAAAAAGAAATTTTGGCCAATTTTATGGCAGTACTATAAAACCAACCAATTGTGGTTGAAGTTGACCGCTTCTGGTCCACCAATTAAAGATGTGAAAATGTGGTGCAAGGTAATTTTGCACACAGTACTTTGGCTAATCTCCATTAAAAAATCGTTTCCAACGGAGTGTTGGCAGCCTCCTGAAGCCAAAAGCGCAAGTGTGGCTGCCAATTGAATTTTTGGTGGAACTGCGGTGGAAAGTTATGCCTCAAAATTTAATTGGCCCAACAAATAGTTAAACGCTTGCTTTGTGAGTCTAAATCGTCTCTTGAAACTGTGAAATAAACATTCATTTATGGTATGGATGTATTTGAACAAAATATTGACTGCACTTACACTCGTTGTTAGGCAAATTTAAAGGATCTGCACTTCCCCTAATTTTTTTCCTTATTATATTAAGGGTAACCGTTTCGTCCGAGTCCGATGATGATGCATAATATAATAATATTGGGTCCATTTCTTTTGCGTTTTTATTTTTATTGAATTTGTTGCTCGTAAATTTTAACTTATTATGTCAAAACATATGATTTTTGTTGACAATTTTCGGCAGTGTTATAAAACACATTTTGTCAGTATTTTGCAACACTGAAGTGATAACTCGACTCGTTACGTAACGAGTCACATCATTAGAAATTTACACGATATCGAAATTATTTTCTACTCGATAGTAATTTCGATCACAAATGACAGAATTAGCCCCCTGCTTGTACTCGAAAAGCCGTTTTGTGCTGTCATTTGTAATGTCAGAAATTTTGCATTTTCTGTCATTTGTGTTTCGTTTATGTATTGATTTGTTGTCCGTGGTGAAAGCAATATTGGCTCAAAGTTGTTATATTTTAATTCATTTGAAAAAAAAAAAATTTAAATAGACCGGCTAAACCTCAAAAAAACAGACAGCAACATTAACTTGGAATAAGTGAAAATTAAATGGAAAAATTTGAGAATGCAATACATGCAAGAAGGTGTTAGCAATAGCAAACGAAAGTTGCCCAAGTAAAATTGCTGTGTCTGAAAATAAAAGCAAGTTTAAAAGAAAATTTGATAAGAATTGCGCAACTAAACTTGCCTCGTGAAAATTGAGACTTAAGTGCTATCCACACCTGCCATGAGAACACTAACAGGAACAGCAAAATACTGTTACTGTCAGGTGTAGACTGCAAATGTTACTGTTTTCTTGCCGTCTTAACACGGCTGTTAAGACATCTGTTTTAAAAGCTCTGTCTCAACAAAAAATTACATTTTAATATGAAAAAGTAAAAATGGTTTAAAATTAAAAGAAATTGTAAAAAAAGTACAAATTCTTATTTTAAATTGCAAATTTGGCAATAAAAACATATTTTTACCACAAACTATAAAAAAGGCCATAAAAAGTGATGAGTGCTTTGGTTGACGGAGTTGAAATAATGAACATCAAGACATACAGGTACACCACCATGTAACAATCGGGCCGTCAAAGGTATGTTTTAACAGTATGGCGTTTCATGTCTAATGTAGACGGGCAGTAAAGTTTTTATGAATACGTATGGTAACTCTCTTCTTATTTGGCTCTCATTTTTTGTTAGTGCTGCTTTATCTTACTGTTTGATTAACTCGGTAATCAAGTAAATATATAAATGCTAAAAGATATATTCAAAAATAAAAATAGTATTAAACTTCTTTAAAATTTGTATTCGGCAACAAATATTTTAAAAAATATTCTCAGTTATCTATTTGTAATAATAAAAGAGGGAAAACATTCGACTGTCGAGTTTGTTTACAATTGTTTTACAACACTAACATATCATGTTGAATTTGTTTACTGCCCTTCTACATTAAACATAAAATTCTGTTCCTTTTAAAGCTAAGTACTGTATTCGCCATTTCGTGCGAAATACTGTCAAAACTCTATATAAAAAAAACGTGTGTGGAATATCTATGAAATAATGTTGCTGAAGCGGTACTCTGTTCAGTTTGTGAAAAACTTATGAAATGTTTCTGGCAACATTATGTTGTACTTATTTCGCACGAAATTTCAAACAACAGCTGATCAATATTTTGTTTTCCAAATATTCTTCTTTTTCAATTGTAAATTTCTAAAATGGAGAAGAACTTAAATTTAAAAACAACTGAAAAAGAAAATTATTAAACTGGAAACGATTTTCTTTTTTAACAGAAAAAAAAAATTTTAATTGCAAACAATTAAATATGTTATATGGTTTTTATTTACCCTACAGTTACACCATCAAATTTATTTTCAATTCAGTATCAAGTTTTTTACACATACTGCTTGTCAAAATTTAAAAAAATTGAAAGCTGTGACCTAGGCTGCATGCAATTTTATTTTCAAGATGCCGGCGCCAAAATAATAAATTTGATTTCTAATAAATCAGCACAAATTTAATTTATTTTCTAATAAATTAACACAAAATACTATGGAGACAGAATTTTTAATCACAAAAATTAAAAATTTGTTCTTTAAAATATCTATCAGCTGTTTTGTTGCCTATAAATTTGAACACAGAGTTGAAAAAACAAATTTGAAAATCTCTCAAGTTTTAAAAGTATGAATGCATTAATAAAAAGTGAGAGTGTATTAAAACTTGAAAGGCAAAACTTGGTCGTGTAACCCCCAAGTTACATTTGCAAAACAATGTTATACCTAAAACCAAGAAAACCGCGAAATTTGCCTAAAACGCGAAATAGGCACCACATTTAAAATGTCTTATTTCCCGAGTGAAGTAATTAATAATGCTCAAATTTTTCGCAGATTTAAACAGAGTACTTACCTCAAAACATGACACGTTTGTCTTAATTTTTCATTATTTTAATTCCGTCAATGAAAGTACATCATCACTTTTAATGCTCTTTTTTATAGTTTGTAAAAAAGCTATTTTTATTGCAAAATTTACCATATAAAATAAGAATTTGAACTTCTTTTTGTAGTTTCTTTTAATTTGAAACTAGGTATTCATACTATTTTCCTAAAATTATAAATAGCTTGTTTTTTATGTTTCCCAGCTATCTATATGTCGACATTTCATAGGAACTACCCTAATCATCAGTAGACTTTGGAAATTTTTGAAAGATATTCTCAAACATTCAACTTTATATCCCAGCAATATAAATAAATTGTTGAGAATTTAAAAGAAAAATGCTCTAATAATATCTGTCAAAACACAAAAAACAAGCCTTTTCATTTATTCACCTCTCTAACATTTCTTTACACCTTTCAAACAAATGAACAACCGTTGGTTGCTACGATTTGCTTTTTCACCAAAAAGACACCATAAATGTTGAAATGGATACACTTAACCCCATACTTCCTTTAGGGTTACGATTTATACAAACTATGTATATATACTCGTATGTACATACAAGGACTGATAAAAAAATAGCTGTCATTTTCAAATTTCGTGGGTTACGTATAGTATTCGATTTTCGCATTATCAAAATATAAAATATATATTCAATGTTCAGTTTTATAATTCATTCAAAGTTAAAAGTATAAAATAAAACTAATAATTGATTTTGAATGTATTTTGGTACTGGACGAATGGTGAAATATGAAAGCAAAGAGAATGATGAAAGAATGCAGAAACATTTCATTCGTTTACTTGAGAGAATCATTCAGTTGAATTAATTTATTCATGAATGACACAAATCTAGAAGAAACATACAATCTCTCTGCAGTTGCAATTTAACTTTTTATAATAATAATAAAGTCTCTGCAATTGATTGACTTCTTCCTTCGAGTACGATTTTTTGTCTGCTAAAATTTGTTTACAGTTGTAAAAAATAGTGATGGGGAAAAAGTGACTTGCATAGTAGACCTTATGTATGGGCAGCGATAGAACTTTACCCGTACTGCTCAGATCGACAATCAAAGGTCACAAAGTGGCTAAAGTAAGTCGCCCAATGATCACCGTCTAACTTCCAGCAATGCAAAGTTAACATACATGCATACTAATGTAAGTAAAACCGCATTTTTAACTTTCTGTCCTTCGCAAAGTATTGATTATGTATGTATGGCAATTGAAATTTTCTAAGAAACCATAAAAGTATTAGAAGTAAATGGCTTATTATACGAGACAAACTTCTTGCCAGATTAAATGTAAATGTGTATGTAATTGCACAAACATGTTTGAACGCATGCTTATGTATGCTGCATGGTTGTATGTATCTAAAATTATTGTTACGAATGAACGTGAATAAATAAATGACAAATGAAAAAATAGTGCAAATAATTTAAATTTAGCTCAACGAAAATAGAAATGACCAGAAATGTTTGCTGGTTATGTAAAAGTCATAAAACAGAGATGTTATTCACACGAATTTTTATATAAAAATTTGTATGAAAGCTTTAATAAGGATGGTTATTGGCTTGGATAAATAAAGCTCATCGAATGAATTGGTTTGAAAGCTTTTAAAACATAGAAAATGATTATCTATGTGGAACTTTGCCCATAGTGCTTGATCTAGGTTAATGAAGCCTTGTATAGTTTTTTTAAGTTTCCCTTGAATACCGCTTTTATTTGTAGCTAAAGTTTGACATGTGCCACCTTTGAAAGTTTCAGTTTTGTTTTAAACGTCAGGCTAAAAAAATAAAATTGTGAAAGTTCCTTATTTTGTAACAAAAAAATTTATTTATTTATTTAGTAAGTATACAGTTGCAAAGTAAGTTTGCAAAGCATAGTATGCACAGCATAGCCGGGCTGACAAAGACCATATGCCCAAGATGGTATTAACAGTATACTTGTAGCGTCGCTGTGACTAATTATAACGACCTATGCCTTCACATAGGAAGTTGCAGCGTGGTTAACAAGGAAATACTTCTAAAAAAACTGTAATGCAATACAGTTAGTTGAGGAAAACCGTTAACCAGTGCGAGTGTGACGCAAAACTCTCGAAGACCGAACAACAAAAACAACAAGCCTGACCGCACAGGGCAAGGTACATTAACGTCTACACGGTGGCAACACTAGAGAAAAATTACAACAAAAACAAACATGTGGTAAGCTAGGTTTGTCAAAAATATTTGTAACTTTTTTCACTATTATAAACTATGAATGCACCTTTTCATAATTATAATTTTTTTTTTTTTTTTTCATATGTACGAGATTAACTAGTTGTGAGTTCGAGTCCAACTTCAGTCAAGAAGAAGGATTATTTTTAATTATAACAATAATTGCTGTGAAATAATAAGACCAAAGAAGAACAGAAAAAATAATTGAATACCATTAGCTGGGGGACAACTAGCTGCTTCGTAGTGGCTACACTACACTACACCGAGTTCGAGTCCCAGTGGGTGCTGGGTAGACTTCATGAAATGCATTCAAACACACAATTAATTTTTCAGTGCTAAATTCAGTAGAAAACTTGGATTGTTCCTGCATATTGTCGTTATTTAGATGAGACAACGAGTTAGAACTCCGAAACATGCGTAATTATTGCGATGAAACGGCACTTCAAAAAGCTTTGGAAATCTAAGATTTTTCGGGAGAATACAAAATGGAACAACTGATAATAGGTTACCATTGATAATTTAAAAAATAAACAAATCGGATTGTACTTTATGTCGTAATTTCAAAGACTGTAGTCCAATGAACAAACATTTAGATTCATGACATACTAGCTAGATATGACAGAGGTAGGGTAGCAAATTTAATAAATAAGCGGTGAAGTCTCTCAATACGTGACATAAGGTAGAAAACATGTGGACCCCAAAGGTTTACAACATATTCTAACTTGAATCGTACAAATGGCGTATAAATATGTTTTAAAGTGTACACATCGGAAAATTCTGAGCAACTTCTTTTAATAAAGCCAAGCGCTTTAAACACCTCTGGAAGAATATATTATACATGTTTTACGAATGATAGCGAGCTGTCAAACACTACACCTAAGTCAAGTTTTGTATTCGACGAATTCAATTGAACACCACCAATTTTTTTTGCGATAATTTCTTATATAATCTAAATTATTTACTCCTGTCCATAATAGTTTGGCTAAATTTGAGTTTAAGCCAATAAAAACATTCCCTATAGCCCCTGAAGCATATATATATATATATATATATATATATATATATATATATATATATATATATATATATATATATATATATATATATATATATATATATATATATATATATATATATATATATATATATATATATATATATATATATATATATATATATATATATATATATATATATATACATATACATATATATATATATATATATATATATATATATATATATATATATATATATATATATATATATATATATATATATATATATATATATATATATATATATATATATATATATATATATATATGTAGATATGCCCGGTAGTATTTAAATTACACCTAAAAACTCCTATCTAAAATTTAAATTCTTCATTCCCTTTTATAAATGACATCTGGCAGCGCTTATCTTTAAAAAATCGCTAACAAAGCGGTTACCAACACTTGTTTTCTTATTAATAAATTTTGCAAGAAATGTAAACAAACGAGATTTCAACGTAAAAAAAAAAATTAGGAATTATTTGTGCCATTATCCAAACACAATTACAACACATAATATAAAACTACAAATTATCATGTTATCATTAGTTGCAGACTATGCCACCAGTTCATCGTCCAGCTCTGATGAAGATGACAGTGATAATGGGGACTTAAACGAATCAGCAAACAACAGGTTGGCCATAGTCTTAATCAAAAAGCTCTTTATTTAGTAAATGCTTCTTCCTGTTAGTTCCACGGTTGGAAAACCAGCGTCTTCAGTGCTACAACTTCCAAGTGCAAATCTATTGCTTGGTAGTGGTTCTAAGCCAACGGGAGATGTTTTTAACAATCCATTTCTAGAAGCTGAAAAATTAGAAATTGATAAATTACAGAAACATGTAAAAATGGTCGAATCCGAAAATCATTTGCTGCATAAGAATGGTCGGAAAATTTGCTGGAACAATCGTAAAGGTCGATGTAGGTTTGGTAATAAATGCAAATATGCTCACGACTCAGACTTAGCTGATCCTAATGATTTTCCTGACGCAAATAAACAAATTTTAAATCAAAAGGTAGGTTATATTTATTTACTCAAACAAACAACACCTTACTAACATATGAGTTTATCGTGTAGCAATTCAGAATTGTTTTTAAGAGACCGAAAGTTGTGCCAAACACCTTAATTTTTATATACATAAATAAATAGTTAATTAACGAAAAATATTTAACTATATATGTAAACACAACTTTAGAATTGAACATATTCGTTGAGTTTATACTACGTTTTATAAAATATATCATATTTAGCTATCTGTACTTATATATTTTGCAAAAGTCCACTTCTCAATAACAAGCAGTATCCTTATCGTTTTCAGATGAAAGTTTCCGCCAAGACACCAAGCGCAACAAACTTCGTTCAAGGAAATGATTGTACTGAAAAAGGGAAAGCTCCCAAGCGCCCTGGACTAGGTGATAGTATTGTACCAGGAAAGCGAGTACTGAAATCATACCACAAAATGAAGAAAACATCGTAATATACTATACAAAACCTTCAGGCTGCAACTTAACTGTACAGTTAAGTCCGTTGGGGGAATATCGTGTAGAAATTAAATTAATTATACGAATAGCTGAATTCTCTTCACACTCAGCACCGCTCTTTTTGTCCGGAAATTCTAGTGATAAACGAACGTATGGTTTAGATAACCAAAAATTACCCAAAGCGGGGCGGTAAGATGATTTCTCAAAGTTCAATTCCATATCATCATTTTCAATAAGATCCGAAACATCATTTTCATTGTAGGTATTAATAGAATCTGTTAAAAAAAAAATTTTTTTTATCAACACCGAATAAAAGAAATATTTGCATGTTGCATTGGATAAATAAATTATGTACACATAGGTTAATACTTATTACATTCTGGTTGTTTTTCTTCTGGTGAAGGGATCAGCGACAGGTTGATACAAATTGCTGCTACATAATACTCCTGAACTATAAGGTTAATGATTTGGCTTAGGCGTGAAAGCAACCATTTACCGGACAACCGATTGCAGTCCGATTTCAACAGAAACCAAGCAGCCGGCAACGAATCAATTACAATCATTTTAACTGAGGAAACGTCATTATTTTGCTGCTGCAATTGTTTATGAAATTCCTCCAACACTTCCAGTACACCTTGAGCAGACAGCACTCTCTCAACTTTTATAAATGACAATATTCCAGCATGCAGTTCCATGTCCGTTTTTCTTGCTTCAAGCATATTTTTGATACGACTTGCAGAAAAATCTAGTTTAGTATCGATATATAATACAGATTTAATTTGTTTGGTAATAAAGTTTAGAGCTAAAGTGAGGGCTAATTGAGTTTTTCCAACTCCAGTAGGACCACATATCTCCCAAAAGGAGAGGTTGCTTAAAAGATCTCTTGGTGCCAGCATTTGATCCAAACTGTCAATATGCGTGCCATAAAATTCTTGCTTAAGATTGATATCTTTGTAACGATCGGAAGCGATGTAACGCTTTGGTCCATATAGGCGGCGAAATTCATCTTTAATTTTCTTCAGTTGGTCAAAATTTATGTTTAATATTTTCATAACTCTGTCCGGGGTCTCTGCATTAAAGTCCCGTATCAATATAATACCATGTTTTTCTAAGATATTTATGCAATACTTCGATAGTTCTGTATTTTCCAGAACATGTAATTTCAACATCTTTAAAATTTGTGTCTTAATTGCCGCGCTTTTTCTGTTTCACCACAGCCATATGTAAACTTTTTTATTTATAGCATTTCTGTGTTTGTTGTCTTCGCCATCTGGCATCATTCTTTTTTAATAAAATGGCTGATTTGTACTTTAGTTCGTCTTGTTTTCCACCACAGTTTCAGTTTCCGTCATGTTCTCAAAGTGTTCACAACGCATTGCTCGCAACTGTGCTTCTGTCGTTCATTGCGTGATATATTTTTCCTGAAAAAAAGCCCAAAAGTGAAACAAAACATACGGAATTCTTAAAGTGTAAAGAGAACAACCATATATATACTTGAAGCATAAACCAAAGAAAAATTTTCCATTTGTTCTTAACGCAACCCGTGTAGCAAATTCTATATGAAAATTGAAATTTCTGTTGTTTATTGTGGGAAATAATTTAAAATTCTATAAAAAAAAAGTTGCTTCTGATATAGATTAACGTTTTATCATTGTTTTATATACGGATGCCACTAGAAATGCCAGAAAATTCATGATTAAATTAAAAGACATCTGAGGTAGGTGTAGAGAAGAAAAATGAATGGTGAATGTGTATGTTTGTATGCGTTTGCAGATTTAGCTAGCCGTTTTTGTGTTTTCTTTGTTAAAAAAATAAAATAACCAGAGTTGTATTTTAAAGGGTGTTCTAAAAAATAATTTATTTTTGCCAATAAGTGGATATTTTTTTATTTTACTTTGGACTGATCAACCTTATTTTTACTTCCCTTCTCTGGCGGGGAAGGGAAGTAATATAGTACGATATTTTATGTGATTCTTAAACTAGTTGCAACATTACTATCTCTTTGATCCTTGAGCCACACCTAAATCCAAAAAACAATATTTTTCATTCTACATTTGTTTTGGGAAATACCGTAGTTTATTAAAAGGTCATGTATGTTTTCCTACAGACCACGATGCTGATGCGAGTCTTGAAGGCAAAAATATATAGTAAATAAATAAAAATAAAGTACATAATACGAGTTGCAGTGCGTATAGCGTTTCTAGAAATAATTTTTGTTTTTTCAAGTAAATTTATTTATTTGCACTCTCCTAGCAGATAATTATTTGTCTACTGTAAATTTTCATCTGATCTATGATTTGCTGCACTTCCCAAATTATGAAATCAATTTAATTGATATTAACCAGGCTTTTATTCAATGTGAATGATTACCCGGCGGCGGTAGTTATTAAAAAGCTTTTTCTATAGCGGCTTTGCGATTGTTCCCGATTTTTTTTTTTTTTAGTAAATATTTGGTTAAGCATGATAGCGGTTTTCACAATTTGTATTAAATTTAACTATTTGCAACCAGGTTGGGTGGGCAATGGGGAAACAAAAACACCAGTTTCTCCCCTATAGGAGATCGGGAAAGTGGCAAGCAAAGCGGCTTGAGTAAATGTTTGATTTTTCAGTATAAATAAATATTTTTTTTTACCGTACCCAGTGAGAGGGTTGGAACCCACTGAGTGGTCTGTGCTCAGAGAAAAGTAGCTAGTTGGGAACCTTCCTAGTCTCTGCGGCCGTAACATAAAATGGTTAAGTTAAACTTAAGAAAAAACCTAATCCCATGTTTTATTTGAACTTTTTTCAATTTTCTCTTATTTTTTTATGTTCTCCATTTGAAACAATGTTTATGTACATTTATTTTATTAGCAGCAAAAAATAAATAAATATGGCGTCAAGTTTGCCGGCTGTTTCATATTTGTAAACAAATAAAAATACTACGTTTACTATATCTACTAAGGTTTTAGAGGTTGATAATGTAGTAAATTAAAAATCTATGAATTTTGTTGTGAGGTTTTAAATTTACGGAACAAGTCCAGGCACTGTGCCGAGCGATTTGATCGGCGGCGGCGGCTAACGTGAAAATTCCCGGCGGCTAATTGAACAAAGCATAGAATAAATTCAAAACAAAATTCTAGAAATTGCTGTTAAACAGCAAAATTTAGAACAATATGAACCTGAATAAAATTTTTTTTGTGAAAATTCCCGGCGACGACTCAATGTCGGCTAGAGCCGAGAATAAATCGGCTAGCCGAATTTTATGCGCCTACCTGGCTAATTGAACAAAGCATAGAATAAATTCAAAGCAAAATTCTAGAAATTGCTGTTAAATAGCAAAATTTGGAACAATATGAACCTGAATAACATTTTTTTTTTTTGCTTTTTGAATTAGTTATTAAAGTAAACAGTATTCAAATTACAACTGCATTTGTAATACAATTATAAACTGTGGCGTTTTATCATAACAGCTTAAGTCGAGAGAAGTAAAAAAAAAGTTTTGCAGGGAAATTTGAAAGAAGAACTAAATTTAAGAAGTAAAGAAGATAAACCATAATAATAACTAAATTTTGTGAATAACACGAAAAATTATATCTTCAAACAAGAATTTCGTATTCAGAAGTTGTTTCAGAATTATGCTCTTCACTAAGCATTTTTTTTCAAAAAATTGGTTCATTTTTGCACTTTTTTTTCATCTTAAGTATCACCTATCCTATTTGCAATTGTATAGTTTTCTTCATTATTGCTATATTTACTTTTAAAAAATATCACTTATAATAAGCATGTCGGCGGCTCTGTTTTAGCCAATTTTAGCTGCTAAATAATCGGCGGCGGCGACTATCAAAGTTGTCGGCGGCTCAGCTTAGCCGCCCGGCGCAGTGTTCTGGTCCAGGTTACGCACAGAGCTCCAAATTGAAAAAATTGTATACGGGGGGTAGGAAATTTAAAAATAAGAAGAAAATGTAAAATGAAGAATTTGGCAGAAAAGATTAATTTCCAAGTTATGGACCTCTGAAATTTTGATATATATACGTGTATATGAAGTTGCAATATTTTATTACATTTCTCAAGGTATTTATGTAAAATTGGTATCATTCGAAAGCTTAAACTGGACTTAAGCCACACAATTCTTACCAAAACCATTATACTTAACCCGCTTCCAAACGGGCTATAAAATAAAAAAATACATATCTAAATATCCCTATTTAAGAGCTTTCAAATGATTTAAAATTTGTCTAAATATCTCGAGAAATGCATAGCAAAATCGCAGTTCAATATACATATAAATATACCAAATTTTCAGAGGCCCATAACTCGGAAACTATGCGTTTCCGCCAACTTTTTTACTTAATATTTTCTTCTTATTTTTTAATATCCTACCCCCCTACATAATATATGAAAACTTCTTCGCTCCATAACTCGGAAACTAAGAGTTTCCGCCAATATTGTCATTGTACATTTTCTTATTATCTTTCAATTTTCTATCACCCAATGTACTTTTTATTTTATTTGGTAAACTAGATTTAAGCCCAAGTAATTAAATATATATATGTATATGATAAAAATATCTATCTGGGCAAATCAATACTTACCTATATTTTTGCAGAGCTACCTGTCAAAAATAAATGTGTTTCCGCTTTTCATTATTTTTTTCAAAATCCGTACCTATAGCATTAGCAACAATATTCTGTTACGACAACATAATTTCTATTCCATATAAAACCAAAGGAGGTCATAGAAAAACTGCAATTCGAAAAAAAGCTGCTAAAAAAATAGCAAAATGCCTTTAGCTCTGTCAAAAATACTGAAGTTAGTGAAACTTTCGATATTATCTAATTATAGGTACCTATTCGCCAAATTAGTAAAAATGAACGTAAGCCTTGTTAATTTCCGGATTTTTTTTAAAGATAAAATTTGTGCTATGACAATACATTCGCAATACATCATACAAACAATGTGGAGTACACGGGGGTGTTTTTTTTTACTTGAGACAAAGTTCTTATTAATTGTTCTTTATAATTTCATTTTACATCACAATTTTGTTACTTTATGTAATTTTGATTATTTGAAATATCAAAAAATGACTTCCATCTTTTGATTGGCAATGTAGTTTTGTTTGACCTTGTAATATTTTGTTTATGCTTTTTAATAAACATTTTTTGCTCTTGATTCTTTCGGGCTTTTACCCGATACATTAATTTCTCTTCTTCAGACATTTCTCGCCATTTTACCGCTGCCATTTTAACAATTTTGGATGATTTAACTATATTTATACCAATTTCTTCTAACTTTTTACGGTAAGAATACAAAAATATAAAGAATGGATTTGAATACTTGACTGTTTCTACATTCATTTTTTCACTTCCAGTTTTTCAAAAATTTTCCAATTGTTATATTAAAAATTATACATAATAAAGTTAAGAAATAAATACCTATGTAAAACACATTTTTTTTAATCAATAATCATGAAAATTGATTAAAATTTCGAAACAAAAATATTTTTACAACAGTGCTCTCTACATTTAGAAACTGTAGGCCTAATTCAAGGCAGCTTTAATATGATAGTGGTATAAGCGCTGCTGTCTTTTGTTTCCATTGCGTACATTTGTCAAAAACACATAGACTTTCTTGCTTTCTCAAACAAAATTTTGGCAACATGTTTATGTTTGTCGGTGTTGTGTTTATTGTAATTCAGCCACTACCTATTAAAGCTGCCTTGGAATAAGTAATGAGTTAGCCGAATGGATAAAAGTAATCAGATATTTTATTTGAGATTGTGCCTATGATAGACGATACTACAAATCGTACAAGTATATTAGTAACGTGTATCATGCTGTCGTACTTGTGAAGTATACTTTGTAGTACGAAAATCAAAAAGTTTTGATTTTCGTCATATATGAATATAATGGTAAATTGGTACTCTTCGGGTTGCTCATGTTTAATAACGTATACATTGAGTCGGAAATGTGATTCCCCACTGAACAAACTTGGTGGAAACGATTTCCCACAGTTTTTCGTAATGCAGTTAAACAATTTAGAGATGGTGGTGTGAGTTTTTTCATGATGACTTGTCGAACGTAGTTTTACTTATGCAATACATATTGTATAATTCAAATGTATTGTATATTTAATAAATAAATTGGCATAGCGTTTTGATATGAGTTATGCGTGATATGTGCAAAAAAGCCTATTGAATTGAGACCAAACCTAAGGATGTCACCTATGATATTCCATAAATAAATATAGTAATGTCCGAGAAAGTGAGGAGTTACTTCATATGTTTAGTTTCGGAATGAATGAAAATTGTATTGTTATGTTATGGCAAGATTGCAATGTGTTTTACCATTTGATTTCAATTTGATAAAGCAAAATGTTTTCGTTGCCAGATAAAATGCAAAATTCGCTTTACATTATCTAGTTAAGCATAACATAAACTCGATAATGATATAATTTTGCTATAATTTTAAGGCTTATTGCTTAGTTACATACGTGATAATTTTTGTTACCATTTGCTAATATTTTTGATATTTTTCTTAGATGCATCAAACATGAATGAAGGTGAGTCAGCAGGAGGGGGGCATCAAGGGTCCAACCCGGCCCCTCCTGCTGTGCCAGACCGCTTATCAACAATAACAACAAGTATTGCTACAAACTCTACAAAACCTACGTCAAATATAGCTGCTCAAAGCTCAGCTTTGACGTCACATACAACTGCAGTTGTTGCCTCTGTATCATTGCAACAAAAACAGGAAACAAATCCTATACCAAGAAGTTTTCAACAAGCTTTTGCTCAACAGCAATTACATATTACCGAAACATTACCATTAGCTACTTCCATATCACCGTCATCAATACCGCCATTAATAATAAACACACCAAAAGCAAGACTACAAATAACGCCTTCGCCTAAGGGTCATATGCCTCAAACATCAATACGAACAACAACAGATCTTACAGCTGCTACTGCTACGGCCTCAACACATACGCAACAGCACGATCAAAAACTTAGTTCATTTTTAAGCTCATCAGTAGCATTAAATTCTGATAAAAATACGACGTCATCGCCGCCTATTAAACGTAAAAGATTGGACGAAGCTCATTTGCAGCAACAACTACAAGAAAATCAAACTATTTTAGCCTCAGCCAGTTTAAGTGGTGTAGGAAGTAGCAGTGGCAATACATCGTTAGTAGGTTCTCTATTGCCAATAGTTTCAACTTCCAACTTAACTCCGTCATTGTCCACAATCTCTCTGATAAGTAGTAGTTCATCATCGTCATCATCATCGTCTTTAGCAGCAGCAACGGTAGCAGGAGCAGCAGTATCAACAGCAACAGCGCATGATACACAAACCTTGAAGAAACATATATTAGAACAAAAATATTTACGCTTACGCAGATTAAAAGAAAAGTTAGTAGATTTTTAGTAAATAAAATTTCAGTCAATTATAATATTTATATGCAAATGTTTGCTCTTTTTCTATATCACTTTTAATTAAAGACATACTGAAAATGTCGCCGAATTGTTTTATTTGCAAACCGGTGGCAATATGATGGACTATCCTACGTGGCGTAAAAAAGCACCTACCCCACAGTTCATCACCTTTAGCAATGCCTATCGTTTGGAACAATTGGTTAACGATGAAAGAACAGCAACTGCAACATCATCTAGTGCAGCAACAACAGCGACTGTTACGTTATCACCATCTACACCGACTTCTGCCATTATTTCTACAACGAATGCGGCGGTTTCCCTTCAGCAACAGCAACTCTCACAAGCACAGCAATCAATACCAGTTGCTGATAATATAGCAACAATTATTGGTGTATCCGCTTGTGGTGGCAGCAGTAGCATCAGTAATCCAAATGGTGCAACCAATATAAAACAAACGGTAAACTGTTTTTAAATAGATAATTAATGCCGGTGTAGAGATAGATACATATATAAATATTATTGAATCTTGTTTGTTGTATTAAATTAAGTAATCAACCCACAGTTTTCACATCTCTATGGGTATATTGTTTTAATTTTTATAAAAATGGTTTTTAAAGAACTGTTGTGGGTGGAACTTAGAAACAGAGGAAGTAAAATAACACTTACTATGCAGCTTTAAAGAGGACAACTGAAAATGGTTTTTTAATTTTCTCAGAGAAATTACTCCATAATAACGTTTAACTGTTATGTTTTTAAGACTCACAAACAAAAAAATTAACTTTTAATCGAAACCACTGTAGCTATCGCTTTTTATTTATTGAGAATCAGCTGAGATGTTTTTATTTGACCAATTTATATATATTTTCTTTGCCTTTCCAACTTTTGTTGCATATGTTTACAGTCAACAGTGGAGTTTTAATACTTTTCTCCATTTTTGAACATATGATATATCGCACTGTTTCCTCTAAAGAGAGTCAGCTCAAAAGTTACAATTTTCACTTTTTACAAAAAATTTATGTACAGTGATCTTGTCTACCCACTGTCAAAATCTTACATAATATTCGCGACTCTTTTGCCAAAAAAAAAAATACACTTGTATTCCTTCTTGTATTATCTTCTTGATATAAAAGTAATTAAAAAAAAAAAAAACACTTTTTTGCCCCTACTGAAAATTTGTAAATGGCTCTTTAGAAGAGCCAGTGCGATATATGTAAATATGTAAAAAAATAAAACCAAGTGCTTATTATAGCTTTTAATGATATTTATTAACGTTTATGAAAATGCAGTTAAGCTATGTAAATTATTATTTCGACAATATAAATGAAATTTTTCATATTAGAAAAATTAGTTCCCACTGCCAAACAACTGTTTGACTGAAAAACAAACAAATAAACATATTAAATAGATCTTCCATGTTCTACGCAATAACCCATGATATGTTTACTATTTTAGAATACGCAATCTCATCCAGCATCATTAATGCAAACTTCTTCTTTAACAACAACTTCATCATCCACGTTATCACCATTTACAGTCACCTCCACTTCAAATACCTCATTGGTCTCAAATTATGGACGTCTGCCAAGCAGCACAACCAAACACACAACCAACGCCACACCATCGACTGTTTATTCGACTTCCAGTTCATCATCATCTTCAACTGCATCAAATTCACAACAGGCAGGGTTGGCTGCATTGGACGCTAGTGGCAATCCACTGCCTCCACAAGGAGCTGAAATAAAAATACCAGCTGTTGGTGCCACACCTGTTGCAGTATCAACAAAATTACCCGCAGCTGTGCAACAGTTGACCCAACAAGGTACATTTTTTCTCTTTATTTAATTTAAAAAAAAATAGTTTTTTTTCAATAAACACTTTTGGTTGAAATTCATATTTTTTTAATGTTCGTTTTAACAAAATTTCAATTACTCTTAATTTTAGTTTTTTTTTTGTGGTTACTGATTTTATACAAAAATGCTTTTAACTCATCACTTTTCACCTTGATCATTACAAAAAAGAAAAGCACATTACTACTACTTAATAATCTCACTTATTTTGTTGAAACAACACGAAAAAATACAACATTTTGATTTCAATTACAAAAAGGCCCTTTTTATTATTTGTTAAACTTTTAAACAATTTTTTACAACACTTCGTACTTTTTTATTTCGTAATTTGTTTCTAACACTTGTTTTTTTAATTTGATCCTTTTACCAATTATTTAACTTTTTATAATCATAATTCATTATTTATCTAAAAAAATACATCACAACAAAAATTTAGGTCACATTCCGGGTAGACCTCTAGGTGGTCGTCACGGGATGGTATTTGGTCAAATACCCGCTCCACCTGCTGTAGGAAACACTACTGTACCTTTGGTGCCAGGTGCTTATCGTTTTTTCCTAAAAATTTCAATCAAAAAAAACTTTATTATTGTTTTGTAATTGATTCACTTTTTTTTTTATAACAAACTCTCATTAGCTGTCATTTTTATATATTTTTTTTTACTTTCACTTAAATTTTTACTTTAAAGTAAAGCATCCCTTTTATTGGAATCAGCTTTTTTACCACTTTTTTAATCAATTTTTGGGCAGCTTTTCAAAAAGAATTGGCTACCGATTTTGTAGTAATTTGGCTTCACTAATGAGTAATATTCATTATTTTTCAATTGTTTTTTTTCTGTTAATAGTTGTCAGTTCGTTTTAACTTATAAATTTTCTTTTTCTTACATTTAAAATAGTAGATTGTCCTATTTATTAATTGTAAAATTTAATTTATTTAGTTTTATTTTTACACATGTATGTATAAAGCTTGTTTGAAGCTTCCACAATAATTTTTGAATTGAATATTTTTAGAAGCGTCGTTTACATATTTAAATACGAAATAGAATTTGTATCCCGTAAATAAAATTTATGTTGCAATAATGAATGAGCGACTTGTCCTCGCTCAGTATTGTAAGCCTATCAAAGAAACACGTTTATTTTGGTATAATTCGATTTTAGTTTTACTAAATTGATTGGCTGCGTAAAAAATCCGACGAATATTAAGTTAGTACATTTTGTTTTTGCAGTCTTGGAAGGTGTACAAAGCTAGTTTTATACCAGTATTGAAGACAGATAAAATATTTTTATTAGACCTAACATTAGTACTCCATACGCCCTTTTTTTTTGTAAGAATTTATTGTATCTCTTAAAGAAATCAGTTGAATTTTATAAATATAAAAAGCAACAACTTAATTGTGTATGTTAATATTGTAAACCTGACAGCACTTTCTCATCTCATATGCGGCATTATTGTTCAAAAATAAATATATAAAAACAACAAAGTTTTAACTAAATTTCATATTAAAATGCTTATTGCTATAATTAAAAATAAAAATATTTCTTGCCTATTGCCAGGATTGAACTTGAGCCGGACGAATGATACGATACCATCATATAATATTAGAAAAATTAAAATGCTAACTTTACTTACAGCTAAATAAAAACACTGAATTGCACTGTTTATTTATTTGTTAACTGCAAGGGCATCAAAGTGTCTCATTGATTATGTTCTACAAGTGACATTTGTAACCTTGCTAGAAAAAGAGCTTCACTTTATCATCTACTTACTTGCTAAATTATTAGGCTTTTAAGTAAAATTTAAGTGCGCACACTACTTCACCGTACATATGATTGAATAATTTCTTAATGTAATGGTAAACTGTCACTGACTTTGGTTATATTCAAGCTATTTTTGTGAGAATCTTGTTATGGCAAAATTCCAAAAAAAAGGTTATTTGCTTTTGGGAGACATTTGGTTGAAGGAATTAATTGTTAAGATGCTAAAATTGTTAAATAAAAATTATCCTCAAAATATCTGCTTGCGTCAAATGGTTGCTAGAAAATCGAACTCTCAAGTTTACAATTCTAATTTTGTTTTATTAAATATATTTTAATTTTGTAGTTCAAATATCTCACTCTAGCTCGATTCACAATCTTGTGCAGTTGAGGTTATATGTTTCTGCAATTGCAAAAGTGACATTTTCTGGGTGTATAGTAAAATTATACTTCACTATTTTGCAAATGCAAATGATGCATGGCCATTTGAACAAGATTGTGAATAGGACTAATTGATTTATTAACACATGTGAAACAATTTGTAATCTTGCAATAGTGAAAGCATTTCAGCTTCTCCTTTATCGCTAAATTATTAAGCTTTAAAGCAAAAAGATAATGTTAACACTCTTCGCATATACAATTGGGTTATAATAATTTTTCAATGTGTTGATAAACTGTCACTGAGTTTGATTAGATTCGAGCTTTTTTTGTGAGAATCTCGTAATGCAATAACATAAAAAAGGATGTTCGCTTTCGTGAGGAATTTGTCTGATAAAAGGAATTATTAAGATATTAAAATTGTTATACAGGGTGTCTGGTGGCAAATTTATATTTTAAAATACGTTGGAATTATTAATTGTGCGTATTTGTCAGTCACGATGCCGCAGTGGTCGAGTGATTCTTAGGAAATTGCTCGTCGACAATTTTGTTCAAACTGGTATTCAGCGAATACGTGATGGACCGAGTGAAAATTTAATGCGTTGATAATGAATGCTATGAATATCCCAAAGCCAGGGTCCTGTCTATTTTCAGAAATCACGAAAATATTGAACTAGTTAAAAATATTTCACGTGAAAATCCACCACTTTCAGTATTCACAGCAGCCTCACAGATACTTCCAAGAACACTGAAATTCCATCCTTCTAAACTTCAAATCGTTCAAGAACTGAAAGAAAGTGACCTCGATTTTCGCAAACATTTTTGTGCATCGATGTTGGAGCGTTTTCGCACTGCCGTTACTGGTCTCTTAAGAACCCGCATCCCTCGATATGCCTTATCTACGCATGAGATAATTTGACCATTTTCTTTTTTCGAAAATTGCCGAATCCAGGCGACGCATGTCAACGGTAAAAATTGTCGAGGCCTCGTTACGGAATTTTTTTGATGAGGTACACACAACCAGAGATTTCTGTAAAAACTGATCAGTCGCTTTGGGGACATCCCATAGCCACCGAGGTAGCCCGATCTAATTCCAAAGGATTTTTTTTTATAGATCTGCCTCAAAGAGAGGATTTATAATGACAATCCCCAATCTCTTTTGGCTCTAAAGGAAAATATTCGTCGAGAAATCAACTCAATTAAACCAAGTTTACTGCAGCGTGTGGAGCAGAATAGATGTCTCCGTTTTGAACCGTGAGTTCAACTCGAAGGAAGACATTTGGATGACAGACTCTTTAAAAAATAAAATCCACATTTCCATTTGACCATGTAATTCTAATAATTCGATCCAATAGGGGTTTCCTAGGGGTTAATGATGGTCAAACCTTTGTTTTAAGTTATAAAATTTTTTTTAAGTTTTATTCAGGTTTGAAAATATAAATCTGCTACCAGACATCCTGTATTTATAAAATAAAAATTGTTATATAGAGTACGCACCTAGAACGCACTTTCCAATTTTGAAAATACTGAATTGAAAATGGTGGCTGGACTTAACAAATCTTAGAATCAAACGCAATTTTAACTAAATTTCAAGATGGAACGATTACTTTTTTTACAGTATTTGTTATCTAATTTTCTGTTGTCAAATCATAATTTGCACGGAATCTTGAATTCTTGCATATGAAATAATTGAAATTTCCAAATGTGTAAATGTTCACTGAGCCAGCCGATTTTAAAAACTTCAGAATAGTTATTCGATGAAAAATTTCTCGGCAGTCGTGTGTTTTTTAGTACTTTAAAAATATAATAAATATTTTGCATGATATCTTACAAACATACATACATACATACATGTACTTAGATTTATTTCTTAAAGGCATGATCAGTGTGTACAATATTCTATAAATTCTATTTTTATTTTTTATTTACTATATTTAATTTGTCTACATTAACGGCAGAAATCACTGAATTGTTAAATTTTCTTTATTATTCTTTAGGTGGTACTCCTCTGATACCCTGCAGCACGGCACAAGGCACTACAACGTTGCGGCGTAATGGCAATGGTGTTGCCTCCAGCGCAAATACTCCTCCGCCTTTGTATTCACCCATTGCGAGTGGTCTATTAGTGCCAGCCGGTTCGGCAAATGCGGCTTCGGCTGCAGCTGCTTCGTCTGCAGCTACCACGCCAAACAGCAACCAAGAATTTTCCTTTAAAGCTAAACAGGAAGTTGATGTTATGCGGCGTATTATGGAATTACAACGAGAGGGATTATGGACTGAAAAACGTTTGCCCAAACAAATGGAACCTGCCCGACCAAAAGCACATTGGGACTATTTGCTGGAAGAAATGGTTTGGTTGGCTGCCGATTTTGCTCAAGAACGTAAATGGAAAAAGGCGGCAGCCAAAAAATGTGCCAAAATGGTACAGAAATATTTCCAAGATAAAGCTAATGCAGCTCAAAAAGCTGAAAAGGCTCAAGAGGCGCATCTTAAAAGGGTTGCTGCGTTTATAGCAAAAGAAGTTAAAATGTTTTGGGGCAATGTTGAAAAACTTGTTGAATATAAACATCACACGAAAATAGAAGAAAAACGTAAAAAAGCTTTAGACCAGCATTTGTCATTTATTGTTGATCAAACGGAGAAATTTTCTCAACAGTTGGCAGAGGGAATGAACAAGAGCATAAAAGATGCTTCAGCTAATCCCAGCATAAATTCGAGTAGAATATCTTCACCAAAAAGAGAAAACACAGATGGTAAGCAAAGTTACTATAAAAAAAAAAAGAAAAAAAAAAAAAACAAGACTCATATGATGTTAAACTTAGACTGATTCCAATGCTTATGCTCTATTTTTGAGAAAGCTTCAGGAAGCTAAAGGATGGTCGCTTTTGCGAGGCATTTGCCTGATGATAAACTTACTCTATGCATTCAATATACAGTTTTCAGCTTTTATTATCATCTTTTTTTATTCTTCTTAGATGAGTTTCGCCCTGATTCTGGCTCCGAAGATGACGAGGAGACTATAGCTAAAGCCGAGGAAGAAGACAATGCTGATGTCGACGCAGAAGTTGCGGCACTAGAAAAAGAGTCTCAAATGGATTTAGATGATTTCCTTAAAGATTTACCTAAAGGTTATTTAGAAAATCGAGATAAAATAGTGCTGGACGAAGATCCAAAAGCCGGTCAATCATCAAACGTTGCCAATGTCTCCTCTAAACTGGAGGGTAAAAAAGATATTGACAGTGATGATGGCGAATTTGAGGCCAATGAAACCAGCGAAGATGATGAAAATACTATTAGTAAGCAAGAGGAAGAAGAAATGGAGGTAGATCATCAAAAGGAAATCGATGAACTTGAAGCTGATAACGATTTAACCGTTGAAGAACTTATGGCTAAATATAAATCTACTCAAGTCGGTAACGATTCAACAGCTGCTACTACAACGAAACTGAAAAGGAAAAGAGTTGCAGATTCTGACGATGATGATGAAGATGAACAGATTAGTAGGACCATGAGAGACTCCGATGATGATTCTACAGCTGATGAAGATGATGAGACAGATGAGGAAGAAGAAAGCGATAGTGATGAAGAAGATGAAAGTGTGGAGGAAACTGAAGAAACCGAACATGAAGCTGGTTTGAAAAGTTTACTGGAGGATTCATCTAACGTCAACAACAGTAGCAAAGATGATATGATAAAAGACGCTGCTGCTTTAGCCGAATCACTACAACCGAAAGGAAACACTTTATCTTCTACCAATGTGGTGACACCAGTGCCCTTTTTACTTAAACATTCTTTGCGCGAGTACCAACATATTGGCCTTGACTGGCTGGTAACTATGAACGAACGCAAACTTAATGGTATTTTAGCCGATGAAATGGGATTGGGTAAAACAATTCAAACCATAGCACTGTTAGCTCACCTGGCCTGTGTGAAAGGCAATTGGGGTCCACATTTGATTGTTGTGCCCTCGTCTGTTATGTTAAATTGGGAAATGGAATTTAAAAAATGGTGCCCCGGCTTTAAAATACTCACTTATTACGGCGCGCAAAAAGAACGCAAACTCAAACGTGTAGGTTGGACTAAACCAAATGCGTTTCACGTTTGTATAACATCATACAAACTAGTAGTACAAGATCAGCAAAGTTTTCGACGTAAAAAATGGAAATATCTTATATTAGACGAGGCTCAAAACATCAAAAATTTTAAATCACAGCGTTGGCAGTTGCTGTTGAATTTTTCGACAGAGAGGTGAGTGAATAGAGCGTAGTTTTCTCACAGCCAAATTTTCATTGTTAAGTTATTCATTGATTATAAAGTTAAAGCCAATATTTATGCTAACTTACTTTGGCTAAAATTAATTATGTTCTTAAAAAGATCAATTTCAATTAAATTTTTGAAGCATTGTACATATTACTCATAATTAACGATTAACTTAGCGCCATAATCAGTAGCTTAACGTTTGCTAAATTAGTTAAGAGACTACGCTTGGGCGCTTAAAGAAACTAAACTAAATTTTTATTTCACAAAACTTTTTTGGATTTAATCAAAATTGAAAATAAAAAAAATCTAGTTTACAAGCTAAAACAAAAAGTAATCTAAAGAATATTTATTTATTCATTCATAATATGTAAAATTAAAGGCCGGGGCACATACAATCCGTCGTACTTTGTCTGTCTCCTTTATCAACTGACATCACATGTACAAAGTATGAAGTTGGCACAATCAGTACTTTGATAACGAATATACAACCAACTGCATTTTACTTTAGTTTGATTAAAACAAACATGCCCAGGCCTATGCGCTTGATACTCAATTGTTTTTGTAAATGCGCTTAGCTATAGGGCTGTGCTCTTTAATGCACAAATACTGCGCTCAGCACTAGCAATGAAAAATACACAAACTTTGTCTGTCATATTTTTTTTTCGTTCTTCACCGCACACATACAAAAGCAAAGCAACAACACTTTCGCATGCTTTGTTGTAACATTGACGACAGCGATTATCAGTGTGAATTTTGTTTTGTAAATGTTTTGCTTTTTACAACAAAAAATATTAAATAAAAGTAGTTTTTCCTTAAATGTATTGGTGTTTACTCTTCCATATAGAACTTTTGGGCATCACTGGATTAAAATCTTTGAATTTATATTTCACACACAGCACAAAAAATCTAACACATTTTTTTTTTAATTTATTTAATTTTTGCACGAAAAATTATATTAAAATATACAAAAAATATTACCAGATAGTTGTCAAAGTTCTCAACGTACGTTAAAAGTTGAAAGTTGCTCAACTTTAATACTTTGCGTTGACGGAAAAATACTGAATGTGACAAAGCTCATAAGCCTACATGTATGTATTTCAACTTAGTTGTCAGTTGAAAAAGGCATAGCTGGGAAACATAAACAAGCTATTTATAATTTTTGGTTGGTATAAATCTTAGAAGCTAAAATAGCGAATAAAAACTCAATTATTATTTATTTATTTTATCAATTCAGTAATATAAAGGCAAAAATGGTTAAAGTAACAAAATTACTACGTAATTGGACCCAGGTGGGCTGGATTTTCAATGGCTGGCACCCTGTTAAACCTACTACGTAATTCAGCTTTTAACATATATGAGAAAATACTGATGATTACATTTGTTTATTGCCACAATATGTCAGGAACAATTTTTTGTTTAAACTTTTTAGGATATAAGTTGTTCGTCTAAAAGTTAGCACAAGTTTTTTTTCTCTTTATGTTAATAATTAAGAATGTTAATAATTAATAATAATTACACTTAAACGTACATTTAATTTAGATTTCGCATTCAAATAGCACTTCTTGTTGCAAATATACAATAGAAAATTATTACTTAAATGCTAAATTAATAAATAAGTGTATGTTAACATTAAAACAGTTGCAAATTTTAACTCTAATGATTGAGTTGCAAATACTTATCGAATATTTTATAATATATGATGCCATTTCTTATAGACGACTTTTATTAACCGGGACTCCGCTGCAAAATGATCTTATGGAATTATGGTCTTTGATGCATTTTCTCATGCCTTACGTTTTCTCTTCACATCGCGAATTTAAAGAATGGTTCTCCAATCCAATGACCGGTATGATCGAGGGCAATACAGAGTACAATGACCAGCTCATACAGAGATTACACAAAGTGATACGGCCCTTTCTATTGAGGCGCTTAAAAAAAGAAGTTGAAAAACAAATGCCCAAAAAGTATGAGCACGTTGTCATGTGTCGTTTGTCAAATCGTCAGCGTTATTTGTACGATGATTTCATGAGTCGAGCCAAGTAAGTAAATTTATCTTTAACTTACCTCTTTTTGTAGTGCGTATATAGATAAATATATATTTGACAAATTTTGTTACATATTTTTCTTTTTTAGAACGCGGGAAACTTTATCGACAGGAAACTTATTAAGTGTTATAAATGTTCTAATGCAATTGCGCAAAGTTTGTAATCATCCAAATATGTTTGAAGTTCGTCCCACATTGTCGCCATTTCAAATGGAGGGTATTTCATATGATACTTCAAGATTGATATGTGACTTGATGGAATATGATCCGTTTACGGTGAGTGAAATGTAAAATTTCTTTAAATTACATAAACGCCGCATATATATGAAGAAACATTACAGGAAATGTGTTTTAAGAATTGTTTTATTATATAATGCAAGCAGGCAAATCATGAACAGAGTAATAAAGAGCGCTCTGTAAGGCTTTATTTTCGCATAAAAATGTTTAAGATTAAAGTGGGCACAAACCGAGTTTTGAAGTCATGACTACAATTTGACGTGGTAGTGAAAAATTATTAAAGACAGAAATGTGGCCCTTACAGAGTCATGAACTTCGATATACAAAATGGTATGACCAATGGCGACACGGTTTACAAGGGCGATATTTGTAGGCGTGGCAAAAAAAAAACAAAAATTATTTTTGGATTTGTTTTTACATTATGTTTTATCCTAGGCGTTGACTGAGATAATTTTTTTGTATGGAATGCCAACCACTCTATTAGTCACCAAAACTGAAAATATCAAGGAATGAGAGAGAGAGAAAATTAAAAAAAAAACACAAATATTTCCGTTTAATATTTCTTCTTTTTTGTGTGACTTTTGAGTAGTTTCATGTAAAAATATAATTATTATTTATAAATGGACATAATTTCATATCTTTTTCTTTAGCAAATTGATTTATACTCGCTTAATGTATTACTTGTTGAATTGGAGCTGACTCTGACCGCTTATGTTTCACATAAATCCCGCCTACTGGCAGCTCCACGGAAATTAATTGAGGAAATTGACACAATACCCGAAGCTACACCCAGATGTCCAACGGGAAAATATAAATTTCACATACGTGTCAGAGATGTTAAAGTGCAACAAAGTATTCACACGCATGCAAGACTTACGGTTAAGGTGGGCGCAAGTCCAGCCATGAGACGTGAAGGCAACAAATTTGTACCAGTTAATCCAGCATTGGCCGCAAGCGCCACAAATAGCGAAACAGCGATTAGTCGCATAGGTAAACGCATGAATAACGTCATAAATCCTGTTGGTACACCAAAACTGGGACCAATAACACCCGCCTACATTACCACACGATCACGAGATGTTTCAACAACAGACACCGCGATGGGACCAACGCCATCCAAACAGTTGAAATTACAGGACACTATTAATGGGGAAACGTTAAAGACAACCATAAAAACAGAAAGATCCAAAGATGACAAAGTCTTAGTGGCAGCGTTGGCAGAGCAGGTTAAAACAACAAATACTATGTTTGAAAAGATGTCATGTTCCAGTAGGCCTAATAATGATGTTAATGTTAAGACTGAACCCAAGGAAGATGCTGATGATGATACTTCATCTGAGCTGGATCCCATTTATAATATGTCCGATATTTTGCAACAACGTAAAGAACAAAGACTAGCACGCCTCAAATTGATGGCCAATACCAACAAAAGACGCACTGAAGCTGCTCCTATTTATGGTGCTGATTGTCGAGAATCCATAGAAAACTGCAAAGAGGCTAGCAATCTTTTGAAATACTCTAGCTGGCAAACAAGAGGTTTTACGAACTGTTCGACTGCCATGATAAGACGTTCTGATAATTGGACCTTAAATAAGATTTTAAAATCTTACAAACAGCGCTGTGAGGATCTTAAAAAAATATTCCAAAATTTTGTTATTTACGTGCCGTCCGCTTGTGCTCCTCGCATACGGTTCTATGTAAATAATTTAACATCTTCATGTCGTTTAAAAGAAGAAACTATCGAGAGCTGTATACGTAGTGAAATGTCACCAAAATTGGCCATGTTGCATCCGATAATATCGGCAATGACAACACAGTTTCCTGATCCCCGGCTAATACAATATGATTGCGGCAAACTCCAAACTTTAGATCGTTTATTAAAACAATTAAAGTCGGGCCATCATCGTGTATTAATCTTTACACAAATGACTAAAATGTTGGATGTATTAGAAGCATTTCTCAACTATCATGGTCATATTTATTTGCGTTTGGATGGTGCCACTAAAGTGGAACAAAGACAATTGCTTATGGAACGTTTCAATACAGACAAACGTATATTCTGTTTTATACTTTCCACGCGATCAGGAGGTGTAGGCATTAATCTGACTGGAGCTGATACTGTGATATTTTACGACTCGGATTGGAATCCCACCATGGATGCTCAGGCGCAGGATCGCTGTCATCGCATAGGGCAAACCAGAGATGTACACATTTATCGTTTGGTTTCTGAAAAAACTATCGAAGTCAATATACTTAAGAAAGCCAATCAAAAGCGTATGCTTAGCGATATGGCCATTGAAGGTGGTAACTTTACTACATCCTTCTTTAAAAGTTCCACCATCAAAGATCTCTTTAATGTGGATACACAGCAACAATTGGGTGATAACAATACCACCACAACAATTCCTATTGCTCAGCAAGATTCGTTCGAAAAGCCTACAACTTCAACAGCAATATTAGAAAATCCCGAAATTGATTTAGAAAAACAATCGCTTAAAGCTTTTGAGACCGCTTTAGCTGCTGCTGAGGACGAGCAGGATGTACAGGCTACGAAGACGGCTAAGGCTGAAGCAGCCGCAGATTTAGCAGAATTCGATGAAAACATTCCTTTGGATGAAGCAGTAACGGCAGCTGATACGAATGTTGAACTAAGTAGGGCCGATTTGGAAATGCAAAATTTGGTTAAACAGGTATGTATTGTATGTTCCTTGAATTTTTTTTATTTTCATTATTGAAAACATTTATACATATTACGATACGCAATATTTACATGCATGCAAATATATACAAATCAGAGAACAGCTTTGAGCGATTGCAAAAAAATCGTACTCAATCAACAACATGAAAAACATTACACTTCAAATTTATTTTATGTTCAGCCGCACAAAAGCGCTGTTGATTTTTAATCAGTAACACAATGAGCAACATTTTCGCTGAGTGTAATCGTCCCGACAGAGTTATTTTCACATTTATAATATTATAGTAAGAATAAAATTACTATATTAGGTACATATGTATTAAACATATGCGCGAATACACTCAAAAAATACAAACTTTTGAAATTTCATCTGCTTGTAATTGTTTGTGAGTTTTTCAGTGTTTCTTGTACGGATGGTTATTGTTCTTTTTTACATAAACTGAATATCTACAAAATGCTTATGACTCTTTAACATAATTGTTTTACTTCGTATGAGAAAATAAATATGCAATAAAGGACCGAAGTATACTTCATGTTACAACTTGAACAAAAGAAAGTGCGAACAAAATGCTTTGTCCATTGACAAAGTAAGTGTGCGTGTGTATATGAAATTGTTTACGCGTGGGTTCCAACAAAGCATCAGACAAGTTGTACCAAGTGTTGTTTGTCTTAAACAAAAAATAACAAGAAACCATAAATATTTTGCTGTCTGGATGGGTTTGAGTGAGGTAGCAGTAATAAAGCAATAGTGTATAAAATTCCTATTTGAATAAAAAGTAATGCGCAGTAACTTGTTTAAACTGTTTTCAGGATACTTTTTGTTACACTCTAGCAGATGTTTAATATGTATGTACGAAAAATTCAAAATAGAAGCTAAGAAAAACAAAGAAAAATCGTATGTTTTCATACAACTCACTAACAAAGCAACAATAAAGACGACTTTATTCAACACTAAGATAAATGCGCAATGTTAAGAACGCGAGTTGATTTTATTCAGCGTTGAACTCTGTTTGAATTTTGTTGATTACAAATTTTAGTGTATGAGTTACTCAAGTAAAAACATGATTTTTGGTGATCGCTGGTATGAATGCAAGTTTTACTGCACTATTGTCGCTTATTATATAAATCACAAAAATTTTTAACATCATTCAGTTTTACAATGAGCACTAAATATTAAAGTATTTATTTAGCTCTCATTCAAAAAGATGAATATTTTATGCTTATAATAAATATTTTTATGATAGACGCTCAGACATATTTGAAGTGATATTTTACTACGCTTGATTATATCACTCAGCGTCTAACATTTTCCTAAACGTTCGAAAATTAAAAAAAAATAATTGCACATGCAAATTGTTTCCAAAATTGAAAAAATGCCGAAAATTTTATTTAAAAAAAAAAATGCTGTAAATTGGTATTCGAATATGCATTATGATCAATATAATATGCATTTTTTCAGCAGGTCAAATTAAATATGTGCATATATAGTTATCCACAAAAAAAGTAAAATTGTTAATCACTAAAATTTAATGAAATAATTTTATCATAACAAAAAAATCTTGCAAAATATTTGATGCAAAACTTTCGAGTTTGGGATGTTACAGGAAAAAGGAAGTGAAACATGTACTTTGTTTCGTGTACATGCAATTTTTGTTGAGTTTCTCTTTCACACTTTTCGGCATGAAGTTAGCAGCAACTATATTGGATATTTCTTTTTATTTAATTTCTTTATTTGCGCCAATTACATATTCAAAAGCTTTTTTAACTTTGTTATAAAACTATGATTGTAATTATGAATGTAAAGTAAGTTATCACATCCTTTTTATTTTGCTGATCTTGGTAGCGTTTAATATTAGGATTGACTACTCGTATATATTTGTATACATTAGCTGTACATTTGTATTTATCGATTTTAATATCGTTGGCCAGCAGTGGCATAAAATGTTACACAAATAAAGAAACAACAATGGTAATAAATGAAATAGTTACACAATAAAATAAACAAATAATATAGGTAATGCATTTAATTTAAAACAAAAAATATATTCTTTTTGACCGTAACTATCAAAAGGTAAACAGGAGAAGAATAAAGGAAAGTACTTCAATCACAGAAAATTGTAAACAAAAACTTCAATGTGGAAACGAATGCAGTTTCAGAAGTAAATTTAGAAATGTTTTGCTGCAAATGTTTCATAGCACTGAGTGGGACGGGGATAAAGGAAATTAAAAAAACGTTTTACGTGTGTTAAAATATTATTCAAAGAATGGATATATGCTGATTTTTTCGACTGATTTGAAAAAAGTCAAAACAGTTCAGTGTGAAAAACTAAGCAGAATACTTATTGTTGTCGATTTCATGGCATTAAATATGACAAGTTTTGAAATTTTTAATAAATTATTTCTAACACGAATATTTTGAGCCTAGATTAAAATTTTCATAATATTGACGCTCAGACATAGTTAAAGCGATTTATACTACGCTTGATTATATCACTCAACGTCATACAATTTAAGTTTACTTTAATTTTTTTATTGTTGTAACATAAGCTTTTATATTGAGCCTAGAATAAAATTTTCATAATATTGACGCTCAGACATAGTTAAAGCGATTTATACTACCGTCAAAAAATTTAAGTTTACCTAAATTCTTAATTAAATTTACTTAAATTTTTTTATTAGAGTATCAGTAGTGTTTTACTATTAATTAGTTGTAAAAACGAGGATGGAAAAATTCAATTAAAATCCATTTCACATATTGTATAAATTATTATTTTTTGAATAAAGGCTATTTTTGGTGATAAATTGACAAGAGTCAATCTATATAACAAACTAAAAATAATATGTTTTTGCGAATTATTTGTGTCTGATTGAAGGAACTATTCAGATATTTAAATTGTTAAGATATCAATAAATAGTTGGATTCTAAGAAATCTTAAACAAACGAGTACTTTGTTTACAGATCTAATTTTCCTTTATTAAGTCTATAAATTGTGTAATGCAAATAAAATCCTACTACATATGTTAGTTACATATTCAAATTGTAAGGACACTCTGTGTCACATTGATTTGTACCAACAAGTGAAACAATTTTTAACTAGTTAAGCATAACAACTTCTCCTTTATCGCTGAATTATTAAGCTTCAAAGTAAAAGAGAAAATGCTTACATGTTTCGCATAAAAAGTTGGGTTCCAATGACTTCTCTATGGAACAATAAATTGTCACAGAGTTTGGTTAGCTTTGAGCAATTATGTGAAATTCTTAAATAAAAACTGTTGTACAGATTACGCACCTAAAAAAAGCATTGTCTTGTCCTCAAAATATCGGCTTGAGAATCGTCAAATGGTTGCTACAAAAATCTTAAAACAAACGCTAAAGTTTTAACTAAATTTCCAGGTAAAACGATTATTTTGTTTACAGATCTAAGTTTTTTTGTATTCTGGTTTTTAATTTTGTAATTCAAATTAAGTCCTATTGCACATGTTAGCCATTATCCAAATTGCAAGGGCACTCTGTGTCATATTGATTTATTACCACAAGTGAAACAATTTGTAACCTTGCAAAAGTAAAAGCATTTCAGCTTCTCTTTTATTACTGAATTTTTAGCTTTTAAAACAAAACGGAAGTGCTTACATTGTTCTCAACAGAAATTGGTTTCTAAAGATTTCTCAATGTGATGATAAACTGTCACTGACTTTGGTTAGATTCGAGCTATTTTTGTTAGAATCTTGTTATGCCAAAACATAAAAAAGGATGTTCGCTTTCGCGAGGCATTTGTCTGATTGAAGGAATTGTTAAGATACCGAAATTGTTAAATAAAATCAGTTGTCTAGATTACGCACCTAAAAAAAGCATTTTCTTGTCCTCCAAATATCGACTTGAAAATCGTCAAATGGTTGCTAGAAAAATCATAAAACAAACGCTAAAGTTTTAACTAGATTTCCAGGTAAAACGATTATTTTGTTTACAGGTCTAATTTCGTTGTATTCTGGCTTTAAATTTTGTAATTCAAATTAAGTCCAAATTGCAAGGGCACTCTGTGTCATATTGATTTATTACCACAAGTGAAACAATTTGTAACCTTGCAAAAGTAAAAGCATTTCAGCTTCTCTTTTATTACTGAATTATAAGGTTTTAAAACAAAACGGAAGTGCTTACATTGTTCTCAACAAAAATTGGTTTCTAAATATTTCTCAATGTGATGATAAACTGTCACTGACTTTGGTTAGATTCGAGCTATTTTTGTTAGAATCTTGATATGCCAAAACATAAAAAAGGATGTTCGCTTTCGCGAGGCATTTGTCTGATTGAAGAAATTGTTAAGATACTGAAATTGTTAAATAAAATCAGTTGTCTAGATTGCGCACCTAAAAAAAGCATTTTCTTGTCCTCAAAATATCGGCTTGAAAATCGTCAAATGGTTGCTAGAAAAATCTTAACAAACGCTAAAGTTTTAACTAGATTTCCAGGTAAAACGATTATTTTTGTTTACAGGTCTAATTTCATTGTATTCTGGCTTTAAATTTTGTAATTCAAATTAAGTCCTATTGCACATGTTAGTCATTATCCAAATTGCAAGGGCACTCTGTGTCATATTGATTTATTACCACAAGTGAAACAATTTGTAACCTTGCAAAAGTAAAAGCATTTCAGCTTCTCTTTTATTACTGAATTGTTAGGTTTTAAAACAAAATGGAAGTGCTTACATTGTTTTCAACAGCAATTGGTTTCTAATGATTTCTCAATATGATGATAAACTGTCACTGACTTTGGTTAGATTCGAGCTATTTTTGTTAGAATCTTGTTATGCCAAAACATAAAAAAGGATGTTCGCTTTCGCGAGGCATTTGTCTGATTGAAGGAATTGTTAAGATACTGAAATTGTTAAATAAAATCAGTTGTCTAGATTACGCACCTAAAAAAAGCATTTTCTTGTCCTCAAAATATCGGCTTGAAAATCGTCAAATGGTTGCTAGAAAAATCTTAACAAACGCTAAAGTTTTAACTAGATTTCCAGGTAAAACGATTATTTTGTTTACAGGTCTAATTTTGTTGTATTCTGGGTTTAAATTGTGTAATTCAAACTAAGTCCTATTGCACATGTTAGTCATTATCCAAATTGCAAGGGCACTCTGTGTCATATTGATTTATTACCACAAGTGAAACAATTTGTAACCTTGCAAAAGTAAAAGCATTTCAGCTTCTCTTTTATTACTGAATTATTAGGTTTTAAAACAAAATGGAAGTGCTTACATTGTTCTCAACAAAAATTGGTTTCTAAAGATTTCTCAATGTGATGATAAACTGTCACTGACTTTGGTTAGATTCGAGCTATTTTTGTTAGAATCTTGATATGCCAAAACATAAAAAAGGATGTTCGCTTTCGCGAGGCATTTGTCTGATTGAAGGAATTGTTAAAATACCGAAATTGTTAAATAAAATCAGTTGTCTAGATTGCGCATCTAAAAAAAGCATTTTCTTGTCCTCAAAATATCGACTTGAAAATCGTCAAATGGTTGCTAGAAAATTTTTTAAAACAAACGCTAAAGTTTTAACTAGATTTCCAGGTAAAACGATTATTTTGTTTACAGGTCTAATTTTGTTGTATTCTGGTTTTTAATTTTGTAACTCAAATTAAGTTCTATTGCACATGTTAGTCATTATCTAATTTGCAAGGGCACTCTGTGTCACATTGATTTATTACCACAAGTGAAACAATTTGTAACCTTGCAAAAGTAAAAGCATTTCAGCTTCTCTTTTATTATTGAATTATTAGGTTTTAAAACAAAACGGAAGTGCTTACATTGTTTTCAACAGCAATTGGTTTCTAATGATTTCTCAATATGATGATAAACTGTCACTGACTGGTTAGATTCGAGCTATTTTTGTTAGAATCTTGTTATGCCAAAACATAATAAAGGATGTTCGCTTTCGCGAGGCATTTGTCTGATTGAAGGAATTGTTAAGATACTGAAATTGTTAAATAAAATCAGTTGTCTAGATTACGCACCTAAAAAAAGCATTTTCTTGTCCTCAAAATATCGGCTTGAAAATCGTCAAATGGTTGCTAGAAAAATCTTAACAAACGCTAAAGTTTTAACTAGATTTCCAGGTAAAACGATTATTTTGTTTACAGGTCTAATTTTGTTGTATTCTGGGTTTAAATTGTGTAATTCAAACTAAGTCCTATTGCACATGTTAGTCATTATCCAAATTGCAAGGGCACTCTGTGTCATATTGATTTATTACCACAAGTGAAACAATTTGTAACCTTGCAAAAGTAAAAGCATTTCAGCTTCTCTTTTATTACTGAATTATTAGGTTTTAAAACAAAATGGAAGTGCTTACATTGTTCTCAACAAAAATTGGTTTCTAAAGATTTCTCAATGTGATGATAAACTGTCACTGACTTTGGTTAGATTCGAGCTATTTTTGTTAGAATCTTGATATGCCAAAACATAAAAAAGGATGTTCGCTTTCGCGAGGCATTTGTCTGATTGAAGGAATTGTTAAAATACCGAAATTGTTAAATAAAATCAGTTGTCTAGATTGCGCATCTAAAAAAAGCATTTTCTTGTCCTCAAAATATCGACTTGAAAATCGTCAAATGGTTGCTAGAAAATTTTTTAAAACAAACGCTAAAGTTTTAACTAGATTTCCAGGTAAAACGATTATTTTGTTTACAGGTCTAATTTTGTTGTATTCTGGTTTTTAATTTTGTAACTCAAATTAAGTTCTATTGCACATGTTAGTCATTATCTAATTTGCAAGGGCACTCTGTGTCACATTGATTTATTACCACAAGTGAAACAATTTGTAACCTTGCAAAAGTAAAAGCATTTCAGCTTCTCTTTTATTATTGAATTATTAGGTTTTAAAACAAAACGGAAGTGCTTACATTGTTTTCAACAGCAATTGGTTTCTAATGATTTCTCAATATGATGATAAACTGTCACTGACTGGTTAGATTCGAGCTATTTTTGTTAGAATCTTGTTATGCCAAAACATAATAAAGGATGTTCGCTTTCGCGAGGCATTTGTCTGATTGAAGGAATTGTTAAGATACTGAAATTGTTAAATAAAATCAGTTGTCTACATTACGCACCTAAAAAAAGCATTTTCTTGTCCTCAAAATATCGGCTTGAAAATCGTCAAATGGTTGCTAGAAAAATCTTAACAAACGCTAAAGTTTTAACTAGATTTCCAGGTAAAACGATTATTTTGTTTACAGGTCTAATTTTGTTGTATTCTGGGTTTAAATTTTGTAATTCAAATTACGTTCTATTGCACATGTTAGTCCTAATCCAAATTAGAGGGCACTCTGTGGCATATTGATTTACTACCGCAAGTGAAACCATTTGTAATCATGCAAAAGTAAACGTATTTCTGCTTCTCCTTTACCTCTGAATTTTTAGATTTTAAAGCAAAACGGAAGTGCTTACATTGTTCTCAACAGCAATTGGTTTCTAATAATTTCTCAATGTGATGATAAACTGTCACTGACTTTGGTTAGATTCGAGCTATTTTTGTTAGAATCTTGTTATGCCAAGACATAAAAAAAGATGTTCGCTTTCGCGAGGCATTTGTCTGATTGAAGGAATTGTTAATATACTGAAATTGTTAAATAAAATCAGTTGTCTAGATTACGCACCTAAAAAAAGCATTTTTTTGTCCTCAAAATATCGGCTTGAAAATCGTCAAATGGTGGCTAGAAAAATCTTAACAAACGCTAAAGTTTTAACTAGATTTCCTAGTAAAACGATTATTTTGTTTACAGTTCTAATTTTGTTGTATTCTGGTTTTAAATTGTGTAATTCAAACTAAGTCCTATTGTACATGTTAGTCATTATCTAAATTTTAAGGGCACTCTGTGTCACATTGATTTATTACCACAAGTGAAACAATTTGTTACCTTGCAAAAGTAAAAGCATTTCAGCTTCTCTTTTATTACTGAATTATTAGGTTTTAAAGCAAAACGGAAGTGCTTACATTGTTTTCAACAGCAATTGATTTCTAATGATTTCTCAATGTGATGAGAAACTGTCACTGACTTTGGTTAGATTCGAGCTATTTTTGTGAGAATCTCGTTCTGCGAACATGTAAAGAGAATGTTCGCTTTCGCGAGACATTTGTCTAATTGAATGAGTTATTAAGATACTGAAATTAAGTAAAATGCTTTATGTATATATCAATAAATGCATACAAATGATGTCTCGATACTCGACAAATTGTTTTTAAGCATTAAATCGAAACGAAACTTAAAATCGTAACTTTTTTTAAAACTATTATTCAAAATGTTGTTAATCCTGCTTATTACGCATCGTCATATTTCGACACCCGTCTGCGACAGCAATTATTCATTCTTGATAAGCCTAGACCTTAGGGACACATACTATATGTAGATAGATTTAGAGTAAGGAGGAATATTTATTTGTTTATTGGGTTTATTTTATATGTAATTTATTGTGTTTTAGGTATCGGCATGTTTCGATTATTAATGGGATCATCCTTCTGGTAGAGTACTAGTGATTTATGTATTTTTGCAAATTAAAAGATTTTTTTTCTCGTTTAAATTTTTTATTTTTTTTTTTTTAAGTACAAAATATTGAAACAGAACAGGTTACGCAACAAAAAATATCTTTATCGCCATTAAAGTTTGAAAATATTCTTAAACCTTTAAGTTGTAATTAAATTTCGTGTCAAAACGATTATTTCGATTACAATTCTAGTTTAATTAAATTTAGAGTTATATTCGCATTCAGTTTGTATAATTTACAGATTTTTCAAAATGCTTAGAAAACTAAATTGAGATTGAATGACTATTTATCTCATGACAGTTTTATGCATTTTTTATTCGTATCTGTTTTATTTTTTACTTTTTGATTACAAGTGTATTTTATCCTGCATTAATCTTTTAATGTACACTTGAATACAAATTAAACTTGGTTGCCTCTTACAATTTTTTTATTAATGCTCTAATGCTTTTATTGTAGCTAATATAGTTATATTTTATGGCACGGAATATTTGAAGTTTATACATTTAATTGATTGATGATTTCTAACATAAATATTTTGTGCCAAGATTAATCTTTTCTTAAGTTTGACGCTCAGACATAGTTAAAGCGATATTTGCCACGCTTGATTATATCACTCAACGTCACACAATTATGCACAAAATTGTTTTATTTATTTATTTTATCTACTTTCTTGACCTGTTTCTGTTAGAAAAAGAACTGTATTAATTTTGAAATGCGGAAAAGGTTTATCTGATAGCATATGTAATTTTATATGTTTCAAAACTTGAAATCCGCGAAAGTTAAAAGAATCAGTTTACTTTTATTAATTTGTTTGTTTTATAGATGGTAAGATTTTGTCATAGTTTTGACAACCTTGAGAAAAATTAATTCATATTTTAGAATTACATATGCAATTTTAAAACTGTATTTCTTATACAGTCTGTCAATAATGAGTTTGCACACTGAAAACAAACAACGTTCAGTTAAAATTAGTGAAAATCAGCGGTCGGCGCAATCGACCATATTCTTTTACACTTATGTAAAATCCAATGTTAAAACCAATAAAGCCGTGAAAATCCACATATCTTTTTGCATACAAATATATTCTTTATTCATATTTGGTCACACTCTTTTGGTTTATGTTCGTTCAAATGTTTATTCCAGAACACAAAATTAAAGTTACACAATGTCCTTTATTACACGTTAAATTTGAATACGCGAATACGTAAAAAACATAAACGTCAAAATAAGTATACAAAAGTATAAACAAAAGAAAGACAGAGTTGCAATATGGGGAACTAATCCAACAGTTTACTTGTTGTTAAGTCAAACGCATTTATTTTTTAGGCTAAATGTTTCCATACCAAATATTAAATTTTTTCAAACTAAATTTAAAATATGTCCATTGAAATCAAAACTGCAAGGATTTTTTTTGCAGAGTTTATTGACAAGGTAAAATGAAATATAATGTGGTTTTTGTTGTATTTCTTTTGTTTTAAATATATTTTTTTTGTCACGATCTCTTTTAATAAAAGTAAATTTATGAAATATGTAAATTTTTTTAAGGAAAAAATAAATGTAATGCAGTTACTAAAAAATTTAACTAAACCGTGTTTGTTTTCAATACGCAAACTCATTATTGACAGACTGTACATACGAGTATATTGGATAATTATTATTATAATTAGACAAACTTTATATGATAACTGTTATAATAATATATCAGTATGTGATGAAACCGACAGTTTTCAAAAGGTGTGATAGAAAAAGTTAAATTTTTATATGCACATATACACACACACACACAAATATGTATATTTATTGAACAAATAATGTATTCGAGAACTAGCAGAAAGTTTGATAGTTTAGCGTTTTAGAAACAAATACCCATTTAAATGACGCGCGTTTCTTAAAAATAGAATATATGTAAACTAGTACTTAAATTCGTTAACAAATTCTGCAAAAAGAGAATAGAAGTATTTCACGAGAATTCTGTAGTTCAATTCAACAATTCCGAAGTCGTTATCTAGTATCAGAACATCAGTTATTGGAATTTGTCAATAAATATTGTTAAGTAATTAAAAATTTTACTTTCGCGCTTAAATTTTATTATATTTGTAGAAGCTCCAATATATTATTTTTTATGGAATTCTCATTTTATTTTTAGTTATCACCTATTGAGCGTTATGCCATGCGTTTTGTGGAAGAAACTGGTGCGGCTTGGACCGCGGAGCAGCTGCGTGCTGCGGAAGCAGAATTAGAGGCCCAAAAACGCGAATGGGAGGCAAATCGGCTGGCGGCTTTGCAAAAAGAAGCCGAAATGTTGAAACAAGAGGAGAGTGCTGAAGAACCATTAACTTATTCGCGAAAGGATGCAACAAATCAGGTTAATAAAAAAACTATTAATAAGAACAATAATAGAAGTCGTAACAGAAATAGAAATATAACTAATCTCGCTGCTAATCGCAATAGTCAGAGAAATACACAGAGAGTAGCAGCCTTAAGAACTCGTTGTAAAGCTGCAGCAGCAGTAACAAAAGTTTCAGGAAGAGGCAATGGTCGACGCAATCGTAGGCAATTAGGTATAAGAAGACGACGTTTGAGTACTAGAAATCAAAACAAGACCATAACAGTCGACACAGCTAGAAAAGATAGAAGAAATATAAGAAAACGTACTAGCAGGAGGAATAGTTTTGACAATATAAACCAGGAAGACAGTAGTAATCAAAATATGAGTGTTAGTGAAGGTGAAGGCGAAGAGGCAGATGAAGAAGAAGAAAATGACAATACTTCGGATCAGGACGACAATGATAGTCGAAGTGAAGAGGACGAAATTGTTTTAGAAAGAAGTCAAGATGAAAGCGCAGAACAAGAATCGACAGACGATGAGGAGCAAGAAGATGAACACGAAGCGCAGGAGGCAGAAAAGATTTTTAAAACTAATAAAAATGAGAAAGTTCGAAAAATTGCAGAACTGCCAAACAGACGAAAACTTAGGTCCCTAAGTAAATCAATTTCAGGTGGCAGTTTAAATAAATCCTCCAAGATTACTTTGTCCAGACGTAGCAAAATGCCAGCTAGAAACACAAAGCCTTCTTGTAACGTAACCAATAGAAAGACCACGCGCACATCAATGGCTGCTGCTGCAGCGGCAGGTAACGATTTAGAAGCCAGTTCTAAACAAAGAACTGGAGTTAAGAATCAAAAACTTTTAACTTTTGCCCAAAAACGTATAAAGCAAAAGAGACAAGAAATGTTACGCAAGAAAGAAGAAGCTGAACAAAGAACGTGTAAAGAGGGTGCAAGTCCAGGTAAGTTAACTTCAGCACCTTCGCCAAAGAAAAGGGCTTTAATAACAAAAACAACGGAAAGAGTATTAAGACATAGTCCAAGAAAGGTATTACAAAGGGAAGAAATATTGGAAGAAAATATACCAGATGATGACGAAGATGATGATGATGATGGCAATGACAATGCAAATGAGCACAGTGGCGAACACGAAGACAGCGAAAAGAATAACACACATGAACAGTCTGAAGAGGAGGAAGTGAATAACGAAGATGAAGATGAAAAACCAGAAACAGCTGAAGATAACGATACTGATGCTGAGGAACATGATTATAAAAAAATGCAAACAAAACAAACCACAAACAGAACTATACGGAATATAACGGTGAGAACTCGTGGTGGTAAAACCATGAAAGTAGAGGAGGATGAAGAAGACTCAGTAGTAGGTGAGGATGGAGAAGGTGAAATCGCCGTGGAAATACCTAAATCGCTTAATGACGAAGAGGATGTAGAGTATGAAGATGATGATAAATCAAGTTATGCTACTGCAGGTGACAATGATAATGAAAGTCTTGATGAAATTATGATCCATCAACGTCATCAGGGTGATACAGGCAATTCTTCCAGTATGGATATTTGGGTTGCACACAACCAAGACACAACCACCAATTCTACTTATTACAATGTCTCCGATGAGTCGGAATCTGAGGATAACGACAGCATTTCCACATTAAATTCCACTCTGAAAAAAACACCTTCATCGGCTGGAAAATCAAATACAACATTATTGCACACAAGTCATAAAAATCAGGCAGGAAATAGCACACCGCAACAACAACAATACCAACTAAATGAACATCATACACCCCGTACACGTTCTAGAGGTTCAGTCAAAATCAATCTATGGACTCTGGATGAAAGTCCAGTGCTACCAGTTATCACTAGACACCACCATACAGGAACAAAATACAATAAAAGTGCAAAATTTAATGAAGAAGAACCTGGACAAAAATATGATAATAAATTGGCTAATTTAAACAAAACAAACAATTCCACACATGTCCGAACAGCAACTGGTATAAAGAGAACAGGTCCAAAGGCCAGTGAAACTGAATCAAATGCTAGCAGCACTTCTGTAACCACTTTACATCGTTGGCTTTTAAAAACTCCACGTTCAGCTACAACACACCAACTTGAAAAAGGTACAGGTGGTTCAAATAGTTCTACAAAATCTATCACTGAGCCCTCCAATTCCAACTCATGATGTTGATCTAAGGTGTGAACAAATAAGAAACAGTATTAATTTACAATAATTTGCTTTGGTAATATTTTTCAAGAAAATGTGAAGATGGTTGTAATTGCTGTGCGTGTTTGTTAAAATTTGGTTTCTTTTTTATTGGTTTTCTTAAAAGGATGCAATGAATGTTGCCTTAATTTGTAACAATATTCGTTTAAACTGCCACCCGAACTTTTTAATTAATATCCTTTTCTGTGCTGACCGTACTGGAAGATAAATTGTCTTGTAAATTATGAAAGAATTGCATTCTTTGTAATAAGACTCTTATTTCACTTTAAACTTTTCTCAGAAAATAAATTAGTTGACGTACTATATTTCCTCCTGACTAGAGTAGTATTTTAAACCCAGCCGTTTGAATTTTTGAAACTTACCAGAACAAATTAAAAGTGTAAACTAAAACAGAATAATTATAAGCTTGTAAATACTATTTTTATTTAAGAATATAACTTATACACTTGATAATATTAAATGCAAAAAAAAAAATGTTTAGATAATAGTTAGAGTCGATATGTATTAATATAATCTTAATACATATAACTATAGACACAAAAAATAAATCCGGACACCAGTAAACAAAAATATTTTTAATACTTGATTTTATATTTTCTTTTTTTACTGTTATTATTTGATATTAGAAAATCAATTCGGGAATATTACTTTATTCTTTTTTTGCTGCGCTGTTTAAATTGAAATTTTTGAAAAAATACTGTTTAATTTTATCAAAAATTTTAACACATGATTTCTACTATTAATTTCGTTGAGTTCTTATTACGCAAATCAGTTGGTGCTGCCTTTATTAGTTTATTTTTGGAGACATAACTCATTTTTTATTTAACCGGAAAATCACACGATTATTTTTAAATATTTCGTTTGCTTTATAGGATGAGCTGGAACTACACAAACGAAATTCTCTTATAGTAATGCAAAACACAAATATTCAGGCAAGAAAGGAAATGCGAATTTACTAGTAATAAGATCAATAAATATTCGTGTATGAATGTGCAAATAGCTTTTTCATCGCATTGCCGCATTCAGGCATGTTCTGTAAATCAATTTTCACGAAGGTGATTAAAAATTACTGAAATTGTGTTCTGCGCACAAAATTTTGCTAATATCGTGATTTCTAACCAGTTACTTACATTTTGTAAATATATGAACGTAATAAAAACCTGATTGAGTATTTTAGTTGTGCAATAATATATCTTTTATACAAAACATACTGGCATGCTCTGTAAATAGCTTGAAACCGGTCAGGTAAACGGCAGCAGAGTTTAAATCGCTCATATATTGTATTTATTTTGATATGAACCCAAAAAAAAAAAAAACTGATTACTTACAGCCAGTTCGCCAATGTCGAAAGATATCGCATTTTAGGCGAAAGAAAATTGATTTGGTTTTTTTCTAACTTTATTCTATGCGAACGATGTGTCAAAATTCATTTAAAATAATTATGATAATAAATTGGTTAATGTACATGCGAACGAATAATAAATAGTGACATAGACAAACCCAAATTGTTTGGAATGTGAGTGACTAGCTTTCGTTCGCATACATTTTCATTCGATATCGCCGAATAGGCTGTTAATATAAGGTGTATTTTACTTATTTATGCAAGAATATTGTATTTTTTAAACAAAAGAAAGTTTAAAAATTCACAAATTATTGAAGGCGGCATTGCTTTTTTTTAAGAAAAAATTTTTCTGTTTGGCAATATTCGTAATACTTTTTGCGTTTAGCAGTCAGTTGTTTTGCTTTATATGAAAATACATCTTTGGTTACTAGATTCACGGAGATTGCCTATGGTTTCAGCAGTGAATAGTACTTTGAAATGGTTAAATCTCGCGAACAAATACTTATGCTCGATAATCTTCGTGATTTACTTTTTGCTCTTTAGCAGTTAGCTATTTTGCTCGAAAATCGATCAGTGCCCACAAGATGTGTAAGAGTCAAGTGAAATATTTTGTTAATTTCTAGTTTGGAGCCGTGGCAATCTCGTGACACTCAGAAATCACTACTGCGGTTCGTGATTTAAAATCATCGTGATTTTAGAACAGGTCTAAATGTCTGTCTTACAGACGCTATTTGAATGTTTGCAAGTTAAAAAGAAGACACATAACGACATAGTGTCGAAATAAAACATGGAGGAATAAACGGCAATCAATTTTAACAAGTAACCAATGGCTCAAGGCACTAACAATAATGGAAAAAAATATCTAACATTTTCCACAATGTCTGTTTATATTACCACGTGCGAAGAAAACTTTTGTTAAGCTGAGGTACGACCAGCCATAGCTAAAACTTTGTCCAACCTAGAATATGGTCCAGATGTGCATTTTGAGATATATTTTGAATCGGAATACTTAAATGATGTTTTAATTACGGAATAAAATTTAAACTAGTTTTAAGTTTTCGAGTTGTACACTGCTGGTTGATAGTAAATATGTTGTTAGTGCACTGTTAATTCTTACTTTCACACGTGCTCGTAAAACACATAATTTAAAAATGCGTGATATCTAAAAAATTCTGCATTGATTCATGCTTCAATTTTTAGAGGTTCTCTTCTGGTTTTTGCTTTTGTTTACTCGGAATAATTTGAATTTTAAACTAACTAGAAAATGTTTTAATGTATAATAATCATGCATATTACAGAACCAATAGTTTTGTTCTTTTAGCAGCTTTTGACTTTGATACAATTTTTTTTTTAATAACTAGAGTCTAAAGTTGCTAAATTAAAAGAGTTATTTTACTTCCTGTCAGTGTCGCTAACAATTCAAACCAGCACTGAAAAATGATAAGAGCTACACTAACGTCTGTCTTCTCACTTTACTTGTTATGTGTTTAAGAACTCAAGACTTTTTTTTAGGGAAATCAAACAAAATAAGATTTTTTTTTTTTTTTTTTTTTTGAAACAAAATGATTATTGAGCCGAATAAATTTAAAAAAATTTTATTATTATTTTATTTTTGTTAAAAGGATTATATAATAAAGTTCATTATAAGTTATTATATGTTTTCTATTATCACAATTTTTATTTAAGTTTTTATAATTTTAAGTCTGTAATTTTAAATTAGAATCGTATAAAATGCCACTAAAAACAAAAAAAAACAAAACAAAAAAATAAATAAATAAATAATAATAAAAACAGAATAGGCTTAACAAGAACTCAATATGTTTTTTGTTACATTCTTAAACAAGAAATGCAAAATTATTTATTATATTATAAATTACTATCTCGTACAAAAGCTATAAAATTTGAAATGATAAAACAACAAATTCTTCAGAAAGAAAGCTTTTAACAAAAAATATTAAAAAGAATTAACAAACATAAAAATAATGTGTTTTATTTAAATTTTATTTATTGCGAAATAAAACTTGTACCAAGTGAAGACAAAATAAACATTGCGAATCTTTGGCCCTTGAAAATCAATAAAAAAAAATATTTTTGAAAAAATGATCTATAATTATTGTATAAAAAAAGAAAAGAAATTAAAAAAATATTATTTTCTGATGAAAAAATAAAAATGCTTTTTTATAATGTTTAAAAATAAGTCTGTTTTGGTGTCTAATTTTATTTTAAAGGTTTTCATAAAAAAAAGAAAAAATCCCCGTTACTTTCATATATATGTATATATATATATATATATTTTTTTTTTTTTTAATTTTCATTGACAAAGAAAGTTTGGTAATGGCATTATTATTATTTTATTTTTTATTTTATTATTATTTTTTTTTTTTTTTTTTGTTTAATCTTGAACAGGGGCACCAAAACAGTTTGATTAAAATTAAATATCAAAAAATTAAACTTACAAATATACAAATTTGTTTGCCATTCCAAACGGCCTTAGATTTCGTTTTTATTTATTTTTTTTAAATTGTTTTTACTACTGAAAAAGTTTTATTGCTGACAAGAAAAATAAATAAAATTTTTATAAACCTTTAAATTTTAAGTCACCAAAACAGTTAACAAGAAAATAATATTTTTTTTTCTTCTTTTCTTTATATATTTTTTTCTTATATTGTCCTGTGTCGCTCTCATTCTCTCTTCGCTTTTTTTGTTGTGTGTGTATGTGTGGTGGGGTGTCATTTGCCTTTTTTCGACTTTCTGGGTCGGGATCCGAAAAACAATGAAAATTTTAAATACAAAATAGATCTGGATTTCTGCCAATACAATGGAGCAAATGCCGGTAAGTATTTCCTTTAATTAAATTTTTATGTAAAATTAAAAGATGCCATAAATATTCAAAGAATGATAAGATATTCAAAATGAAAACATGTTTAGTCATCAGTTTGGTTTGGAAATCTTTGAATTAAATTGAGTTGCAGATCTATTACCATATTAAGGAAAGACGGGAAGGACAGATTGTGTTACATAGTGAACACAATACAAATTTTGTATTGAATTTACACACAAAAAAAACAAATTTTCGTGAAGAAGTCTTCCAAAGGAAGACGAAATATTGAAAAATACATTAAATATTAAAAAAAAAAACAAAAAGGACCTTGAGCTGAACGAACTATTTGCAAATATTGAAAAATGTATAAACAGTAAAAAAATTATAAATAGCTTGTTTTCTATGTTTCCCAGCTATCTATATGTCGACATTTCATAGGAACTACCTTAATCATCAGTAGACTTTGGAAATTTTTGAAAGATATTCTCAAACATTCAACTTTATATCCCAACAATCCAAATAAATTGATGAGAATTTAAAAAGAAAAATGCTCTAATAATATTCGTCAACACAACACAAAAAACAAGCTTTTCTATTTATAAACGTCTCTAACATTTCTTTACACCTTTCAAAGAAATGTTAGAGACGTTTATAAATACAATTAATAAATAAAAATAGGAAACATCGTGTTAATTATAATAAGCCGATTAAATAACTCATCATTCTCTGTTTTATTTTTAGTTTAAAAATCATCAGTAAATTTATATGTATTATTTTGTTTCTTGCTTAGATGTGGTGTCCGCCTACTCCTCCACAAGACAATGATGATATTTACATCGACTATTCTCTAAGCTTCATGTACGATATGGAGCCCATTCCAGAATCGGAATTGCCACCTGTCTACATCAAAAAAGAATATAAACGTTCTCGATCAGACGCCGGTTTTATGATAGATGGCAACAAGAGACCAGCAAAGATACGACGTGAAGAAATGTTTAGTGCGCCACGTTCGCTATTCGATAGACCGTCACCAGCTATAGCGAAAATTAGACGCGATTTAAAGAATCAACGTTATAGAGGACAGTTCAAACCGAATGTTCAGATACCTGGTTTAAAGCCTCAAATGCCTCTGAAACCTTTAACAGAACCTGAGGGTATGATCGAATGGTGTGTATTTGAAGACATTGCTATCCTCCATGTTTTGGTAAATTTGCAAGGATTACCCTGCAACTTAATGTTGCTCTCACCGGGGCACACACCAAATTGGGATTTGGTGGCAGAAATAGTCAACACTTTCTCGAAAACTTTTCGATCTCCCAAGCAATGTAGGTGGCGTTATGAGACAATAATACAACCACGCGAGGAGGGTAAACTTGTGGAAAGTCCCAAGAAACAGAAAAAGCTAAAGACGGCCTTAAAAACGGAATATCTAAAAAGTCCATTGAGATGTCTAAGAACTACGCAGCAGTATGTCAACGACAATAATACAACATTTACTAAAATCATGCGTTCTCGTTTTGACTGTATAAAGACGGCGTATTTGAAAAAGGCACCAGCTCCCAAGAGACATTTTAGCACCCCAAGCTCTATGAATCCCAAGCACATGGAAGTTTTGCAAGAGTTTGGTATAGTTAATTATGATCAACCCATATCTCCGCAAAATATTGCCATCATAAGAGCTAACAAGTTGCGAGAAAAGCAGAGGGCACAATGTCCACCGCCGCCTCCACCGGCGGTATCGCAGACGTCACAAGTTTGCCAAGGAGTGCAACAACAGCAACAACAACAACAACCGTGTGGCGTAACCACTTCCAATACAGTTAGTATTGTTCAACAACAGACGAATCAGGCCGCACATCTGCAGGAACTGGTGCAGCAGCAACAACAACAGCATGCTCAACAGGTACAAGTGACTTCCGCGCCTCCCGGACTACATACGCAACAATTACAGATTCATCAGCTATCGGCTGCTGGTGGAGTGCCTCAACAGCAAGCCCAACAACAGACAACAACAGCAATTGTTCTCCAACATGGTGGAAATACCGCTCAGCAGATGCAACAACAACAAACAGTTGTTAACAGCGGAGTAAATCAAACTACCCAGCAACATTTAGTGAGACAACACGGGGGCACTACCACCACGCAAATTGTTAAAGCCATTGTTGCACCCCAATCTGGTCTGCTCACTACAAGCCAAATGCAGCAATTGCAACAACAATCGAATAATTCACAAACGAGTACTGGCCAAACACAACATGTGCAATTGCAGCAACAAACTTCAGCCGGCAACTTGGTAGCCACACCAGCTTCAGTTTCAGTTGTACTCACAACACCTGTCCAATCAATATCTTCCGCTGTAACAAATCAGCAGCAACATCATGGCAGCCAAGTATCCTCTTCAGCAGCTCAAATTGTTTCTTTATCACCACAACAAACCATCGTGTCGAGTTCGCCACAAGTGGGAAGCATAGTACAGACCCAATCGCTGCCACAAGTGGTATCGGTTTCACAACTTGCTACCGTCGGCACTGTGCTGACAACATCAAGTGGTATGCAACAACCAACAGCTACTGTTACAACTCTCAATACTTCGGCTTTACGAGCCCAAAGAATAGTGGCTGCACCGAGCGGAACAACTCTACAAGACGTAGTTTTGCAACAGAGATCGGCGGGCAATCCAAGCCCCACCATTGTATCCATGTCCAGTTTGGGAACTAATGTCGCCCAAGCACAACTACAGGCTACACAATTCCAATTGGCTTCCATGCCTGCCGGAACCCAGCAAGTAGTTACCAAAGGTATACGAGTTGGCTCCCTACAACAGGGGCAGAAAATTGCGGCTGCTGCTCAAGCCAGTAGCAATCAACAAGGTCAGCCCCACACTCACATACAGCTCTATAGACAGCGTCCACAATTAAAAGTTTTGCAAGCTGGCAGTCCTGGTCAGCAGGGGCAACAAACAGTTGTGCAAACTGCTTCGGGGCAAACGGCCTTAGTCAACGCTCAGGGTACAATTATACAGGGAAGTCTTATGCAAACTGGTTCTGGACCTACAACTGTCCAAGTTGTACAGGGACAAAAGGTGGCTGTTGCAACATCGAATGTAGCCGCTACAACGCCAAGTGCGACTGGCGTTGTCACAACTGTGGCAGCTTCACAAGTTCATCAGCAACAGGCTCAACAGACAAGAGCACAGTTTATTAAACAAGTGGCCGCCGCTGCTGGTAAACAAACAATTACCCGTCAAGTGGGTGAAACTGACATGCTGTTGGTCAAACGACAAATGATATCAGCTGCTACCCAACAAAAGGCCGCGCAGGTCTTGCAACAGGGTGGACAAATATTCGCCACCACTACTGCACAAGGCATACAGTTGCAACAAACATCGGTATCCTCAGCGCAAGGCTCAACTACACTACAACAACAGGGCACCTCACAACAGGTGGTACAACAAGTAACACCGCAACAAATTGCCACGTTAGTTAAAACATCGGTGGCAACATCTGGTGCCGGCAATACTAATCAAGGCATAACTGTTAACACAGGACAACAACAAACTCAAAATACTGTCAACATGGCGCTATCTCAACTCAAACCTGGCGGCCAGATTAAAGTTACTATGGCCAATCAATCACAAATGCGTCAGCTGCATATGCAACAACAGCAGTTGGCAATGCCACGAAAAATATCACGCATGACGCAAATACAAGCTGCTCAAGCAGCCAATCAACAGCAGCAGCAAAGCACCACTATTACACAAACAAATAATCCTCAGCAACAACAGGGAACACAAGTTACCCAAAAGACTGCATCAACTGGGTCGGCAAACTCCTCCTCGAATACAGGAGGTGTCCAAACACAATTGGTACACATACAGAACACCAAATCTCTGCCCAGTTCGGTGACAGTACAGCAAATACAACAGGTAATGCGGCAAGGACAACAAGGGACACTGGCCACGGCTGGATTTGTTTTGGGTAAGACCAGTGTTGGTCGAGTTATACCGGTTTCGGTGGCATCGCAACCCAATCAAAGACAAACCATACAGGTAATTAGAAATTAAATTAAATTTTTAACAGACACTTCCAGTTGTGCGAAACCTAAGCAACTTTTCACAATTAACTAAACAGCTTTTAAGATTTTTCAAAAAAAAAAAAAACTTAATTTATTCACAATTACACATTTTATTTATATATTGCAATAACTAGTCATTCTAATCATATCAACGAATTTTGAAATTATTTAAGTATTCAAATCTTAATACTAAATGCAAAAAATTTATTAAGTTCAGATAATGCTAGACAAAAAATTTTATTTTGCTCCAATTATATCGGTAAAATCACTTATTAAACGCTCTGATGGTGGCAAGGGTATCCGCTAAGATTAAGTATGTTCCGTACATGAGTTTTGGGTGAAGTTCGAATTTGCTGATATACCTTGTCGCATAATATGAAATTCAAGCTTCAAATGCTCCAACAACGTCACATAATATTTACTGTTAATGGTATTTCCTTTCTCGAGATAGTCGGTGAATATTACGCCACGAGCATTCCAAAATACCGAGGCCATAATCTTTCCAGCCGATTGTTTCGCTTTCGGGTGCTTTGGACGAGGTTCACCAGTTGCTGTCCACTCAGATGACGATAGTTATGACTCCGGAGTGAAGTGGTGGATCCATGTTTCATCCATTGTCAAATATCGACGCATAAATTCCGGTTTGTTACGTTTTAAAATGACCAAACACTGCTCAGAATCATCAACACGTTCTCGTTTTTGTTCAAGAATGAGGAAACGTGGTACCCACTTTCAACAGAGCTTTCTCATAGTCAAATGCTCATGCAATATAAAGCCCACACGTTCTTTTGATATCTTTACGATATCAGCTTACTCACTCAACTTCACTTTTCGATCATTCAAAACGATTTTGGTAGATTTTTTCCATGTTTTCTGGTGTTACCGCCTCATTTGGGCGTCCACTGCGTTCTGCATCATCAGTGTCTCTACGACCACATTTGAAATCAGCCAAACAATGCTGTATTGTTGTTTCTGATGGAGCGGAGTCCCCATAACACTTCGCTTGAACGGTTTTTTCCCCATAAAGAAGCAGCGTAAAATTAAAACACGAAAATTTTTTTATCCATTGCTTTGAAAATAACAAAAGTAGCGTCGTCACTCTTAGCACAATAACTCACAAACTAATGAATAGAAATCATGAAATTTTAACAGCTGTCTTTTGAAGGTTAGAATTAACCGAAAAAAAGGTGACTGCGATAACACTAGTGCCATCTATATGTTTAATTATAAGTTCACTAAGCACTATAAGGAGAAGAACATGTCTGGAAGATGAAAAAAATAATCACTAATAACAATCAGCTCAAAGAAAAATGCATTTAAGTATACGTATATTTTCCAATTTTCCTTTCAGGTTGTTTCAGCCGCTTCAGCTCAAGCATTGGCTGCTGGAAATTTAAGAGCCCATGTTACTGGCGGACAAAATATTGCAGGTACCATCAAAGTAGCAACTTCTGGTTCACAATCCCAGACCCAACAAGCCATTATCACTGCAATACAGCAACAAGCTGCCGCGCAACAAAGTCAGCGCCAAAATGCCAGTCCCGTTCGTTTGCAAACGACAGCAGGTGGCAATTTAGTAGCTGTGGTGCAGCAGCAATCCCTGCAACAGCAGCAGCAACACCAACAGCAACAAAACGTTGTTGTTAGCTCATCAGGTGGAGTTTCAGGCAATCTGAATACATCGAATGTTACACAGGCTGAGATAATGACTATAACACAAACTTCTGCGGGAGCGACGATGACGTCGTCATCCGGCCAGCAGCAACAACAATCAGCAGCCGGCCAACAATCGGCCACACAGCAAGTTCGCACTTTGGTCAAAAAGAAAATCATGCAAATACGCAATGAAAACAAAGATTAAGAAAAATAAAAACTGAAAACCACTAACGGCCGAACATTAACAACACCGATCACCGAACATTAACATCCGCAAACTTTTAAAACGGCAAAGAAGCCAAAAATAAAATCTTTTGGCAACGATATTTTACACTATAGCTGTGTTCCACGTGAATAACGCAACAGTCCAAAGTAGTCCAAAAGTGTTCCACGTAACAATTTTTCTGCAATTTTGAGAGAAAATGAGAGAGTAATTTTTTTCATTTCCCTTCTTTGGGTAAGTTCGGACTAAAATTAAATAATCAGCTGTTTAATGTTTACATACATATAAATCTGAAAATGTAATAAGAAAAGTTGCAAATTGGAAAAGAGTTTTTGTTTAAGAATTAGTTAAAAGTAAAATGGAAGGTTGCCCAAACTAAAAATAACGTTGTGAAGTTGTAAACTGAACATGCAATTGCTGTTTGGCTTCTCATTTTATAAATAAGTACTATAAAAATCTATTGTAAATTTTACATTGCTTTTACTTCTACAGCTGTTACCAATAATGCATATCTTTTGTTTACATGATGTTATGCGTTTTAAGCGTCTAAAATCACTAAAATATATTATAATCTAAAAAGTAAGCAGCACTACAATTGCAAGATGTACAATTGTGGTTTTCGCGTTCGAGCAGTTTTGGGTAAAATTTGCAAATTTAGAGAGTAATTTGTTTTTTACTCTCATTAGTCCGAACTAGTCCGAGATCTCGTGGAACACACCTTATGTTGTGCTGGTACTTAAAAAGGGATCGCAATAAAGGCTTTCGCCTATAAAAATGCTTGTGAGCGTTAAAATTAAATATCGTAAAGCAGGCTCTAAAATAATTTTTCTGGTTTTCCCCCGTAAAAATAGAAAAAAAAAATACTTTTCGATCTCTGTTAATAAAAAGCTTTTTGTCAATATAGAAATTATAAAAAAGCGGAATTATGAAGCTGAAGAAACAACGAAGGCGTCTTTCTACTTAAATATTTCCTTTGTCTTGCATAAATTCATATTCATAAAAAAAAACTAGTATTATTATTTTGTAATACTTTAATTAGAAATACATATTTTATTTTCTTTTTTAGTCTGATATCCATTGTATGTATATAATGTCCATCAGAAAAATAAAATAAAAATACTAAACCTAGGTAAAATTGGTTTAAACTGTTCTTCTTTAGGAAAGTTACCATTTATTTTCGCAATTTGTTAACTTGAAAACAAAAGAAAAATAACTTTAATGCAAACATTAAGTGTATACATATAAGTAAAGTAATAAAAATATATATAATCTACATGTAATTAAAATTTACTGCTTTTTATATTACCAATAAAAATATTTAGTTTTAATCGATTTACTTTTAAACATTTCATTTAATAAAATTTGTGTACTCTACTTATTTTTTTTTTTTTTTTTTTTGCCAACAGAACTATACAATTTATGATGTAAATTAATTAAATTTAGTCTATTAATTAAGGGTAATAAAAACTTATTATAAAATAATATTATTTGTAAATGCTTTTTTACTATATGTGGATTTTGTGCCGTTTTTTCTCCAAAATTCGAGGCTGTATTTTTACAATTCATATATCAGTCGTAAAACAGCTCTGTATTAGTTTAGTTTTTTTTTTTTTTTTTTTTTTTTTTTTTTTTTTTTTTTTTTTTTTTTTTTTTTTTTTTTGAGAAATGCCTTTGTTTACCACGCGGCAACTTCTTATGTGAAGGTATAAGTCGTTATACAGACCTGTTCTAAAAATCACGTGCTAACAAAACACTTGCCGTTTCAAAAGCACAAATGTGATTTGTGTCTGTTTTGCAAATCACAATTGTGATTTTCGATGTGATTTATTCTCTTCTAAAGCACAAAAAATATACCTGCTTTTTGCTTCAATTTACTGGTATTTTTATTTTCAGGTTGAAGTTTTTTATTCGCGGTATTTTTTGCAAAATAAGGTTAATTTCTTCTAATGAATATGAAAGATAAAATAAACCAATGAACCAAATCAAAAAATAACACAATAAATCTTGCTACAAAATAAGCGTATCTAGTTTTTTGCTTCAGTTACACCCAATTTTCACGATGATTTTTTCAAACGTCTTAAAGTCATGTCTTTCATATTTGTGGGCAAATTTGATGGAAATGCAAGAGGGGTAAACAAAAAGGCACGAACTCTGTTTTTCGTGTTTTTTTTTCTAATTCCTTTTTGTTATCATTTGTAATTTTATTATTATTTTTCATTTACCTTCGTTCGGCAAGATGACTACATCGATAATAACAAAAGGATAAAAAGAGACAAACGATATTATTTTGCAACTACAATTGAAAAAAGACATGTCTTAAAAAATCATAGTCAAAATGAATAAAAAAACTTAATGGGGGCTATTCTGCGTTTCGATTCGGATCGAAATTTTTTCCGTCTGGCAACTTGGGTATTCTGCGTTTCGATTCCGCTCAGTTTCTTTCGATTGTGTGTATTCTGCATTACGATCGGAACTCCGTTTTTTTCAGTTGTTTTTTTGTTGACGGAGAAGTTTTCGTTATCTGTTTTTTAGTTAAAAAATTAAAAAAAAAAATGTAAGTAGAAAATGATATAAAATGTTCAGTAACGATTAAAAAAACATTTAAAATTATTTTATTTATTTTTTGTTTGTTTTAAATTATTAATTTTTGTACCCGAATCTGACGTGTTTTTTATGTATTTTCGCTCAAAAACAACAACACCAGAGCAGTATGAAAAATTGGCAAATTTAATGTCATCTAATGCAGACATTGCATGTGGATATCACAAGAAGTAGCAGTGTTCTGGGAGAAAAATGCTGGAATCATCAATGCACTAGTCCCTCCAACAAAAAATGCCTGCCTCATTATTTCTCATGTTGTTCTGCTCTCTGAAATAAAAAAAAATAAATAAATAAATGCAATACAGTGAATTAATCCCCTACAATTTTTATTAAATATGATCTTTCCATATTTAATCAAAACACTTAATTTTTTTTATTATGTGCCTTTCTTTGCACTGTAATATATTATGAACAATTAATTATAGTTTGTTTTTGTATATATATTTCTTTTTTCTTATTAAACTTTATCAAGAACTTATTTTTAATTATGTATACAAACAACTTTTTGTATTTAATTTGACATTTGTTTATGAAAACGATAACAAACTTGCTTATTTTGCAATTTCATTTCCACATTCCACAGTGATGCTATTAATTTTATAAACATTGTTGTCTTCTTCTTTTTCTTTCGATTCCGTTTTTTATCAGAATACCAATTTTCGATCGCAACGGAACTGAATGCGTAGACTTAATCGAAACGCAGAATAGGGGTGAATAAATGATTTTACTTAAATAATCAATAGAAAACACATTAAGTTATTTATTAATGTAATAAATTATCAGCCATATTCCAAGAACGCGCGTTCTGAAACCGCAATGCGTTTGGCAAAACGCCTAATTGATTTTTAGGTGTTTTGAGGAACGCGCGTTTTACTGGCGTTTAGGAGTTTTTTCCGAAAAAATACAACATGTGTTTTACATACGTATATATGTATATGGTAGTAATATAAAACAAACAAAAAATTTACAACAAATAGAAAAAATTTTCAATTTAGTTTTCTTTATGAAAATGGTAAAATTCTTTAAACTTTTTATTGAAATAAAAAGGAAACATATTAAATTTTAATTGTGAATAATTTTATTGCCTTTTGCAAGTTCAGTTTTAGCAAATTCAATTAGTTCACTTCAATATATACATGCGAGTTGAAGTCGCCAATTTTAAGCGATATGCGTTTTCCAGAACACCTATTTCTTGCGTTATACGTTTCTCAGAACACCTATTTGTCGTTTTCAAATCGAAAACGCTAAATTTAAGCGATTTGCCTTTCTCAGAACATGCATGTATGAAATTCAAAATGAAGTACGTGCAAAAATTAGGATGTGGTTTTAAATTGATTGCAAGTTAGCTTACCTGTTTAAAATCACAAAAATCAGAAATATTTTATGTGCAGAACACTTTTTATGTGACTTAAAATCACTTTCACAAAAAGTGATTTGCAGAACAGCCTTGATAGTTAGTCACAGCGCCGTTGCAAATTACTGTTATTAGCATCGTGGTGGGTATAAGGTCTTCGTTACTCCGTCCATACTGTGCATTCTATACTTCGAAAATTTATTTGCAAAATAAATACTTGGAATCATTTTCCCAATTGGTAAAGTGTTTCTTATCTGTATCTGTTTCATCCCCCAGCATAATTTCTAATCTAATCGAACCGGTTTGAAAATAAAACTAAGTAAATCAATTGTTAAAAAACTATTGCGTCATAAACTCTGAAATTGTTGCAAATTAACACTAAAAATTGGGATATAATTTTTGTATGATGTTTGTTGGTGTTGTATTTATTGTAATTATGCCACTACCTGTAAAAAGCTGCCTCGGTTTCATCTCTGTTTACTTTGTGTACGAGTACATCTTCCGATTTAATTGAAATATTTATGTACAATATAATTAATTTTAATAAATCGTATTTATATTTAACGATCCTTTATTGTTACATTAAACCCTCAAATACAAAATTCTAAAGCAAAATACGAAGAAAAAACGATATTAGACATAAGTTTTTCACCACCATATACCCAAATCACTGAACAGCTCATCTGAGGAAGGTAATTTGAATTCATCGTTTAACCATTCTGCCTCCTCACCATCCTGCTTATCCTTACAGCCATATTCCTTCTTATAACCCATCTTACGCAAATCTTCTGCATCGTCTTCGGCCTCTTCATCGTCGTCTTCAACTGCTTCAAGAGTACTAAGTTTTTGAATGGGTTTCAAGCGTTTTACCGCGCCGGTTGTCGATTTCATGGGCTGCACTTTTAGTATTTCATGCCAGTTTTCTGTGGGCGGCACTATTGTTGCAGTCTCTACCTGAGCTTTTGATAATTTGGGCAATTGTATTTTTTCTTCCTGCACATTTTCGATTTTCAATTCGTTTGCCGCTAAGCGTACGATGCGTTCGAAAAACTGAGCCAAGTGCTTACGGAACCGGCTATAGTTGAAAATATCGTGACTGGTATTGGCGTCCATCATATTATTTTGATGATTGCTGGTTTTGGAGCGATTAAGGGGACCGTAATGATGCAGCATATCGATACCAGGAGCCATGGACTCTTCCCAACTCTGAAAGCATGGACACTCAGTTGATTGTTAAGTGATTACGAAACATTATTATGCCACAATTTACCAATTCCGTCCAATCTTCAGCTGGCGTAGTCAAGACCGAGTTAACCACTTTAATAATCTTTTCTTCAAGATTTAAGGTTGATATTATAAATTTTGCCACAACAAGCGAGCAAGACAAATCGCAGCGTTGTCTGTAATAAATTAAACATATGTAAGCGATTTAGCAGATGATTTAAGATAAGTCTCAGACTCTCAGGAATCAAATTTTAAGCTGGTTTTTTTCTATTTGCCTAACTCTTTTCAAATACTCTACCTTAACTCATCTTTGCGCATGTCCATTAGCTTATCGCCTTCCGCTATCAAATGATCATAGTTCTCCTCGATTTGCATGACCAACGTTTCTTTGGGTTCATCGTCTAATTTTTCTTGTAATTTTCGCTGAAGATCTTTGAACTTTTGCCAAAGTTCATCCAACTCTAACTAAAAATATGGAAGAAAACTTCAATATTAAAAAAAAAATACAAGAGATTCCATATTGACGATTAGGAGGGAAAATCTGGGAAAAATTTGACAACTGCCAAAAAGCGATAAGAATATTGCATAAATTACACGCTGTTAATGGCGCTGCTGGAAAAGGGGTAAAATTAATAAAATGAAACAACATAACGAAGAAGAGAAAGAATTTTTTCTTCAAGCTGACGCTAAAAACAACAAGCAATACTGCTCGTATAATGAGAACATATTGATTTAATTACACAATATTTAATATTATTCAATTAAAACCAGAAATTTTTTTTAATTATGTTTTTGTATGGGGACACCCTAATGATAGAAACTATTAAAATGTTGGCTTAACAAAAAATATTGAAAGTCGGTCATATAGTTGGCACCTTTAAGAGTACTTTGGGGCTAGTTTGGGTGGTTGGTCCAAAAATGTTAAAAGCGAATATTTTGTGTGTGAGCCCCCTTAAGGAGGATATTTAGGGGGAAATATTGGTCTTACATTTAATCCCCCTAAGAGCGACTCAGGGACAGTTAAGAAGCTTTTTGTGGATTTTCTGACGTTTTGAACGACCTTTGGACCCGATGCGAAGCCATTTATCCCCATCTTACTGTCCTAATTTTTTGGCTCATGCATTTTTTTCTACCAAACCCCACAAAATAAGAGGATAGTTAAAAAGCAAGGCTAGTTCATCAATCCCAACTCTCATAAAGAATGATCAAGCATTCACCGACCCGGTCGACAAAGCTAACCTGTTGGCAGAAATCTTTGCAAGCAATTCCTGCTTGCCGGAAAGCAGTCAACCACTTCCCGAGCTCGAGAGAGTATATGTAACTATGCCAAAGATATTTTTCCGTGCTCGAGCAGTCAAAAGGCTTTTGGCCGACCTCGACATTAATAAGATTCCTGGACCGGATGGCATTTCAGCACTGGTCTTGAAACAGTGTTCTTCTACGCTTGCGCGCTCGTTAGCATTCCTCTTCAGCAAACTTTACCATGTTGATGAGTACCCATCGTGTTGGAAGGTTGCTAATGTAACGCCAATCCCTAAAAAAGGGGAGGCAAACAACCCTGAAAATTACCGCGAAATTGCAATTTGTTCTGCGCTTTCCAAAGTAAAGGCCGGTACGGAGTTCTTACAGAAATTCACGTTTGGAAATATACATTCACTTCTACACGGAAAAATCATTGTGTAGATTGGTGTAGCAAAGCTATAAGATATATGAAAATACTTACCTCATGCCATGTTCACCATCCAAATATACGGCAAACAATTCTTCCTCCATTTTATTAACAAATTGTCAAAAACTCCGTAGGCAAATAAATGCATGAACATTAGTTTTTGTTTCAGTTAACGAAAAAAAGTCATCACTTTTACTTTTAACATACTTGTAATAATAAAAAAAATATCAACCTGAAATTCCGTAACTCTTTTTACACACAATTCTTATGGGAACCTGAATTTCCGTAAGAACTGCGTAATGGAAAGTAGGGCTAATTAGCACCTTGTGAGGTATCTAGAGTCACATAAATTACTTTGTGATCGTCAGTATGGATTTCGTAAAGTTAGCTCTACTGGAGATCTTTTGGCATATCTCTCAGAGAAATGGTGCCACTCAATCCATCACTTCGGTGAAAGCAAAGTGATGGCTCTGGATATTTCCAAAGCGTCTGACAAAGTGTGGCATCCTGCACTACTGGCAAAACTTACTGCTTTTGGTGTCGGTGATGACTTTTCTCGGTTTATATCGAGCTTTCTCAGGGACCGTACAATACGAGATGCTATAGAAGGGGTCTCCTCAAACGAGTTCAAGATTAATTCAGGGGTACCGCAAGGCTCCGTTCTTTCTCCTACTCTATTTCTTATTTTCCGCAACGACCTTCTCTATCAAACTCCCAACCCTATCCACTCTTTCGCAGATGACAGCAGCATTTGCCATTCGTACTCTTTCAGTAATAGGCCCAGGCTATTCGAGATCGTTGACAAGAGTCTAAATATGAATGACTCACTGAATAGTGATCTTCTATTAATCTCCGAATGGGGTCGTAAAAACAGAGTCGCTTTTAACGCTCGTAAGACCCAGTGTTGTTTATTAACACACAAACACACGACGGCAGGTGCTGTTTCATCTGCACTCATGGATGGTATAAATATTGAGGAATAGGTTGCTCTTGGAATGAAAATACAGTGTGATGTTCGTGGGAATAATCATATTTTTCATGTCTCTAAAGAGCATTCAAGCGCCTCGGGTTTTTGAAACGGTGTAAGATGTAATTCACTCCATCCGAACTCCTTGCTATTTATACCACCTATATCCGAGCGAAAATGGAACACAACTATCATGTTTGGGCCGTTGCCCCAAAGTCTATTTTGGGGTTGGTGTAATGCTTGTACGATTCCTCAGGCAATCGACCACAAATGGATGAGCTCTGGACGATGAACGCATATTACGCATAAATGTGCGAGTTCCGGAAACAATCTCCCTAATTTCGTCAGAGCAAAATCCATTGTAGTAACGATAGAGCAGAGTAACGCACCCTACACTGTGACGATGCTCCAGTGAGTCTAAGAGTTGGTTACCCTACTGTCACTGATAAGCTTATTCGCCCTCTCCTGCACACGGTCGAGTATAGTATTGGAGGCACCGGTCCAAACCGGTGAGTTGTGTTCCATTTTCAGTCGGATATAAGTGGTATAAATAGTAAGAAGATCGAATGGAGTGAAGTATATCTTACACCGTTTCAAAAACCCGCGATACTTGTATGCTTCTTTAGAGACATGGAAAATGTGTTCATTCCAGCGAACATCACACTGTACTTTCATACCAAGAACATCAAGAACACCCGATTCCTCAATACTTACTCGTATACCATCCATGAGTACAGATGAAGCAGCATTAGCGGTCGTTTGTTTGTGTGTTAATAAAAAGCACTGGGTTTTATGAGCATTAAAGGCGACCCTGTTTTTGTGACCCCATTCGGAGATTAATAAGAAATCACTATTTAGTGAGTCATTCATATTTTGCCTTTTGGCAACGATCTCGGATAGGCTGCGCCTATAACTCCGTAAAATCGTCAAAATTTTGTTTTCAAGCTACATATGTACATAATTCTGAGAAAACACAGACTTTGTTGATTTTTAAAGCAAAAGAGAACGCAGATTTTGATAAAATTACGTAATTTCTACCAACAAATTGCACATGATGTTTTTTGGTGTTTTTATTTGGTGTTGATTATAATGATACTAACAAGAGAAATAGAAAGGGACACGAACCGCTATTTCGGAAGGCATTATTTTAAATTACAGAAATGTAGAAATATAAACAATTGAGAGTATTCTCGAAGTTCTCAGCCAAGAAATAAATGCGTTACTAGTGAATTCTGCCCTTCCTAAAGCTTTTTAATACCCGTCAAAGTTTGAAAAGGAAATTAAGTGCAACCACTGAAATCATCCTTGAAAATAGGGGCATGGAAATGTTGTTTTGAAAAAATATTTCTAATCGTTTCTAAGCGTTTCGTGTTAAATGCGAGCGTTTACCGTTTGTTTTCTAATATTTTCCTGGGTCTCATGATGCACATCAATTCTGTGCAAAATCGGTTGGGCCGGTATAAATGCGGTTGAGGAAATATGTCCGATCTTCTTAGTCGACAATCTCTCTTCTAGACGTTCCATAATCAAAGGAAATGTTTCCAGGTGATCAGATTGTATTCTAAAATTGAATTCGAGATTATTTTTAGATTAAAGGGGAAAAGTTTGGAGTTTCACCTTAAGCGATTTGAATTTTTGGCCGCTACTATTGTTAAAATTTCTTCCTGGTTTTCGTCGGCTGTTGTGAGGAGCATTAGGCCTAAGGCTTGCACATCTGATTCCCAGCTTAAAAATTCCGGAAAGAAATCGGTTAATTTTTGATCAACTTCTTTGCAATTAAAGCTGAAAGTCAATTTAATGCCGGCTGCTTTCTGCGGTTGTTTCATTTTGAAAAACATACTTAAAGGCAAATGGGCATATTGGTATATAACCCTGGGTATGCCCCGATATGTTATATAAGATACGACCGCCTCCACACGGGCCGTTGATAAATGCAACAGATCGGCAATATAAAAATCTAATTCCATTTGTTGTTGAGTATCCGCTTTTATTTCGATATAGGTGAGAGCATCTTGTGAACATTTAATGCCATCGGGAAGATTAAACACAACCTGAAGTTCGGCCAAGTCAACATTGGAGTGCCATTTTAAAAGCCCTGAGCAAACGGGTAATTCCTTTAACGCCACGTTGGCCGGGATGTCTAAAAGTATGGTATCAGCATCGTCTTTGACACTATTATCTATACAAAACGAAAGCTGAACATCTTCATAAGACTTCTTATTTATCACTTCCATGTCTTGGATGTCGGTGGCTTCTTTAATTTCCTGTTCGAGCTGTGTAAACTCGTCTACGGCCTGTTGAAATGACAGTTCTTGCATATTTAAGGGCGGCACTTGAAATATATAAGGATCTGAGCCCAAATAACCTATTCTTAGTTTGCCAGAAGGGCCCAGGCTAACTATTGCTCCGGGTAAGCCCATTAAATTTGAGCGCTGTATGGCTACGGGAGACTCGTGCTTAAATTGAGCTGCCCAAATGATGCTGGAATTTTCGTAAACGAAAATCTTTGAGGATTCAGAAACTACAATAGTTATTAAGCGGGAAGAGGGTTCTGAAAGGAGAGCAAAGGGTATTTTTTTAAAGAATAATGTGCTGTTTACAGAGCACGAACAAGCGACCTGTCTATAAAATTTGTATGAAAAGTGATAATTTTTCTAGACTAGTCATTTGTATGTGTTCGGTAAACAGCACATACATTTTGAGTGCTAATAAGAAAAAAAAAAACACACTCACCCCAGTAGTAGCCCACCACAAAGGTGTGAAAACATTTTGGCGCGTAATCAAGTTTTAAAATAAATTCCACTTTTCCGGCGTCCGTTAAACACATAAGATTTCTTTCACCCAGTATCATAATTGAAGCATAATTACTGTGTTTTGTGGTAAGCGTTAGAAAAGCTATCTCGTTATTAAAATTTTTGACTTACCTTTTGGTTTGCACTACATTTATATCCAGGATACCTTCTCCCAGACACACAGACCACATTGGCTGATAGTATGACTTGTTGATAGAAGAATGGGAAAGATCTTGGTAGCTAATGTGTGAATTAGAATTAAAAAATATAGATAAAGGATTTATATTTGAAAACAAAAAATTATTTGCAGTTGACTCTTCTGAATCATACCGCCAGTTTACTAATCTCGACAGCGTGCTTTCGTTCGCAATCTAAGCGAAAGAAAATTTGTATTTTGATTGAGTTTAGACACATCGTTCGCAAAGAAAAAAGTTAGACCAACCCAAATCAATTTTCTTTCGCTTAGTCGACTTACTTGGAATTTTGCGTGCTTTAAATCATGTATGTTTGCTTGTGTATTATGTTTTTGGGTTTATCTTGTTTGTGTGAATGTGCTGTGCATTTATAACAAGCAGATCAACGGCTGCACAGTGGGTTAGATATGATACAAATATGTAGCAATATGTTTAAACACTTTACTCGATATTCCTCTCAGTAATTTAAAATAATTCTTGTTAATGTAAACTTACCTATAACATTCCAAATTCCAAGCTGAGGCTAAACGGAAAAAACAATCCGTTCTTTCACAATACACAATTGGTGTGGGCAAGGAACGATGACCGGGAAATTTACATTCATACGAAATACCATCCTGTTCATAGAACGTCAATGACCCATCCAAATGAACAACGCAAAAAAACTCACGACCCTTTACTTTGCCAAAATGTCCTTTGCAAAATGAGAAAGCAGTACGTGGAAAACGATGCTCCATCAGCTGTTGTAAACTCAGTTGGGCACCATGTTCGGCTACACCTCCAACATGGGCGACATTGTAAATGGCTACGCAGTTGGGATGTAAAACGGCCAATTGATTTGAGCTTTCCTTACAATTATTGCTAAACAAAATTCAAATAAAATCGTGGAACGAAAAATAAATAGAACTTACGCGCTGAAACGGCCAGCATAAACACCCAATATGGGTGCTTCTGTAAACAGTTCCAATAGTAAATCGGTAGGCTTGTAACTAGCACTATTACCATTCGCATCCACTTCATAGCTGGGATAGAATATACTTATATGTCCAGTGTGTGAGCCCACAACAATATGATCTTTTTCTTGATCGTCTAAACCAAAACGCGCACACAACAAACTGGCCACATCATAATTTTCCTCCAAATCCGCACACTGGGCCGTCCACCAATTGCAGACACTGAAAAGGGACATTTTCGAAAACTATTTTTTTTTCTTAAATTCTAATTAATTGTTTAAACATTTTGTCTGCAAATGATACAATTTACGTTTTTTCTGTTTTAGTTGAAAACTTTATAATAAAAACAAAAAAAGATATGAATTTTTCTTTAGTTTATGTTTTGGTCTTGTCTACGTTGCCTGGATACCAGTTGCATGAAGAACGAGAATCCATCAGGTGTTGTTTGTAGCTGGCAAAAGTGGTGAGTATTCATTTATTAAGGGTCGTTGAATATATTGCTGAATATGAGTGGTTAAATGATAACAACAATTAACTTGTAGATTTAATTATTTTATAAGAAAAGGGAGTTCAGAGAGCACTACAAAAATTAACGAATTAAATATATTGTATACCCAAACATTTTCTGGAGAAGATGTTAAATTTAATAAGAAAAGGGAAGGACGTCCAGGTAGTTGTTTTGAAAACACTACAAGGTGGAAAGGATATTCTATTTGTTGCGGATTTATCAATCCCGACGTCGCAGTGGTCCAGTGGACATCGCGAGTTAATTTTTTAAGACTAGGGATTCTTACGTAATTGCTCGTCGATAATTTTGTTAAAAGTTCAATATTCGGCAAAAACGTGTTGGACCGAGTGTGAATTTAATTAGTTCATGGGTACAGAAATTACGCCCAACGCTTCGGCTATGAATTCCCCACGACCACGGCTCCGTCAAAATTCAAGGACTGAAAGCAGTTTACATGAAAACTCGTGACTTTCAATACGGAAAAGAGCGATTATTCATGAAATTTTAAAAAAGGATCTGAGGTTCCATCCTTTTAAAATTCAAAACAAAAGTCACTTTGATTTACGCAAAAAGTTTATGATACGATGTCGTACTGTAAATCCTATTTTTTGGAGCGACCAAATCCATTTTCACTTAAACGGCCACGTCAACAAACAAAACTGCCATTACCGGTCTCCAAAAAACGGCATCACTGGCAAAAAACTTTTTTTGAAAAAATTTTTTGTTGAACCCAAATATTGCTTAGTTCTGCTCTAGAACGCGTTTTTAGCGAAATAGAGGCAAACAAATTTTTTTTGACATTTTTTGTTGAACCCAAATTTTGCTTCTTTTTGCTCTAGAACGCTTATTTAGCGAAATAGTTGTTTAGTTAGTAAAATGTTTTTTGCGTTTATTTCGGTAAATAAGCATCCTAGAGCAAAAATAAGACAATTTTGGTATCAAAAAAAATTTTTTTCAAAAAAAGTTTTTTTTGCGTTTATTTCGCTAAATAAGCATTCTAGAGAAAAAAAAGAAGAAAATTTTGGTATCAAAAAAAAAAAAAATTAAAAAAAAGTTTTTTGCATTTATTTCGCTAAATAATCGCCCTAGAGCAAAAATAGCCAAATTTTGGTATCAAAAAAATTTTTTCAATAAGGTTTTTTGCGTTAAAATGAAAAAAAAAAGTTTTTTTTTGCGTTTATTTCGCTAAATAAGCACCCTAGAGCAAAAAAAAAAAGAAATTTTGATACCAAAAAAAAAAAATTTTTTATAAAAAATTGTTTGCGTTTATTTTGCTAAATAAGTGTCCTGGAGCAAAAGTAAGAAAATTTTGGTATCAAAAAAATTAAAAAAAAGTTCGCTAAAAAACATTTTGTGTGGAAATCGCTCAAAAAATTTAGTAACTTTCATACAAATATGTTCTATGAACAACACGTTAGTTTGTTGCCTTTTTACACAGCTCTAGATATCACTTACACTTTTTTATTTTTGTCGCCAATTACTTTTCTCATAAGCAAGGTGCATTAACGTATACACGGTGGCAGCACTAGAGCAAAATTACAACAATACAACAAAAACAGGCATCTGGTAAGCTTGTAACTATTTTCACAATTATAAACTATGAATGTACCTTTTCATAATTATAAATTATATTTATTTGAATTATTTTTATGTTCACAAAATAATTTGTATATGTTTAATTCAGAATGAAACACTAAATTCACTTTCAAAAATGTAAACAATACATTTGACGTATATAGCTTCCTATATTGCCAGTAGCAAAAAATTGTCACATGCCGTAGTGCTGCCACCGTGTATACATTAATGCACATTGCTCATAAGCAAGTATTTTTACACAAATGGTTTTACTAATATAGATATACTTTTTGTCGAATTGCAATAAACGTCAATAATTGTCAAATCGTCATTTTGCTAAATGTGGGCATGATTTTTGACGATTATCGTCAAAATGACGATTTATCGTCAAATCTGGCAGCTATGAATCAGCCGCTCAATTTTTCTCTTCTGCTTGACGCCGTTGGTTAGTGACTTTGTACTTTAACAATTGTTTATATTATTGGCGCACAAAATAAACCTCTGTCAGCTTTCAGCTTATCATACAAAATAAAATAAAGCAAATGAATTTTGTTGTTAGCAGTAGTTTGAAATTAATTTGTTGCGTAAGTTCGAAGAAAATATTAATGTTGAAAACTCAGATCAGCAGAAAATGTTACTTTCATTGCACAATAACAGACGAGAACAATTTTGTATTATTTTAAGAACAGACGGACTAATTAATGCGGCATAACATGTATACGTATACACAGCATTGTGTATGTATTCGTGTTTTTGTATGCATTTGATTGCTTTTCTTGTATTGGTTTGTTCTGCTTCTGCCGGCATAAAGCTGGTAGAGAAAATCATGCCTACAAAATATCACTTTCATCCCCCCGTTCGCCAACAAGTTACCGCACAATTGTTCTCTTCTGTTGTTGTCCATTAAAGTCATGAGTTGTGTTCATTTACTATTTTTTTTGTACAAATTTGTAACAATTGTTATTAGAAAGCGTTTATTAACCCAAAAAATTTGCAACGAGAGAGCGTCAAAAAGAGCTGAAAAAAAAGGGAGATACTGAAAATGTCTTGCAATTTTTTACAAGTAAAACTTTTACTTGCAATAGGTGTGTTCCACGTGAATAACAAAACAGTCCGAACTAGTCCAAAGTAGTCCAAAAGCGTTCCACGTAACAATTTTTGTGCAATTTTGAGAGAAAATGAGAGAGTAATTTTGTTCATTTCCTGTACAAATTAGCCCGAACTTTTTCGTTGTTTAACTTCGGACTAGAATTCAATAATCAGCTGTTTTATGTTTACATATGTACATATGAAAGTGAAAATTTGCAAATTGGAAAAAAGTTTTTGGTTAAAAATTAATAAAAAGCAAAATGGAAGGTTGCCCAAACTAAAAATAACGATGTGAAATTGTAAACACAACATGCAATTGTTATTTGGCTTTTCATTTTATAAATGTATACTACAAAACAATCTATTATAATGCAAATCTTTTGTTTATATGAAATTATGCGTTTTAAGCGTTTAAAATCACTAAAATATACTATAATCTAAAAAGTAAGCAGCACTACAATTGCAAGATGTACAATTGTGGTTTTTTGCGTTCCAGCAGTTTTGGGTAAACTTTCCAAATTTAGAGAGTAATTTGCTTCTTACTCTCATTAGTCCGAACTAGTCCGAGATCTCGTGGAACACACCTAATAATTATTCAAACAGCTGTTTTGCGTTTGTGTTTACAAAACAATATTTCTAAGCTAAGTTAAAAATAAAAAATATTTTGGAAAATTTAAGAAATTGTAAATGTATGTAAACCCGCCAGCCACGACAATGCTGAATATAAAATACCATACTCACATTATTTTTATAATAATTACACATGTATATTTTATCCAAAAATTATAAGGGTAGCTATTTTACATTTTTGAGAGTAATTTTGAAAATGTTCTTTTTACTCTCTCGTTGATAATTTTTACCAATAAAGTAAATGAACACACCTATGGTGTTTTATATGAATAATTCCCTTGTGCCACTGCTTCCGGTTTTTAAATTTTTCATACCAAAATACGTTTTTCATTACGTTAGAATTATTTCCAATACATACATCTAGGAACAAATCTAGCTTACAAACATACAATCTTGAAATGTTTGTTAAACGAATAAAACTTTTGCTTTTATTTACTTACACCTACTTAAAAATAGATTTTTATTTTATTTTTTGTGGAGACTATGGTCGTGATGAAGTGCGAATTAGGTATATAGTATGAAAATTTCGAATAAGCCTTTTGCTGTTTCATGTATGAATCACACAAGGATTACACGGCTGATTCCTTCAAGAGTTGTAAGATAATATCTATACGAGTCTCAGATGATTGCCTCTACGATTTACATAAGTGTATTTTGCTGGATTTTGTAAGAGCCTCTTAGAAGCGTCAAGTTTTGTAACAGCTATTCCCGTGCTTGGGATCGCCTGCGATTAAAATATGAGATCGTCGACGATCAAAAACACTTCATAATATTCCCAGTCTACGAGTCTGCTACGATCAAAAAACAAATCGTAGCAACCAAATGTTGTTCACTTGTTTGAAAGGGGTAAAGAAATGTTAGAGACGTTTATAAATAGAAAAGCTTGTTTTTTGTGTTTTGACGGATATTATTAGAGCATTTTTCTTTTTAAATTCTCAGCAATTTATTTGGATTGTTGGGATATAAAGTTGAATGTTTGAGAATATCTTTCAAAAATTTCCAAAGTCTACTGATGATTAGGGTAGTTCCTATGAAATGTCGACATATAGATAGCTGGGAAACATAGAAAACAAGCTATTTATAATTTTTTACTGGTATAAATGTTAGAAGCTTAAATAGCGAATAAAAAACTTAATTGTTTGAATTTTTGTTCTCTGCTTTTCGATACTTTCAAAAAGCAAATCGTAGCAACCAACGGTTGTTCATTTGTTTGAAAGGTGTAAAGAAATGTTAGAGACGTTTATAAATAGAAAAGCTTGTTTTTTGTGTTTTGACGGATATTATTAGAGCATTTTTCTTTTTAAATTCTCAGCAATTTATTTGGATTGTTGGGATATAAAGTTGAATGTTTGAGAATATCTTTCAAAAATTTCCAAAGTCTACTGATGATAAGGGTAGTTCCTATGAAATGTCGACATATAGATAGCTGGGAAACATAGAAAACAAGCTATTTATAATTTTTTACTGGTATAAATGTTAGAAGCTTAAATAGCGAATAAAAAACTTAATTGTTTGTATTTAATTCATACTTATAACATTAAATCTTTTAAGTTCTTGAAGTGTAAAATTGAAAATCCTGACTTACCTGACTTTGAAAGATTGGAACTAGTCGATCTTTTAAGTACATTAGAAACAGAGGAAAGAGTAAGTACTCATCAATAAATGAAAGTGCACAAACAATAATGTAATTCCTTAGTTATTAGTTGCGAAATATTTTTGTAAACTATCGTGGAATATTGGCAGCTTGAATATTTTGAGTATTCTACAACAACTCGGAATACTTACAGCAACTGAATACGTATTACGGTGAAATAAAAGCAAATATATATAAAAAAAATCTGTAATTTAATTATATATGTAATTTTATTTTAGTTGTGAAAATCCGGAAGAAATTCAATTGATTTTAAACGATTTTTTGGAGTCGAGATACGAATTGATCGCAAATCTCTTAATTAATTCAAGTTTTGGTAAATTTTTAATTCAAAATAATGTCATATTAATGTTTCATTTCAATTCAATTTTAGAAGACTCTTCGTATTTCTTAAAGCTGAATGTAATATTAGATGAATGTTTGGAAAAACTTTTCAAAGATTTGCTGCTTAAGCCCGAACTAAATGATCTCAGTTTTCTTAGCTATGTAAAAAAACTTGCACCAGGTTTGTATGGATTTAACTTTCATTAAATTTATAAAAAAAAGGAAATACTTTTGTTGAAAAATTTGAATTCTTGATCCTATTTGCTTTGACCTTTATTTAATTCAATATTTGCAAAAAATTCGTTCAGCTCAAGATCCTTTTTGCTCTTTTTTTTAATGTTTAATGTATTTTATTTTAATTTTTATTTAAAAAAAAAAAAAAATTGAGCTGAACGAATTTTTTGCAAATATTAAAAATGCTTTTCTTTCAAATGTAATAATTTTCAGGCTTGAAGTCCTTTTTATAAAAATTTCTTAAATTGCTTATTTATTTCAATATTTCGTCTTCCTTCGGAACACTTCTTCAGGAGAATTTTTTAGTTTTTGTTTATAAATTAAAATATATTTGAAAACAATTTTAACACACATACATTCAACGTAACAGTCGTAAAGCAGCTCTGGGCTGAAGAACTGCTCTCGCGTCATCGTAATTATTTCTTAAGTGCGGTCAGGCTTGTGTTTGTTGTTCGGTCTTCGAGAGTTTTGCGTCTCATTCGCACTAGTTAACGGTTTCTTATATAGGCAGACCGATGCTGCATGATCTGACGGAGGTATCGGAATGTGATGTAAGTGGATTGGACTCCTTTATCCGATCCTCGGGTTGGTTCTAAACCATTGATATGTAGATCTACTGAGATAAGTATCGTGTCCAGGCAACACAACGGGACCTGACTGGGCCCAAGTGGGCTGGCTTTACAATAGCCGGCAGCCTGTCAAACCTAACCTATTATTACTCTAGTTGGATGTTTTGAAAAGTAATTAATTATTCTTCCAGAAGACGTTGGTTTCTGATAATCTATTAACAAATTATAGTTTTTTATCAAAACTAATCCATCAAAGTACGAAATTCTGTTGTTTAATTCTGTCTCAAGGGTAAATTTAATGCAGAGGTCAAACGAATTTAAAGTTGTCAGTCACATATTAACTTCATATTCATTTATGATACAAAGCAAATCATTTACATACTTAGTTAACATTTGAGGTGTTACTCTTAATTTATCTAAACATGAATCCAATTACTTCTGCATAACTATACCCCCTACAACAGGAGAAGCTGGGGATCCCATAGAAAGTCCTATTTTGGTAAAAATTTGAATTAAATAAACAATTTAAGAAATTTTTATAAACAAAAGACCTCAAGCTTGAAAATTATTACATCTGAATTTAAGAAAATACTAAAAAAATTAGGATAAATTTTAATTTTTTAGCTGCTTTTAATTTTTTTAGCTGATATTCAAATTAAAATAATCCAGAAAGTTTTAGTGCTCATTTTGGGTTTACAACAATCAAAAGTTTACCAAGCCTTTCGCAATTTCTCCTCGTGGATTAACGAGGGTGTAGATGATTTGAAATTTCCCCAAGACTTATATAAACATGTAAGCTATTAAAAATTTTATAAATGTTTGATGAAATTTTCTAATTTATTTTATAGCTATTAGTCGAACACATCGAGGAATCTTTGAATGTTTTGTTTAAATACTCTAGCAGTGATAACTTCAAGGAATGGAAATTTTATTTGATTATGCTGCAAACTATTTCAAGTAAAAGTAATGATACAGCTGGCCCTTACATAAGAAGTGATTATAGTTTTGCTGACAGTTCCAAAAGGCATTATTTTATTTTGATAATTTACTTTTTAGAATATCTTAAAACGCGTCTTAAACAATGTGCTGCGGTGCCCTGCAAGCGTAATATTATGCATGTGTTGCTAACCGCTAGAGCCGCCACCGCCACGACCATTGATATAACTACAAACTTAAATAAATATGCTGAGTGGTATAAAAGTAATATCGGTGAAATGAAATTTTTCCTAAAAGTCGAAGAATTCCAAAATATTTTAGCAGTTTTGGATCAGTGCATTAATTATGAAATGGAAGTAGATTATTTAGAGGTAAGTTTCAAATTGTGTCTTTTTTTTGGCGAAATACTAACAAATGAATGAAAACTCCTAGATTCATACAATTGTAGTAATATCCCCGCCAGTCTTGTGTGGCAACTTGATAAAAGCTTATAAAAGCAAGTGCAAACAACGATTGCAACAGATAAAAAAGGGAAACTTACAAATGGATGCACTCAATGAAAGTATTGTTATAGAAGACAGTAATTAAATTTTACTTTAAATATTGTAAACTAATAATATACACACATACATATACAATTTTATAATAAGTTACTTTTGATTTCTTGTGCCGCCAGCTATTGGCTTGTTACGCTCATCCCATAACGTTACACCGTCACATGCACAAATCTTTTTAAAATTTTGCAAAATACCAGCAGAACGTGCTATTATTCCGCACGCAATTCTAAAAGTGGAAAGAAATAAGAAGAAAAATAATTTTGTGTTAATGTTTATAACTATTAAACAAAAACTTGCCTGTCTCCAGCATTGCCATCAATTTTGCTCTGCTCATTCTGTCCTCTTCCAAAATCGTCGGGATTTTGTGTTATCACAACTGAACGTCCGATTATATCCCAAACTTCTAAAACATTATCCATAAAACGGAATGTTGCGCGACCTGTATTATCAGCTCGTATATTACCCAAATCTCCAGCATGTCTGCTATTGATATCATCATCTGGTGAGCCGTGTGGTGAACCTCTAGGATTGTAATGACTTCCTACCGATTTGCAACCAGACGATACATCGCCTGTCTCATGTATATGAATACCATGCAGACCAGGACTAAGACCGTCAACTACACCATCAATCACTAAACCGGGTTTGTCTTTGCTTACTGATGTAAATCGTATAACGCCTTGTATTGGACACCGGTCCACATCGCTGCCTGTTGTATTTATTATAGACACGGCCGATTGACCACCAAAGCCATTTAGTACTGCTTTACGTCCAGTCTCCTCGATCTTTTCCTTGATAATAAACCAGGGCTCCTGTGTATGAACTATAACTCTGCCTAGATTGGCATCTATTTCCAGCTCTGCCATGCCTTTTAAAGCTTCGCGAACTTTGCTAGCGCAATGTTCTCCCTTCATTTGCACTGCAAACTCTATCTGTAAATGCAAATTTGTTACCAAGAATTTGGTTTTCTACTAATATTTGTTTAAAATTACCTTAATATCACCCATTTCAACAAGTTAGTGCTGTTTGAATGCAATGAAACTGCATTTTCTTTTTCTTCTGAATGAACGTTCTGTTTTGAAAATCAAAGATCAAAACAGAAGTGCTGTTATTGCAAACAGCTGTGGGATCACTGTTGCCAGAAATGCAGATTTATCTTCATTTTGTAGATTTTTCTTCTCTAAAAACACTAAATGAAGAATAGAAGATTTTTGGCCTACTAAAAACGGAGATTTAAAAAATTTTTAATAATAAAGTAACTTTTTGTACTTTTCCCTTTATATTTCTACTACCATTTGTTTACGTTATGTTAGAACGAAAATATCAATTATTCATGTTATAACATAGATAAAATGGAATAATATTTTCCACATGTTTTTAAATGTTATGTAAGAAAATTAAGCGAAATTTCGAATAATTTATACCTACTGCAATTGATTGTTTTTGGACTCAAAGTCTAAAAAGTTACTTTGTTAAAGAAACTTTGGCAAATTTCTAGAAAGTACTATGAGCTTATTTATATGATAATTTAAAGTCTTTTTTTTATAATACTCTTTTAAAGTTGCTACCAAAATCATGTTACGTTTCTACGACGATTTTTAAGTCATGTCTTCTTCTTTAATGTTATTTTTTTAATTGCCGATTAAAAATTTGTTTGCCTCTTTTCATGCTTTTGCTAATATCAATGCCAGTCAAATGAAAATAAAACAATTTTAAAAACATAAATGAGTCAAAAGGAAACTAGAAAAAAAAAATGAAAAATGTTTTTCGTTGTGACAATTTTTCAGTACAATAAGAAATGCCGTGTAGACAAGACTTTAAATCATTTTGAAAATCTACTCTATCTAAAATATTTATTTATTTAACTATACTCGTACAGTTGCAAATTAATTTCTAAAGTATAGGATGCACAGCATGGGCGGAGATAGTAATAACAGTAATTTGCAGCGGCGCTGTGACTAACTATAACGACTTATGCCTTCATAGTAGAAGTTGCTGCATGGTTAACAAAGGAGTACCTCAAAAATACTGTAAACTAATACAATTAGTTGAGGCTAACAGTTAACCAGTGAGAGCGAGACACAAAACTCTCGAAGGCCACACATTACAACAAGCCTGACCGCATTTAAGAAATTATTACGATAACGCGAGAACTGTTTTCCAGCCCAGAGCTGTATCGAAAATAATACTAGCTAGTTCTGACATAATTTTAAATTCTAACAGTTTATTAAATACGTATCTTGATCCTAGTTGTTTGACCTTTTTTTAAATATAATTGTTGTTTACTTGAGCTTGAGGTCACTTGTTTCAAAATTATTCGTTTATTAATGTTTCGATATTTTGACACCCCCTTTTGTGTCTTCTTCTTAAAAAATTTGTAAACAAAATAATTTAGAAATTTTCCTGAAGAAGACACAAGGGGGTGTCGAAATATCGAAACATTAATAAGCGAATAATTTTGAAACAAGTGACCTCAAGCTCAAGTAAACAACAATTATAGTTTATTAAATATATAAAGATTTTACCACATTCATCAGCAAATGTGGAGAGAATCTTCAGCTAGGTAAATTTTAACTACACGGAAGACCGAATATACTCGTACATCGGTATAACGGGTTTTGGGAATTAAATAATTTGAACAACTTGTATACATATATATTTTTTTCATTAAATCTATTTGCATTTTAATATTCTGAGATGCATAATTTCTTTCAATATATTGTTAATATTTTTAAAATTATTTATAAAAAAGGCATATTAATAAGAGTTTGAAGATTTGGAATATAAAGTACAGATTTTGCAGATTTTTTCATGAGAAATTCTTGAATCTTGCAGACAAGGTGGATTAACGTATACACGGTGGAAGCACTAAAGCAAAATTACAACAAAAACAGGCATGTTTGTCAAAAATATTTGTAACTATTTTCACAATTATAAACTATGAATGTACCTTTTCATACCTATAAATTATATTTATTTTAATTATTTTTATATTCACAAAATAATTTGTAAGTGTTTAATTCAGAATAAAACACTAAATTCTCTTTCAAATATGTAAAAAATACATTTGACGTAAATAGCTTACTATATTGCCAGTAGCAAAAAACTGTCATATGCTGCAGTGCTGCCACCGTGTATACGTTAATGCACCTGCTTGCAGATTTTACGTCTTTAAATTCTGGCAACCCTATGTGTGATAAATGCACATAGTTTTATAAAGCTGCTTTTACATTTCGGCACACAGTGGGCAGACAGATAAAATCTAATTGTGCTGTAACGAAAATTGTCGGTGGGGGAGAGTATGTGGTATACAACTCTTTGTACTAGACATTTGTGAACATTCTTTGTTTCTCTTTTTAACTTTTTGCATTCTTGTTACTTCATATCATAGGTCTAAGCTTAAAAAACAACAACAAAAGGGAAACGAAAAGTTTGTCTGTCTATTAATTTCTTAAATGTAAAAAGTTTAGGCAATACCAAAGGAGAAATGAAAAAAGTTCAGTACGTAACAAGAAAAATTACAACAATACAACAAAAACAGGTATATCAACGACCAAGGTGCATTAACGTCTACAAGGTGGCAGCGCTACGGCATGTGGCAAATTTTTCTGCTGGCAATATAGTAAGCCATTTACGTCAAGTGTATTGTTTACATATTTTTTTTTTCGCATCGCAATAGAGAGTAACCCCCCAGATGAAGCAGCATTTGCGGTCGTTTGCTTGTGTGTTAATAAACAGCATTGGGTCTTACGAGCGTTAAAGGCGCTCCTGGTTTTGCGACCCCATTCGGAGACAGAAGATCACTATTCAGTGAATCATTCATATTAAGCCTCTGTGATAGCCTTTGCCCATAACTAAAAGAGTACGAGTGGCAAATGCTGCTGTAATCCGCGAAAGAGTGGATAAGGTTGGAAGTTTGATAGAGAAGGTCATTGAGGAAAATAAGAAATAGGGTCGGATGAAAATATCGAATGAGCTTTGTGCTGCTTCTTTAATGAATCATACAAGCATTACACGGCTGATTCCTTGAGGAGCTGTAAGATAATATGTACATGAACCTCAGACGATTCCCTATACAATTAACATAAGAATAAGAGTCTTTTCTGAGTTGTGCAAGAGTCTCATAGAAGTATAAGCTTTTGTAACACTTACCTTGCACTGCGAAGGATCTATGATTCTACGATTGAAAATGCTAGCTGGGGTGCTACGTTTCAAATGAACACAAATCCGACGTATTCATACAACATATTTATAATATTCCCCCATATTCCTAAGGCGTCATCGTCGTCACATGAAGTCGACACAAACATTTTTTCATTTCGTTGCCAAAAAACAATTGAATATTGTCGACAGCTTCTATTTATCGGTTAGGTTTAGGAAATACCGAAGCCTATCAAAGAATACATAATTGCTGTCGAAGGCGAGCTTGTAACCGAGTGTTTTTTGATGTCATCTTGATGTGACGACGATGACGCCTCTTGGGGATTATCTTTTAGGGACAAGTAAGTTTTCCACAGGGTGCTTTTTCAAACTTACAGCTATAAGTTTCTATTTTATTTAATTATAAAATGGTACTAAATATAAAGATTATAACTATTATTAAGTACTACAGTGGCTTATACATGTTTATATACAAGAGGAAAAACACATTCGGGAGCAAAAATTTCGATATACATATATAGGTAATTTGTTATTGAAAGAAAACAAAAAGTTTAAATAAAAAAATTTTTTTTTTAAAATATCGCTTTAAAATCTAAAATTTAAACTTAATAAAAACCCGTTTTACTGCGCAGCTCAAACTCATTGTTGATTCAAGAGCTGTTCTGAGTGTTTTGTTGCGGATGCAGTGGAGTGGTGATTGGTACGACAACCGTAGCTCCTATAGGTTCCGGTGTATAAGGAGGCGGTGTCAAAGGCCGCACACTGGTGCCGACTTCTCTGTAGGTTGGTATAGGAAGCATGGTATGGTTGGTATTGACGCTAGAACTGGAGGCGCCCATGGTTAAAGCACTTGGCATGGTGGGTATACAACTACCAGTCGCTGGAGCGGCTGTGGGTGCAGACATGTTTGCTATGCGCATAACTTCATCATATGAAGGTAAATCTTTATCATCCTTTTCTAGTTGCGCTCTTATGCGTGCCGCTTCCTGGCTATTCGGCTCAATAAAGAATATATCATTGCAGCGATTATCTCTACTCGTGGCATTGGACTGCGGACAATTGTTACCTTGGCGATCTGCAAAAGAGAAATAATGCATACATATTTGCATATTTCAATTAATGAATAATGGATAGAAACTGTTTACGTATAAAAATCTCATTGCTTAAATTAATGGTCAAATATGTAAAATAACCCAGGCATGAAAACAGTATCAATAACCCAGTTCCTGCCATTATGTACGGTAATAAACTCCACATGATTTATGAACTTTCCTCAAGCGTCTTTGTTTCACAATTAAATTGTCGTTAAAAATACGATTTTTTTAAACCTGCATTTTTAAAGATAAGATTTCATTTGTTGCCAATAATTGTATAAATATTTTAAAAGGTTTACAAGCTGTTTCATTTATGGCAATATAAATTGTTTATAACAGTCAGTATTAAATTTCAATTCGATTATTTGAAAGCAATAGAAACAGTTTGTTTCTATTGCTTTCAAATTTTGGAAAAAAATCATTTCATGCAAATATGTTTTTCTGAACTTTTCCAATAATTACCAAACGGCCATACTTGATCCATATTTTTTTCATCAAATATTATTTTAAATCAAATACTTTTCATTTAATACAAAAAAAGTTAAATGAATAAGAAACTGTTAAATAAATTTCGCTTTCTTTTTTGCATGTTTAACGTGTTTATCTACATGATTAAAGCAATTTTTAATAGATTTTTTTCGCAGTGACGACATTTAAAAAATTAACTTGCACTTGCCTGTGTAAACGTAACTTGCGAGACATTCGACAATTTTTCCGACATTTTCGATGATAATCAGGCAGTTTACCAATTTCGAATGAATGCGAAAGAAAGCTAGTCACTCACATTCGAATCAATTTGGGTTTGTCTATCTCACTATTATTCGTTCGCATATTCTTATGTATTTTCATTGAGTTTTGACAGATCGTTCGCATAAAAAAAGACGAATCAAAATCAATTTTCTTTCGCTTAGATTGCGAACGCAAGCACGCTGTCGAGATTGGTAAACTGGCTGAATATGTACGCTGAACTTACTGTAAGTTACTTGCATGTGTAAATGCAGTATTGAAAATTCACTTATTATTTGATTGTATAGCGGCCCATACACGTTTCAACTCAGTTGGCAACTGAGTCGGTTGTTGTCCAAATCAAAGCGTGTATGACTTTGTCAGTTGATTAGTTTGGCAGTTGTCGAGTTGGTTGAACAAAAATTAAAATGTTTTGATTTTTTCAAGTTGATTAGCAAGTCTTTCAATTCGATGTGTTGTGTGTGTTCAAGTCTCTTGATCAGGTCTTAAAATTTCATATTTGCAGTGTTTGTGCAAAGAGAACATTATATATTTTTAAAATTGTCCATAGTTTCATTGAATTTAATTGTTGAATGAAAATTTTTCAATTCAGTTTATGAAGTATGTGGGCAATAATCAATTCAGTTGAAAGACTCAATTCACAATTGAATTGAAACGCTTAAGTTGAGTAGTAAAGCTTTACACTGAGTTTACACGTGCAAGTAACTTGTTACAAGTTGCGTGTACATATTAACAACCAATACATCGAAAAAAATAATGTAAACAAAGCGTATACAGGCTTCGGATGGGTCACGCTTACATTGTCAATGGTCTGAGATCGAAGATGTGTGTGACAAAAATTTCACTGGGCATACACAATGCTGTGTATTAGTTTCAGAGAACAGCTTTGAGCGATTGCAACAAAATCATACTTACTCAACAGCATGAAAAACATTAAATTTCTTTCAAACATGATGATTATGTTCAGCCTCACAAATGCGGTGTTGATTTTTAATCAAGAACACAATGAGCAACATCTTCGCTATGTGAGTGTAATTATTGTTCGTGCTTGAATTTAATAGTTCGTGGTTGCATATAAATGAATGCCCACTTAGTTCGGGAATGATTTCTAGTATTTAATCACTGCATGAAATTGACTGTTTTCCAGCTTTAATATCAATCCACCCTCGTATATTTATTTGACAATATTTTGTTGGCTAATATTTTTGACGATAGATCTTGGAAATTAAATTGCTTTTTAGTTGAGTGTAGTCTCGTCACAGGTATCAATTTAAAAGAATTTTGACAAGCAATGTGTGAAAAAAAAAACTTGAACTTGTGGCTGCAGTTAAAGTAAAAATTTACATATAAGACATTTTTTTAAAGTTTTTTGTGTTTTTAATTTTTTATGTGAATAAAATACATACACAAAAGTGGGATTATAATTTGTAGTAAAATGAATATGATTATAATCAAAATTATATATCCGACAATGAAAATTACCAACGAATCCATTAAATATTATAATATAATTTTATATATAAAAACCGTAACGTTTTTTGTTTTGCGATACAAATTAAATTTTTAAGAAACTTTTTAAAATAATTTCTTTAGGGAACGTTTAACTTTTCTTAACAATCAACCGTATTAAATTGTGTTGAAGCTTAAAGTCAGCGAAATGCAAAAGTTTTTCTTTAAATGATAAAAAGATATATAAAAAAAAATAAAATAAAAACTCACGATAAGATTATACAAGTTAGTTTAAGATAAATTACAAAAACGATATAAATAAAACGCGCTTTTCTTAAATTTATTAGCTCATATTAAAAAAAGGTAAATAAAACATAAATTAGTTAAATGAAACGCATTTAATGCGATCATATGATGTGTCGACTTTGAGAGCGAAATTTAATTTAAATCAGAAGGTGGCCAAGCACATACTCGTACATTTATAGCTAAACATTTCGCTCCTTTATTGCAACATAGTCATATCTCAAAAAATGAGCTTTTCGAGTTAACAATGCAGAATTGTTAACAGTACTACCTTTTATATGGTGCCAAAATTTTATTTAAATTACCTTTAAACTGTTTCCCTTAGGAGATATTTTCTAAAAAAAATTTCTAAGACTTGTATGGAAACTAAAAATTTGAAATGTGTTTTTCTCGAAACAAGCTTTTTTGCGTTATGACTATGTTGCAATAAAGGAGCGATTTGTGGTAGTAGCAACAAAAAACGAAGCTGTATTTTTAAAAATCCACACAGCAAGACGTTTCAATAAATTCTAATGAGCAACTAATTTGATGATCTTTGTTGAAATGTAAACAAAGCGTCAACCATTAAACACATTTGAGACAGCGGGCTACATACGACAACCTGTCATAAATAGATATTACGGATTCATATGAGAACGATTATTTTGAAGACAGCATAGCTACACGACCACCGTCGCCTAATTAGATTTAGTTCTATTTTCAACGTCAAACATTGAACAAATTTAAAGGCGACAAAACCGAATGGATTACTTCAGCTCCATGGTATGTAAAAAATTCACGAATTCATAAAGATCTGCGTGTTCCGCTGGTAAAAGACGAATTTTCTAAGTCCGCAAAATGGTATATCAGTAAACTGGAACTACACCCAAATCCTTTTGCACGCAACATACTTAATTTTGGTGGCCGTACACGATTAAGAACAAGAGATATCTTTGCTACCATTAGAGCATTAAATGGGAAATTTTACCGATATTATTTTTTTCTTGGACCAGTACTCAGGGGAACCCCTACATATGCAGTGCGTTGTACCAGAACTTGGAAAATAGGTGGTGAGGAGGGGGAAAGCGGGAGTAGTGTTTGTTAACATTTGACTTGAATTTTCCAAAGTTATAACAGACAGGAAATACTTCTGCAGGCAACTTGTTCCACAGACTGAAAAACGAATTCGAAACGGCTGAAAAACGAATTCTCTCTGTAATGCGTAATACGATTCCCTGAGAAATAGACCACAAATGGATGAGCTCTAGACGACGAACGCGTGCTACGCAAAAAAGTGCGAGTTTCGAGCACTAGATCCCTAATTTCGTCAGAGAAAAATCCATTGTAGAACAGAACAGAGTAATGCACCCTACACTGTGTCGATGCTCCAGTAAGTCAATAGAGTTGGATACCATACTGCCACCGATGAGCTTCTTCGGGCTCTCCTGCACACGGTCGAGTAACTCCAAAATAGACTTTGAGGCACTGGCCCATACAGCGTTGTATTCCATTTTCGGTCGGATGTAGGTGGTATAAATAGTAAGAAGGTCGGATGGAGTGAAGTACATCTTACACCGTTTCAAAAACACGAGGCACTTGAATGCTTCTTTAGAGACATGAAAAATGTGTTCAGGCCAGCGAACATCACACTGTATCTTCATTCCAAAAACATCAAGAGCATCCGATTCCTCAATATTTGTACCATCCATGAGTACAGATGATATAGTTCCCGCAAAATAAAACTTTTTGTCTGACATTGGCCAGGCTCAAGTAAAAAACACATCTTTTTCTTTTAATTTTTTTGTTTTAAGATTTGAATACTTATTAGTTAGTTCTTTTTGAAGATTCAATAAATAAAACATATGTAAAAAAAAAACTCTATTTTTGCTGGCTGCAAAAATTACGTTGCTGGTGGCAAATTATCAAAATCAAATAAATTGACGCTTTTAAAAGAAATTCACAAAATATATTCATAATAAATAAAGATTAAAAAACTATGAAACACGCTTCGATATCAAATTTAAACTTTTTCATTCACTATTGTTTAAGCTTCGTCTTAAATTATCCATATAACCAAATAATTATCCGTATAACGCGTTCCGAGTTTCTGTTTGGGAGTTCCCAAAATAAACTTCAGGAATTGCCAAAATCAACTTAATTTGCTCATAATGGAAGTTAATTATACTTCCTTTAAAAAAATGCGAAAAATACGTATAGTGACACCGCTGATATACAACAAGCAGCTGTTTATATTTAGCTTTAGTTAGCTTGCTTTTTGTTTCCAAGCTGTCTATATAACTACTAAACATCAGCAGACTTAGAAACTTTTGAAAGATATTGGCAAACATTGAATTTTATATCCAAATAACCTAAATAAATTATTGAGAATTTAAAAAAAAAATACTTTAACCACCCCCGTCAAAATACAAAAAAAACAAGCTTTTTATTTTTCACCTTTCTCACCTCTCTACTTTTTTTGACACCTACGACTGAGCCGAGTTCATAACAGGTGAAATTGACAGCGCAGCTGATAGCTTTTTTTAATTTTAATCTGTTTCAGATGTTAATGGCTTAATTAAAACAAAGTTGGGAACAAATTTTAAAACAATTTTTAAATTTTGTATTGTATCTTGAGCACCAGATATCTTCCAGAATCCAGTCTGGCTTTTAATTTTCACGATGAGACTTTAATTTTCACGATATAATTAAGAAAAGTTTCACGAAATAATTAAAAGTTTGTCTTTTCTTGTAATTTTTTTTTTATTATATTTTTTTAATTGCTTTTTACGTTTATATTTTTTTCCCTTGGCATTTGAAATTTATTTATTTTTTGTAGTGTTGTATTTATTTGCCTTGTCTACGACCTGTTTTTGTGAAAGCATCAACAAGCAGAGAACAAAAATTCACTGTGTTATTATTCGTAGCAACCAAACGGTTGTTTATTTGTTCGAAAGGTGTCAATAAAAGTATAGAAGTGAGAACACATTTTTCCAACCAGCCCTCGTAGATAGGCTTCTAGTGTTAAGCAAGTTTTATAATTAATATTGTTTTACCTCTTGTTGCTTCTACAGGATTCTGTCGGCGCCAAATATAAATAGCAAACTTTGCGGCAAAATGCAAAAAAAAAAAAAAATCTGTTGAAAAAGGTATTTACTTGGGAAACCTGCTGCTCTCCGATATCGAATAAATCATTATTCAATCACACACGACAACAATTCTGATAGCTTGTGTTCGAACGGGATGATTGATGCACAAGCAGCACAACATCAAGCAAATCAAATCAAGCACAATCCAAGCAATCAAATGAATACAAAAAAACTAACACCCAATTTTCACGATGATTTTTTCAAACGTTTTAAAGTCATGTCTTTCATATTTGTGGGCAAATTTTATGGAAATGAAAGAGGGGTAAACAAAAAGACACGAACTCCGTTTTTCATGTTTTTTTCCTTATTCCTTTTTGTTATCATTTGTAATTTTGTTATTATTTTTCATTTACCTTCGTTCCTGTTGTTAGTATCGATGACTACATCGATACTAACAACAGGATAAAAAGAGACAAACGATATTATTTTGCAACTACAATTGAAAAAGATACATGTCTTAAAAAATCATGATGAAATTGTAACATGACTTTGGTAGCAGCTTTAAAATAAAATAAAAAACAAACATGTCTTTAAAAGTCGTCGTGAAAATTGGGTGTAATCAAGGTGCATTAACGTATACACGGTGGCAGCACTAGAGCAAAACTACAACAATACAACAAACACAGGCATCTGGTAAGCTATGTTTATCAAAAATATTTGTAACTATTTTCACAATTATAAACTATGAATGTACCTTTTCATAATTATAAATTATATTTATTTGAATTATTTTTATGTTCACAAAATAGTTTGTATATGTTTAATTCAGAATAAAACACTAAATTCACTTTCAAAAATGTAAACAATACATTTGACGTAAATAGCTTACTATATTGCCAGTAGCAAAAAATTGTCACATGCCGTAGTGCTGCCACCGTGTATACGTTAATGCACCTTGGCTTCTACCTAGTATATTATTGCACTACGATTCGTTCAATCTCATTAATCAATTTTATATCTAATTAATATGTTTTTTTTTAATCACTTTAATGCTTTTGGTTTGATTTAATGTTTGTGAAATAAATTTGTATAAACTTTTTTAATTCATTGATTAAATACTCATTTCCTTCGTAACATTCGATATCAGAGTAACAGGGCTATTCATTTATTGTTTCACATACAATTATAAGTAAATATACTCCTAAGAGGGCCGACAAAGAAATCACATAAGCCGCTGGATCATCAAAATATTCCTCTTCATCCATTTTTGTTTTTATTAATTTTTATATATGTATATATTATTTATTGTTAGAAAATGAAATCACATTTTAGTTACAAAACTTTCGGTTTATTTCCCTCCGTTAAATTGGAAATGGGATTTTGAAAATGAATGAAATGAATACTTGTATCGAAATATTTAAAATGTTTATAAATTTCATTATTACGAAAACAAACGACAGACAACCGGAGTTAAAAGACATTTAATCTTACAAAAACAAAGCAAGTTCATTATCTGAAAGATAAGATTATTTTATTTGCTCAAAATTTAATTTACTTTTTATTATTTCTGCTTAAGAATAAACACTTATGGGGAATATATATGAAAAAATCTTCCGAGTCTCTTCTAACCAGTGTTGCCGGCAACAAAAATTTCTTTTATACAGAATTACACAAAACTGATGGCGTTTTATTTGTTAACAAAAATATTATAATTATTCTACACTTTCACCGTTTTTAGGTTCTTTTCTAAAAAGTAGGCATTAGTATAAATAAAAAACGTGTTCTTTTCTAAATATTTTGATCTTAACTAGGGTGAAATATTGCCCTTTTTTACTACTCTGTATACTGACTTATACTGACCTATATTTATGTTTCATATGAAAATAATTATTCTAGCTTTCACAATTAATGATCATTATTTCAAAAACAAACATAAAAAAGAAATAAAAAAAAGCTACAAAATCATTAATATACTACGGTTCACTTATTTAAAGGCACTAACAATTTTATCTTCAGAAGCCTGCTTTTGCAATTTTTAATTGCAGAATTTTAAATTAGAAGTGGAAGCTAGACATCTTGAGATATAAAAAAATTATACCAATAGTGGTTTCTTAACTAAACCTAAACATTTTCTAAGCAAGTTATAACGAAAAAGTCTCAAAATGTGCTATTTTTGTTGGTTCACTTGAGCAACGACGCAGTTACTCTGTTCTATCGTTACTACAATGGATTTAGACCCGACGAGATTAGAGGTCTTGTTCCCGAAACTCGCACATTTATACGTAACACACGAGCATCGTCCAGAGCTTAGCCATTTGTGGTCGCTTGCCCAGAGAATCGTCCTACGCATTACAGAGAGTTGACTAGAGCCGCATAAATTACTTTGTGACCGCCAATACGGCTTTCGTAACGGTCGCTCTACTGGCGATCTTTTGGAATATCTCTGCGAGAAATGGCGCCACTCAATCCATTATTTTGGTGCAAGTAAAGTTGTGGCTCTAGATCTCCAAAGCATTTGACAGAGTGTAGCATGCTGCACTACTTTTTTTTTTATCTGGGACCAGTACTCAGGGGATGACCCTCACATATGCAGCGCATTGTATTGGAACTAGGAAAATAGGTTATGATGAGGATGAAGTAGGGAGTAGTGTTCGCGGGGTGTTAACAATAGCAACACGAAAGACTGAAACAAACTCTATTGCAGCATTTAAAATGTTGGAATTAAATTAGTTAAAACTGATCAGTGCCCAGTGTATATACCTTCGACACTGCTCAGATTAGCAAAATTTAGTCCAACACCTTCCACACTACAAGGTAATGAAATTCATTGCAAATAATATTAATATTGAACATATAAAGAAAACACGGACAACGGTGAAAAAGAGACAAAAACAAAAAAAAAAAAAGAAGAAACACGTGTACACATACTGCTACCTATTCCGGTGCACTTTCATTTCATACGAAATTAATTAATGAACATACACATATTGGAAATACGGACAGCAGTAACAAAAGACGTGTGCACCTGATGAGAGACAAAACACTCGAACTTTACACTACTGGCAAACTTTACTGCCTTTGATGTCGGTTCTCGGTTTATATCGAGCTTTCTCAGAGACCGCACAATACGAGATGTTATAGAAGCGGTCTCCTCAAACGAGTTCAAAATAAATTCAGGGGTACCGCTAGGCTCCGTTCATTCTTGTACCCTATTTCTTGTTTTCCTTAATGACGTTCTACATATGTCAAACCTCCAACTCTATCCACTCTTTTACTTGCATTTGCTGCTGTCATCCGAACTCTTTCAGTTATATGCCTAGCCTATTTGAGATTGAGGCAAAATATGAATGACTCACTGAATGGTGATCTTCTATTAATCTCCGAATGGAATCGTAAATACAGGGTCGCCTTTAACGCTCATAAGACCTAATGTTGCTTAATAACACAAAAACACTTTATGCATACTTTTTGCTTTTTTTATTATCATAGACCAGTACTCAGGGGATCACCCCTATATATACATTGCATTGCACTGGAGCTAGAAACATAGATTATGGAAAGGTGGTAAGAGGGAGTAGCGTTTGTGGACCTTTGACTTGCACCTAACAACAACAACGCGGAAAGACCAAACGAAAATATTAGAATTAAATTAAGTTAAAGCTATTCAGGGACCAAGGTGCAAACACCTTCAACATTGCTCAGACTAGCAAATATTAATCTACACCTACCATGCTGCAAGCTACATATACAAAAAATACAGAAGAGACTAAAAACCACATAGAGTGTAGGAAGACAAAATACTACTTATTTTTGTCATAAACAAAATTTTTTGCTCAAACCAAGCGCCTGTTTTTTTATATTCTTGTCGAGTGTCATTCACTTATATAGATGTAATTTCTGTCGACGATTTTTGTTCTGTCTTAGAACAAAAATCGTCAAGTCGTCATTTTGCCAAATTTGAAATCGTCAAAATGACGATTTATCGTCAAGTCTGGCAGCTACGATGCCAACTTTTTCGATTTTCACACAAAGTTTTTTTTTTACGAACCCCTTATTTCTCTGGCCACATGATATAAGTGAGCGTTGTGATGCTCTCGCAACCCATACAGGGAATACATCCAGAAGGAGAAACGTAAGCAGAAGAATATTATAGCACAAGAAATAAATAGCATAAAAAAGGACGATATATATAAAACAACGTTTTCCATTTTTAAACACAAACTTTTTCACTGAAGTATTTATTAATCAGTATTATTAGTGAAGTACTTGTTATTTAGTATTTTATAAGAAATCTAATTATACAAAAAATATTTATTTTTTTATTATCCGCACGAACAAAACTTTAAACTTGACACAATGTCACAGACCTGTTTTTAAATTTGCGTTGTTATTCTGTTTATCGTTTTTTTATCTTTTTTTTTTTTTTTTTTTGTTAAAAGCGTTGTCAAATTCCCAAGAAATAAAATATATAGCTATGTAAGTGTTAAAGGCTTAAAATTGAAAAAAAACAACCTTGGTTGCCGCATACTTACATGCGAATATTTATCTTTTCAAACTTGATAAGAATTCGATAAGTCCGTTTGTTTACACAAGAGGAAAGTTATTAGATAATTTTTGTAATGTTATGATAAACAAGTGAAAAACATCCAATTCGAGGTCGGTTACAAAAAAGTGGTTATTTGCTTTGTTTAAATTGTTTTAATTGAATTTTTCCTCCAAGCAAAATTTGTCAAACGTGCGTATGAGTAATACGAATGTGCTCAAAATTAAAAAGCCGTTGTGTTGTATTGGTGAGAAAATGAGACTAATTTAAAGGTACAGTAAAACGAAAAAGTAAACGAAAAGATTTTTATGAAATTAATAATTCAGTTCATAATTTTTTTGATACTTGGTAAAACAGAAAATTTTACCTTATACTTTACAGCTAACAAAATTAACAGCCTGTTCGACGATATCCAATGAAAATGTATGCGAAAGAAAGCTAGTCAATCACATTCGAATAAATTTGAGTTCGTCTATGTCACTATTGTTCGTTCGCATGAACTTGTGTATTTTAATTGAATTTTGACACATCGACACATCGTTCGCATAGAATAAAGTTAGAAAAAATCCAAATCAATTTTCTTTCGTCTAGAATAACGAATGAACTTATCCTTTCGACTTCGGCGAACTGGCTGTAAACATTATTCTTTTCACTTTTTTTTACATGCTTATTATTTCTTTATTTCGACCGTTTTTTCCTTTCTTAATATGTGTAATTGTTCGAGCTTAAGGTCTTTCTTGGAATTTATAGTTTTTTTGGTTTTTAATTATCTGGCAATATTTCGCTTTCCTTTGGATAGCTTCTTCAGGCCAAATAATATTTTTTTAATTTCAATTTGTAAAATATTTTTGAAAAACTAAAACAACAAAAACAAATAATTTGAAATAAAAATATTTTCAATTTTATCCTAATATTATTTGATCTTCTTTTATGTAAATTATTAAAATTTTTGCAGCTTAAGATCTTTTGTTGTTTTTTTATAAAAAATACGTTACTTTTTTTATAAAAAAACAACAAAAGATCTTAAGCTGCAAAAATTTTAATAATTTTAATAATTTAAAAATATTTTCTTTTCCTTTCATATTTTTCTATATATTCGGTAAGAAAATATTTTAATTTCTTACAAATTCGTATAGGTATATACATAGTTAAAAACAACAACAAACACAAATAACGGCATTTTACAAACAACCCTTAATTTTAACTAAATACTTATATGTTTGGGCTATATTCTCAATATCTGTCTTAAAATTAATTCTCCTATCCTCTGGTGTGTTAATAATTTGTAACATCTCCAGTGTAAGTCTACGTTTATAATTATTCTCTCTATTCAAAATTGTTGTGTCTTCAAACTTAGGAAAATGATTTGATCTTGTGCAATGTGCAGTCAATGCTGTCTTTTGTGTTGAGTTCCTCATTCTATATTTCTGACCTGATCTATGTCCAGCTAATCTAGTTTTAAGTTTGTTTTTAGATGTTCCTATATAGACCTTATCACAATTTTCTATATCATTTCCACCACACGGGATTTTATAAACTACATTTGATATCTCAAGTTTGTCTGTTTTATCTTTTAATTTACTGAACAATGTACTTACGTCTTATGGGCCATCATATACTTTTCTTTATTATATATCTTCGATTTTTCCAACCTTTCTGATATTTCCGGGATATATGTAAATGACTTGTAAGTTTTTGGTTCTATTGTGGTTACATTATTGTGTGTCCCTTGAATTCTATATTGTTTTACTAATTTATTTGTTAGTTCTGTTAGAAAGCTATTTTGCGTCAAAATATCTTTAATTACCTCCTTATTCTTTCCATGAAATTGTCTATCACTTATTGTTAAAATTCTATTTATCATATTTTTAGCTGTGTTCAAAATTATTCTTCTAGGGTGTTTTGAAAAATAGTTTATAATCCTTCCTGATGATATAGGTTTCTGATACCAATCCAATAATAAATTATTGCCCTTTCTTATTATCAATGTATCTAAGTAAGCAAGTCTAGAATCTGATTCCTTTTCAATGGTAAATTTAATGTCCTTATGGTAACTATTAAAAACATTCAAAACATTATCTATCTCACCTTCAGATATAATACAAAATAAATCATCAACATATTTTGTAATAATCTTCGGTTTAATAGCCAATTTTTCAATACAACAATCAAGTAATTCCTCCATAACTGTATCAGCTACAATAGGAGATGCTGGAGATCCCATTGGAAGTCCTCTTTGCTGGATATAAAACCTACCATTGTACTGAAAATACCTACTATCTTCTATACAAAATTTCACTATCTGTAAGAAAAAATCTTTATCTACACTAGTGTATTCCTTTATTTTATCCCATTTACTTTCGATAATACGTTTAGCTAAATCGATGGGTATACTTGGAAATAACGATACTACATCTAATGATATTAATCTTTCATCATTATCTAAATTCACATTTCTAATTCTTTCCCTAAATTGTAACGAGTTTTCTATGTTATATTGTGAATTATTATTAACATTTTTAAATAAATATGTGACGAAAATTCTTAACACGAAATATAAAATGACGAAATATTGAAAAATACATTAAACATTTAAAAAAAAAAACAAAAAGGACCTTGAGCTGAACGAATTATTTGCAAATATTGAATTAAATAAACGTCAAAGCAAATAGGATCAAAAATTCAAAAGATCAAATAATATTAGGATAAAATTGTTTTTCTCTCTTAACAAAATAATATCTAAATATATCTTTAACTTGTCTACAATAACACAAAACAAATCAGTACAAATATACTAGAAATTATTTATTTACCATTTGCACAGTGATTCAAAAACGTCGCCGTTGACACAGAGCTGGCACAATGCCAGGCCGTCAGCCAATGTAATCTGGTCGGCCGACAATGAACAGGTCGACATAAAAGTTCTAATCGTTTGCTTTTTACATGAACGCAAAAACATATCAGAGGCAAAACAATGCAAAAGAAAATGAAAGTTATTAAAAAATAAATTAAAATTTTCATTATTCGCGATTAAACAAAAACTAAACACTTCTATGATTTACATTTGAAATTTTGCATTAAACTTTTTTATCTGCATTGACGGCTCGAGGGGCCTTTATCAAATTGATGTTGTTTCAATACTAAAAATTAATCAATTTATTAATTTTAACTCACACCATTTTGTTTTTAATTTATTTGTTCTTTAGTGTGTGTTTGTATCAGTTGTCTTTAGTAATCTCGCAAATGCTCGTTTGTCTTTTCTTGGAAAACTGATTATAAAATGATATAAAATGATATAAAATGATATAAAATGGCAAAAAGAGTTTTTTTTTTTGTATTTTGCTAGTCCTTAGTGATATTATTTAGAGTTTAAATCACAGCTGCATATAGTGTATAATAGGTGTGTTCCACATGTATAACGAAACTGTCCAAACTAGTCCAAAAGTATTGCAAGTAACAATTTTTGTGCATTTTTGAGGCAAACTGAAAAAGTAATTTTTTTAATTTCCTTTACAAAGATCGTTTTCTTTGAGTAAGTTTGGACTAGAATTGAATAATCAGCTGTTTTTTTTATTACATACATATACTGAAAAAGTAATCACAAATTTGCAAATTGGAAAAAAGTTTTTATTTATAAATTAATTTAAAAAAAAATGGAATGTTACCCTAAACTAAAAACCACGTTGTGAAGTTGTAAGAAGAATATGCAGTAGTTATTTGGTTTTTCCATTTTATAAATATGCATTATAAATATCCATGATATAAAAAATACAAGGTAGTTTCATTCTCTTTTTATTATTTGTAATAAGGATTTTTGAAGTTTATTTTTAGAGCGAAATATAAAAAGGCGTTGCCACACAGTTGAATAAGGGAATTTACTCCAAGAATGAATTTTTTTCTGAAATTTGTAGTGCATTGTTCATATTAGAAGAAGCTAGAAATAATAAACTGATGTAAGTAGGTATCTGTGTTCGTTTTGAAACCCATGTTAGGTTAGGTTTAACAGGCTGCCAGCTATTGTAAAGCCAGCCCACTTGGGTCCAATTTGGTCCCAAAAACTAAAAACACGGACTTCTGCTTATCAGTAAACTTTACGATTGCATTCAAACGAAAGCTTTTTTTAAAGAAAATATTATTATATTTAAAGGAAAATACTCTTTAGATATTAAAAACAAAGGGAAAAGTTTGCTGCTTGTGGCTTAAAAATGCATAAATAATTATTTCTACTAGAATGACACAGGATGCAGCGACAAAACTAATGCACGTAACTTTGAATATTCTTCATTACTTACAATAAGAAAAACCTACTTCCAAAAGATGTCATTATTCGTTTAAATATCAAAGTAAGCATGTATAAGCAAATTTGCATGTAGTTGTAACTTTTCTAACAAATGTCGCGATATAATTATTCAGTGTATTTAAAAGAAAATATAATAGCTGACTTTACTAACGGCCAATCAGTGACCACAATTGCAAAAAAAATTTGACATTCAACACAGCGTTATATTAAGAATTATAAGACGTTTTCGTTGTTCGGGTACTTTGATTACAGAACATAAAGTTGGACGTTCCCGAAAAACCAGTAAGCGAGATGGCCAGGCCATAATACGTTTGATAAAAAAAATACCAACTCGTGTCATCAAGAATTATAGCCACACAATTGTCATTAAATGTTAACCCCTGAAGGACTAAAAGGCAGGCTGCAGAAGTCGGACTGAAAGCATACCATACAAAAGTGTAAACAAGATCTTTATATCACGGAAATATAGACTGGCCAGGTTGCAATTTGCAAGGGAACACATTGATTTGACCACCACACAAATTAATACCATACTATTCTCCGAGGAGTCCAAATTTAATTTAAAAGATTCCGATAGATTAAGACCGGTTAGATGAACGAAAAGCCAACGTCTTAATCCACGTGATACTAAAGGCATATTGAAACATGGTGTCGTTAGCATTTTAGTCTGGGGATGTTTTTCATGCCATTTCTATATATTTTAGATTTATGTAAGTATGAATTTTATTTTAAAATTTTCATTTATTTTTTGTTAGAAGTCACAATTTTATTATTATTTTCAGACACAACTTCAAACAAAACTGAAAACAAGGGAATGTATAAACTAACACGATAGCAGAATTTTATGGAAAATGTCACAATCCTTATACTTGTCAGATAGTGATTGTTAAGGAAAATTGAGAGAATAAAACTATCTTGTATTTTTTATATCATGTAAATATCTACTGAAAAATTTACTTTTACATTAAAATGTATTTTACTGCCACTTTCTCTATTTCGAATAAATTTTTTCATTCGCATAAATACATTTAACACAAAAACAAATTTTCAAATTTTGTTTTTGTTTCAAATGTTTTTATGCGAATGAAAATTTTTATGCGAAATAGTGGAAGTGGAATTTAAATAGTAAGCAACACTGGTATATCAAAATGTGTAATTATGTTTTTCTTTGCGATCCAGCAGTTTTAGGTGAATTGAAAAATTTCGAGAATAGTTTTACTCTCACTAGTCCGAACTTGACCCTGATCTTGTGGAATACACCTAATGCAATCAGCAATTGCTTATATTGCTCAGCGTAAATTAAAATTTAATTTTAATAATATCCCACTTGAATAGAAAGTGGAGGAGCAATTCTGCTTATTGACGAATCCTCTCAGGGGAAAATGTGTCTCATTACTGAAGATGATTTTCTTCGAAAATCGATCATACAGTGTTGCCACGTCTTGTCACCAATCTGATCATTGGCGAAGCCTGGAATGGTCAAAAGACTTTAGTTCTTGATTCAATTGTTCCGTGTAAGCGCGTAAATTCAAGTCTTTATGCATAAAAAATTACATTACAAGATAATGGAAAATGGCTAACGATCAGTTTATCGCTACATTCTCCTAAAGGTACCTTTAACTAAAGCCAACCTTACCGGTAAAGTTCGTTTTCGAAACGTGTTTTCTAGTTTTTCAAACTACATTTATTTGCAAATAATTTTTAGCTTTATTTGATTAAAAACGCATCTGTGTACACATCTGTACTGAAAAGGCTTTTTTAACCGCATATGGTATGTTCATATTCCAAAATCGGAGCAGTATTATGGGAGTAAAAGCGATTTACAAAGATTTTAAAAATTTAAACATACATTAATACAATGAAAACACAACATACCCTCATTATTTCGGTGCTGACTGCTACGTATTCTGGTGAAACCGCAATAATCCAAAATTAACCACAATATGACCTGAGCAAAACAATATGAGTCAGCGAAATTCAATAAAATAATTCATGCCACACTTAATTTACCCTTAAAACGGCGAATATCAGGGGCATCAGCAAAAACAAAAGGAAAAATATAAAAATATAAACCTCAAAGAGATCCATATTTTTTTTAACGAGTTGAGATCAGCTGTTTGGAATAAAGTTTGAAAATGTTTGGCAAACAAAAGAATATGTTGTTCTTAAATAAAAATTTATTTATTTTTTTTTGATTGGTGTTAAACTGAAATCAATTAAAGCAACTAAGCTAAAATTTTATAGCAGATATCATTCTCTAATGTAGATTTTTTATTTTATTTTTTGCTTTTTATCGCTTTTTTGCCAACAAGCGATAAGATAAATTTACTCATTTTTTTGAAAAGTGTTTTAGAGAAACAGCGTAAAAGGAATGGAAAAGTTGGAGATAAAACATTTCATTAGTTTTATTTTAAATAAAGGGTGCTTTTATAAAGATATACAAGTTTAAGTAGGCAATACTTTTAACTGGCGGCTATTTTGTCAGCTGTTAATTCTTTTTACTAAATTTTTGCTTGGATCCAGGAATTGCTTTATTCAAACAATTAATTCATTCAAACAATTTATTGATTCAAAATTCGTTATTAAACATAAAAAAATCATTTCTGTAAAAAATTATAAATAGCTTGTTTTCTATGTTTCCCAGCTATCTATATGTCGACATTTCATAGGAACTACCCTAATCATCAGTAGACCTTGGAAATTTTTGAAAAATATTCTCAAACATTCAACTTTATATCCCAACAATCCAAATAAATTGCTGAGAATTTAAAAAGAAAAATGCTCTAATAATATCCGTCAAAACACAAAAAACAAGCTTTTCTATTTATAAACGTCTAATTTCTGTTTACACTGCGTTTACACATACAACATATACATATTATTATCGAAATTGTCGGAAAAATTCTCGAATGTCTCGCAACTTACTGTTATGTTTACACAGCCAAGTGCAAGTTCATGTTTAAAATGTCGTCACAGCGTAAAAATCGTTCAAAAATTGCTTTATGTCTGTAGTTAAAAATGTAAAATGTACAAAAAAGAAAGCGAAATTTATTTAATAGTCCCGTGTTCATATAATTTTATTTGTGTTTGATGAAAAATATTTGAATTAACATAATATTTGATAAGACAAAATATGAATCAAGTATTGCCGTTTCGTCAGTATTGAAAAAGTTCTGAAAAACATATTTACATGAAATAATTTTTTCCAAAAAAATATGTAATTTATGTTTATGGTTCTTTATTTTCTTTTTATATACGTTATTTTTATTTTAATAATTAATATTAACTTGATTCAAAACTCATTTTCGGCAACACTGTTTTATAAGTTTTCATTTTGCTTGCAGTAAGTATTAAAAATTCACTTACTTGGGGGTTACACGACCAAGTTTTGCCTTTAAGTTTTAATACATTCTCACTTTTTTACTAATACATTCATACTTTTAAAACTTGATGCGAATTTGATACGAATTTGCTTTCAAATTTGCTTTCCTACTCTGTGTTCAAATTTATAGGCAAGAAAACAGCTGATAGCTATTTTAGTGAACAAATTTTTCATTTTTGTGTTTAAAAATTCTGCCGCCATAGCTTTTTGTGTTAATTTATTATAAAATAAATTTAATTTCTGCTGATTATTAAAAATAAATTTTTTTATTTATAAGGAAGCATTATTTTTAATTGTTTTTTTTTGACACCGGCATCTTGAAAACAAAATTGCTTTGAAATTGCGTGCAGCCTACGTCACAGCTTTCAATTTTCTTAAATTTTGACAAGCAGTATGTGTAAAAAACTTGATACTGAATTGAAAATAAATTTGATAGTGTAACTGTAGGGTTATAACCAAATTTGATTGTAACACTGCGTTTACACGTACAAGTACTTGCATAGAAGTCCTGTGTTCGTATTATCAACGAAAATGTTGAAAAAATACTCGACTTTCTTGCAAGTTGCATTAGTATTTATAGAATAACATGGAAGTTCAGTTTAAAAATGTCAGTGGAGAGACAACAGCTTCTAAAACAGCATTACCATAGAAAACTATAATTTTATTTTTCGGGGAAATGAATAGTAGGAATAAAATAAATAAATGAAATAGAATAATTTTAACTTTTTTTTCACTCAAAACGGCAAAAACTGCTTAGTTTATATATTTTCAATAAAAAAATGTGAATTATTTTAAAAATATGTTTTGAAAAATTTAAATATGACAAAAGCATTATATTAAAATTAGTTAATCTCCGCAAAACGTGTTGTAAGGCAACACTGTTATTTGAGTTGTCATTTGACCTCAGTAAGTGCCAAAAAATCACTGCCTACTGAAATTGCTTGTCAGTTCAGTTGAAAGTTGGTTGCAAGTGCAGAGATTGTGCGTGTGTTAGTAAAAAAGTTTGAATGTATTGGGTATTAAAAAATTTTTTTTTTAATGTTTTTCAAATTTGTTTTAATTATGCCATTGACGTCTGAAACAGATTCACCCATATTCTGCTTCTCGACGGCAATACCATTGGCAATATTATGGCAACATCAATTTAAGACGACATCAATATTAATCTGGCATTCCCGTACAGTTTTGTATTGATGTTGCCGCTTTATCGATTATCTTAATAAAACCCAACACACATCTCTAATGTATGTCAGTTGCTTCGTTTTGTTTACATTTTGATTTAGAACAAAATTTTGTGCAAAATAGTAAAGTTTGTGGAAAAAGAAAAATGAGGAAATTTTTAAATACAAAATGTTTTTCTAGCCATATTTAGACTCCAGTGACGAAGAAAACAAACCAAACTTAATAGTGAAAAGCAGACTGCTTAGACAGAAGTCATGCATTTTTAATTCTGGCCATTGATGGGCTCTTTTCCAACTCCTTTACTAATTTTTAAAATTTGGCGGGACTCGTAATTTAAAATTTTTCCATTTTATTCCAATTTTTTTAATTTTCTTTATTAATTTTTTTGATGTTTTTGTTTGAATTCGACGCTAAAAACTGTAAGGACAAAATAACCGGCAATTAAAGACAATATTGCCGCTATTTTCTCTTTAGAATATCAAATATCGATGCATGTTAATATTGACAACAAGAATGTCGATTCGCCTCAAAATTTAAAAATCGGCGTCGTCTTGTATTGCCGCCGACAAACAGAATACGGGTGGTTAAAAAAGTTATCAGCTGCGCTGTCAATTTCACCTGTTATGAATTCGCCTTGGTATTTAGCAACCACAATTTGTGCGTAAATTCAATAAATTAAAAGGTAAGAATTTGTGAATAAAGTACCCAACCTACAAGATTTTTTAATAAAAACTGATGTGAAATAATAACGCATTTACACCAACTCAAAATCTAGTAGATTTGAATTGAAATCTACAAAGAAATCTATATCGTTTACACCACCGTTTTTTGACATCTAGCAAGATTTCATTTGCTCAAAAATAATTTATGCATGCGGGTTTGACAATACAATATTATCAGCATTAAAATGTATGTATATTTTTTGTGCCCAGAGACTGCATACACTACGTTATAGTGCAATTTTTGTTGCAGCGTAGTATTTTTAAGTACTTTTTGCAAGAAATCACAGTTGCATCGCTTAGTACTAAGTAGATTTCAGGAGATTTGGTCGAAATCTACTCATAAAGTAGATTTCATTTTGTATGGGAAATCTTCTTAAAAAATCTACTAGATTTGGCTTGAAATCTCGAATGAGCAGATTTCGCTTTGGTGTAAATAGGCTATAAAACATAAACAATTATTTTAGAAACATAAGCACAACATGGCAGCGTTGCCATCATAGTTTTTCAAACACCACTTTACCTTTTGTTTATTGATTTTGTAAATCGAATTTGGGATTACGGTTTTTTCATATTGCTATTTCTACATTTTTCGTTAAAAGCAGATTTTTTATTACTATTTAGTTGTATTTTCTTTATTTTATCTTAAAAATACTGTTTTTTTCTATATTTTATTGCTAAAGTCATCCGTAAAATTATTCTCTTTGTTGTTTAATAAAAACTTTCAGATATATCCTCTATTTATTTGAATTTTTTCAATAATTTATGATAGCCTGTCAACTTAATTCCAAGTTGACAAGCTATTTTTGAATTTTTAAATTTTTTTTAACACAAACTGTTGCTAATGGCAATCCTGAATTATATAGGTAAAAAGTTAATATGCAAGACAAACTGCCATCCCTAACCAAGAGCGGCAAGCGGAACGTTTTTTTCCGCTGAGATTTAACGCTGAAACGACATCCCTAAACAAAAGCGGCAACGTTACACAGAAAAAAATGAATGAGATTTTTTTTCAATCAAGTTATGTTATTAATAAAAAAAACCATTAATTTAATCAAATTTGTATTGACTCTATTAAATTATTATTAATATTGCATTTTTGGAAATATCTCTTAATAAAATGCAATTAAAAGATTTCCTAATTATTGACTGTTAGTTATTCAATAAATAAATATCAAAGGTTGTCACATAACAATGAAAAGTTGTTGTGTCTTTAACAATTGTTTTTGTTAAGTATATTTTGCAGATTTTACATATTAGCCGCATTTGTGCGGCTGAACACAAAATCATATTTGAACGAAATTTAATGTTTTTCATGTTGTTGAGTAAGTACGATTTTTTTTTGCAATCGCTCGAAGCTGTTATCTAATGTATGTATGTATTATAGTTACCTCCGTTTTGTTGCCTTCTCTTGCATTTCGTGTACACCATATAGGACAGGTAGAAAAAAATTAACACAATAAACCACGCAAATAGAAACATTTTCGTTTGTTTTTTTTTTAATTGGATTTAATCAATTATCAATTAATTGATAACTGCGTAAAATGTTTAGTTTTTAAAGTGCCAACAACTTCTCTTTCGAAATGTAGTTAACGAACTAATAGATTGCCTCTTTAATTTTAGCATTTTATTTTCTCTCTTCGATCTCAATAATAAAAAAAAGGGGTTAAAATATTCGGTTGATAAGTTTTTGCTTTTGTTAAAAATTGTTTTAAATACTAAAACATACAATTCGTAATTTTTACACTGACATCTTGCAAAATAACTTCGATCCAGCCTTATTGTTTCCTGTGGCTTAGAAAGGTCTGATGAGCAGGTTTTGAACAAGGCGAATTTATACAGGTGAATGCAAGCTGAAGGCGAATTCAGTACTATGTATTTTGTTATTGTAAAAATTTAAATTCGCCTAAGATTGTTCAGCTAAGAATAAATGTTACATAAACGTTAAATACAAATTTTAATAATTGTTTGTAATTAAAATCACAGATTTTAATGGTTTTTCACTTTTAAATTCACAAAAATTTCTTAAAACTTAACTAAATCATACAAAACGAACTTCAGATTAAATGTTTGTAAACAAAAGAAAAAAAATTTGACAGTCTCATTGGAAAAAACGCGTTAAGCAAACAATAATCACATGAGCTGTCAAGTTCGCCTAGGAATGAATTCGCCTTGGTATGAATGTTATAACAAATTTTTATAATTGTTTGCAATTAAAAGCACGGATTATATTAGTTTTTCACTTTTAAAATCCCAAAAATTTCTCGTAGTTACACTAAATCATACAAAAAAATCTTCAGATAAAAATGGTGCGAAAATGTTTGTAAACAAAAGAAAAAAAAATTACAGTCCCAGGAACGAAAAGGGAGGGAAGCAAAGAATTATCACCTGCGCTATCAAATTCACCTTGTAATGAATTCGCCTTGGTTTTGAACAAGGCGATTTCATTTTGAGTATATTTCTCATCATGATACAAAAAAAAGGTAGCCGCTTCGCTACAACAATAAAACAATAAAAAAAAAAACAACAGGTATTTTGTTTGTGTAAAAAGGCGAATTCAAGCTTAAGCTGTCAAAAGTAGTTGATAACGAACATGTACAAAAATTTAAATGGCGCCGAAAAAGGTAAACAAATCTTGAAAGAGGAAGTGCCGCCATATTAACCGAATTCGCCGATGCATCCAGCTAAAAATTAATTCGCCTTGATTTCTCATCTTTTTACTAGCACTTTCAGTTATAACATATCCATCTTGTTAATAAACATAAATCTTGCTAATAAACATAAATAATTCATCTTGTTAATAAACATAATAAACTTAAATAAATAAAAATATAAACAAAAATTATAAATCGTAAAGTAGTGTGAATGTGAAATTACCTCGTTGAATTCTTCGTAAGCGTTGATGTCTTCCCCAACTTTTTGAAAACCATATAATCAATAATGCGATAAGACAGAATACTAGAAAATCCAACATGCTAACACGATATTCATTAATTGAACTTCAAAACTGAACAACCGTTGTTGATTTGAAGCCATTTGATTTTATTCTAATAAGTCAAAAAATGGTCGCCGCATATGTCTATTAGAGCGACTCACCAAAAAAAAAGCCCGATGTAGCCCCTTAAAAATGAACCTTGGACTTTTTTAAGATGACATCTAAAATATTTCGTTACAACTTTGACTTCCCGTTAGCTGGACCATTTTGAAAAAGGGTATATTTTTGCATGTTTTGTCAATTTGAGAATCGGCTTCCTTACCAAGATACACGATACGGGTATCATAAGGAAGGTTCTTTTGAGGCACGTCCAACTGTATAAAAACAACTGTGATAAAACAAAATAAAAGTTATTTTAAATTTTTTCAAAAAGTATTTATTTATTCATCTTGTCTCCTTCAAAGTAACCCCCCTCAGATATAATATACTTATTCCAACGTTTTTTCCATCTCCGAAACACTTTTGAAACGCGCTTATTGGCATCGCCAATAGCTTCTGTTTCGATTATTCTTTTAATTCCTTAAACGTAGCAAAACGCTTTCCTTTCATCGGTTTCTTCAGTTTTGGAAGCAGGAAACAGACAACGGGGGCCAAGTCCGGTGAATACGATGGTTGAGGCATGATAACGGTTTTGTTTTTGGCCAAAAGCTCATGCACAAACATTGGTGCGTGAGCTGGTGCGTTATTATGGTGCAAAAACCATGTTTGTTTTTTTTCACAACTCTGTGCGTTTCTGACGAATCGCTTCGCGCAAACGGCGCATAACTTAAAGGTAGTATTCCCTATTGACCGGAAGACCTTGCGGCAAGAATTTATGTTGCACCACGCCATTGCAGTCGAAGAAAACAGTGAGCAAAACCTTCACACTTGACCGAACTTGGCGTGCTTTTTTCGGTCTTGGCTTTTCAGGACTCTTCCATTGGCATTATTGGGCTTTGGTTTCAATGTCATAGCCACACGACCATGATTTGTCACCAGCTATGGCCTTTCTGAGGAAATCTGGATCGTCGTTGACGATGTTAAACGGGTCCTGAGCGATGTCCATGCGGTGTTGTTTTTGCTCAAAATTTAGCAATTTTGGAACAATCTTCGCTGCCGCACGTTTCATGGCTAAAACATCCGTAAAACTTGCTTGGCATGAGCCGAACGATATGCCAACATCATCAGCAACCAGTTTGATAGTGATTCGACGATTATCCGAAATCATATTTTTCATTGCTTCAATATTTTCTTCGGTTGTTGATGTGCTCGGGCGACCAGGACGAGCTTCATCATTGATATCTTCTCGGCCTTCCTTCATTGGTTTATACCACAATTGAACTCTTGTTCTGCTCATAGTATACTCGTCAAACGCCACAGTCAACATTCCAAATGTCCTTGCCACCAAAAAGTCGTGGATCATTTCTTGAAGATCGTCCTTGGACAAATTGTATGTACAGTTGGATGCGCCTTAAAAAAACTTTGTTATGATATTCATATCGTATATGTTGGTAAGAAAACAGATTCCAACATTAACAAAAATGCAAAAATTGACGCTTTTTCTATATGGTCCAGCTCACGAGAGGTCAAAACTAGAGCTGAAATATTTTAGATGTCAATCTTCATTTTGAGGGGGGTACAACTTGCATGAATTTCGTTTCCATACAACTTGAGTCGCTCTAATGTTTATATGTATTTATCTAAACAGCTGTCGATAAAAATAATCTATGAATGAAAAATCTAGATAACAATCGGTTCATGGAAATATTACACGCCCTACTTACCCTACCATATTCCATAAGTCGTCATCGTCGTCACATGAAGTTGACACACAAATCTTTTCATTTATTTACTCGTTGCCAAAAACAATTGAATGTTGTCGATAGCTTCTATCTATCGCTTAGGTCTAGGAAATACCAAAACCCTATCAAAGAATATATAATTGCTGTCGAAGGGGAATTTGTAACCGAGTATTTTTTGATGTGACGACGATGACGCCTCTTGGAATAGGGGGAAATATTTCAAATTTGGTTTTGTATATCGCGTTTTTTTAAATTAAGGTGGCCTGGTCCAAACTTAACGAAGGAGTTTAAATTCTTTGTAACTATTTGATTATACCTGTGTTTTCAAACACACAAATAATATAATTTCTTTATTGCGTTTTGGAAATAATTATAGTAAACTTAATTGTATGATCTTTGTGTTTTGCGTTTTGATACTATTAAGGTCCAAATTATATAAAAACGGCGCAAAGTAAGTAAAACGCAATAAAGAAATCATATCATTTGTGCGTTTGAAACCATAATATTCTTGAAAACGCACATATTCACCCTTATCGTGAATAAGATGGGAAATATTTGTTCCCATAAAATTTTCAAATCCCTGGAAGGGGAAATTGCTATCGTGACATTCTTGGGAACTCCTTTAGTGCTATCAGTGCCTAGTGAATGTAAAATATGTAAGAATGATAATTAATAAAAATATCAAACTGTCAGTGCAGTGAAGAAAAAATGTGAACATTAGTTTAACTGAAATTGAAAGAAAATGTTTGGAATCCAAACATTAATTGAATTACAGGAGGAAGAATCTCGACAACACCGAATTACTCGTAGACATTTACGGAATTTTTTTTTTTTTTTTCTCATTCATTTGTTTATTGAATCTTCACAAAGTGAACTAACAATAAGTATTCAAATCTTAAAACTAAATACATAAAATTAATTAAGTCCAGCCAATGCTAGACAAAAATGTTTTATTTTGCACGATCAATATCGGTGAAATCACCTATTTAACGTTCTGATGGTGGCAAGGGTATCCCTCCTTCTCAACCGAGAGTGGCCTTCAAAATTAAGTATATTGCGTGCAAGATGATTTGGATGAAGTTCCAATTTATTGATATGCCTTGTTGCGTACTTTGAAAATTCGTCTTTTACAAGAGGAACACGGAATGAATCTACTCCGTTGGAGTTACTTATTCTATACACAAATTGTGTTTGTACATGATTTTTTTGTTTTAGATTTATTCAACATTGTAGGGTAAATAAACAGCCATGTTCCAAGAAACGCGCGTTCTGAAACCGCAAAGCGTTCTGAAAAACGCTTAATTGATTTTTAGGTGTTATAATTTTTCCAAAAAAAGCTCAAGGATCAAAGTTCTGGCTTGCCAGTTCGTTTAGCCTGTTGTGGCCAGTACTAACTGGGACGTAAAGACACAACTGCGCAGGGCCTTCAGCACTGATTTGCTATCACAGAGTATTTTTTATTAGATTGTTGAGATATAAAGTTGAATGTTTGAGAATATATTTAAAAAATTTCCAAAGGCTACTATTGATTAGGGTAGCTCCTATGAAATGTCGACATATTAACAGCTGGGAAACAAGCTTTTTATAATTTTTTGATTAGTAGCAATGTTAGAATTATTTGATAAGTTTTCATTACAATTTTTATTTTTATCCTTGATATTTTACATAATATTATTTTAGTTTTTAAGTTCTATTGTATATTACAAAAAAAAATGTGTGTAAATTTTCCAAATTTGTTTCATTTGACTGTGTAAAATTAATTTGTACGCAGTATTTATACTTTAACTCTTAAATATACCAGAGTAATTTAAAAAGATTGTGTTTTTTTTTGTGTTTAACACTTAGTCGCAATTTCTATAAGACTAGTATAATGGAAATTTGCTACAAACTACTACTTGGTTCTTCTTGCTCTTCCCTTCTGCGAGAGTATGGATCCTCTTGCTCCTTCCTTCTGCGAGAACTCGGTTCTATTTCCTTGGAAGTTTCTGAACATAAACAACAGCAACAACAAGGGTCGTCTAGGGATTCACAAGTTTCCGAGCATATGTAAAAGCAGCAACGCAGTATATGCCATACAGCATTTGTACTCGAAGTACTATCACAATCTGACATTTTTGCTAAAATTTGTGTCCGTAAGTTTGATTCGATGTGTCAATATTGCATTAATATGAAAACTAATAATTTAAGCCACAATAGAAATAAAGAATGCTTTCGCCACTATCTATGTATAAGTATGAGTCATGATTTATGTGATGTTTCCACATAACAAGCAAGCGACTTGTCAAAAAATTTTGTATAAAAAGCACTCAATTTTTTGAGTAATTTCTATAAAAATATTTCAGACAACTCGCTTGCTTGTATTGTGGAAACAGCACATTAATGATAACAAATATTTATTGACGTCATTGCTTCAATCGTTTGTACACACAAAAAACACTATTAACACTGAACAATTTTGTTATTTTTTAATTAATCAATTATCAATTAATTGATAACTGCGTAAAATGTTTAGTTTTTAAAGTGCCAACAACTTCTCTTTCGAAATGTAGTTAACGAACTAATAGATTGCCTCTTTAATTTTAGCATTTTATTTTCTCTCTTCGATCTCAATAATAAAAAAAAGGGGTTAAAATATTCGGTTGATAAGTTTTTGCTTTTGTTAAAAATTGTTTTAAATACTAAAACATACAATTCGTAATTTTTACACTGACATCTTGCAAAATAACTTCGATCCAGCCTTATTGTTTCCTGTGGCTTAGAAAGGTCTGATGAGCAGGTTTTGAACAAGGCGAATTTATACAGGTGAATGCAAGCTGAAGGCGAATTCAGTACTATGTATTTTGTTATTGTAAAAATTTAAATTCGCCTAAGATTGTTCAGCTAAGAATAAATGTTACATAAACGTTAAATACAAATTTTAATAATTGTTTGTAATTAAAATCACAGATTTTAATGGTTTTTCACTTTTAAATTCACAAAAATTTCTTAAAACTTAACTAAATCATACAAAACGAACTTCAGATTAAATGTTTGTAAACAAAAGAAAAAAAATTTGACAGTCTCATTGGAAAAAACGCGTTAAGCAAACAATAATCACATGAGCTGTCAAGTTCGCCTAGGAATGAATTCGCCTTGGTATGAATGTTATAACAAATTTTTATAATTGTTTGCAATTAAAAGCACGGATTATATTAGTTTTTCACTTTTAAAATCCCAAAAATTTCTCGTAGTTACACTAAATCATACAAAAAAATCTTCAGATAAAAATGGTGCGAAAATGTTTGTAAACAAAAGAAAAAAAAATTACAGTCCCAGGAACGAAAAGGGAGGGAAGCAAAGAATTATCACCTGCGCTATCAAATTCACCTTGTAATGAATTCGCCTTGGTTTTGAACAAGGCGATTTCATTTTGAGTATATTTCTCATCATGATACAAAAAAAAGGTAGCCGCTTCGCTACAACAATAAAACAATAAAAAAAAAAACAACAGGTATTTTGTTTGTGTAAAAAGGCGAATTCAAGCTTAAGCTGTCAAAAGTAGTTGATAACGAACATGTACAAAAATTTAAATGGCGCCGAAAAAGGTAAACAAATCTTGAAAGAGGAAGTGCCGCCATATTAACCGAATTCGCCGATGCATCCAGCTAAAAATTAATTCGCCTTGATTTCTCATCTTTTTACTAGCACTTTCAGTTATAACATATCCATCTTGTTAATAAACATAAATCTTGCTAATAAACATAAATAATTCATCTTGTTAATAAACATAATAAACTTAAATAAATAAAAATATAAACAAAAATTATAAATCGTAAAGTAGTGTGAATGTGAAATTACCTCGTTGAATTCTTCGTAAGCGTTGATGTCTTCCCCAACTTTTTGAAAACCATATAATCAATAATGCGATAAGACAGAATACTAGAAAATCCAACATGCTAACACGATATTCATTAATTGAACTTCAAAACTGAACAACCGTTGTTGATTTGAAGCCATTTGATTTTATTCTAATAAGTCAAAAAATGGTCGCCGCATATGTCTATTAGAGCGACTCACCAAAAAAAAAGCCCGATGTAGCCCCTTAAAAATGAACCTTGGACTTTTTTAAGATGACATCTAAAATATTTCGTTACAACTTTGACTTCCCGTTAGCTGGACCATTTTGAAAAAGGGTATATTTTTGCATGTTTTGTCAATTTGAGAATCGGCTTCCTTACCAAGATACACGATACGGGTATCATAAGGAAGGTTCTTTTGAGGCACGTCCAACTGTATAAAAACAACTGTGATAAAACAAAATAAAAGTTATTTTAAATTTTTTCAAAAAGTATTTATTTATTCATCTTGTCTCCTTCAAAGTAACCCCCCTCAGATATAATATACTTATTCCAACGTTTTTTCCATCTCCGAAACACTTTTGAAACGCGCTTATTGGCATCGCCAATAGCTTCTGTTTCGATTATTCTTTTAATTCCTTAAACGTAGCAAAACGCTTTCCTTTCATCGGTTTCTTCAGTTTTGGAAGCAGGAAACAGACAACGGGGGCCAAGTCCGGTGAATACGATGGTTGAGGCATGATAACGGTTTTGTTTTTGGCCAAAAGCTCATGCACAAACATTGGTGCGTGAGCTGGTGCGTTATTATGGTGCAAAAACCATGTTTGTTTTTTTTCACAACTCTGTGCGTTTCTGACGAATCGCTTCGCGCAAACGGCGCATAACTTAAAGGTAGTATTCCCTATTGACCGGAAGACCTTGCGGCAAGAATTTATGTTGCACCACGCCATTGCAGTCGAAGAAAACAGTGAGCAAAACCTTCACACTTGACCGAACTTGGCGTGCTTTTTTCGGTCTTGGCTTTTCAGGACTCTTCCATTGGCATTATTGGGCTTTGGTTTCAATGTCATAGCCACACGACCATGATTTGTCACCAGCTATGGCCTTTCTGAGGAAATCTGGATCGTCGTTGACGATGTTAAACGGGTCCTGAGCGATGTCCATGCGATGTTGTTTTTGCTCAAAATTTAGCAATTTTGGAACAATCTTCGCTGCCGCACGTTTCATGGCTAAAACATCCGTAAAACTTGCTTGGCATGAGCCGAACGATATGCCAACATCATCAGCAACCAGTTTGATAGTGATTCGACGATTATCCGAAATCATATTTTTCATTGCTTCAATATTTTCTTCGGTTGTTGATGTGCTCGGGCGACCAGGACGAGCTTCATCATTGATATCTTCTCGGCCTTCCTTCATTGGTTTATACCACAATTGAACTCTTGTTCTGCTCATAGTATACTCGTCAAACGCCACAGTCAACATTCCAAATGTCCTTGCCACCAAAAAGTCGTGGATCATTTCTTGAAGATCGTCCTTGGACAAATTGTATGTACAGTTGGATGCGCCTTAAAAAAACTTTGTTATGATATTCATATCGTATATGTTGGTAAGAAAACAGATTCCAACATTAACAAAAATGCAAAAATTGACGCTTTTTCTATATGGTCCAGCTCACGAGAGGTCAAAACTAGAGCTGAAATATTTTAGATGTCAATCTTCATTTTGAGGGGGGTACAACTTGCATGAATTTCGTTTCCATACAACTTGAGTCGCTCTAATGTTTATATGTATTTATCTAAACAGCTGTCGATAAAAATAATCTATGAATGAAAAATCTAGATAACAATCGGTTCATGGAAATATTACACGCCCTACTTACCCTACCATATTCCATAAGTCGTCATCGTCGTCACATGAAGTTGACACACAAATCTTTTCATTTATTTACTCGTTGCCAAAAACAATTGAATGTTGTCGATAGCTTCTATCTATCGCTTAGGTCTAGGAAATACCAAAACCCTATCAAAGAATATATAATTGCTGTCGAAGGGGAATTTGTAACCGAGTATTTTTTGATGTGACGACGATGACGCCTCTTGGAATAGGGGGAAATATTTCAAATTTGGTTTTGTATATCGCGTTTTTTTAAATTAAGGTGGCCTGGTCCAAACTTAACGAAGGAGTTTAAATTCTTTGTAACTATTTGATTATACCTGTGTTTTCAAACACACAAATAATATAATTTCTTTATTGCGTTTTGGAAATAATTATAGTAAACTTAATTGTATGATCTTTGTGTTTTGCGTTTTGATACTATTAAGGTCCAAATTATATAAAAACGGCGCAAAGTAAGTAAAACGCAATAAAGAAATCATATCATTTGTGCGTTTGAAACCATAATATTCTTGAAAACGCACATATTCACCCTTATCGTGAATAAGATGGGAAATATTTGTTCCCATAAAATTTTCAAATCCCTGGAAGGGGAAATTGCTATCGTGACATTCTTGGGAACTCCTTTAGTGCTATCAGTGCCTAGTGAATGTAAAATATGTAAGAATGATAATTAATAAAAATATCAAACTGTCAGTGCAGTGAAGAAAAAATGTGAACATTAGTTTAACTGAAATTGAAAGAAAATGTTTGGAATCCAAACATTAATTGAATTACAGGAGGAAGAATCTCGACAACACCGAATTACTCGTAGACATTTACGGAATTTTTTTTTTTTTTTTCTCATTCATTTGTTTATTGAATCTTCACAAAGTGAACTAACAATAAGTATTCAAATCTTAAAACTAAATACATAAAATTAATTAAGTCCAGCCAATGCTAGACAAAAATGTTTTATTTTGCACGATCAATATCGGTGAAATCACCTATTTAACGTTCTGATGGTGGCAAGGGTATCCCTCCTTCTCAACCGAGAGTGGCCTTCAAAATTAAGTATATTGCGTGCAAGATGATTTGGATGAAGTTCCAATTTATTGATATGCCTTGTTGCGTACTTTGAAAATTCGTCTTTTACAAGAGGAACACGGAATGAATCTACTCCGTTGGAGTTACTTATTCTATACACAAATTGTGTTTGTACATGATTTTTTTGTTTTAGATTTATTCAACATTGTAGGGTAAATAAACAGCCATGTTCCAAGAAACGCGCGTTCTGAAACCGCAAAGCGTTCTGAAAAACGCTTAATTGATTTTTAGGTGTTATAATTTTTCCAAAAAAAGCTCAAGGATCAAAGTTCTGGCTTGCCAGTTCGTTTAACCTGTTGTGGCCAGTACTAACTGGGACGTAAAGACACAACTGCGCAGGGCCTTCAGCACTGATTTGCTATCACAGAGTATTTTTTATTAGATTGTTGAGATATAAAGTTGAATGTTTGAGAATATATTTAAAAAATTTCCAAAGGCTACTATTGATTAGGGTAGCTCCTATGAAATGTCGACATATTAACAGCTGGGAAACAAGCTTTTTATAATTTTTTGATTAGTAGCAATGTTAGAATTATTTGATAAGTTTTCATTACAATTTTTATTTTTATCCTTGATATTTTACATAATATTATTTTAGTTTTTAAGTTCTATTGTATATTACAAAAAAAAATGTGTGTAAATTTTCCAAATTTGTTTCATTTGACTGTGTAAAATTAATTTGTACGCAGTATTTATACTTTAACTCTTAAATATACCAGAGTAATTTAAAAAGATTGTGTTTTTTTTTGTGTTTAACACTTAGTCGCAATTTCTATAAGACTAGTATAATGGAAATTTGCTACAAACTACTACTTGGTTCTTCTTGCTCTTCCCTTCTGCGAGAGTATGGATCCTCTTGCTCCTTCCTTCTGCGAGAACTCGGTTCTATTTCCTTGGAAGTTTCTGAACATAAACAACAGCAACAACAAGGGTCGTCTAGGGATTCACAAGTTTCCGAGCATATGTAAAAGCAGCAACGCAGTATATGCCATACAGCATTTGTACTCGAAGTACTATCACAATCTGACATTTTTGCTAAAATTTGTGTCCGTAAGTTTGATTCGATGTGTCAATATTGCATTAATATGAAAACTAATAATTTAAGCCACAATAGAAATAAAGAATGCTTTCGCCACTATCTATGTATAAGTATGAGTCATGATTTATGTGATGTTTCCACATAACAAGCAAGCGACTTGTCAAAAAATTTTGTATAAAAAGCACTCAATTTTTTGAGTAATTTCTATAAAAATATTTCAGACAACTCGCTTGCTTGTATTGTGGAAACAGCACATTAATGATAACAAATATTTATTGACGTCATTGCTTCAATCGTTTGTACACACAAAAAACACTATTAACACTGAACAATTTTGATTTTAAATATTGGTTTAAACTCAATTGGTTTTTATTTTCAGTACGATATTTTACAGCTTTCATAAAAAAAAGAATAATTTTGGTTACATCTACGTATTAGTTGATTAGCTTAATAGAATGCTATTAAAAGCTTGTATTCAGAAAACACTTATTAATAGAAATTTTATGGAATATGTATAAATGAGTCTAGAAAACATTTTTGTACGTGTGTAAGCACTCAAAAGGTTGAGAGCTGTGCATACAAATTATCTAGACGCGTCGCTCATTCATGTTTTATAAACTATTATTCACCATGGATGCCAGATAAATTTGGGTTAAAATCGTCAATTCCGGGGGATAGCATCGCCAAAATCATCAATATAGCTAACGAAAATCGTCAAAAAAACCGTCTTTAAACAAAATATTTATTTTATATTTTTTTTATATTTCACCCAATATTGCAAAAGAATTAATGATTGTTTTCAATAAAAGTCTAAAGTATTTAAAGCTAATATTCTTTATTAATATATTTTATTATTATTATTTGTTATATTGTAGCTGAACATGGATATTCTACTAACTATTTATAGGCTTTCTTTGTATTGATATTGAATAAATAAATCGATTATTCGACTTTTTTCTAAACCCGGTTTTCGAATAATTCGAATAGCGGTAACTTAAACCATGGTTATTTATTTTTTATTTAGTAACTATACAGTTGCAAAGTAACTTCGCAAATTATAGGATGCACAACATGGGCGAGGTGACAAAGGCCATATTGCCCAAGATGGTATTAACAGTATTTTTGTAGCGTCGCTGTGACTAACTATAATGACCTATGCCTTCACATAGGAAGTTGCAGCGTGTTTAACAATAAAATACTTCTAAAAAAAACTGTAAACCAATACAGTTAGTTGAGGCAAACCGTTAACCAGTGCGAGTGAGGCGCAAAACTCTCGAAGACCGAACAACAAAGCACTATCGACAATTTTTGAACGTATATACGAAGCCGGTTACATGTAGTCGGCACAACGTTTCTGGCCATTTATTCAGGCAGGTTCTTAGCCGCCTTAAAATTTTTATAGTTATACCGTAATTTACAAATGAAAATATATTATATAAATCATATTATATATCAAAGAAACGTGTATTATATCATTTATTATTTTTATGTCAAATAAAAAAAAGAGTTTTTTTATATAAAAAATGTTAGTTAAACATGGCAACTTATATCTGGCGGATGTGGCTAACATAGTATCTACAACTGATATTAACTCTGATATAATATGAGAGAGAACGTCAGCAGATTAACGAGCTCTCAAAGACAATATCCGTCAGGAATGTGAGAACTTATTGCCGGAAGTTTTGGCCAATGTGATGGAAAATGCTATAAAAAGGGCTCAAATGACAATCAACTGTGACGGCGGCCATTTACATGACATCATATTCTCGACTTGATGCTAAAAAAAATTAAAAAAAAAACCCAATAAAAATAATCCACAAGAAGAATCAAAGTTTTTCATTTTTTTTTTTCAAATTATAACCAAAAAACATCGGAAGGTTATTTTTGCGCCACCCTGTACATACAAAACATTTGGAATCCACATAAATAAAAAACAATTTTGACAGCGAGTAAAAAGCGAAGTTGGTTGCAAAGCAACTGTTATTGTTTTTATCTGTGGTGATTAGCAGCCACATTTTAACTACTTCCACACCCATTTAGCGCCTTTATTTATTATTTCTATTTAGTGATTTTTATCCAACAACGTTAGAGCACTTATTTTAATTGCAGCGTGAAATCTAAGCACTAATTTAAGTGGCGCTTTAAACGCCAATTAAGATTAGTCTATTAGTGGCTTGTTTAGGCAAAACACTTTATTCGAAAGATTAACGTTTCTGATGATGGCATTTCAGCCTATAATAAATTTTTAATTTTGAAATTTGGCTTTTTCATTTTGAAATTAAAATATTTTGAAAATAATTCCTCACTTCAAGCGATACAAAAAAAATATATAAGTATATGTTTACCTCTATTCCTTTGTTGACAAGCAAAAAACCGACAAAATAATACAAGGCCGAAAAATATCAACAACAAAGTTATTAAAATCGCAGCTGGTATCATTTTGTGAACTGTTTTGATTGAGAATTTTCGAAAACTGTCGAAAACAATCATAAAAATAAAAGAAAATATTTATTTTATCTGATGTATTGAAACTCGATTAGACAAGAATTACAATTACGCATATTTTAAAGTGATAATAATTGTTTTGAAGGTGTTTGAACGGACGATCAATGACAGAATTTGCGATAAATTAACAAAAGAAAAAAATATGTTTTCACAAAAAAAAAAAAAAAAAAAAAAAAAAATATATGTTAAAAAATAACAGAGTATTCCAACAGATCACAACAAGCTAGATAAAAAATTTAGGGGCTTTTCCAATATTTAAGGCTAGCTGAGTCACATAGAATCTGTCGTCCGTCATCCTTCGCCTTTTTCAACTGACATTAATGTTACGTCGGCTGAGCTTGATATAATGAGTACTTTGTGATAGATATACGCAAAAATCAACTGATAGCCAGTGCTGCCACGAGCTAAAATTATTACAACTAAAATTAAGAAAAAAAAGGAATATGAATTTTTCACTTGAAATACGAGGGCTGATTAAAAAATAGCTCTAATTTTAATTTTTTTTTTTAAGTATTTATTTATTCATCAATAAGTATCTCGTTCCCTTCAAAGTAATTCGCTTCACATATAATACGCTTATGCCAGCGTTCTTTCTAATCTTCGAAACACTTCTGAAACCCGCTTCAGTTCCTGTTTCGATTTTTCCTTTCCATGATTATTTTTTCCTACAACTCTGTGCCTTTCTGATGAATTGTTTCGCGCAAACTTCAAGGTAGTATTCCTTATTGACCATACGACCTTGTGGCAAGAATTCATAGTGCACGCCGCCATTGCAGTTGAAGAAAACAGTGAGCAAAAACTACCTTCACATTTGACCGAACTTGACGTGATTTTTTGGTCTTGGCTCTTCTGGACCCTTCTATTGAGATGATTGGGCTTTAGTTTCAATGCCATAGCCATACATCTATGATTCGTCACAACTTATGACCCTTTTGAGGAAATCTGGATCGTCGTTGACGATGTTCAATAGCTCCTGAGCGATGTCCATGCGACGTTGTTTTTACTCAAAATTTAGTAAGTATAAATTTAGTAGATGTACATTTGTACTACCGTTTTAGTTCAAGTTTGTCCTTTTTTTAAGTTTTCTTAAGGAGGATTTTTTACAATACAAATTTGCTATGATCAATAATTTTTGATTGAAGAAGATAAGAAATATAATAATCAAACCTTTAGCTGGGAGACAACTAGTTGTTTCATAATCGCTACACTACTCATCAGCACCCATTTTCAAATTTGAACTCGGGTCATGATGTAACGTGAACGGCTGCCTTAATCAGAATTACATATTCATTTTATTAATTGCCCGCATTGTTTGTACAATGTTTACTAGAGGGCTGCTCAAGCACAATAAAAATGTCTTACAAAACATCGTAGTATTTTCAAGTACTATTGATCGTCTTCTTTCACATTTCAAAACAAACACTTTAGTGCCGAAATGTTCTAAGCACATAAACGAATACTATCTTATAAGCATTTAGAACAAACAGAACCAAACACAAGTAGAACCAAATGAAATAGAACAAAATTGAAGTAGAACCTCAAACATTGAAGTAGAACTTCAAGCATTGAAGTAATGTTCTACTTCAGTTTTTTCAATAAAATTTGTTGTTGTTGTTCATGGTTTTTGTCTTTGTATTATTTGTATACTGTATGCTCATGTGTGTGTGTTGTTGTTGTTCATGGTTTTTGTCTTTCGATTAAGCACAAATATTTGAGATGAAGTATGCTCAAATGCCAATGAGCTTGCTGTGATTCATCATTTATTTGCTTTATTATGATGTTTTGTTTTGGATTTTGCTGTGAAACAGAATTCAAGTACAGCCAAGCACTGTCGTGAAGGCGTTTCAAATCTACGAAGTGTTTGTCCTGTTTCTAAATGTTCTATAGCTTGTCTGTTTTGTTTTAAGAATTCTGTTGAAATACAGTGCTTGGAACTACTACACAGTAGTGAGCAGTGTTCTTTAGAATATTTTGTGCAGCCCTTTAGTGTTTACTGTCTCTGAATTTTCGTTTTGTGTGATTTCGAGGTCTTGACTGTGCAAAATTAATTTGCACTTTCGACAACATTGCACGAAATACAAAAACTGTTCACCACTTCTAAATACTGTATTCGCAGTAATTTTATTTTACTGTAGTATTTTGCTACAGTATTTCAAAAAGATTTTATTTTTGGCGTTTAATACTTTTCACTCACCATTTGCTGCCAAATGGTCTTCCCTTCTGGGAGAATTTGGTTCCGGTTGCTCTTCTCTTATGTGAGAATGTGATTCCTGTTGCCATTCTCTTCTGCGAGAATAAGTTTCCTGTAGACCCTCCCCTCTGCGAGAATAATGTCTCTGTCGTTCTACCCTTCTGCGAGAATCGGGTTCCTCTTGTTTTTCACAAAGTTTAAAGCATACCTCAAAGCAGCAACAGAGTAAATAACCTACAGCTTCTATCAAAAAATTGTCTGACATTTTTTTTTTCTAAAATTTGTATCCGCAAGTTTGATTGATTGCGGCAAAACTGTATCAATATAGAAACTAATAACACTATAGAACAGTGAAATAAAAGTATGTGGACTATATTTATTTTGATGCGCTTAATTCAAATCTGTTTTCTGTTTTACTTAAAGAATGCTTTCGACAATATCTATAAATATGAGTCATGTTTTAGTGATAAGAATTATTTAATGACGTCATTGTTTTAATTGTAAACACAAAATAATACTATTAACACTGAACAAAGTTAATTTTATATACGAGTATTGGTTTTGTTTTCACTTGGTTTGATTTTTAATACGAAATTTTACAGCTTTCTTCAAGAGAAAACTTTAATTTTGGTCACATGTACGTATGAGTTGGTAAGCGACTAAAGCTTAATAAACTGCTAATAAAAGCTTGTATTCAAAAAACATTTATTAATATGTATGTATGTAGTTTATAGAACAGGAATGAGTGAGGTGTTTAGAAGAATTGTATGTTCATGTATAAGAACTGTCCATAACTAATGTGCTGTTAATGGCACACAAGTGATTTATGCGTGTAGAAAAATTTGTATGAAATATACTCAATGTTTTGAGTGAAATTTTATAAACATGTTTTACATATCACTCTTGCGTATCGCATAAACGCCACGTACTAAAAGATTTAAATTATTTTTTATTTATTTTCATCCGGCAATATTCAGCATTAAATTATTAAATCATTTAAATAAAACATTCGGGCATGTTCTGGCACTGGAATCTCGCATGACATTTGCGATTGTGACTTGAGCTCGCAAAAAAGGTGTTGTGTAAATCGCAATCGCCAGAATCTTGGCGAGTTCAAATCACAAGCGTATTTATTTAGCGTATGTATTTGATACTTAAATTAACAGCAAAATACTTATTTTTTCAGTATTATTATTCATTTAATGATGATTATTGTTATTTGAAATACTATCTCACAGCCTTTTTATTTGCGAGAAATAATGACAGTTGAAAGCCGGAAATTTTTTCGCAAACGTTTTACAGACTCAGTTTTTTTGTAAAATGGCGAGTAATTTCCTTACGTGCAAGGCGACTTTATACAGGTGAGTGCAAGCGGAAAGGCGAATTCAGTACAATGTATTTTGTTATTGTAAAACACATCGTGAATGTCATAATCTAAATTCGCCTATGATTGCTCAGCAGAGAAAATATTTTATATAAACGTTAAATATAAGCTTTTATAATTGTTTGTAATTGAAATCACATATTATATTAGTTTTTCACTTTTAAATTCACACAAATTTCTTGAAATTGCACTAAATCATGCAAAAAAACCTTCAGATTAAAATGGCGCGAAAAAGTTTGTAAACAAAAGAAACAAAATATGACAGTCTCATTGGAAAAAACGCAAGAAGCAAAAAATATTCACCTGTGCTGTTAAGTTCACCTGGTAATGAATTCGCCTTGCTTACGTGACAGCTATTACTCACCAAAAAAGTTATAGCTACAGTTTAGTGAGAAAAGCAGCTGTTTCAAGGTGCATTAACGTATACACGGTGGCAGCACTAGAGCAAAATTACAACAATACAACAAAAACAGGCATCTGGTAACAGAGGTTCAATTCGTCGCATAGTTGTCGGCGGCGGCGGCTGGGCAAAAAAAGGTCGGCGGCGGCTAAAAGTCGGCTGTAGCCGACATATGTGCTTTTTTTGCATACATGTGGTAAAATTTTAATATATCAAGATATAACATGTCAAAATATTGTTTAAAAAAGTGCGCTTTTAGACAAATACATTCTTCACTATTTTTCATCTAAATTCATAAAAATTTTTGTCTAATTGTATAAAAACTTTTGTGGTACAAATTTACTAAATATCGCTGATTTACTCAAGCGACGTCATAGTTCAATATATACACATAATTATTTCGAGCCAACAATACAAATTTGTTAACAATACTATCCTTTGCAGTGTTCCATAAACTCATTCAAAGTTTTAGAAGCTATTTTGTAAACATACATATTTTCTAAGACGAGTATGGAAATTACAAATATATGTTTTTTTTTTTTTAACTATAGTTTTTGAGCTATGAGGTTATTTCACTTATTAAGAAACAAATATTTTGGAAAAGAAATAAATAACATTACGTGGCTCAATTTATTTAAACAAAACTGATTTTAAATAACAATATGTGGCTCAAATTAATAAAGATTTTAGAAAAAGTAAACTTATAGCAATCTGTCACCTGAAAAATATCGGATCTTTTCTAATAAAATACCATAAAATCAAATAATTTCCAAGGTGACACTAAATATATTGTAACAAGGAACAGGTTGTGGTATGATTATACTGTCAAACTCTTACATGCAATATAAAAAAACTGTATAAAATACTTAAACATAAGTTGGAGGTCATAGATTTTGCTGCTACAAATAAGCCACCCTGTAGAGCTAAGTGCCAGGTCAGACACAGCAACTTTTGTTGGGCAATTCTTGACTTCATAGAAGCTTTCGGTGAGGGGAATAAGAAGGGAAAAAGAATTGCCGGTATTCGGCAATTCTCAGCAGTTCCTTATTTTTCTCTCATGTGTGTATGTGTATGTATAATGTAAATTGTATGAAATAAGATAGAGAAAGCTCAAGAATTGCCGAAAAAAGTTTTTGTGTGTGGACAAGAAAGCAATTCCAAAAGAAAATTGCTAAAAAGTTCAGCAATTAAAATCGGCTCAAGCTGTCGAATATGTAAATACGGCGGCTGAAAATAAGCCGATTTCAGCTGCCATAACGGCGGCGGCTGGACAAAGTAAAACAAGACCGGCGGCGGCTCAAAGCCGGCTGTCAGCCACACGAATTGAACCTCTGTCTGGTAAGCTATGTTTATCAAAAATATTTGTAACTATTTTGTACCTGTGTATGAATGTACCTTTTCATAATTATAAATTATATTTATTTGAATTATTTTTATGTTCACAAAATAATTTGTAAAATAAAACACTAAATTCACTTTCAGAAATGTAAACAATACATTTGACGTAAATAGCTTCCTATATTGCCAGTAGCAAAAAATTGTCACATGCCGTAGTGCTGCCACCGTGTATACATTAATGCACCTTGAGCTGTTTGTTTCAACTTTGTTTCATTTCGCACGTTTCAATTGAAAAGTTTCTCGTGGCGAGAGTTACAGAACACAGCCACAGTGCTGGAAATCTTATATGAGAGATGATATTCTGACACATTAACCCGTTTTTGGAATTTTTTTAGTGATGCAAAAATAACATTATAATTTACAGTTTTTGCCATTTTTAATAGTTATAAGAATACTATTTAATAAAATATATTAAGTTTGAATAACGACAATAGAAACGTAAATATATGTGTACAACAATTTCTTTAAACATAAACTTTATATTTCTTGGAGCCAATTGGTACTTGTTTAACTGTAGCAAGTACGAAAACTTCGCTATCGTGAAACTGGCCCTTATCTTTGAGTTGTCAAATTTGAACAAAGCGTGTTCATTGGGTATTATTGCACAAACTAAACACGGTTGCTATAGGGTTGTATATTTAATTTTACTAAATATTAGAACAATTAACTGTTAATAGGCAATTAAGTTAATTAAAATTTTGTATGTTTTTAAAATCAATTAAGGCGTTAATTGCAAAATTTTTATTAACAGTGTATGTATGAACAGCATATTAAGTTTTTCCAACATCAACGTTCGCATAACGAGTCCTTTATTACTCCTTTTTTACGGATTAGTCATCATACTTTAGATGCTTTCAAACAAATTTAGCGACTTTATAACTTTTTGCTGTTTCTATGTAGTGATTTTTATTAAACAAGGTTAGTGAGCAATACTGTTCATGGTACAACGTTACTACTTAAATAAGAGAAATTGTTTAAAATAACTTCGTGCTATCAAAAGTTAATTTAACAAAGACGGATATGATTTTTTTTTTAATTAAACACCAACAGTATCAATTTAATCTTGGTTGTATTTGAAATCAAATATATTATGCTTTGTAGAGGTATTATTAATAAATAATTAATCAATTATATTTATTTAGTTTGTTTTAAACAGTAAGTATGTGTGTAGGTGTGAATATTTAGCTTGGCAACAATTACATTAATAATTTTCGTTATTTTGGAATATAACACTCATTCAATTAGTACATATTAGACTATTCTTGCTTTATGTTTTAAAATAAAGATCAATGGATTAAAGTTGTTAAATGCATGTGTATTTAAGTATTAAAAATATATGCAGAGAACGTTTTTTATAGAGGTATACAACTTTCCAATTTTTCATGCTAAGCTCTAGAACAGCAGTTACTTCTTGTGTAAACACTGTACGACGTCTCTACGGATGCTCATTATCATTTGGGTAACCGTGGTGCGAAAATAGTCGTTAGTTGATCGAATTAAGCGCTCTGATGAACTAGACGGTGTCGGCCGGGTCTGATAAAAAATAACCGTTATTTTAAAATTTTTTTCAAAAATTATTTATTTATTCATCAATAATCAAAGTAGTCCCCCTCAGATATAATACACTTATGCCAGCGTTTTTTCCAATCCTCGAAACACTGCTGAAACGCGGTTTATGGTATCGATTTTTCTTTTATCTCCTCAATCGTAGCGAAATGCTTTCCTTTCATCGGTGTCTTCAGCGTTGGAAAGAGGAATAAGTCAGCGGAGGTCAAGTCCGGTGAATACGGTGGTTGAGGCATTTTTTTTTTAGCTTTATTATTTTATTTATTGAATCTACATAAGAAATGTAATGACAATAAGTATTCAAGTCTTAATACTGAAAAAAAATTGTGATTAAAGTCCTGCCAGTGCTGGACAAAAATTTATTTTTATGCGAATATTATTTCAGAATTCAGTCATCTGTTTAGAGCTCTAATGGTAGCCAAAGTATCCCTCCTACTCAGACGGGTATGAGCACCAAAGTTAAGAATATTAACTGTAAGAGGATTTGGATGGAATTCAAGTTTGTTAATATATCTTGTCGCGTACTTCACAAAGTCAGATTTCACAAAAGCTACGTTCAGATCTGCGTGGATTCGTGAGTTTTTAACGTACCATGGAGCATCTGTAATTCTACGGAGAATTCTATTTTGACTTCTTTGAATTTTTGGAATGTTGGATGCCAAGGCTGTGCCCTGTGTGGGTTGAGGCATGATAACGGTTTTGTAAAACATAAATCGTTCTACAAAAGTGGTATTGAAATGTTAGAGCGGCGCTGGAACGATTACGTTGCTCTTGATGGAGATTAAAAAACTGGGTTTTCTTTGTTAGGCCCTGGATTACATATAAAAAATCCCTACATTTGTACCAAAACAAAATATCGGTCTTTTTTTTCCTTACAATCCATTTTTTCTACAAAAATTCCCACCAAAAAGGTTGAAATGCCAAACCAAACTAAACATAAACCGCTTAACAGCTGACAACATGGCGGCGAGTTAAAACAGTGTTACCAATATAAACTTTTACACCTTTATGAAAAAAATCCTTTTTATACTATGTATATAACTATATATACATATAAATAAAATTCTATCCTTTTGCCTCGAAACTGATTTCGGATGCACATACTGGTCAAAAAACTAAACTAATTTATTTATTTGATGAAATACTATAAGTAAGTTTTACAAATTAATGCAGATATACGAGTATGTATACATTCATATACAAGTAGAATTGTAATAAAATTAAAAAAAAAATTTATGTTAAATGGCTGGATTATGGCTGCCAACCGAATTCCAGTTCAATTGTCAAATATTCATTATGATAACACAGTCACATTAAATGATAATGCATCTAAGATAGTGGCTAAATTAACTAGAGTTGTTGCTTTACAGTCTTTCCGGCTACGGAACTGAAATTCGGTATGAGCAGCACTAAAAATATCAGAGTACATTTGAGCTTACCAAAAACTTCCGTTGCAGTATTTGTGACCGGATCAATTCGTATTCTTCTGATAACTCGCCTTTCAATACGTCGCGGTGCTGCTGGTGTTACATTTCGACACATTATTGCGAAAAAAATCTTTAAAAAGTAGATTAATTTATTTTTTAATTTTTGATCGTTTTGTATAAAAATATTATGAACGAAGTCGAGTCCCATTCTTGAATGTTTTAACTATATTTCAAGTCGATCATAAGGTTTTGGAAATGTCTTAACATACCTGTTACTTTCCGTTTTTCAGTAAACTCAACAATTTCATCATGGTAAAGTACACGAACGAAAAACGTATGTAAATTGTAAAAGTTTACTACCGAAATTCGGAGTCAATGACCGCAACTTTAAGACCGTTAACTCCAATTTTCCGTCGTTATTCTCGCCTTTGTAGACAAGCAATAACAAGTTTAGTGCAAAAATTTGAGTCTGTATCTTCATTGTGTCATGCTGCCGTGACAGTGCGACAACGGATTGGTAGAAGTGGCTAAAATATCGCTGCCGTTCAGACATTTGTAGCAAACGATACAAATCAGTCGATAACGCAGCGTTCTCAAGAACTAAGCATCGCCAACTCTGATTTACTCCCAAGATCAAACTGGCTCAAGAATTTTTCCAATTCTCCGATTGCGCTGTGGAAAGGATGCACTAATATGATGAATTTGATCTCAAAATCATGTTCAGTAACGACGCCCATTTTTGGCTCAATGGATTCGTCAATAAGCAAAATATGCGTTATAGGCCTGGTGAAAATCCACATGTGCATCATCCACAAAAAATAACTGCTTGATACTGTTTGCATGCCGGCAGCGTCATTGGACTATAGTTTTTCATCGCGATCGTTATCACGCCATGATTATCGATTATTTTTGAACCGAATTGGAAAACATGAGACTGACATTTGTTTTCAATAGGACAATGCCACCAGCCAGCACTATACGTTACAATCGATTTATAGAATAGTAAGTTGGGTGAGAGTGCTATCTCAAGAAACGGACCTATTAGCCGCCTCGTTTGTGCGCTTTAACGCCGCTAGACTTTTTTCTTTGGGGCTACGTCAAATCATTGCTATATGACAATAAGCCGACGACGTTGTTAGTACTCAAAGCCAACATTGAACGTGAAATAGCGGTCGTTACGGTCGAAATGTGTGACTGAGTCATCGAAAATTTCGTCCAACGAATCGAAGTCGTCCAGCTGCTGACGTGCCCGCGGTGGACATATGAACGAAGTCGACTTCCATTCATAAATGTTTTGATTGTATTTCAAGTCGATCAAAAAGTTTTGGAAATATGCCAAATGGTTTGCGTTTTATTAAAAGGAAAAAAAATGTCAAGTCTTTATTGGAAAACCCGCTACTTGTAACAGAATTTTTTTTCTAAGTGTACACAACTTAATTCAACTCAAAGAGCCGAATAATTGGTTAACTTGTATTAAAAAATTCCAAAACTTATGAGTAAGACATCTCGATCACACCCGTTGCATCTTCCTGGTTTGAGCTTAAAAACATAGAGAGGTTTAGTGCTTCGTTATAACGTTGGTGCATGAGCCTCTTTTCGGGGAGCCAATATGTCTGTGGTGTCTTTGGGCTATCGACTCGGGAACTACTTAAAGGAGAGTTTAGAAAGTCGGAAGTTATCAGCAAGGAACTTATAAACATTAAAATTTGTTTACTTGTTTTAAACTAAATTATGTGGACGAACGAATAATATAAAAATATACTGGTACTTATTCAATTTTAAAAAGGTTTCGTTTTGTTTTATTTAAAACAATGAATTGAGATTTTACATTATGAATTTACTTTGTGTCTTCATACTCTAATCTTTTATTGACTGAAATATATTATTTCATAATATTACCACGGAAATAAAGATTTTTTTCAAACCGTTCCCTACCAGCAGAAAACTAACTTACTCGTATAAATACACAAAATATGACCGCCAGGATAAAAAGTATAATGCCCGTAACAATATCCATTTTTCACATAATATTTCCGAAAATTGTTTATATTCAACAAACTTTTGATTAAGTTTTTTATAAAATAAAATTTAACAATTCACTTCTTCCACTTGTTAATTAATTACTTTGTTTTTAGATATTGCCCAAGCTAAAACATTAAACGATTTTTTGCGCACTCTTTAACTGCTAACTAATAAAGTTTTCAAAGCCCAAAAAATATTATCAGTGAATACTGTTAAAAAAGATAAAAAAAATCGTTGACAAATATATGGTCTGAATGAAAACAAATAAATTATATTTAAAAAACGTACTTTCTGACTAATGCCATAAATCAATAAAAATCTGGGAAAATTTCTCTTTATTAAGAATTTCAAATTTAATTGAACTTGTGCATTAAACACATTCGAGACAGCAGGCTACAGACTACATGCTGTCAAAAACAGAAAATAGTTTTTTTTCTCTAGATGTTGTTTCATTATTTCCTAGTATTCCGGTTGAATTGGCGATTAAGGTTATTGAGGATAAATGGGAGAGAATCTCAGAGTTTACAGATATCAATAAAAACTTATTTTTGCGTATTATGAAGTTCTGTATTATTGATAGTAGATATTTTCAATATGATAAGAAAATATACTCACAGAAGAAAGGACTTCCTATGGGTTCTCCAGCCTCTCCAATTGTTGCGGATATTGTTATGGAGAAGCTATTGGATACATGTTTGGAAAAATTGGTTATAAAGCCAAAGATTCTCACAAAATATGTTGACGATTTATTTTGTATAATCGATGAGAAGGAGATAGATTTATTGTTATCAACATTTAATTCATTTGATCAGAATATTAAATTTACTATTGAGAGAGAATCTAACTCTTCACTTCCATATCTGGACACAAAAATTATAAAAAATAATAATAGATTATTAATAGATTGGTACCAAAAGCCAAATTCTTCAGGTAGAATTATAAACTATTTTTCTAAACATCCAAAAAGGGTTATTATTAATACAGCTAAAAACTTAATAGATAGAATATTAACAATCAGTGATCATAGATTTCATAAGAAGAATAAGAGCATAATTAGGAAGATATTAAGTGATAATAATTTTCCTGATGAACTCATCTGCAGGTTGATAAGACAATACAACATAACGGGAAGATTGGATAATAATGTTTCTGATCCAATAATATATAAATCGTTAACTTATGTACCTGGAATGTCAGAAAGATTAGAGAGTTCTAATATATACGATAATAGGAAATATAAAATTGCACATAGAGTTCATAATACTGTAGGTAGAATTTTTAGTAAAACAAAAGATAGGTTGGAAAAGTCGGATATGTCTAGTTTAGTGTATAAAATACCATGTAGTGGTAACAACAATGAAAATTGTGACAAAGTATATATAGGGACAACAGGAAATAAACTTAAAACTAGGTTGCGGGTCATAAATCTGACCAGAAGTATAGGAACTATAACTATTCCCAGAAAACTGGATTATCTATCCATTGCCGTGATTTTAATCACTATCCAGATTTTGGAGGAACGTCTATTTTAAACAAAGAAAATTATTATAAACGTAGATATATGCTAGAAATGCTACAGATAACTAACGTGCCTGTAGATAAGAGGATAAATTTTAAAAAGGATGTAGACGGATTAGCACAAAATTATAGGCATTTAATACATAAAAACAAAAACAGGAGTAGATAGGTATTTTACCTAAAATTGTTTAAAAACTTTTTCATTTCTTTTTAAAAAAGTATTATATAATATGTTTAATGTTATAATAATGTAAAATATGTTTCTTCATTGTAAATGTTAATGTAGTTGAATATTTTGGTTTTGTTATTTTAATATGAGTTTTCAAATTTATTATTTTGTATACACAATTTTTCAAAAAACAAAACTTTTCCTGAAGAAGACACACAACGGAGTGTCGAAATATTGAAAAATAAAAACCATACTTTTTACCAAAACAAGAAGACCACTAGCTCAACAACAAATAACAATTTAAATCAAAAAAAGGGTCGAAAAATTAGAAGCAAGCAATGATTATTTATTTTGAAAACAGCAAGGCAACACGGCTGCAGGTTGTGTCCATGCTGATTTTTTTGTTGTGACGGTAATTAGAAACACTTGATTCGCGCTCCGAAGCACGTATGCGATTGGTGTTCAGAGGAGTTCACCTTGAAGTGTAGATTTTTTATGAAAACATTTGGCTCACCTATAATTTTTTTCATATGTAAAATTTACTAATTCATTTTGTTTATACTTATATACATAAATATATAATATTTGGAGCTCAAATCGATTTGCTTTTTGAAAGTATCGTAGCAACCAACGGTTGTTCATTTGTTTGAAAGGTGTAAAGAAATGTTAGAGACGTGTATAAATGAAAAAGCTTGTTTTTTGTGTTTTGACAGGTATTATTAGAGCATTTTTCTTTTAAATTCTCAACAATTTATTTATATTGTTGGGATATAAAGTTGAATGTTTGAGAATATCTTTCAAAAATTTCCAAAGTCTACTGATGATTAGGGTAGTTCCTATGAAATGTCGACATATAGATAGCTGGGAAACATGGAAAACAAGCTATTTATAATTTTTATTGGTCTAAAATTTTATCTTAACACATACACAAGAATAAGCAGACGGCAGAAAAATTTAACAACAGCAAATTATACTTATGTTATTCTCGTATTTATGTGATGTTTCCACAACACAGACAAGCGACTTGTCTGAAAATGTTGTATTGAAATCACTCAAAAATTTGAGTGTATTTCATATAAAATTTGTAGCCAAGTTTATTGCTTGTGATGTGGAAACATCACATTAGTTGTCACTGCATTTTTTTTTGCGAGTATTCATAACGAAATGATAACTTTAAAAAACTTTGTCAGAGACAGAAAGTTTAATATTTTATTTCAGCACATTTTGCTTGCAGATTCAGAAGATACGAAAAATGTTAGGATTATACATGTTACATGAAGTCATCAAAATATACGAAAAATGTACCTTTCGTATCCTACTGGCATCACTGGTCACCAGCTTTTTGTGATTTGCTTCTTCTTTTTTTGTGAGAGAAGCTATGTTTTTTCATAGTTTGGACCGTCCCTCTTTTTTGATTTACTTTAAGAAGTAATTTTTATAGCAAACTTAATTTACAAAAGCTTTATTAAGCTTAAGATAAAAAATAATCATGTTAAAATTTTGCTCCATTGAAAAACAAAATGTCAACACAATAAATATTTTTTATCACTAAAGTAAATAGCTTTTTAATCAGCAAAATTTTGCCAAGAGAACGAGAGGGAGAAACGAGGTAAAATGATTTTATATGTAAATGTTAAACAAAAACGTTTTTCAAGATCAGATAAAAGAAATTTATTTTTTCTTTGGAAAATAATGGTGGAAAGAAACATACAATATATAAATAAAAAGCACGTTTTCTGTTCCTTAGTTTTTTTAAATTTCTTTTCCACTCATTTGTTACTTTGTTACAATATTTTTTTTTATCATCTGGCAAGAAAAGAATAAAAAGGTACATATAAAATCTATATGCAGTGTTGCCACTTTTGTGCCAAAATTGGAGTTAATGTATTGCTTGCGGGGAAGTGGGGGGATTTTGGGGATTCACGAAGCCGATTTTGGGAATTCCCAAAAACATCGCAAATACTTTTTTAACTTATTTGGAACCGGATTTTCATATTCGGTACGTGTTTTTGCCATCTGAACTATAAACGGTCAGTCGCTACAATGCGAAAATTGGAGCTGTCGTATTGCTTCCGGTGAAGTGGGGGGATTTTGGGGATCCACGAAGCCGCTTTTGGTAATTTCCAAAACAAACTCGAATCCACATCTTTAACCAAATCGCAACCAGTTTTTTATATTCGGTGCGCGTTTTGGCTGTCGAACGTGTATCTGAACTATTAACGGTAATTCCATTTAGTGCTTTATGCCTCTTTTCGACATTTTCGTGACTCAAATTTCAAAATAAAAACTATCCTATAACGATGTTGAACTTATAAGCTTATGTTGGTGGTATATGCTTACCGAATTTCATCAAACTCGGTCCAGCGGTTTGGGCGTGAAAAGGTAACAGACAGACAGAGTTACTTTCAAGTTTATATTAGTAAGGATTAACATCGTGCGTTTTGTTTGGACCAGTCTTTGTAATAAAAATAAAATTGGTGGGAGTAAAATTTATTAAATTATGCCTAAATCTTCATACCTGTTCTCAGCAGACAGTGACGATTATAATACAATTCATCTCTTATGGTATTAAAATTATTGTCTGTTTCCGTGGAACGGGTTGCAAACGAGAGTCCTTTATAAATAATCTATAACAAATAGGATGTACATACATATGTATTTATGTATATAAAAGTAAACATTTGTGGGTGTTTAAGAACAAGTTGCAAATTACTTACGATAAAAAGCAAAATCAACAAGAATATTAAATAAATAATATCACTTATAAGCATTTTCTGTTTAGTTTCTTATATATTGTATGTATCGTTTTCACAATTTTTATTCACAAATTAAAATTTTCGAAATAAAACAATATGAAAAATACTTTCTGCACAATATCTTTTTAATTTTAAGCCAACAAATCTGTTTAGCTGCTAAGACTTCTTGCTTAAACTTCTCATACTAAAGAAAAATGAAAACAAAAATTACTACAACAAAATAATTATTATAATAATTAAGATGTTATCTTATCATTAATAATATTTTTGTATTAACGAGAAAAAAAAACTTTTATTGTTATTATTATTATTATTTTTTTTTTTTTTTTGCTACTGTGCTCCTCAAACAAAACACGCTGACATTTTATATACAACAAATAATAGATTAAGAATAATTTTTAGTTTAGGCCAAATGCTAAAATTCCTGCTATAATACACATACATATGCAGATACATTAATAAGTATGTAAAATTTTAAGAAAAAACTAAGATCCGCAAGCAATAAATTCGTGCTAAGTTAAGCTGAAAGTCCATAACACGAGTTTTACGCGGCAACGCGTTCAAAAAAGTAAAAACAATATAAATTTATGTGAGAGGTTACACAGCACAAAGCGTATGACACGTTAAACGCGTAAAGTAGGTTTACTTTCTACTTTTGCACGCGTCACAAGCGTTATAAAAGCTGTTAGTTGTTTTTGATAGCTGCAGATCACAATTCATTTTATCTTTTCAAAGTTATCGCCAAAACTATGTGTGCCGTTGACTGTTACTTTATGTTTTTGTGTTAAAAAATGTTTTTATTGAAAAAATAATTCAAACACAGCAAAAACCTTAGCGCATGAAAAGCGTTGCATGTGACTTGAGTTTAGAAAAGGTGTAGAACGTGTAGAAAGTTTGAAATGCGTAAAACGCGCAGCGGATATAACGCGTGGTATGGACTTTCAGCTTTAAGGCCGCGTCAGATACAACTTCGTCACTTTGCATGTTGTTTCCAATTTTGACAGATAATCGTCAGATAATCAAAACTTTGACAACACTCACTCGTGAAAATGGTTAGAAACAAGGCGAATTTATACAGGTGAATGCAAGCGGAAAGGCGAATTCAGTACTATGTATTTTGTTATTGTAAAACATATCGTGAATGTCAAAATCTAAATTCGCCTAAGAATAATCAGCTGGGAAAAAATTTTATATAAATGTTAAATGTAAACTTTTGTAATTATTTGTAATTCAAATCACAGATTATATTAGTTTTTCGCTTTTAAATTCACACAAATTCTTGAAATTGCACTAAATCATGTAAAAAAATCTTCAGATTAAAATGGCGCGAAAAAAAATTTGACAGTCTCATTGGAAAAAACGCGAGAAGCAAAAAATAATCATCTGTGCTGTTAAGTTCACCTAGTAATGAATTCGCCTTGGTTAGAAATCTTTCCATTGATTATACAGTGCCACACAAACAAAATTACGTAGTTCTGACCAGGGCTGCCAGAAAAAATATAGAAGAAATCGTCAATATCCCGATAATTTTTGAAAATAACGTCATTTTAATTTTGAAATATCGTCAAAAAAATCGGACTTAAAAAAAACTACCAAATTTGGAGTATATTTTTTAAGATTTTATTTAAAAATATAACAAGTTTTAATGCAAGCTTATCATCTCAAATTTGTTCTACATTTTTAGTTAAATACATTTACATACATACATACATACATACCAGAGATCTGCAACCGGTGCCTTTTTTAATGATCTAAGTACACCCGTCTTAAATCGAGTTGCGGTGTGATTGGCTACCGCATACTATTTGCAGAAGTATGTTCCCTACTCGTTAGAGCTTTCGTCTGCTAATTAGAGTATATGACATACCTAGTCCAGTTTGTATGCTGCTTGATTTGGTTTGGCAATTATTTTTTCCACATTTGGTAATCGAACTCGTATATCTTTTTAACAATGAAAACAATATTTTTATGTAAGAATTTGCAGTCACAAATTTACCTTACCCATGAGAGTGTGTGTGTTAGTTTGATGTATTTACTCACACATGTTCGGTAAACGTATTCGTACTAAGCGCCAGCGTTGGCAAATCGGTGCGTTTCGCACCGTTTTTGGTGCTTTTTAAAATTAATTTTGCGAAAAATTCTTTAGTGGGTGCGCTTTTTTTACGTTTTCGGTGCGCTTTTTAAATTTCGGTGGCACCCAACCAAATTTTTGTTTTAGGAAAAAAATTTATTCAAGTGACCAACATTTTTTGTACGCGCACAATCAGAATACGGAGTTATAATGTGAAAAAGAACCTTATTATATGCACAAAGTAAGGCAATCTTATACATATTCTCGAAAGAAAAGCAACCATTTCGTTTTATAAAATTTGCTGCTTTTAGAGCGTGCTTTGATATTAAACGATCAAGCCAGGTTTGTCAAATATTTCAATAAATGCAAACACATATATGGAAATTTGTATTTATGGTGGCGCGTGAATTCGTTACTGTTTTAATTGATAAATTACTAAATTGTTAATAAAATTAAAATTTTTTTCATAATTTTTGAAGATTGATTATGGTAACATTCATCTTTGATTTGTTCCAGTTCTGGCAAATTTTTGTATATTTCGATAAATTTTTTTAAAGACGTTCGCTTGCCAAAACACAAATGAAATTTCCATTGTGTTTAATAGAATTGCTATTAACAGAGTTTGATGGCTTGTAGTGCTATTCTATAGCTTTTAATGATCCGATAATCGTAAATTTCCTGCAATATCATTTTAACGACAGTAAGCAGCTGTATTGTTGTGTACCGGATTATAAGCATTAAAACTAACATCTGGTTGGTCGACAGTGAATATAATTATATAATATTGCTGAATAATTTCATTGTCGTGTTTTTTTTTTTTTTAATATACAAATTTTATACTTTTTATAATACATATTGGGTTTTTAAAAATGAAAAGAAAAATTCAAAATTCGGTGCGTTTTTATTGAAATATCGCGCTTTTTCCCCGATTTTGGTGCGTTTTGAAATTTAAAAGTTGACAACGCTGCTAAGCGCGTCGTTGCCAGAAAGTTTTTAAAACATCATGTTTTGATGATCGTGTTTTGAAGAAAATATATACACATATTTTATTTGAATATATTTAGTACAAAACCGGTAAAAATAATAACTTTTACTTTAAAAAAATAAATTTTTTTATGAACCATATTTTCATCAAATTTCTTTTATTTTATGTTCTCTCATTTATAATAATTTTTATATCTTGGTTTTAATGCATAATGACAATAAATGTTCAGTTGCACATACATATAACCAATTGTGGAAATAATTTTGTTTGAATTGAATTTTCGTTTCAAATTTTTCAGCAAAAACAATCTTAATAGCATCATTCAGTATGCTACTTTCAAAATCGTCAACAAGGTTGTAAATTATTAAATCTGGCAGCCGCGATTTCAATTAATTTTAAATAAAGACAACACATATAATCCACAAAAGAATTTGTCGAGAGTGTTGTGTTTACAAGTTGATTTTGTGACGATCTCATATATGTATTATTAAAAAAACGATTAGAAACGAAAATAGAAAATACTCAAAAAATTACCCTTAAAATGTAACCAACTTTAAAATCATTAAAAATGAAAATCAACATTTGTAAATTGGTGTTGGAGATTGCGCCTTTTCAATGACACCAGTCGTGGTGGCCAATATTACATTTTAAAATTAATGTCATAAAATTTTCTGTCCAATAAATCGCCTCACAGTGGTAATAAAAATACATATCTTTTTATTATGATTCAAACTTGTGTACCTCTAATACATACTCTGTATTGTGATGTATTTATCATTCTTGGGCAGATTTTTTAGTTGGCGGGCTATTCAATGTAAATGAAAAATCCACTGAATGGTTGACACGACAAAAACTTACCAGTCATTCGAGGATGATGAGTTGAACAAAAGTTTGTCATAAATATCTGAGTTTTTACAAAAGAAAATTAAATTACGTCGATTTATTATATGGAAATAAAATCATTTGAAACAAATGCAGCTCACCTTCGTTAATAGAGCTATAATCAGGATCAAAAGTGCAAAACAGAACAAGTATAAAAACGCCATTTTAGTAAATAGGTTATAGACATGTGTAGTATTATATATATGTATGAATTTATATTTTTTAAATATTATTTTATTTTTGAAATTGAAAACACACAACACAAACAATTCTACATTTAAAAAACAATTGATTACTACAATTTGTCTCGTCAGTTTGTTAAACATTTGCCTGCCATTACCCCAACTTGGCCCAGTATATACGAGTAATCTTATCGGCGATTGATTAAAAGCAAAGTAATTTATTATCTAGAAAAAAAAAAAAAACAGACAGTAGGTACGAGGGCGGATTGCTATTGAAGCTACTTAAGCAGGAAAAAAAATGTTTATTTCAAAACCATTTATTTCTCAAATTTTAGCTTAACTTATTTGCAAATAATACAAAAAAAGTTGCCACTTTATTTCACAATTTTAAAGATTTCACCGAACACATGAAATATGGCAAAAATTACATGCAGAAACATATATTTAAAATTTTTAGTTTTTATTATTATTTGCTTTAATTAAATTATAAAAATATTTACAGTCTAATTTATAAAAATTTTTGACTGCGTTATTAAGAGTTAATAAGAAGAAATCGAAAAAACATTATTTATAAACACTTAATAGCACTATTCAGGTGTTATTAACGATTAATAATTTCTAAAAATTTATTGTAGCCTCTACCCTTCTCTAAACCTTTAATAAGTTGAAATTTATAATTATAAAAACATTTTGTTCGCATATTTAGAGAATTTTTGAGATGAAAATTAAATAAAACGAACTTTATAAATTCAATTGATACTATCGGTAAGTGTAACAAATATATATAGGGTGCTTTTTTAAGCCCGATAGAACTTGAAATTGTAAAAAATAACACAAAAAATTAAATTGTAATCAAAATTTTTTTTATTCGAAAGATCAATACGTGACATTAACATTTGAAAATGATTTCGGGCATATGGGCACCGCGGCTGTTCTTGACGAAGCGCATTCTGGACGTCCAATTTTGGGCCACTTTTTCGAGCACTGCTGGCCGTATGTCACGAACAACACGAACAATGCTGGCCTCCAAGGCGTCAATTGTTGCTGGTTTATCAGCATAAACCAGTGACTTCACGTAGCCCCACAGGAAATAATCGAGAGGTGTCAAATCGCACGACCTTGGAGGCCAATTGACAGGTCCATTTCTCGAAATCAACTTATAGCCAAATTTTGATTTCAGTAAGTCGATGGTTGCGTTCGCCGTATGGCACGTAGCGCCATCCTGTTGAAACCACATCTCCTCCGGATCAATGTCATCCATATTTTCAAACAAAAAATCATTGATCATGGTCCGATGATGCCACCAGCATGAAAACCGCACCAAACAGTGCATTTTTCTGGATGTAATAGTCTGTAGGGTCTCTTGTGGATTGGTCTCACTCCATATGCGGCAATTTTGCTTATTAACAAACCCGTTAAGCCAAAAATGCGCCTCATCGCTGAGCACAATTTTGCGATAAAACAACGCGCGAATCGACGACTGATTTTCAAAGTAAATTTGGATAATTTCGTAGCGTTGTTCAAGCGTGAGTCTATTCATGATGATTTGTCAGAGTATACTGAAACAAATAAAAAAAATGTTTCATCAAAATTTAATTTTTTGTGTTACTTTTTACAATTTAAAGTTCTATCTAGCTTAAAAAAACACCCTTTACATACATATATAGATACATATATTTGCATTTCCAGCAAAAATTGTGTAGATTTATCATTACTCAAAAGGCGCGGCAAAATTTATAGCGCGAGAATCGATCAATTCGCTCTTTCAGGCAATGTATATAAAGTTAGCTATCACTGTCAAAGAAATGGTGCTACTTCTTTCGAGTAGTTAAATTTTAACGGCCGATGTTGAATATGAACCTCAGCTAAACGCCAAGTTTCTTTCTGGATTTCAATTTGTGTGTTACTCAACTTTATTGCCTTATTGCCTTGTTGTTTGTAGAAATTCTTTAAGGATTCAAATATTATGTCTGAAACAGTAAATACACCGTTTTTTCTATGAAAATCTATAAGAAATAGTACCTCGGGTATGACAGCGCCGTGTAGTGTTAGTTTTAGGTAAAATAAAACTCAAAAATTACTTCTTCGATTCAAAAGCAGGTACTACAACTTTCCAGGATAATAAAAATAAATAAGCAATATTTGACCAATTTTAGATTGATTCTTCCTTGTCAGACAGCGTTCTAAAATCGCCAATTTCAAATGTATATAAAAAATCGCTCACTTGAAGATTTCTTGAAGATTTTGTAATGCCAACATTTATTTCCAATTAATCTCATCCCATTCCCATTTTGTTACAAGTTATATTTTATTTTTAAGCAAATTTTTAAATTATCTTTCAGAGTTGTTAACAACTGCAGAAATTTTTAACTTTTACGAATTCTATTTTTACATAAAAAGTTCTTTTGGATAAATAAAGTATTTCAAAATTCATATTTTCTGCATATCCTGAACTTTTTATGTGTTCAGCCTTTTCACAAACCCTTTCAAAAATAAAAAAAATTTTTTCGACAATTTTTTACATTCTATTTTCAAAGAAAAAAACACAATATTATATTTTTCCAAAACAAATTGCCTCAAAAAAGTATAAAATTCGAACTATATAACAAGGTATTGCCAACATATAGCCACAAGAGTATTTAATAGTTAATGTGATATTATCAAGCATTTATAAATAAGGCTTTTTATTACTGGTTAATAAGGTGAAAACCGTTGAATAACTAATGTAAGGATTATCCTTAAATTAAGATACTTTTATAAATTAGACTGTTAATATTTTGCTGTTATTATTTCAGTACTCTAACAATGCTACAATTTTTTTTTTTTTTTTATATTGGACCAGTACTCAGGGGATGACCCCTACATATGCAGTGCATTGTACCAGAACTAGGAAAATAGGTTGTGAGGAGGGCGAAAGAGGGAGTAGTGTTTGTGAACATTTGACTTGAACTTTCCAACGTTATAACAGACAGGAAACACGTCTGCAGGCAACTTGTTCCACAGACGAAGCGTACGGCTGAAAAACGAGTTCTCTCTGTAATGCGTAGTACAATTCCCCGCGCAATCAACCACAAATGGAGGAGCTCTGGACGATGAACGCGTGCTACGCAAAAATGTGCGAGTTTCGGGAACAAGATCCCTAATCTCGTCAGAGCAAAATCCATTGTAGTAACGATAGAACAGAGTAACGCACTCCACACTGCGTCAATGCTCCAGTGAGTCAATAGAGTTGGATACCCTATTGTCACCGATGAGCTTCTTTGCCCTCTCCTGCACACGGTCGAGTAACCCCAAAATAGACTTTGAGGCACCGGCCCAAACATTAGAGTTGTATTCCATTTTCGGCCGAATGTAGGGGGTATAAATAGTAAGGAGGTCGGATGGAGTGAAGTATATCTTACACCGTTTCAAAAAACCGAGACATTTAGAGTTATGAAAAATGTGTTCATTCCAGCGAACGTCACACTGTATCTTCATTCCAAGAACATCAAGAGCATCCGATTCCTCAATATTTATACCATCCATGTGTACAGATGAAGCAGCATCTGCGGTCGTTTGTTTGTGTGTTAATAAGCAACACTGGGTCTTACGAGCCTGGGTCGTACGAGCCTGTTTTTACGACCCCATTCGGATCACTATTCAGTGAATCATTCATATTTAGCCTCTTCGCAGTGATCTCTGATAGGCTAGGCCTATAACTAAAAGAGTACGAGTGACAAATGCTGCTGGCATCCGCAAAAGAGTGGATAGGGTTGGAAGTTTGATAGAGAAGGTCGTTAAGGAAAATTAAAAATAGGGTAGGGCAAAAAATTAGCTCCATCGTGTGTATTGAATAATGAAATATTAAAGGAAACACAAGTTTCAATTTTAAGTTTTGCCGTCAAATATAAACTGAACTGTCATATCATCTTATATTCGTTGCTTTGGCGCAGTTTGCAATCCAATAAAAATAACTAAAAGCTAAAAGATAAAAAATCGTGCTGCGTAATGAAATAATTGCTCTACAGGTCATATAATTAAAATTAGTTTAAATAATTTATATTTAAAAGTATAAAACGATTTATTTTCACATGAAATAGATGAATCGTGCTTAAAAAAGCTCTCAGTAAAAAAAATTTCGTCTGAACAAAAACTTTGTTCGAAAGTAATGGGTGAGTTTAGCTACAGTATCCGTTTGTTGAGTTCAAATAATTTATAATTGTTACACTAAAGTTATACATTTACTAATAAAACATTTGCATTTAAATTATGTAAATTTTCACGCAAAATTAATCGCAACCTTGAAATATTCGTAAAATGTGACGAATGCGTACTTAAAATGTAAATTTCTGTTACAAAAAAAGTTACGATTTTCATTCATTTGACAAAACGTGTAAAAAAACAAACGTTTTAGCAAAAGAAAAAACTAATTATTTTTTCCGATTACATAAAAAGAAAGCGCGCCGAACACAAAGTGCGTAAATATGTTTATTAGATTTTCTTTCGATGAGGTACGTTGTGAGACTTGCAGTAGTATCGGGTGGTTAAAAAGCCGAAGTTGAATGTGAACCACTATCTAAACGTCAAGTTTTTTCTGCATTTCATTTGACATTTCTCGATTTCAGAATAATTCAATTGGAAATATGGAAAGATACACAATTGAGCCACGCGTTAAAGATATTCGGGCTTATTATGACCAAAATGCACTGATTTTATGATTTTTTTCGGTCAATTTAATCGTCCAAATGTGCGTACAATTGGAAAAATCGTGGAGCAAACTGGATCTGTAGGAGATGTAAAAACACCGTACAATTCGTTCTGCACAAAATATTGCTGGTGTTCTCGATGTGTAGCTGAAGAGCCGTCCATCTCCCCAGCGGCCACAGTTTCGCTGACAGAAGCGATGATCCGATGCACACTTGTAAGTCAGCAATGCGCACCATCTCATATACGAAAATGTATACTAGATACATTTTCATATACATTGCCGCATTTGTCCAGTGAACGCCTACCAGCTGCGCACAAAGTAAGCAAGGTAGTGTAGTGTTGACTCAACAAAAGCTCATTACTTTCTAACATACATTGTACGTTACGAGTAGGCAGCTCGAATACAATCTGAATTACTTTGTAAATAGGTCGAGGATTTACCGCGCACTTCGGTTTTTTGGGGATTATTCTATTAAATAAATTTGTTTTGTTTTTTGTTTACTTCATTCTTTTATTTTTTCACTAAATGTTTTATCTTTCTTGTATCTTTTTTATAAAGTTTTCAAGGCTCTCTTACCTGATTTTGTTAACAAAAATTTTCGCAACGTAGTCTGACAACGACCGCGGACGTTTGATTTACAACTAAAAACTCAAATACGCACTTATAAATGTGTTATAAAAGATGGATGTAATTAATTTTAGGAACTACATATACTACAGCCATACACTTTGTAAGTTAGCGTTCATTGATTACAAAGTGTTGCACACATCATTGAAGAGAAGTAATGTGGTATGCAATGATCGCCGCTGGGTCATGTCATCGTCGTGCCCAACACTTGCACCTCTCATGTTCGTCGTTGATGAACTTTATGCACAAAGACTTGCATTCACAATTTACTTTAGCTACGGTCGAAAAATAACGACTAAAGCTATGTACACACGGTTGTCAGATGTTACAATATTGTAAGATCTGGCAACATGCTGAAAATGTAGTGACAATGAAAAATTGTCCCGCAGAAGTAAATTGTGAGTTCAGACAATCGTAAGAAAACCTTACAATTTCACTGTCAGACTATGGTCTGACAAATAATTCATCGGACAATAAAAATTGTCAGTTCACATGGTTGTCAGATTGTTAGATGAAAAAAATTGCCAGACATGTTGTAAGGCATTGCCACTTATGTATATCAACAACGATCTGTTTGACAATATTGCCCATAAAACTTTTTTCTGACAATGATGCCATTGTCAGCTGCATTAATTTTATACGTCTGACAATTAAAACTGATCTTACAACACCAGCCAATTATCTGGCAATGCCGATGAAGAGTGTTCTCACAATTGTCAGATACCTGACAACATTGTCGTCTTACAATTGATTGACAATGGCTTTTCTGACAACGTTGTAAGTTAAAAATTGGCACTTCACACGATTGTAATACATTTTCAGCCAATTTTACTGGCAATATTGTAAGATCTGACAACCGTGTGTATGTAGCTTAACTATGAATGCCGATCTAAATATTTTATTAAATCATGATTACGCCATAAAATGTTATTAATAGATTTTTAATTACAAGAAAACTTAAATATGCACAAATGCTTGTAAATAATTCTTTGAATTTCGAAAAACGTTTTGCGTAAACAATTTTTGTTTTGTTTTATTTAACCGATATTTTTATTCAATTCAAAATGGTATGTACAACAATACTTTTGCAGATTGTGTCATTTTGAAGCACTTTGTGTTTCTTTTTTTTTATTTTTATTTTATTACTTTTAAACTTAAACTCTTTTTTTTTATTTACACTTGTGATCACAATCCGCAAATTGCAATTCAAAATTCATTCACAACTTGTCGTATTAAATGATACACTTTGCGTCACATGTTGTTTGTATTTTTTTTTCGTCACATACGAGTACAAGTGCGTGAAACTGACGACAGAGTCAGCACTTGATATTGCCAAATTGTCATCGTTGTTGGTTAATTGAAATTTAAGATCACATTTTTGTAATCGTCGTTGATGTTCAAATACAAGTATTACACTGCGGTATTATATTTAAAATAAATAAACGAACGGGTATGTGTTTATGAATATTACAATGTCGTAAATAGAAGAATTGCGATTTACAGTCGAATCAAAGATGATGTGCTAAAGCTTCAAAAAATATGTGTGTATGTGTATTAGGTTGTTCTTAATATTTTTTTTTATATTATAATTTTAATCCAATGTGAAACTAGTCTTTATCGAAATGAAAAAATCCGCTCGATCGTGTTAGCTACATATCTAAATAGTGCTTTTTAACTACCCGTCCACACGGGCAATCTGATTGGCAATTATTGCCGTGGCAACTGCCAAAATCGATTGCTGACACAAGATATTTGCGTGTGGACCGCACGAATATGTGTTCAAACACATGTTCAGCAATTATTGCTAGAAGATATTGCTGAGCAATTATCTTTGAACATAAGCTGTCAAAATTCACTTATCATCACTGATGTTTATGAACATACATACAAACATACGCTTCAATATATAAACAAATGTACAAATGATTATAAAAAGTGATTTTATTAACAGAAAAATGTAATAATTTACATTTTTGAGTTCATAAAAAAAAGAAATGGAGATTGGCTCGGGGATTGATGCATTTAAAGCACTCATTTTTAAAAGAATAAAAAAATAAAACAATTACAATTAATTAAAACATCGCAACCTTCTTTGCCAAAATATCTTAAATTATGTTTTAAGATATTTCCATGTTCGCCAACTAAAAGTACAGCGTTGAACATTAGCAATTTGATGACGTAATTCTGCCGGCGTTATTGCTAGTATTAAGACACAACAGATTGCCTGTGTGGTCGAGCTGTAAAGGTTCATAACTTTAAATTGGCAACACTGTTACTTAACATCTGACAGCTGCTTTATATTTACATTAGTTTGACATAAGGTGCACTGACGTCTACAAGATGGAAGCGCTGCGGCATGTGACAGTTTTTAATAAGTTCATTTTCAAATAAGAAACTATACATTTGTTTAAATGTAAATGGCCAGTAGTAAAAAATTGTCACATGCCGTAGCGCTGCCACCTTGTAGACGTTAATGCACCTAGGAATATTTCTTCTTGTTGACTCGCCATCTCTTGTTTGCACACAGCAACTTTAGTTGGGCAATTCTTGACTTTATACAAGCTTTCGGTGAGGGGAATAAGAAGGAAAAAAGAATTGTCGGTACACGGCAATTCTCAGCAATTCCTTACTTTTCTCTCATATGTGTATGTGTATGTGCATTTACAATGTAAATTGCATGAAACAAAAGGTAGAGAACTGCTCACGAATTGCCAAAAAAAAAGGTTTTGTGTGTGGACAAGAAAGCAATTCCAAAAGAAAATTGCTAAAAAGTTCGGCAATTAAAATCGCTCTGTCTGACCATAGACTTACATTTGAGTTGTCAAATTTGAACAAAGTGTGTTCATTGGGCATTACTGTGCTAACTAAACACGGCTGCCACAGGGTTATATATTTAATTTTACTAAAGCACCCCATACACGTTTCAACTCAGTTGGCAACTGAGTCGTTTGTTGTCCAAATCAAAGTGTGTATGGCTTTGTCAGTTGACTAGTTTGGCAGTTGTCGAGTTGATTGAAGAAAAATTAAAACGTTTTGATTTTTTCAAGTTGACTAGCAAGTCTTTCAATTCGATTGTGTTGTGTGTGTTCATGTCTTTTGAACTAAAATGCTGCTTCATCTGTACTCATGGACGGTATAAATATTGAAGAATCGGATGCTCTTGGGATGAAGATACAGTGTGACGTTCGCTGGACAGAACACATTTTTCATGCCTCTAAAGAACCATTCAAGTGCCTCGGGTTTTTGAAACGGTGTAAGATGTACTTCACTCCATTCCGTCTCCTTATTATTTATACCACCTACATCCGAACGAAAATGAAATACAACTCTCATGTTTGGGCCGGTGCCTCAAAGTCTGTTTTGGAGTTACTCGACAGTGTGCAGGAGAAGGCAAAGAAGCTCATCGGTGACAGTAGGGTATCCAACTCTATTAACTCACTGGAGCATCGACACAGTGTAGGGTGCGTTACTCTATTCTATCGTTACTATAATGGATTTTGCTCTGACGAGACTAGGCATATTGTTCCCGAAACTCGCACATTTATAAGAAACACGCGTTCATCGTACACAGCTCATCCATTTGTGGTCGATTGCCCGGGAAATCGTACTACGCACTACAGAGAGAATTCGTTTTTCAGCCGTACGCTTCGTCTGTGGAATAAGTTGCCTGCAGACGTGTTTCCTGTCTGTTATAACGTTGGAAAAATCAAGTCAAATGTTCACAAACACTACTCCCTCTTTCCCCCTCCTCACAACCTATTTTCTTAGTTCTGGGTACCCTTAGGTCTGATCCAAGATTAAAACAAAACACAGCAGAAAGGTTAAACCAAGCCACAGACTATGCGATTATTTGTATAACATGACGATGTTGGTTACTAGATTGTAAAGTGTGTGGGGTAGTCGTACGAAGTTGTGTCTCGGTTGTACGAAAGATTAAAAAATTTTGATTTTTTGGGTAGTTGTTTTGACTGGTTGAAAAATTTAGGAGCATGTTGTACAACTTTATTTTCATTTGCTATTATTTTATATATACAACTGTTGCATCTTCGGCCCTCTTTACTCAACAAAATTTTTTAAGAAATGAAATTGTGAATTAATGTCGCACAGTCTGTGCGCAAAACACACACCTCGACAGGCCAACGTGTTGTAGCGACGGTTGCATAGTCTATGTCATGGGTAAGAATACAGCAAAACTACATCAAACAATGAACAAACAAGAAGATACTGGCAACTTAAACGCCATTTATAATGTGTGCTAAATAAATGACAGCCTTAGTCATAAAAAAGCACTAATCAACATTTTAGCAACTTTTTAGTGAAAACAAAATTTTCAGTAAAACAATAGGTTTTATAAAAACGTATTCATAAACAGCGTTTTAGCTGGGGGCTAATTCTGTCATTCGTGTTCGAAATTACTATCGAAAATAATTTCGATATCGTGTAAATTTCTAATGACGTGACTCGTTACGTAACGACTCGAGTTATCACTTCAGTGTTGCAAAATACTGACAAAATATGTTTTATAACACTGCCGAAAATTGTATGTATTTGCATACTTTGTTTACATGTTGTACATTAAAAAATCAATTTTTTTTTTTATCTTGGACCAGTACTCAGGGGATAGCCCCTACATATGCAGTGCGTTGTACGGGAACTAGGAAAATATATTATGAGAAGGGGAAAATGGGGAGTAATGTTTGTAAACTTAACACACGGAACGATCAAAACAAACATTATCACAGCATTTGAAGTGTTGAAATTAAATTAGTTTAAACTGATCATTGCCCAGTGTATATACCTTCGACACTGCTCAGACTAACAGAAATTAGTTCAATAAATATGTATGTAAAAAACAAACACTTAACTATGTATTAACATATGTATATATGCATTTCTAAAAAAAAAAAAAAATTAATTCTCGAATATAATAACATGTGACTTCAAATATAAGTTTTTGTATTCTTAGCAATACTTACCTTTATATACATATACCTGTATATATACGTCATATACATCATCATATGAATTGAAAAAAGCCTTAAGAATCAAAAATTCTCAATTTAATTTAACTACTATTGCTATTCAAAACAAATTTTTAATTTACATTTCTTTTGTGTTTTTCTGTTTGGCTGGTTTTCGATAGTACTTTTGCTTAAGAGTAAAAAGTTGCACGGTTGCATTCAAATGGTTACTCGCTATCGAATGTCATCATTACAAATGTCGAAACCCTTTACTCGATATCGAATGAGATAATCCCAAAAGTGTAAAAACTCGCACATTCGGGTAAAAACTCGCTCGTAAGCGAATGACAGAATTAGCCCCCTGAAAACAATTTTATTGAACTTTTCTATTTGTGACTGGCAACGCCATCATACACAATTCCCATCTGATACAGTACTGCATAAAGCTCTAACCACTTAGACGGCAGCATACTTCACAACTTCACGACTACAAATGAAGTTAGCTTCAAAAGCTGCCGTCTCATCAGAAACATAATTATTTTAGAGATAGCAGCAGCACTATGTGTATTTAAACAATGCAAATTTCAGAGGTGCCACATATACATGAATAAAATTAAAATTACCGACTGAAAACGTAAAAATATCACGTAAAACTGCAAAAACTGATCAATTTATTTGTTTATTTTATTTATGTGGCATTTATTTCTATTAAATATTTCAAACTAATTTTAGTTCTTATTGCTGGCAATTTATATTTATAGTGGCAGCACTGCATTTACTTTTTGCTGCCTACGAAAATAGAAATTAGTCTAAGTTGGCAGCAGCAGCAAACGCTGTTGTGAAGTCGTGCTGCTGTGATGTCGTTAAAATAATCGTGTGCATTTAAACACATGTATTTTATTTTTGACAGATTGCTGCTTGCTGTGTGCTGTCGTCTATGTGTTTAAAGCTTAAAAGACGGTTATTAGTTCACATAGTAGTCATGTAAAGAAATGTTTTGTGTTGTTTTACATACAACAAACAAACTTAGCAAAATACTTTGGCCAAAATTTTAATTACTACAAGATAAATTTTATTTTACAGGCAAGTTGTAACAATGAAAAATGGTTAACGATCGATTTATCGCTCACTTTTGCTAAAGGAACCTTTAACTGATGGCAACCTTGCTGGTAAGTTGTGATAATAGCCCATGGAATTTTAAAATACACAACTAATTTAAATATTTTTCATTTATTGAATTTTTGTGTAACTTTTTTTATAATTTATAAATTAAATTTTTGGTTTGTACATTTGTACAACGGGTTATAGTTCAAGTTTTTCCTTAAGAAGGATTTGTTTACAATACAAATTTGCTGTGATCAATAATTTTTGTCTGAAGAAGATAAGAAAAATAATAATCAAATCTTTAGCTGGGGGACAACTAGTTGTTTCGTAGTCGTCGCAACACTACTCATCAGCACCCACTGGGATTTGACGTATCATGATCTGCTGCTTTAACCACTCATATTTTTCATTATAAGTATTTCTATGAAAGCAGCTTCATCGAGATTTGATAGTAATATTTTGTAAATTAAATTATTGTAACACTTCTTTATTATCATTAACAAACAAAGCAAAGTAAATAAAAAAAATAAGAAACGCCCTAACAATCATAGACTTGGAGGCAACAACAATACATAATAATATTACATATTAAAAAAAATATACATATATTTAAAACGAATGATACCAATTAAACGCAATGCTCTATTTAATGTAATTCGCGTAAAATACAGAAGAAGTAAACAGACGAACAAACAAACAAACAAGCTAACCAACAAATGGCCCGACAGACCACCAACAGGATTGCGTCACTTTCCTTTTAATGAGCAATGAATTTGTTTCCGACTGAATACATTTTTCAAGTGATAACAACCGTATTTTTGTTTTAGTCATCGTCGGTCGTCGTATCGATGGCTGGATGGTGAAACAATTTAACAGTTGCTGTCACACACATTCACACCTGGTTTAATCAAACAAATCTTTAGCTGGTTTGGAAATGCTGACAACACTTAAGCTACGTACAAACGGTTGTCAGATCTTACAATAATGCCAGTAAAATTGTCTGAAAATGTATTACAGTCGTGTGAACTGCCAATTTTTAACTTACAACGTTCTCAGAAAAACCATTGTCAATCAATTGTAAGACAACAATGTTGTCAGGCATCTGACAATTGTGAGAATGACAATGACATCATTGTCAGAAAAAAGTTTGATGGGCAACACTGCCAAGCAGATAGTTGTTGATATACATAAGTGGCAGTGCCTGACAAAATGTCTGGCAATTTTTTTCGTCTAACAATCTGACAACCGTGTCAACTGACAATTTTTGTTGTCAGATGAATTATTTGTCAGGCCATAGTCTGACAATGAAATTGTAAGATTTTCTTACGATCGTCTGAACACACTTTACTTCTGCGGGACAATTTTTCATTGTCACTACATTGTTAGCATATTGCCATATCTTACAATATTGTAACATCTGACAACCGTGTGTACATAGCTGTATTGTTGTTTATCATAATGTTGTTGGCAATAAAAACAGTTTGCAAACTAGCCCTTTGAAAAGGAAGAAAAAAAATTTTTGCAATAAAATTGTTAATATTACACATATGTATATGTTTATATATATTGAGGGTGAATGTGAATTAGGGGAGGGGATGACCCCTACATACGCAGTGCATTGTACCAGAACCAGGAAAATAGGTTACGAGGAAGGCGAAAGAGGGAGTAGTGTTTGTGAACATTTGACTTGAACCTTCAAATCAGCATAATAATAGTTTAAAAAATATAAATACCAGTGTATTGAAGTCATTTGAATTAATAAAATCTGTTTTATTTGGTGAATACTTCTTTTTTTTTATCATAATTAGTTACAATTTCACAAAAGCAAGGAATAGTATTGTTTGTGTAATGAAATAAAGTATCAATGAATAAATGAAGTAATTCCACTGATCTTATTACGTACATTTGTGAACATATTTTATTAATGTGTGTTATGATATTATTTCATTAAACAAATGTAACTATTTCATTGATTTAATGTAAATTTTTCAGGTGCTCAATGAATAATAAAATTAGATAAATGAAATAACTTCATTGACCTTATGAAGCAGTTTCATATTTTTAATGAATATATTACATTAGTACAAAGAAGTTATTTCATTAAATAAATGTTACTTTTTCATTTAATTTAATGTACAGTTTTCATGTGCTTTATGAAATTGATTCTTTGATCTAGAGAAATTATTTCACTAATCATATGATTTGTCTTTCATACTTTTAATGAAAATAAGTCATGTTTTTTATTAAAATGTTTCATTACTTTTATGAAGGTTTTCATTAAAATAATCTAATGAAATTTGTTTCATTATTTCTGTGAAAAGTTACAATGGTTGAAAAATAATGAAAAAATTCATAAAAGTAATGTCAAAATTCAGAGAATTTCTGAACAAAATTGTAGTGTCCCAGTGTAGTGACTGAGTGAGTATTTCGAACTAAAAGTTTTTGTTTAAATAAACTCTAGAATTGAAAACTTGATTGGATATTTTTCCTGCGGCATTTTTTTTGGAATACATATCGGCTGAAGATCTGTCTGGCTGAGAAATATCGCTTAAACCACATATCAACAAATCTTTCTGCCATCAGAGTTGTTCCTTGGCCACATTTATATAAAAAGAAGAGATGGTGGAAATATTTCTTTTAGTGGATCGATAATCCAACGCAAACTATTATCACCATCAAGCCCGATCTCAAGCACTTTTAATTAATGTCTTGTTTGCTCTCGTTTCTCAATCCTCCATCTTAATCTCTTAATCACCTCAAAAGCTTGTATAACTGTCCCCTTTATTTTGAAGCTGTCCATCAAGTTGAAGGATTTCCTTAATGAGGATTAAATTAAGAAATTAAATTTCATAGACAAGTAATTGCTAAAACATCATTTCTATATGGTTTTTTCCCAGTCATAAATATTTTAAAGGTGTGTTGATTTATGATCGAAATAAATAAATCATTTCGGCTGAAATAAAAAAAAACTAAAACAATTGATTTTGCAGCTTTTTTAAACGCTATGAAAAAGGTTTATCGCTTTAAATAAACTCTTAAATATGTAATAAAAAAAAAAGAAAAAACAGTTAAAAAAAATTGGAAAAAATGAAAGTACAAATTAATTAAAGTCATTTGACTGACTTTGAAACAGTTTGAGTTGAGTTGAGTTGCTTTGTGTTATGTAGTGTTGTCAGAGCAGCATGTCACAATTTGGGTCTGTGCGGCAAAAGAAAAAAAAAATAACGTTAAAATTTAAATAAATGTTCACTTATTTCTGTTCAATTTCAATTAAATTTAATAAAAGTTCAAGGCCAACAAAAAAAAATATATTACTACCAAACATTTTTGTGTTTCTAATGGGTTTCTTTGGCAGTGATTACTCAACTGTAAATCTAATTATAGACGTCTCACAGTTTTTTTAATTGTATTGTTTTTTTTTCATGAAGAATTTACAGACAAATCGATTTTTTTCTTTTCTCTTTGTTCATAAAAACAATTATGAATATAAATTATTTATAACAACTTCACTAATTAGCTGTTTAAAAATCTAATTAAAAACGATAAATTAACAGATGTACAACTTTGCTTCTGCCGTGTTTTCCCGAAATTCGAGGCTGTATTGTAAAAGGCCCCATTAGCTTTTACTTTCTGTTGCCGTTCTGTGACGTTCAGTTCTGTAGCAAATATTTTACAATTACTTTTTCCGTGAAAATATTCAGCTGTTTTCTACAGTAGAGCATAAATAAAAGAAAAACATTGGAATGAAGAATAAAATATGTGCATAAATATTATCTTGTATGAAAAAAAAGAAGCAAATTAATAATTTAGAAATGGTGATCAAGCAGCCCACTTCATTTTCACAATCTACAGGGTTTATAACACTTCTTATACAAAATAGATAATGGGTGATTTTATAAGAACTATCGGAAATTAAAAAAAAACACACATAAAATTCAGAAAAATGCATGAAATATTTATTTGGATCGATAGTTGGTTCGATATAATTTAATGTTTGAAGATTATTTCATGTAAATGTTGGCCGCGGCTGCGCCTCAAATGGTCCATCAGCTTGGTCCAATATTGGCATACTCTTTCCAACATTTCGGCCGGTATCTCACAAATAATGTTGGCAATGTTGGCTTCCAGTGCGTCAATCGAAGCGGGCTTGTCGCTATAGACATTAGCCTTAACATAGCCCCACAAAAAATAGTCTAGAGGCGTTAAATCGCACGATCTGGGCGGCCAATTGACTGGTCCCAAGCGTGAAATAAACTGTTCACCGAACTCGACTCTCAATTGGTCCATTGTGTCTTGTTGAAACCACATGTCATGCAAGTCAATCTCTTCCATTTTGGGCAAAAAAAAGTTTGTTATCATCGCACGGTAGCGCTCACCATTCACAGTAACGTTGTGATTCGCATCATCTTTGAAGAAATACGGCCCAATGATGCCGCCAGCCCATAATCCGCACCAAACGGTTCTTTTTTGTGGATGCATTGGTAGCTCTTGCAATGCTTCTGGCTGCTCTTCACTCCAAATACGGCAGTTTTGCTTGTTCACGTATCCATTCAACCAGAAATGAGCCTCGTCGCTGAACACAATTCTTCGATAAAAAAGTGGATCTTCATCTAACTTTTCAAGAGCCCATTCACCAAAAATTTGGCGTTGTGGTAGGTCGTTTGGCTTCAATTCTTGCACCAGCTGTATCTTATAAGGCTTCACACCCAAATCCTTTCGCAAAATTTTCCACGTAGTGGAGTAACAGAGGCCCAATTGCTGCGAGAATAGGGCGGGTGGAGTAAACCACCCCATTTCAACGTTTCCAAATATGTCTTGAACACTTTTGCAACATGGGATCGAGCTTTGTCATGCTGTAAAGTCACTTTATCATGTATCTCGTTGTATTGCGGCTGTTTGGCTTTCAATACTCGACTCAAATGCATTAATTGCATTTGATAACGATCGCCTGTGATTGTTTCAGTCAGTTTTAGCACTTCATAATATACTACGCCGGGCTAGTCCTACCAAATATTGAATATTCGGTTTGGCATGATTTTCTAAACTTGGGATTGTCGTAATGTCCACAGACACAATGCGATACAGAAATCACTGCCGTCTTTGTTGTGCGAGATTCAGAGATCTGCAATCCGTGCCTTTTTTAATGAGCTAAGTACACCCGTCTTAAATCAAGTTGCGGTGGGGTTGACCACCGCATATTGTTTGCACAGGTATGCTCTTTACTCGTTAGAGCTTGCGGTTAACTAGAATATATAACATATTTAGTCAAGTTTGTATGCGGTGGCTGCTTGATTTGGTTTCTCAATTATTTTTTCCACATTCGGCAATCGAACTCGTACTTCGTTTTTAAAATTGAAAATAATTTTTATATGTATGTAAGAATTTACAGTCATGCATTTACCTTATCCATGAGAGTGTATGTGCTCAGTTTTATGTATTTACTCACTCACACTCGGTAAACATGTTCGTCTAAGCGCAACGTTGCCAGCAGGCTAAAGTTACTGCGTGGAAAATATAAACATCACCCAGTTTTTGAACAGCCCTCGTAGTAAAAGATGCTGTTTGAGTAATTTAAATAAATTTGTATTTTTGGCTTTAAATAATTCAGAAACTCAACTTCCTATATTCGTTTCTCAAAATCCAAATAGTTTCTCATACCAAAAAAAACCAACAAGAAGATAAAAATTATCATAATTTTTTTTATGTTTTAGCGGCAAATATGCGGAAGCACCGTTTGAACTAAAAACACAATTGAGTATTACAATTAAATTTAATATGACATGAAATAACTTAAACCAGAACAAAAGATTTAATTTAATACAGATGTTTAAATTCTACATTTTTGCCATAATCATTTATAAAGACAGATTTCGTGCGTTCACAAAATTTGATCAACGTCTGCTGCTGCATAAAATAAAATCGGGTCATTGTGTTTGGAGGTAACACCTTTATGATTAATATCTACTTTATGTAATATTTAATTATGGCATGAGTTAAAAATATAAAATAACAAAAAAATAACACAAGTAGAATGACTAAGTTTCTTTTTTAGAATTTTATTTATTGAGGTCATAAATATTTACACTCAGAAATTAAAGCAACCGGATATCCTTTCGATTAAGTTTAAACTTAAAAAAAAACTATTAAAAGCAGATTTTTTTAAATAAATTTCGTTTGATATTTAATTATTTGATCTTGTTTAAGTAAATATTTCTATATTTCAAATTGAAAATTATTTAATAACATATTAAGTTTTCTGACGATGATAACAAATTGTTATCGAAATATTGAAAATAAATACTGTTGAGTTTTTAATACAAAATAAAACGACCTTTAGCTGCAAAAATAAGAAAAATTTGTTTAAAATAATTTTCTTAAAAAAAACTGCAATCAAATTCTTTAAAGTACATTTATATGGTAAAAACTGGCGCAGAATTGCCGAAGAGATGGCGGTTAAATATTTATTATCTCTTTTGTTTATAAAAAAGGGTGGTTTAATTTTTAAGGGCCGTTGTTGATTTTGAATAAAACAAAAATTTTTTTTAAGAATTATTGTCACTTCTTTTTGTCCAAACTACTCTGTGGCTGTGTTCTGTATTTTTGGCGAGAAGTTCTCGCGTCGAAAACTTGTGAAACAAATTATTCTGTCGTTTCTCGAAAAGTGAGAAAAAACTGCGTCCGTAACTCATGTCGAAAACTATCCAAAGCGATTACGTCGTTACGTTAGAAATTTTTTCAAAGTATGCAACAAGGTATATCAGTAAATTGGAACTTCATCCAAATAGTCTTGCACGCAATATACTTAATTTTGAAGGCCACTCTCGGGTGAGAAGGAGGGATACTCTTGCCACTATCAGAACGTTAAATAGGTTATTTTACCGATATTGACGTGCAAAATAAAACATTTTTGTCTAGCATTGGCTGGACTTAATTAATTTTATGTATTTAGTATTAAGATTTGAATACTTAAGCATTAAACACATTGAAGCCAGCAGACAACCGACTTCAATATGTCAAATATAAAATACATGTATTTAAATGCGAACGTTTATTTAGACAACAGCAAGACGACACGACTGCAGGTTGTTGTCCATGCTGATTTTTTTGCCGCAGTTGAATTAAACTAATTTCTATTTTTATTGACTACAAAATAAAAACAGTGTGACCAATGAGTATAAAAACAATTTAGCTCTCGGAAATATTTTATTTTCTAATATAACATAAAATAACAATAAAATTTAAATGGTGTTTTGAATAAATTAATAAATATTTATACTATTGTTAAATATACGCATACATACTTAAGGCCGTATTCATAAAATATATATATATATATATATATATGTTTATTAAACAGTTATTTGATAAATTTTCTAAAGAAATTTGTCAAATAACAGTTTAATAAACATACAATATTTTTTATGAATTAGACTTAAAACAAGAAATCGTAATTTTACTAAATAAGTAGGATGTGATTAGATACATATATTGATTTACATCACGTACAAGTAGTTTTAATTCCACATTTTTTATAAAAAATTTTAAGAGTTTTGATCTCCGATTTAAAAAATTCGATAAATTGTCGTAAAGTTTCATTTCTTTAACACTGTTCTCATTATAGATCAGAAGTTATATCCAATTACATTTTAAACTTTGAAGGCCCATAAATCTGAATTAATCGTAGTAAACGAAAACTTTTTTAATTTAAGTTAACCATTTTATCTTTTTAAGACTTTATTTGTTATACGGAAGAACTTATTCATGAAAGTTTGATATAAGCAGATTTTGTTCTGTAAATCAACAAATATTGTGAAGCTAAAAACTCTTAGATGGCCACACTGAAATATAATTTCAAAATAATTCAGTAGTGCCCAATACGACTACAATTGTCGGTTGCAGCATTTGCTGTTGTGAAGTCGTGTAGTCTGCTGTGGTCTATGTGTTTAATGCTTTATTGTTAGTTCATTTTGTGAAGATTCAATAAAAAAATGAATGAAAAAAAAAAAAAAAAAAAACGTTAGAAATGTCTGAAAATATAAAACGATGCCGACGTGCAATTTTAAAAATGAAAGCGCCAGGCACAATTAGTACCGCCACCGACCAAAAATTACTGCAGTTATGAAATTTTGTCCTACGGTGTCATATTATAACCACCGGCGATTCTAGAAAATGTATGGTTTGCATCTAACGTTTACATTTTATTTACAAATACATATTTATGCACAAAATTTTGTAAAATTAAAAAACAATTGCAATTTGTGAATTCTGAAAAAAACATTATAAAAGTATTACAATTAAGTTTTTTATTCGCTATTTAAGCTTCTAACATTTCTACCAGTAAAAAATTATAAATAGCTTGTTTTCCATGTTTCCCAGCTATCTATATGTCGACATTTTATAGGAACTACCCTAATCATCAGTAGACTTTGGAAATTTTTGAAAGATATTTTCAAACATTCAACTTTATATACCAACAATCCAAATAAATTGCTGAGAATTTAAAAAGAAAAATGCTCTAATAATATCCGTCAAAACGTTTATAAATAGAAAAGCTTGTTTTTTGTGTTTTGACGGATATTATTAGAGCATTTTTCTTTTTGAAAAAATTTCAAAGAAACAATAATAATATATTTTGATCAGAGCTGGCACACTTTCATCCGATGACGCTGAGGAAGTTCTATGCACTTAATGTGCAGAATTATCTTATCCTTTAGCTCTTGAATTGTTGCTGGCCTAACGACGTACACCTTTTCTGTTAAATAACCCCAAAGAAAGCAGTGTCAAATCTTGGCGGCTAATCGACATCACCATCACTTGAGATAACACGGACATTGAATCTGAATCGGGTCATCGATGGCTGATTTGGTAGAGTACTCGACTAACAGACTCGAGATCGCAGGTTCGATGCCTGCAATAGACTCTGGGTGTTATTGCAGATAAGCCAAAAAGCTTCGCAGTTTTGTGTTTAAAAGTAAAAACAAAAAAATAAAAAGAATTATTGTTTCGTTAGCTGTGTGGCAAGTGGCATTGTCCTGTTTACACCATATATGGTTCACATCCATATCTTCCAATTCGGGCCATAAAAGGTTCGTCATCGTTTCATGACAGTGAACACAGTAACTGCCTGACCGGCCTCATTTTGAATAAAATGCGGCCTGACGATGCCGGCAGCCCATAAACCGCACCAAACAGTCACTCTTTGCGGGTGCACTGGTTTTCCGACAAGCACTCTTGAATTATCATTCGCCCTAAGGCGGCAATTCTGCTTATTGACGAATTCACAGAGGTGAAAATGTGCCTCATCACTGAAGATGATTTTTTTCGAAAATTTCTTAATAAGTCTGAATATCTTTAACACGTTGCTCGATTGTGTATCTATCCGCGGTTCACATTGAGTTAGTCTGAAATTCATAGTGTGGTACCACATTCAACATCGGCTTTTATTTAAAAAAGTCTGTCAAAAATAAAATTTAATTGCCCGCTATTTTCTGTCAGTGCATGATAGTTTTTTTTTCTTCGAATTTTCGAACTGAAAACCCGTCACTCACCCGAATTACTCCCCTCAATCAATTTTATTGTTATAAACTAAACAAAAGATTTATTATTCATATTAATTTAATGCAGAACAAATGAACCTCTGCACTTCAGTTAGTAATACATAAAAAATAAAATAATTACAGGTGTTTTATATTTTTTGCTTGTAAACTCAATTAAGCAGTGGAAGTTTTACATATTTTTTCTAGTCAAAGTTTTGAAAAATTCCACAGTTGTTTGTCTACAGCAAAAAAAAAATAGTGGTATAGAAACATTAGAAATAGAATAGGAAATGGCACAGTTTTCTATTGAGGAGTTTTTTTTTTCTTATTATTTTCTTTAACAGTCATCCAAATTGTCGGTCACTCAGTTAATAAAAAGAAATGAAAAAAAAGAGGAACATTTTTCAAGTTTCTGTAGAATGTAAATGCAAATAATTTATTTCATTTTTGGCTTCTGCTTTTAATTTTTTTATTTTGTAATAACAAAAAGAAAAAACCAACAGTTTAATTAAGCCAAGAAGAAATAAATGAAGTGTAGTATAGTATTCGGTTATTAAATTATGAATCAACAATTTCTACTGAAGTACGAACATTTAATTTATTAAAGGTACAAGTAACAGCAGACAAACAAACATATTATGAAAATTTATTATGCAATACATTCACTTGAGGTGAAAAAATAAAATAACAATAATTTATAATAGCTAAAATAAAAAGAAAGGTAAATTACTTGGCAAAAAAGCAAAATAAAAGTATTTGTATGAATTAATGGTAAATAAAGAAAAAAAAATGAAATTTTAAATAATAATTTTACTTTTGAGCTGAAATAATAAAATCGTATTAATGCAGGCAATATGTGTTAAAATAATATCAAAATTATTCGGCTGCTTAAGTAAAAGTGGTCGTATTGTAATCCAAAAAGCTTAAAAAAGATTAACGATTAACATTTTGTTAACCAGCTGCAAAACAAAAGAGTTAAGCAACAAACCCAAATTTTGTAAAACAAGAATTTTGCTTAACAAGACAAATAAATTATCATATTGGAGTAACACGAAAGTTTTCATTTTCAACTTGTTGAGTGAATGTTTGGGGCGGTTCATGGGCTGGCGGCAAAATCGGGCTGTATTTTGCCGAAATGAGGCCGGTCAAGCAGTTATTGTGAATGGCGTTCGATATCGTGAGATGACAAGGAACTTTTTATGGCTCTAATTGGAATATAGGGAGGTGAACGATATGTGGTTTCAACAGGCTGGCCACATAGCTAACGAAACAATGGTTCTTTTGCACGACGAATTCAGTGGTCGTATTATCTTACGTTGCAGTGATATCATTTGACCACGACGAAACATTACTTGGTAGTTTTTTGTGTTCTTTTATGCAATAAAAAAAAACTTGATTATTATATAAAAGAAAATCGTTTTACATATATTGAATGCTTGAACATATTTTCCAAAGGTTTTCAAGTCTACTTATGATTAAAGCATCAAGCAATAAACACATTGAAGCCAGCAGACCACCGACTTCAATATGTCAAATATAAAATACATGCATTTAAATTCGATCACTTATTTTCACAACAGCAAGACGACACTACTGTAGGTTGTTGTCCATGCTGATTTTTTGCCGCAGTCGAGTTAAACTAATTTCTATTTTTCTTGACTACAAAACAAACATTTTATTTACTAATATAACATAAAATAACAAAATTTAAATGGTGTTTTAAATAAATTAATAAATATTTGTACTATTGTTAAATAATCGCATACATACTTACAGCCGTATTCATAAAATATTTTATATGTTTATTAAACATTTATTTGATAAATTTTTTTTAGAAACTTGTCAAATAACAGTTTTTTTTAAACAGAAATAGATTTTTATGAATAAGGTCATTAGGCCCAAAACAAAAAATCTTAATTTTATTAAATAAGTAGGATGTGATTGGATATATATATATGTATATACCAGTTGATTTTACATCACGTACAAGTAGTTTTAATTCCATATTTTTGATAGAAAATTTTAAGAGAGTTTTGGTCCACGTTTTAAAAAATTCGGTAAATTGTTGTAAAGTTTCATTTCTTTAACACTATTCTCATTATAGATCAGAAGTTATATTTTAAACTTTGAAAGCCCATATAACCTGAATTAATCGTAGTAAACAAATTTTTTTTTTTTAAGTTAAGTTGTTCTTTATATCTTTTTAAATCTTTATTTGTCAGACAGAAGAACTTATTCATGAAAGTTTGATATAAACAGATCTAGCTCTGTAAATCAACAAATTTTGTGAAGCTAAAAACTCTTAGGTGGCCACACTGAAATATAATTTTTTGAATATGAGTTTATGTTGCTGCCGTGTTCAAAATAATTCAGTAGTTCCCAGCACGACTACAATTGCCGTTTGCAGCATTTGCTGTTGTGAAGTCGTGTAGTCTGCTGTGGTCTATGTGTTTAATGCTTTAAACTGAAACCAACATTGCCGCTCAGCCGCCTTTAACGGCATTGCCAAATAAAATTAAACTCAATGTGTTGAAATTTATATACGAATATTTTTATAAAAAATATAATTTTTTATAAATGAGTCACATTGTTGCCGCCCGCTGCCATATGCCGCTTACATTGTCCTTTCACTATAAAGCTTAAGTTAGCACATATTGACAGCTAGAAAACCCCAAAAAATAATTCAAATTTTTGATATGTATAAATATAGCTGTTAAAGTAAATATCAGTGAATTTAGTTGTTAGAAATAAAATACGAGTAATCTAGTTTTTTTTCAACATACTCGTATTTTTTAAAAACTAAAAAAAATTGCAAATGCTTCTCCCATCTGCTGATCACCAACGCCAGCCACCGTCACTCAGTATGAAACACTTTAACATTATTTATTTAATAAACATACCTATCTATATTCATATACACTGAAAAAATTTTGTCCAAAAATTCTCTGAATTTTGACATTACTTTTATGAATTTTTTCATTATTTTTCAACCATTGTAACTTTTCATAGAAATAATGAAACAAATTTCATTAGATTATTTTAATGAAAACCTTCATAAAGGTAATGAGACATTTTAATAAGAAACATGACTTATTTTCATTAAAAGTATGAAAGACAAATCATATGATTAGTGAAATAATTTCTCAAGATCAAAGAATCAATTTCATAAAGCACATGAAAACTGTACATTAAATTAATGAAAAAGTAACATTTATTTAATGAAATAACTTCTTTGTACTAATGTAATATATTCATTAAAAATATGAAACTTCTTCATAAGGTCAATGAAGTTATTTCATTTATCTAATTTTATTATTCAATGAGCATCTGAAAAATCTACATTAAATCAATGAAATAGTTACATTTGTTTAATGAAATAATATCATAACACACATTAATAAAATATGTTCACAAATGTACGTAATAAGATCAATGGAATTATTTAATTTATTCATTGATACTTTATTTCATTACACAAACAATCCTATTCCTTGCTTTTGTGAAATTGTACCTAATTATGATAAATGAAAATGTTGAACAAGTATTCACAAAATAAAACAGATTTTATTAATTCAAATGACTTCAATGCACTGGTATTTAATTTTTTTTAACTATTATTATGCTGATTTGAGTACATACCCAAGTTCGGTAGCCAGAAATTTATTTGTCATTGGAATTATGCAACTCATAAAACTTACATTTTAATAAAAAAACTTGACATTTTTTAAACTGTAGCTTAAGATTAATAAACGCCCATTAATATATCTTACCAAAATTCAAAGAATTTAAAAAAAAAATTTAATTTTGTTGTAGTCATAAATCCAATGACTTTTTTTAAATGAAACTATAAAACTTAATGAAACCATTCTGATGAAACTATTTCATAATATATAGGAAGTTTCATGCATATTGTAAAAAGTTTTCATTGGATTAATGAAAAATATTTAATGAAACAGTTTCATTAAATATATGACGCATAATTCTTTCAGTGTAGTACATACTCGTACATATGTATGAGTGTATGTATGTATATATGAGCAATTTTGAAAAAAAAAATAAACAATTGATTTTAATTTACAACTTTTTTTTCTTTTTACTTTAGAGATGTTCAACTTTTTTTAAGTTTAAGTTTTGCCTCCTGCTATTTCGAATCTCGTAAGATGTTGTCTGTTGAAGTAGGAGAACTACGAATATAAATAAACTTGTTTGTTCATTTTCCCAGCCTTCAGCTTTTTTTCTGATTTTTTTTGTTTAACTTTAATTCAAAGTTGTTATTTTTGCTTTTTGTTTTCATTATTTTAATTTATATTTCTAACTTTTCTAGACGTCTGTTTGTATGTTCGATACATACATACATATTATTTAGACATATATATATATCTATACATATATGTAATGAACGTTCAAAGCGAGTGTTTTGTATTTTTACTATTTTATTTTTTTGCAGAGAGTTAATTTTTAATTCGCAATAAAACTGCATAAATTTGCTGTAAAACCGCATTTGCATGTAGAATGCAATAAATGATGTTTAGAAATTTTATTCTCCCACCATAAAAATGGATTTGGAAAAACCAAAAGCCAAACAAACAAACAAACAAACGGTTTTCAAACCAGGTAATGACAATTATGAGCAGGTTAATTTATTTGAATGATGATGCCCTACTAATGACTACGACACTATTCTGTTTGTTTTTAAGTTTCTAATAACAGGCAGGCAGTTAAAGAATATGTGGTTTCTCGATTATTGGTAAGAAGCGCACTAATTTATGGCAGTGACGAAATTTGGTTAATCATCAGTACCGTATGTGTAAATACTAAATTTAAAGTATGGAATCTTTAAACTTGCGTTAGAAAAGCTATTGGAATTACATATTTCAGTTTACAACCACTGGAAATGATACTATCAATCAGTTTTATTCAGTATATTAGCTTCTAACATTGATAGCAATCAAAAAATTATAAACAGCTTGTTTTCTATGTTTCCCAGCTGTCTATTCGAGGGTGGTTCGGAAGCTTCTTAGCCTAGCACAAAAAGCGTGGTATAAACAGAAAAAAGACGCATACGCGATTTTTTTACAATGGGAAAATTAGAAATGCGTGGTGTCATTAAATATTTACATAAAAGTTTTATCGTTATCGCATTGAAGATGAACCACGTAGCGGATGTCCAAAAACAGCAACAACAACAGAAATTATAGCCAAAGTGCATGATATGGTATTAAAGGATCGACGAATAAAAGTGCGTGACATAGGTAATATCATGGGCATCTCAAATAATCGAATCCATTTAATTTTGCATGAAGAACTACAGATGAAAAAGCTTTCTGCAAGATGGGTGCCGCATTTGTTAACAGTCGGCCAAAAACGCATTTCTTAAGCCTGTTTGGATCGTTTTAAGCGAAATAAAATGGATTTTAAGCGTCGTTTCATAACTGTTGATGAGGCATGGACAAAAGAACAATCCAAACAATGGGCTGAAGCTGGAGGTGCCCCAAAGAAGGCAAAAACCATTCAATCGGCTGGTAAGATTATGGCAACGGTTTTTTAGGACTTCAAAGATATTTTATTGATTGACTATCTGCAAAAGGGTAAAACAATAAATTCAGAGTACTATTGCAACCTTTTGGATCAATTAAATGTAAAAATTCGAGAAAAACGTTCTGGCTTACAACACAAAAAAATAAGTTTTCATCAAGACAACGCACCAGCGCACAAGAGTGTTTTAACAATGTCTAAAATCAACGAATTAAAGTCCGAGTTGCTTGACCACCCACCTTATTCTCCTGATTTAGCTCCCAGTGACTTTTACCTGTTCCCAAATCTAAAAAAAACCTTGAGGAAAACTATTTTAATCAAGGGATAGAATAGCTAGAAAAGCGTTGGACTAAATGTATTTCAGGAGATTATATTGAAAAATAAAAATATTTTTGAAACACTAACTATTCTCTTTCATTGATAGACTTAGAAGTTTCCGAACCGCCCTCGAATGTTGACATTTCATAGTAGACTTTAGAAATTTTTGAAAGATATTCTCAAACATTCAACTTTGTATCCCAACAATCTAAATAAATTATTGAGAATTGAAAAAGAAAAATGTTTTAACAATACCTATCAAAACACAAAAAACAAGCATTTTCTTTTGCACAATAACTTTTTTGTCTAAAAAAATATTTTTTGTTTTCAATAAATAATTTCTCCAACTCAACAAAAGTTTTCTTTTGCATTTTTTGTTACCAACAAAACCATTGCTGAGAATTTAAAAAAGAATCATAGTTTTATTGTTTTATACATTTCCAATAAGCATTAAATTAAAACTTTTCTAATAATTTCAATGTCTGCTGACGAGAGGGACCTAAAGTGAACGACATCATAATTTTATAGCCAAATGTACTTGCTTAAGCTAATTGATGGTTTTCATGAGCTCTGCAGAATGCTATGTCATCCGCAAAAGCTGAAAAGTGCGCACTCCGGATCTCGTCAGAGGCTTAAAACAAACGTAAAGTAGAGCCCAGTATGCAACCCAAGGAAACTTCTGCTTTAATTAGCTGAGTTGGGATTATAAAAACGCCTTTTCTGATCAAAAATTGTCGGATACTTAAGTAGCTTTCCAAAAACTTGTGAGTGTTTGCAAGTAAGTTCATTTTTATTTTGACGTGCCACACTTTCTCAAAAATTTGGAAAGTACCAATGAATAAAGCTGAACTATCAGCCATGTTCCGAGAAAAGCGCATTCTGAAACCGCAAAGCGTTCTGAAAAACGCTTAGTTCATTTTTAGGTGTTCTAAGGAACGCGCGTTTTACTGGCGTTTTGGAGTGTTTTCCGAAAAAGTACAACATGTGTGTTACATACGTATAAATGTATGTGGTATTTATATAAAATGAAAAAATATTTGACAACAAATAGAAAAACTTTTTAATTTAGTTTTTTTTAATTGAAAATGTGTAAAATTCTTTCAATTTTTTATTTAAATAAAAACAAAACATTAAATTTCAATCATGCATAATTTTATTGCCTTTTGCAAGCTCAGTTTTTGCAAATTCTATCAGTTCACTTCAATACATACATGCGAGTTGTAGTCGCCAATTTTAAGCGATATGCGTTTTCTAGAACACCTATTTGGCAATTTCAAACCGCAAATCCATAATTCTTGCATTATACGTTTCTCAGACCATCTATTTGGCGTTTTCAAATCGAAAGCGCTACATTTGAGCGATTTGCGTTTCTCAGAGCATGCCGGGTAGTCCCCGAAAAAAGCCGCACACCAAACAATCATCAAGGATCACTCCCTTCTTGCGTTTTGGGTTTCAACCACAGCCAGAACGTTACAGCCAAGGTAGGCATCTTAACCATGATCAGCCCGGGTTGAACCGCAAGCAGAACCACCCGGGGGCCATGCTGATCCCCGTGCTTCCAATTTATGCCCTTGGTAAGGGTTTCGGAAGCCAACACAACATAAATCATGTGGCTTCCTAGAGTTTTATTTGCTACAACAAACGAGAGACCTCTTCCCCTCTTTACCCGAAAAACAGAGGGCACAAGTTAGGAATACGCCAAGGCAACACCTGTTCCGTGGGGAGTTTGCTTTCCGCACTACTAGTGTGTGCTCACTATCTATAACCCACCTATCGATTTTATTTTACTAAAATTATTATTTTTAATCGATTTTATTTTTTAGCTACTTTTTCTTTATTATTATGGATTTCCCTTACTAGCAATTTCCGCTATACAAATCTTATCGCTGGGGCTAATTAAACTTTTAGCGAACGGGGTAAAGTATTTTACTCATGGGGTAAAATATCGCACCCCGTTCTCTAAAAGTTTAATCAGCTCAGCAATAAGACTTGCACAGTGGAAATTTCGTCTTACAGTTTTTTTTTCGTTTAAGTTCAAAAACTGTAATTTCCATTAAACAAATTTACATTTGTACAAGAGAAAAAAAAAGAAAATAATTAAACAATGAGATGTTTTCATTTGCTGTTTTTTATTATATTTTTTGTGCATTAAAAAAATAAAACGTTTGATGAACTTTAAAATCATTTGAAATGATTTGTATTTAAACACTTGATAAACTTCTTTATTATAATTGTTGTTGCTGGTTGCAGCCGTTTGCCAAAAGAAAAAAAGTGCATTAATTTGTTTGAATGTGTGTTTTATTTTTTATTTTGTACTTGTTTGTGTGTATTTGTTTGTTTAAGAAAATGAAAATCATAATCATTGAAGCATGTGAGAAGCAGTTAGTCACTCAGCCAGTTCGTTTATTGTTGTTTTTGCTGATATAAACAATTCAGCAGCAAAAACTGCAGCAACAGCTGTTGCCGTCAGAAATGATGATGATATTGACGGTGGCAGTGATGCTCTCGTGTGTGTTCGTCTGGTTGTGTGCTCGTCTGTCTGTATGATTTGTATGTTGCTGTAACTGTTATCTTTCATTTATAAGAAAAACAAAAACCTTTTTTTTTGTAAAGAGAGCGGGCAAGAGAGTAGTTGCACTTGTTTTCTGTTGGGATTTTTTCTACCACAAAGTCACTTCACTTCTGTAAATGCATAAGATGGAGTTTTTTCTCTTTAGTTTATTTGTAGTTTTCTTGCCTTTTTTTTCTTTAACATCTTTAAAAAATGAAATTTTGCCGGTCGAACACTGACCGCAGATTAAAATTTTGGTTTTGCTTGAGTTGCTGCAAATCTTGCTGGCGTTTTTTCTTATATATATTTTTTCTTTAATTTAACAAGTAATAAAAACATAAACAGCAAATAGTTTTATCAGAGTTTAAAGTAAAAAACCGTAACGATAGAAGAAAGTGGTTGGTGGTCGGTCGCTTGTTGGTGTTTGCCATGATTTCTGGTGTGAGAGGAGTGCGGTTTGTTTATTTTTTTTTTTTTTTTTTCAAGTTATAAATATTGAAAGTGAATTTTGTATTGAATTTGTAAGTGTAACAAACTATTTTTTCATATTATTATGAAATTTATTTATATATATTTATAGAAAAAAAAAAATAAAAAATTATATCATTTATGTAGATAAATTATGAAATAACATTTATTGCAAAATGATAAATTGTATTTAAGTATTTGAAGTAACAAGTAATCAAGTGGTTTTAAACTTGTACAGCAGCCAAAAACTAATTTCAAATAACTCATTAGTTTATAAAAGGAAATTGGAAGTTATAACGGTTTTTAGAAATTGAACGGTTGTTTAAATGAAAAATGTAGATATGTAAAATAAAAAGGCTTACAGAAAAGTTGCAAAATACTGCGCGATATTTTTAACAAGACAAAATATTAAAAAGCCGAACTTGAAATTAAAGAAAACTTTGTTTTTTAATTACAGACAGTAATTTTAAGGCCGTTTGTTAACACTTAAATGTTAAACATGTTATACATTAGTAATTAAATGTTATTAAATATTAATTAGCAATTTATGCTAGTGCTCTTGCTTAAAATAAATATGTACATAAGTAGATTAAAGACAAACAATGAATTGAAATAAATGATCAAATGCATTCCATGAAGTCTACAAAGAGTGTTTCGTTGGAAGTGTAGTGTTTTGTCTTCTATCCTGTGCGCACGTCTCCGGTTACTGTTGTCCGTATTTTTTATATATGTTCATTATTAATTTCATATGAAGCCAAATTGCACCAGAATAGGTAGCAAGCTGTGCACACGTGTTTCTTTTCTCTCTCTCTTTTTTTTTACCGTTTACCGTGTTTTCTTTATACGTTCATTATTAATTTCTTTTGAATGTACTTCATTCCCTTATAGTGTGGAACGTGTTGGACTAAATTTTGTTAGTCTGAAGGTATATACACTGGGCCCTGATCAGTTTTAGCTAATTTAATTCCAACATTTTATATGATGTAAGGGAGCTTGTATTGGTATTTCGTCTTCTTACTGTTCAAGTTAAACATCCACAAACACTACTCCCTCTTTTCTCCTCATAGCCCATTTTCCTAGTTCCAGTACAATTCACTGCATATTATGTAGGGGTCACCTCTGAGTACTGGTCCAAGATAGAAAAAAAATGCTATGTAAAATGTATTTATGCGAACAAAAGCATAAGTCTACGGTCGGCTAAAGGCCCAATTAGCCGACCGTAGAAATTGTAACTGTAACGTAAATGTAAATGTAGTAGCACTTATAAAACACTTAAAATCGATCATTTTGACATAAACAAAAAACAAAAATGCACGCGAATAAAAAGTGTTCTGTTTTTTCATTTTTATATTATTGTGTGTTAAAGAAAATAATAAATTTTTCATCGTCCTTATCTTTATATCAAATAAATTACAAAAATAAAACAAAAGCAATACAGCTGTTCATAGCAGTGATGAGAGTTCATAGTATTCAATGCATATACAAAAGGTACGAAACTTGCTTAAATTGTAACTAAAATTTATCTGTATTACTACAATACTCGTATGTAATAACTTTAATAAAAGGTGTGTTAATACATTTTTATTACTTAATACATTTTTATTACTTCAAAGACATTAATACATTTTTATTACTTCACAGACCTAAATTTAATCCTGTATTGCTTTCTTACATTTATATCAGCATAACTCTATATTATTAACCAATTTTTAAAATTAATTTTATCGAATGAAGAATATGCTTGAGGAATATACATATTTTTGGAAATCGGGCGAATAAATGTTGGGGTTACATATAATGTGACACTTGTAAAATTTGTGCGTAACATATAAATTATGCTACCTATGTATGTTGCGTGCACAACTTAGAGTAAAAGCCTTAAACTTATAAATTGAAATGTTTTTTAAGCTTGGGGTCAGTTTTGTTTTTTATATAAAAATGTTTTAATTATATTCGACATTTCGTCTTCCTTCGGAAGACTTCTTCAGGAAATTTTTTTTTTTTTTTTTTTTATTCCTGAAGAATTAAAACATTTTTATATAAAAAACAAAACTGACCTCAAGCTTAAAAAACATTTCAATTTATAAAAAAAAGGTCTTAAATTTATTAAAAGTATATTATGCCTGTAAAAATTTAACTACTTAAGCAGTTCAATTATCAAATAAACAAGAAGTACCAAAACAGAAGTTTAGTGCCACTCTCCCATTCACAATAATATATATCATCACTGACAACATTTGTCATGTAAGAACGTAATGAAAATCTATTTTCTACAGGTTGAGACGTTATGGTTAGATTTTATTACAGTCAGATAAGCGTTTTCATGGTTGTTCGCAAGGCGAATTAAGTACCAAAATTGTTAAGGCAATATATTTATCAATTGAAAATTCTTCATTGTTGTTTATAACATTTAAGTTTTCGAAACTCAGTTTCTTAATCTGACTCAAATTGTTCTGGAGACTTTAAAAATAAATATGTATTTGCAAATGTAAATTAAAAATTATTTATAGTGAACATATGTGCATGATTCAATTTTATTCAATTAAGAGGAATCTGCGGTTTTTTGAAAAAAATCTAACCAAAAATAACTTTCTAAACGTATATGCACTTCCATATGTACATTAAAAGCAAAATCAATTATTAGCCTTACTCTCTTTAATTTATCAAATTAACGAGAGTAAAGTTCCCAATTTTAATATATTGTTTAATCGTTTCATTTATTAGTCCAGATAATTACGGACAATTTCTTATACCTTCTCTAGCAAAAACCAATGAAGAAATCGTACAAGAGAGTTAATATATTTCTAATTTTCAGTTTTTAATAATTTAAGTTTGTTAAAAAATTTTTTTACCTTAATATATTCAAAAGTGGAAAAAATGGTAATTATTCGAATTTTGTGTAATAGCGAGTTTTTTATTTTGAAAATGAATTTACGTTTGCGGCAATACTGATTTGTTCAGTAGATTTTAAGGCGAATTAAGTATGTTTTTGACATATGGGTAATGTTCGAAAGGGCGAACTACATGTTGTTTTTTGTGTTGTTGTATTGTTGTTCTAATAAGGCCACCTGGTAATTAATTCGCCTTGGGTTGTTCGTATACCAAAAACGATCAGCTGTTTCAACTACATTTACATTTCTACATTTACGGTCTTAACGCACATATGTATGTTGCTGATACATAAATTAACCATATGTGCTTTAGAATAAATTCTATGCTATTGTTGTGTTCGATATATTTTTTAAACATTATTGTTGCATTCAGCCATATTTTAAATTGATAGAAATGTAATAATAGATATATGGAAACTTCAATACTGATATATAATTATAGAGGATTAAACTATATTGAAAACGATAATATACTGCTAGTGGCAACAACAGAACTTATGACGGAGTAAATACTAATGTGGCGACAACAATATAACAAACTGCTTTTTCTTTGCGTGCATTGGATGCACTAAAATAAACGTTTTTTGCAGCCTAAAAGCTGAACCATTTGCAATGAAATTTAATTTCTCCTCTTAATTGCCATTATTTTTTTTCCAAATTTTGAAAAAATATAAATTTGCTTTGTCAAATTTATTACAGTTAAATAATATTTGAATCACTCATTTATAGAACTCTCTTGTGGTTTCTCAAAGCTCTTCTTTGCAAATGTTTAAACAGAATTTCAAATTAACTCAAGCGCTGATTCAGCAAACTAAAAGAGCAAAGAGAAGAGCTGATTAACTCTGAGAGTGAGTGCCTTGTTGGACATTGCTGGTTGTGATCAGCAATAAATTAAGTTAGTGAGCAGCAACGTTAGGAAAGAAAAAAAAAAAAAATGAAAAAAGTTTAAACTTTGTTCAGACCACGAAACGTTTTTCTTGAAGGTGTTTTTCTTCAGTGAGCGTGCATTTGCTTGTGTGATTTTATTTTGGAAGTTTTTATATTTTAAAAAATGCTTTTGCGGTATAAAAAACAAAAACTTTTATTAAAAGCGATTCATTTAAAGAGTAGACATCAATAGTTAAATATCAAAAGGAATATAAAACATACAATTAAAACTAAAAAAAATATATATACATATAACTACAATCTACAGAACAACAAAAAGAAAAAAAACAGCATTAATTTAAAAGAAAATTAAAAGTGTTATATAACAAATTTATAAATTTTTTTTAAATATTTCTTTAATAAAAAAACACATGGATAAAAAGTGGTTTAATTAAAGTGTTAAATAAAAAAATAATATATATAATTAAAAAAATAACATTTCAGCCACAAAAAAAAAAGGATAAAAGTTTTTTTTTTTAAATCTTGAATAATTAAACTGTGGATTATTTGTTATACAGTTTTTAAGCCTCAATAAAATGCAGTAAGTTTTATTTGATATTGAATCAATTGTTAAGAAAAATATTTTCCAGCTTAAAAACGAATTTTTGCTAAACTTTAAATAAATAAAATAAATATTTTCAGCAATAATATCATTAAAAAACGTTGCAAATAAAAGTGCCATAAATCCCTAAAACAAATAATTAATTTATTTTTTAAGTGTCAGGAAAAAACTGAGTCATTTCATGGCTGACGGAAAAAAGCTTAAGGGCTTTAACAAGATTTCGCTAAAAAAAAAAAGGAAGTTTTGAAACCAGAACACAACGTGAAATAAAGCAAAAGCTGTTGATATTAAAAGTATTCAAATTAAGTTTATTTAACATCTGTTTGTTTAGATTTATAACGCTGCTCTTTTTCTTACGAGTAATTTACATTGAGAATTAAAAAAAATCATATAGCCAGTCTGGTTTTTTGTGGGAGTTATTTTGTTTTGTTTTGAAAACAAAAGTCTTGCAAGAGTCTTTCAACATTAAAGTCTTCTTCGTTAAAATAATATTTTTTTTGCAAATTTTCTAGTGTGTTTGCGTTTTTTCTTCTTCTTTTTTGTTATTTTTTTTATTTATATTCTGTGCCATTTAATTGAAGTGTTATTTGTTGTTATTGCTGTATTTTGTCAATTTTACAGATTCGAGTTGGTGTTTGCGTCAATCAATCTTATTGAAGTAATGGGTGTTTTTTTAAAGTTACACAAGCTTAAAGCATATATACATATATATTTTGTAGAGCAATGAAATGAAGTGGATAGAAAATGTTATGGCACTAATGCTTAAATACGATTTTGGATATGTGACTGGCATTCATAACGCTTGCAAGGCTCAGACTGGAACATCAATTTTCACATTATTTGAGGCTATATTTCACCAAGAAAGTTTCTTGACTTTGACAAGTGACTTTATATAACTTAGGGGTCGCTCTACTGGCAATCTTTTGCCATATCTCTCGAAAAACTCGATTGCCACTCGATTCATAATTTCGGTGTATGTAAGGTGGCGGCTTTAGTTTCTTGACTTTGACAAGTGACTTTATATAACTTAGGGGTCGCTCTACTGGCGATCTTTTGTCATATCTCTCGAAAAACTCCATTGCCACTCGATTCATAATTTTGGTGTGTGTAAGGTGGCGGCTTTAGATATTTCCAAGGCGTTTGATAGAGTGTGGCATGGTGCATTACTATCAAAACTTATCGCTTTTGATGTTGGTGATGATTTTTCTCGGTTTATATCCAGCTTTCTTACAGACCGCTCAATACGACTTGTTATAGATGTTGTGTCATCAAGCCAGTTCAAGATTAATTCAGGGCTACCGCAAGGCTCTGTTATTTCTTCTACTCTTTTCCTTGTATTTCTAAATGACCTTCTATGTCAAACTTCTAACCCTATCCACTCCTTCGCAGATGACAGCAGCATTTGCCATTCATACTCATTTAGCTATAGGCCCAGCCTACCCGAGATCGTTGCCAAGAGGCATCATATGAATTACTCATTAAGTAATGATCCACTTTTAGTCTCCCAATGGGGTCGCAAAGATAGGATTGACTTCCACGCTCGTAAAGCCCAGTGTTGTTTATTAACACGCAAGCGCATAACCGTGAGTGCTGCTTCATCCGTACTCACGGATGGTATAAATATTGGGGAATCAGATGCTCTTGATGTTCTTGAAATGAAAATACTGTGTGATGTTCGATGGACTGAACACATTTTTCATGTCTCCAACGAACTCTTGGTTTTTTGCACCACCTATCTCTGGCCGAAAATAGGATACAACTCTCATGTTTGCGCCGGTGCCTCAAAGTCTATTTTGGGGTTACTCCAACGAGTGGAGGAAAGAGTGAAGGAGCTTTTCGGCGACAATAGGATATCCAACTCTATTGACTCACTGGAGCATCGCCGCAGCGTGGAGTGCGTTACTTTGTTTTATCGACACTACAATGTGTTTGGCTCTGACAAAATAAGGGATCTTGTTACCGAAACCTACATAACACACGTGCATCGTCTAGAGTTCATACATTTTAGGTCGACTGCTCAGTGATTTGCACAACGCATTACAGAAAGAATTCGTTCTTCAGCCGTATGGTTCGTCTGTGGAAAAAGTTGCCTGGAGACGTGTTTCCTGTCTGTTATAACGTGGGAAGGTTCAAGTCAAATGTTCACAAACACTACTCCCTCTTTCCTCCTCCACATAACCTATATTCCTCGATCTGGTACAATTTACAAAAAAATGTGGTTTCTCGAGGAAATGAATTATAGCTCGTATTATGTATCCCCAGCGGCCAAAGTTGCGCTTACAGAAGCGATGATCCGATGCTCACTTGTAAGTCAGTAATGTACACCATCTCATATACGAATCTAGTACACATTTTCATGCACACCGCCACATCTGAAGAGTGCGCCTAATAGTAAGTAAGCGAGATAGTGAGGTGTCCATTCAACTAAAGCCCATTACTTCCTAACACACATTGTAAGTTATCAGTAGGTAGCTCGAATACAGTCTCGCATACTTTGTAAGATCGCAGTAGGCAGCTCGGATACAATCTCTTTGTAAGTAGGTCGAGGACTTACAGCGCACTTCGGTTTTTTGGGAATATTCTTTATTACTGCTCAGGCTAGCATAACTTAGTTCCCGCACTGCAAGACAATGACTTACCCAACAAACATTCAGCATTCAAAAGAAATTAATAATCAACATATGTATAAAGAAAACTCGAACGATAGTGAAACAAAAACATGTGAACATGTGTACAAAGAATAGAAGACAAAATACTACTTGTACCAGCATAATTTGGTTTCAAAAAAATATATATAAAACACGTGTGCACAAGATCGAAGACAAAACACTAACCAACAAGTTTATCAAATAAAGCTGTATTGCTTGCCCAAAGTTTTGAAGCTATAAAAACTACACCTTTTACATAAATTAATACATTTGCTTTTGGCTTATTACGTAAAGATTGTGATAATTTCATTAACGACGTGGGTGGTAGTGACTGAGTGTTCTTTATCAATTAAGTTGCACGTTTGTGTCTCAAGTCTTTTGTTTTCTATTGATATCGAATTAATTGTTAGTAAGGCAGACGAAATTGTAGACATTAGAACAAAAAAAAAAAAAAAATAGAATTGTGTTTTAATTCTAATTCCGGTTACAAAACTTTTATGCATAAAAAAGATAAATTATACAAAAATATCCAAAAATTACTATAGAGGTGTACCAACAGACAAGTAAAGTAAGTGCATATCAGAGAACTTCAAAATCATGGTTTTTCATATTAATGAATAATGCTTATTATTTCTTTATTTCGACCGTTTTTTCCTTTCTTAATATGTGTAATTGTTCGAGCTTAAGGTCTTTCTTGGAATTTTTAGTTTTTTTGGTTTTTAATTATCTGGCAATATTTCGCTTTCCTTTGGATAGCTTCTTCAATGATGATTAAAAATCCTATTCATTCAGCTGCACACATCAAATTCTGATTAGGAGCAGAAGTAACAAAAGCATTTTCTGAACAAGTTCGCACAGCCAAGACAAGAGCTTGCAGTAAATTCATTATATCCAAACGCTCTTACTCTCATTAAGTCATACTACAACATGTTTTAACCGTGTGGATTGAGCAATATGATATGCCAACAGTACAAAGAACATGAACAATTTTGATAATTTGCAAAAACTGATTGTCTTTTGTTTGTTTTTTTAAAAAATCAAATTTTGTTGAATTGTACTCGGCAAAATACAAATACCGATATAGAAGACGATACATGTCTTACTTTAGGCCACTGTAAAGGAGAAAAAAAAAAACAAAAACAAAAAAAAAATAATAATAAATATTATTTGCAATATAATAAAATAAAATAATATTATAAAAATAATAAAATAAAATTAATATTTTCTTATAAAAATTTGCTATTTTGCCACAGACAAGACGAATAGAAATCAAAAACCAATGTAAATTCAAATTACAAAAACAGCTGGCTTTTAGTGATAGAAATGAACGAATTCATACACAATGATTTCTTGTTTTTTGTACATCAATGTCTATTAGAAGTTTGAGTGTTGAGTGGAAAAAGCAAGCGCACGATTGGCAATTTTGATTAAACCTATGATAAAAATAAGTAAGTGATTCGCTTGCCTTCAAATGAACAACGCATAAAAAAAATCGAGCAAGTTTGATTATTTCATTCCTTCCCACTTTAAAGAAGATTATTTTTATGGAATCATGAACAACTGAAATGAAGAACAAAAAAGAGTGTGTGGGCAAGTTTGATCATTTGCAAATAAAATACAAGTTGTTCCTGCCTTTGTTATTGCTGAACGATTTTTCAATCAACAAGTGAAGTTCTCTGTTGCATATTTCATAACCACCCCTATCATGAATAATTTTTCCCCAAAAATTGTTTCCCATTTCCCAAAAGTGCTATCATGAATAATTTGTCCAATAAAATGTGTTCCCATTTTGTGATATGTAATTCAGCAGAGGATGGCATGCACAAAAAAAAATGTTCCCATTCAAAATTTCGCCTTATCATGAATGGATTTTTCAAAGAAATTTTTCCCATATTTTATGTCAATTTGTTCATTTTATTTTCTTTGGGGAACTAGAAAAAAATGTAAGTAATTGTTACATTTTAAGGGATATATAAATTAACTAAAAGCTATTTTTAGGTTTATATCAATAAATAATGTGCAACGTGACATGCTTCTCAATAGGATGCAAAACAAGCTGCAATGGGTCTATTATTGTTTATTATTATATGTGGTTTTGTGAAAGTTTCTAAGGATGTGATAACTGAGTTTTGGAATTCGCTTACGGAAGAACTAAATAGTGCTAGACCTTCTATTAAAAAGTTCATGAATGGAAAATGGATTAAATATTTTACATTTTTAAACATGCATACACATACTACATGCATACGAGTATGTGCATATATAACTTGCAGTAGGTGTGGATAGAACAAAAAAGGTATGTACAGTCAAAAGCATCCGAATGTACAGACAAAAGTATCCGTTGGCTTATAAACCCAACGAGAAACGGGAGGTGGATCAAACCAGATCAAAATCTTGTCAGCCCGTGACAAGCTTTGGTTCAGCTTTGGTTTACCAAAAGACGTTTATGAATGCGAAAAAAATGAAACAACATTATTACGTGCTCTTGATTATGGAATAAGCTCTGAAGCACCTGTCTGTTCAAAACTTTTAACACCATCGCCATTAGCCACTAAAATGAGAGGAGAGTCCAGTAATAAAAACGCTCCCTCCATCAAAAGAAGAAAAATTGAGCCACAGGAAAAATTAACAACTGAGAAAGAGTTGAGTACCGAGGAAAACTTGTGCTCTCCACAACCGTTGAAATGTTTGAGCCACTTAAGAACCACAACAAAGAAGTGGAAGTTATGATGACAAGGGTATATCGCTCCTTAGAAAAGAGCAACGGCTTAAAATCGAAAAATATAACAGACTTGGAGCGTCACAACTCAGTTATTGAAAAACTTCGCGAAAAGGAAGTTGCAGATAAAATACAAATTTGTATATATTAATTATAAAAATTACATTTAATTTCTTTTTATATCACTTAACCACAAATTTTCAATAATTTTTACTTTGCTTTTATATTTTCTTCTTCTTCAAAACAAACGTTCCCATGATATTCATGATAGCAAATTTCCCTACTTGGGAAATGAAAGTTTTATGGGAATACAAATTTCACATTTTATTCACGATTTATGTCCATATATTTGATTTTAAAGGTATGTTTTAAAACCAAATTCCTCAGCTAATAGAGTCACTATATAAATGAATTGTGAGAAAAAATGTCCTTAAAAGTATACAGGCAAATCTCGGTATAACGAACGGTAGAACATCAGATTTTTTTGTCAAACCGAAAAATTCCTTATATTTCAAAGTATTTTTGAACTCTTACTTGTCATTCGATTAAAACCAAGGCGAATTCATTATTAGGTGGATGCATTGGCGAATTCAGGCGAATTCGTTTAATATGGCGGCACTTTCTCTGTCAAGTTTTGTTTACCTTTTCGGCGCTATTTAAATTTTTGTACATGTTCTTTATCAGCTACTTTTGACAGCTTAAGTGTGAATTCGCCTTTTTACACAAACAAAATACCTGTTGTTTTTTATTGTTGTAATGTTGTAGCGAAGCGGCTACCTTGTTTTTTGTATCATAATTAAAACAATCATTCACCTATATACACGAATATTAACGAATATTTTTCAATAATAAATTTGCCACGAGTCTACTTCACGACTGCCAAATATGACATAATCCCTCTTCTTGACTGAAGTTGGGCTCAATTTCACAACTAGTTACTTAACATCAAGGCAGCTTTATAATAAGTAGTGGCAGAATTACAATAAATACAACACCCAAAAACATCAACATGTATTTTGTTGGTAGAATTTACGAACAGCTGTCAAAATGTTGTTTGAAAAAGCAAGAAAGTCTATGTGTTTTTGACAAATTTACGCAAAAGAAACGAAAGACAGCTGTGCTTATACAGTTACATTTACGATGCATTTACATTTATGATTTCTACCGTTGGCTAAGCAGGCCTTTAGTGCCTGTTTATGTTCAAGTGGTATTTTGCAAACGACCTATTCGTTCGACATCCAACAACTGGCACTAAAGCTACAAAATACATAATTTACTTAATGAAAACGATATGAAATATTTTGAGGCGAACAATCTGTTTTGCTTTCCACGGAAATAAAATTTATTTTAGCAAAAATTAAACATTTTCAATTAAACTTTGTATTACTCAAATAAACTTATTCTTCTTTCGTAATTAATTATTTATGTACAAGCAAAATATATAAATTTGTATTGTTTCTTACATGAGAACCCACACCCAGCTACTCCACTGTGAAATTATTTTATGCATATTTTTATAATAACATACTCGTACAACGAAAAAAAAAATGTGGAAATACATATTTTCATTGGCATATGTCAAGGTTACAGAAGTAATTTTTTTTAATTTATTTATTTTTTTATTAATTTTATTGAATAAAATGAATCCAACCATAGAAAACAAAAAGCAAACAGCACAAAATTGAATCATAAATTGACTTAAACTACTTCAAATGTTTGTTTTAAAATTAATAAAAAAAAAACAAATTGAAGTAAAATACAGTATAATTTGTTGCAACATCTTTTAGCAATTATCACAATAACAACAATTTAAAACTGTCTGCTTCAGTAAATTGAACAAGTTGGAAATATTTTAACGATTGTAATTTAATAGCATTTGAAAGAAATGCGTTTAAGACTTTTAAGCTATTTTTCTCACTGTTCAATTTCATTAAACATTTTTTTGAGTATCCAGCAAAGTGTTAAATTAGAGATTTCTAGTTTTAAAAAGTTAATGATGTTATTACGAGTACATTGATTAAAAATCACACTAAAAATCATTATATCAATATTAACAGGAACGTATCTATTTACCAAACAGCAGTTTTTTCATCACACTTTTTCTGCTACCCGTATAAGTTCCCAAAATTGCTTCCTAAATAATGGTGATATCTGATCTACCCTGATAATCAAGAAACCCCATGAAAAATCAAAAAAACAAAACTTTTTGCAACCTTGTAAACTGTTTGCTGCTCTATATTTTTCCAATAGTTAATAAAATTAATCAATATTGAAAATGATTACTAACGTAAGTATTAATTTTCATTGTTCAAAAACCACTTAGATATGTCTAACCACTCAAAACTCCCAAAAAAATCCAGGTTAATAACAAAAAGCTACCATTCAATTCATGAGCTCAAGTAAATGAAAACAAGTTTCAAAAAAGAATTGTATTGTATTTAATATAATAACAAAGTTATGCTTTGTTTGTGGCTTTAAAAGTCATAAATAAAACAAAAAAACGTCAAGCTACACCAAACGCCCCTAAAATAATAATAACAAGAAGTTTTTCTTTTTAGTTTGTAACGATTAAAAACAAAAGACTTAAGCAACATGCGGTATTCAAACAAACAAAAAATCAAACAGGCTGCTGTGTGCGTGTGCGTGTGCGTTTTTCACTTTATTTGCTCTCTTTTTCATAATTTATTTTGCATATCATATCATATAATATGTTTGAATAACGCATAAGCGCCTGATCATATTTCAATTGTACGCGTACTCGTACATAAAAAATCTATAACATTTGTAATTTAAGCAGCAGCTTAAAAATACCAACAGAAATGTATTTTATATGGTTTTAATGACCATTAACAGGCAGCATGAAGTGCATATAGACATACGAGTACGAGTACACCGCCTGCCACTTGATTAAGGAAACAAATTTTTATAACTTTAATTAAGCGGCACCTTGCCGCAAAAGTAATCCTCCTATCAGAAAATGCTATAAATTTTGCGATTGGCCCCTAATGTCAGTTCTGTTTTGACATTTGTGTAGTAAACACATGCGAAATACACGTTAATAAACAATATTGCGCTACCCTGCTCCAGAACGTAGAATATTGGTGACTATTTATTTGACCAATAATCGGTCAATAAATAATCATGAGTTATGAGGTCCATTTCCATCTTAGCGGGTACGTAAATAAGCAAAATTTACGCTTCTGGTGCACTGACAATCCGCGTGTAAGCCACGAACAGCCATTACACCCGCTCAAAGTCACTGTATAGTGTGCTGTTTTCGCTAGAGGAGTCACCGGACCTTTTTTCTTCGAAGACGTCGCCGGCCAAATGGTGAGCACTACAGAGCAATGATCAACGAGTTCTTTTTGCCGCAAATTGATGAATTGGGATTGGAAAACATGTGTTTCCAACACAACGGTGCTACGGCACACACTGCACGTGCCACAACCGATATGCCGAAGGATGTATTTCCTGGGCGCCTAATCTCCCGTTTTGGCGATTTGCACTGGTCAGCAAGATCGCCTGATTTGACCGCTGCAGACGTCTTTTTGTAGGGCTATTTGAAGTCGCGGGTTTATGTCAACAAGCCTCAGACTCTTGCAGCTCTTAAAGACAATATCCGTCAAGAATGTGAGGACCTATTGCCGGAAGTTTTGGCCAATGTGATGGAAAATGCCATCAAAAGGGCTCAAATGACAATCAACTGTGGCGGCGGCCATTTACATGACATCATATTCTCGGCTGGATGTAAAAAAATTAAGAGACCAAATCAAAATAATCCACAAGAAGAATCAAAGTTTTTAATTTTTATTTTTTAAATTACAGCCAAAAAACATCGGAAGGTTATTTTTGCGCCACCCTGTATATCTCCTAAATTAAAGTTAAGAAAAAAATAATTTTCCATAGAACCAAATTTCAAGCTATTGGCTTTAGTTTCCCGAAGAAATAAAACATATAAAGGGTGTCCGCCAGGAAGGTATATTGCTTTGTTTTGCCGCCATTTTGGTTTATATTTGGCAGTCGTGAAGTAGACACGTGGCAAATTTATTAAGAAAAAATATTCGATAAAATCGTTAAAATATTTTATTAAAATCAATCATGGATTTTCGTATAAAAATCATAAGTCTGCATTTAGACACGAAAACATTTGGAAGGGAAACATTTAGTTTGGTAGCAAATAACCGGTGGGGAAGGGAGAATCGATTTTGTGTTCGGTACTCGGCAATACGCTTTGTTGACATTTACTTTAGTGACATAAAATTTACTTTTTGACATTTTAATTTAATTTACATTTACTGGAGCTTTGTGTGGTTTTAAAAATTTTGTTAATTCTGTTAACCCTAGAACACACACCCGGGTACAAATGTATCCACTAACAAATTTGCAGTACTCTAACTCAGAAACGGCTAAGCTTAGGGCATAGAGATTTTGACTCTAGGAAATATAAGTAATTGCTAATCTTTTAGAGGTTACTTGATCCTTGGTATCTGCTAGCCAAATCTTTTACAACTCGTTCCCCTTGGTTTGTTTCCCTTCCAGACTCTGCTTGGCCAGTATAAATTTGGCCGTGCAGTGGATAGGCATTTTTGGCATCGCAAATCCACCAAACTTTGATACCATATTTTGCAGGTTTTGATGGTATGTATTGTGTAAACCGTGTGCGTCCACGGAAAGGAAATAATTGTTCGTCAATGGTTAAGTTTTCACTGGGTTTGTAATGTGCATGAAGATTGGCATTCATTATGAGCCACAACTCAGTGATCGGTGCTGCTTTATCAGTTTGTGCACGTGCAGCCCGAGTGTTTGCGTCGTCAAACCTTATAAATCTTATGAAAGTAGGGTGGTGGCTCTTGATATATATTTCAAAAGCGTTTGACAGAGTGTGGCATGGTGCACTATTGGCAAAACTTACTGCTTTTGGTGTCGGTTTATACCGAGCTTTCTCAGAGACCGCTCTATACGAGTTGTTATAGATGGGTTCTCATCAAACGAGTTCAAGATTAATTCAGGGGTACCGCAAGGCTCCGTTCTTTCTCCTACCCTATTTCTTATTTTCCTCAACGACCTTCTCTACCAAACTTCCAACCCTATCCACTCTTTCGCGGATGACAGCAGCATTTGTCACTCGTACTCTTTTAGTTATAGGCCCAGCCTATCAGAGATCGCTGCCAAGAGACTAAATATGAATGATTCACTGAATAGTGATTTTCTATTGGTCCCTGAATGGGGTCGTAAAAACAGGGTCGCCTTTAATGCTCGTAAGACCCAGTGTTGCTTATTCACGCACAAACAAACGACCGCTAATGCTGCTTTATCTGTACTCATGGATGGCATAAATATTGAAGAAGCGAATGCTCTTGATGTTCTTGGAATGAAGATACAGTGTGACGTTCGCTGGAATGAACACATTTTTCATATCTCTAAAGAAGCATTCAAGTGCCTCGGTTTTTTGAAACGGTGTAAGATGTACTTCACTCCATCCGACCTCCTTACTATTTATACCACCTACATCCGACCGAAAATGGAATACAACTCTCATGTTTGGGCCGGTGCCTCAAAGTCTGTTTTGGGGTTACTCGACCGTGTGCAGGAGAGGGCGAAGAAGCTCATCGGTGACAGTAGGGTATCCAACTCTATTGACTCACTGGAGCATCGACGCAGTGTGGGATGCGTTACTCTGTTCTATCGATACTACATACAATGGATTTTGCTCTGACGAGATTAGGGATCATGTTCCCGAAACGCGCACATTTTTACGTAGCACGAGTTCATCGTCTAGAGCTCACCCATTTGTCGTCGATTGCCCGGGGAATCGTACTACGCATTACAGAGAGAATTCGTTTTTCAGCCGCACGCTTCGTCTGTGGAACAAGTTGCCTGCAGAAGTGTTTCCTGTCTGTTATAACGTTGGAAGATTCAAGTCAAATGTTCACAAACACTACTCCCGCTTTCCCCCTCCTCACAACCTATTTTCCTAGTTCTGGTACAATGCACTGCATATGTAGGGGTCATCCCCTGCATTGAAAATATTGAACAAAAACGGTTGACTCCCATCGTGGCGCGATACAGAGGATAGCTTTTGACATTCCACAAATCTCGAACACTTTCTCTCAATTGCTATGATTTGCGGCAGTCATAATAAGTATGTCAAAAAATGCATACAACTCTGCTACCGTCAGTGACTTCCATGACTTGGGAATTCCATCGGCATTATACGTTGATATTGCTTTTTTGTTTGTATGACGCATAATTATATCTGCCATTTCCAAGCTCATAAAACATTTGAATGTTTTCTCCATTGACAACATTTCGGTGCTCTTAGATGGTCCGCAGCGTTCTCGCACAATGCTATGGCGAAGAACTTGTCGATTGATGTTGGGTTGTTTGTTCCACTCTGCTTACAGAAACTGGTACCTCTTCTTCATCCACTTCATCATCAGAGTCGACATTGTCAGCTAAATCTGTTTCAACATCATTTTGCTGAACTTCAGGATCATCTTCAACATCAGATTGTTGAACTTCATTAAACTGAATGTCTTGTTCATCTTCCGACTCAGATGTATAGGTAACATCATCATCATCATCATCATCACATATTTCATCAAATAGAGACTGTACATATGAGTCTTGCTGTTCATTAGTTAGTCTGCGAAAAAAACACAAATTACTATATATTGTTGATCATTTTATAACTTTTACCTTCTGTATTGTGCTGACGATAGATAACTATTTCTTTTTGAAGCCATTTTTTAATTAAAAAGTTTTATTTTTCGATTTATTAAATTTTATATTTTCACATCTTTGCTTATAACTCTTGAACTAGAAAGATTAATTGCATGAAACTAAAACTAAAACATTTGTAAAATAATAATAAAAAACTAATAATGAAATTAGAAGACTATTTAAATATTACACAAAGCCAAAATATTCTAGTAGGTACAAACGTATCCCGGGTGTGTGTTCTCGTAGAAAAAATTGGGTATGCATCGTACGGTTAAAGAAAAAGAAATTTTAATAATTATGGAATATAAATAGAAAAGAAAAATGAAGTGAAGATAATATTGATGTAATTTTTACACTTCGAAATACATATTTGCTGAAACAGACAACATAACGAAAAATGTAAATAACAAATAATAATGGAATGTTGCCGGCAACATATTCGACTGTGTGAATATGAAAGAAAAATCAAAAGAGAATTCCAGATGTTTTTCTTCCAAATGTTCGCTCGTCTAAATTCAGACTAATGGGTGCCGAAGCACATTTTCATTTGACAGAAAAAGGTTCACCGAGGCCAATAAATTAAAAGTTATTAAAAATGATTTTTTTACGATATTGTAATAGAAAAATACTGAAATTTTATTAATTAAATCAATTTAGCCATAATTTTTTCAAATGAGATGAATAATCAGTCGGCTGTGCTGCGCAAATGCAATTTCTCATTTCTGACAATAATTTTTTGCAAGTATTTTTTATATTTTAAAAATTAAGGGTTTCCAAAAACTGCACTCATTTGCATATGACGGTGATAAAATAAAAGCAGCGAGAACTGTATATTCACAAAAAAAATATTATAATTTAAGAATATGAATAATATCTATTTATTTAAGAATAAATTATGTTAAGATATAGGAGGGCGGTTCGGAAACTTCTTAGCTTAGCACAAAAAGCGCGGTATAAACAGTAAAAAATTAAGTGTTTCGGAAATTGCCATCTCTGCTACATGTGTTCATATGTTCAATTTTGTTTCGATCTGGTAACTCTTTCATATAGAAACGGGTGTTCACAAAGACGCATTCGCGATTTTTTACAATGGAAAAATTAGAAATGCGTGGTGTCATCGAATATTTACATAAAAAAGGTTTATCGGGACAAGAAATTCATAATGATATGGTGCATGTGTTAGGTGAAAGTGCTCCTTCATAAGCATCAGTAAAAAATTGGGTTGCTGAATTTAAGAGTGGTCGTACAAGCTACCACGTGGTTCACACGTAGTGAGCGTCCAAAAACGGCAACAACAACAGAAATTGTAGCCAAAGTGCATGATATGGTGTTAAATGTGCATGAAATAGCTAATATCATGATCATCTCAAATGATCCAGTCCATTTAATTTTGCATGAAGAACTACAGATGAAAAGGCTTCCTGCACGATGGTGCCGCATTTGTTAACAGTCGATCAAAAACTCATAAGAATGAACATTTCTCAAGCTTGTTTGGATCGTTTTAAGCGAAATAAAATGGATTATAAGCGTCGTTTCATAACTGTTGATGAGACATGGATCCACCACTATACTCCAGACACAAACAATGGAATGAAGCTGGAGGAAGTGTCCAAAAGAAGGCAAAAACAATTCAATCGGCTGGTAAGGTTATGGCAACGGGTTGTTTTGGGACTTCAAAGGTATTTTATTGATTGACAAATCTGCAAAAGGGTAAAACAATAAATTCAGAGTACTATTGCAACCTTTTGGATCAATTAAATGTACAAATTCGAGAAAAACGTACTGGCTTACAACACAAAAAAATAATTTTTCATCAAGACAACGCACCAGCGCTCAAGAGTGTTTTAACAATAGCTGAAATCAACGAATTAAAGTACGAGTTGCTTGACCACCCACCTTACTCGTATTCTCCTGATTTAGCTCCCAGTGACTTTTATCTGTTCCCAAATCTAAAAAAATTCCTTGCTGGAAAGCGTTTTACCGCAAATGAAGATGCAATTACAAATGTGAACCACTATTTTGAAGACCTTGAGGAGAACTATTTTAATCAAGGGATGGAATTGCTAGAAAAGCGTTGAACAAAGTGTATTGAAGTTTCAGGATATTATATTGAAAAATAAAAATATTTTTGAAAAACTAACTATTCTCTTTCATTGATAGGCTAAAAAGTTTCCGAACCGCCCTTGTAGTAATATTTTAATGTTCGAATTATTGTGGAAAAAATGTCGGTTTAATCAATACTAAACTTCTTTCATCGCAAAATACAAGTTTAAAGCACTGGAGGGACAATGTCATTGCATTTTTGGCAAACTGTAGACGCAAATCACGTTCGTAGACTGGCACTGACCCCACTTTTTTCACGCATTTTTGATACCGGAATTCCGCAATTCTGAGAATTTTTCGTCTTTCTTTTGCAGTTGTTGCCATTTTCTTCCGCCCTTGCATATTTTTTTCCATGTCTTGCCACGTTGTTTGAATAACTGAACACAACTGTCTTTGCTCCATTAATGTTTTTGGCTATTTGAATCGGATTTTGACCCTGAGGTTTCGAAATCATAATTTGTTTTTTTTTCAGAGTTAGTAAAGGCCTTACCCCGTCCCTTAAAAAAAAAAAAAAACCATTTAAAAAGTATCAAATTCAATCAAGACCTTCCTGATTAATATTAAAAGAATTTCATATTCAAATGACACACGAAAAAGTACCACAGAAATACTATATGTTACATGTCTTTGAATAAATGCATAGCTTGGTATAACAGGTTTTATTTCTTCACATAACTAAAGCCAACACCTTCACCTTCCGTTGTGCAAAAACTTATTTTTTTCTGAACTTTAGTTTAGCAGCTGTACTTAATTAAAGTTAAAAAAATGTAGTGCCTTATTCAAAGGGCGGGCAGTGTATATATTCCTAGAAGCAAAAATGGTTTCTTCATTACAATGTTTGAAACTCGAGCTCAACCATTCACTTTGAACAACAACAAAAACATGTAAATCTACTCGAATCATTCATAAAACGAGCACCGCACGGACTGCGAACAAATGGATGAATGAATTTCTTATACATAAATAAAGTTAAATAAAATATATTCTCGCACATACGACTATTAACATTTTATTGCGTTGCGTACACGCCTGCTCTTATTCTACATACATACTTGTATACCCAACAAACACAAAATCAAACATTTGATATAAAATGAGTTATTATTTGTTATGAAACATAATTTGCAAACCTTTTTCAATGCTTTGATTTTACCATTTGAATTTAAACTAAGAAGCATTTGAATATAAACATTTGACACTCAATGTGAATGCTCAATTTATTTTTGCGTGTAACTGCCAAACATAAAACAAATGTGTCAGCAATTACTGAAAAAAATATCAACATTTGAAATTGCTGACGAAAAACATAAAAATGTGAAATAATAAGAAATAATGAGATTGTCTGATTTGAGCGCGATATAGAGCCAAGAGGAACCAATTACTTCGTCCTTTCGACGAGTATGGATTCTCTGGTCAGTACGTAATCAAATTTTTCCCTTGTCGAAGTAAAAAAAAAATATTTTTCTTACGTGGTATTTATGGGACACAAATGAGTAATACGTCTAGAAAATTTGTATGAAATGCACTCAAAATATTGAGTATATTTCATACAAATTTTCTAGACGTATCACTCATTCGTGTCCCAAAAATACCACATAAAAAAAAATTTGTTTCTTCGTCGTGGGGGAAAAATCTGATTACGCACTGACCAGAGAGTTCATACCATCTGCTTTGTATCGGACAGATCACAACAGTGAACTTACCAACTAAAAATCCCCTATTCTTACTGGGTTAAAAATTGCCACCCCAATACTGTCTTAGCATTGCTTCGGGATGGATTCCCAATGGCTTAATTCACCCTTCTCTTTACACTACCCTTCGTCTAGAATCTTGATTATGATCTTGTTCTGCGGCTTCCAGATCTGGTGCAGAACTTTCTCACAGAATCGCGATAACGCTAAAAAGTTGGCCTCGCTCACTATCATGATGTCTACGAGATTCTCTACCGTTATTGAGCCAGCTACCATCTCCAGTTCTCTACAAGTTTCCGCCCGTCGAATACACAGCGTCTTCTTCGCACAAACAAAAGGGTATGTTACATTTGTGTAAGTAGCTCCGGTAATAGCCGTGACCTGACAGTATCTGAGTCAGGTAATAGTTCACATTCCCATGCCGTCTGTTCAACACATTTCTTGATATTGGTAATGAGACTGTCAACTGTGTAAAATTTTCTGTCATATTTGCTGCATTCTTCCAAGGTCTGCATGACCAGTCTGTCTTGATATGCATGCCTTTCTCCGTGCTAGAATCAATCGGCAGATCTATTGGGTTCATACCTGCTATTACTAAGAAAAATAATAATAATAAAATATATAATAATAATAGTAGAAATATGAATTTGAAAAGCAAAAATATATTTCAATTTATATTCCACATCACAATCCACATTTGAGAATTACATTGAGTTTTTTATTATTTTTTCATTTCAATAAATAAATTAAAAATAATTTTTCGACCTTTCGTTCGCTTTTTTCGAACATCTTAAGGAGTACAAATTATTTATTCAGGCACTAATAAATACAATAAATTGTTTTAGTTGGATATATTATATTTAATATTAACACTGTTATTCAACGTACTATTCTTTGTTTCTTTTTCATGTTATTTATCTTAATCTAAAAATCTAGATATCACGACAAATGAATTTTAAATTAAATAAATACTTAAAGTAGTGGTAAAACACAATAATAATTCATCAAATTTAATTTCAATATCACAGTATGTTGACTGAGCAATTATTTTATTGCTACACAGTATTGTAACTTAATATTGTCTTTGTCTTCTTTCGTATTCCTAGTGTTATTTAATTTTTGTTGTATCCTTAGGCTCTCTATTGTGAACCGTTTATTCTCTTTTTTTTCCTTGTTTAATACTTTTACATCGTCGAATTCAATTACGAGATTGCACTCATTTACATGTCGTGATAGTGCTGTGGCATTTCTCTTTTTTCTATATCTAATTTGTGTTCTTTTATTCTCTTAGTAGCATTCTCTTAGGAGTACCAATAAACCATATAACATCTCTCATTCTCATTTCCATTACATTTTACTTCATATAGAACAAGGCAGCTTAAAACAGGTTGTGGCAGAATTACAATAAATACAACACCAAAAAACATCAACATGTATTTTGTTGGTAGAATTGACGAAAAGTTGTCAGAATTTTGTTTTTCTTTTGTATGAAAAAGCAAGAAAGTCTATGAGTTTTGGACAAATTTACGCAAAGGAAACGAAAGGCAGCTATGTTTATACCACTACCCTATTAAAGCTGCCTTGATATAGAACATTATCAGCTTGAAATTTGTATCTTTTGGTTTTGAGAATTACATTTGAAACCAAGTTGAGCATAAATTAATTTCTCATTTTGAAAATAATTTCCCCTTTTTGTTGAGAATACTATGTTTTTCAAGTTGAATTCAAATCAGTATCAAACGTTTGTCGTTTGAGAAAACATTTGATTTCAAATCATTCTCAATTTGAAATCAAACCTGAACGTTTGTTGGGTGTGTTAGTAAACAAATGTACAACTTTTAACCGAAAGTTTAAATCGTAACAACAACAAGTAAAACAGTCACTATTGCAGCATCGACAGACAACGCCTGTTTTGGTTATAAAAATGCTGCAGACATGCTAACTTGCAGTTTTTAATTCATATATACATATGTGCATACATATGTAAGTGTGTATGAATTTTGTTTCATGTTTGCCACAAGAAACATCTACAATTTTTTTTTTTGGTTGCAGCATCAACGTTTTATATGTTACTTGTTTTATAATTTTTTTGTTTTCAGCCAGATTTGAAAAATGTGCAAAAGTTATCAAGTTTTTTTATTACATAATTTTGTTGGTATTTTTGCTACAATTTTAAATTAGCTTTGTTAAATTTTAAACAAAATATTTATAATATTTTAATTTATTTATATTTTAATATAATTATTTTATTAGCTCACATTTTTGTACCTCTTTCAGAAAAGGCTTTTTCTAAAAGTATTATATAGAAAGGTACTTTTACTGTGAAAGGTACTTAAATGAGATACCTGTTTTGAAAAGGGTACATGCAAAGAGGTACTCTTTTGAAAAGGTACACTTTTATAAAAAAAAGTAATTTTTTATAGAAGGTAATTTTTTTGAGAAGTACTTTTTTATGAATGGTATTATTGTTATTAAACGTACTTTTTTTGAAAGATACTTTTTTATGAAGGGTGCTGTTTCATAAAAGTTACTTTTTTATAAAAAGTACTTTTCAATAAGAGGTACTTTTTTATAAAAGGCACTTTTGTATAAAGGCACTTTTTATAAGAAATATTTTTTTTATAAAAGACTTTTTATAAAAGGTACTTTTTTAGATAATTTTTTATGTTTAGTATTGAGATTTTAAAACTTAGTGTTAGTTCATATTTATAGATTCAATAAAGGAATGATAAAAAAAAAACTTTTTTATAACATGTACTTTTTAATAAAATGTACTCTTTATATAAAAAGCACTTTTTTGAAAAGGATTTTTTATGAAAGATACTTTTTTATAAAAAATAATTTTTTATAAAAGGTAATTCTCATTAAAGGTATTTTTTATAAACGGTACTTTTTATGAAAGGTACTTTTTTATAAATGGCTTTTTTTTATTAAAAGATTTTTTTTATTGTACTGTTTTTAAAGCGTACTTTTTTTAAAGCTACTTTTTAATTAAGGTACTTTTTTATAATATGTACATTTTCAAACAATTAAGTTTTTTATTCGCTATTTTTTAGCTTCTACCATTTATACCAATAAAAATTATAAATAGCTTGTTTTCTATGTTTCCCAGCTATCTATATGTCGACATTTCATAGGAACTACCCTAATAATCAGTAGACATTGGAAATTTTTGAAAGATATTCTCAAACATTCAACTTCATATTCCAACAATTTATTTATGTTGTTGGAATATGAAGTTGAATGTTTGAGAATATCTTTCAAAAATTTCCAAAGTCTACTGATGATTAGGGTAGTTCCTATGAAATGTCGACATATAGATAGCTGGGAAACATAGAAAACAAGCTATTTATAATTTTTTATGTACATTTTCTTTAAAAAACTACTTTCTTGTAAAAGATACTTTTGGTATAAAAAGTAATTTTTGTATAAAATGTACTTTTGTATAAAATGTACTTTAAATGTACTATAAAAGGTACTTTTTTAAGGTACTTTTTTATGAAAGGTACTTTTTATAAAAGGTACTGTTTATAAAAGGGACTTTTTATAAAAGGTACTTTGTAATAAAAGCTACTGTTTATAAAAGGGACTTTTTATAAAAGGTACTTTGTAATAAAAGCTACTTTTTATAAAAGGTACTTTTTTATAAAAGGTACTTTTTTATTAAAGGTACTTTTTTATAAAAAGTACTTTTTTATAAAAGGTACTTTTTTATTAAAAGGTAAATTTTATAAATGGTACTTTTTTATAAGAGATACATTTTATAAAAGGAATTTTTTATATCCAGCTCAGGTACTATTTTAAAACATACTTTTTTTAAAAAAATTCCTTATTTTTAAAAGCAACTTTTTTATAAAGGTACTTTTTTATAAAAAATACTTTATTATTAAAAAACTACTTTTCCGTAAAAGGCACTTTTTTATTGTAGGTATTTTTTACTAAAAAGCTAATTTTTATAAAAGGTACTTTTTTATAAATGGTTCTTTTTATAAAATGTACTTATTTATAAATATTTTTTCATAAGTGATTGTTATTTTATAAAAAAAATACTTTTTTGTTATAGAGGTACTTCCCTATAGTAGTTTTTTTTTACAGGTACGTGTTTATAAAGGGTATCTTTTTCAGTAATGGTGGTTTTTATAAAAAGTGTTTTATATGAAAGATACTTTTGCACACAGGGTTGCATAAAATTAACGAAGGCGTGGGACGTGAAAACTTAATAAATTTTTTATTTATAAATTTTTTTTCAGTTTATAGAATATATTTAAAAGTATATCGTGACTAAATAAAAGATAAACCATTCACTCCTAGTGTCCAGCCAAGACTGACTTTTCATCTTTATTTTATCTATTTCATTCTGTATTTATATTCTTACATAGTTGCACTTATTAGTACTGTATTATACAAATAAATGGTAGCTTATTTTAATATGGGCAGTGTTGGCACTACAAGTATGAAAAATTTTAATCATTTTAAAAAATTTTCCATAAATTTATGGCGTTGTTTTGTGGATTTCTGTAATATTTTAATAGGATTGTCAGGTACTAGTTCGCACATAAAGGGTGGTTAAATTTCAAGGGCCGATGTTGATTTTGAATAAAACACAAAATATTTAGGAAATTATTGTAATTTTATTTTATTATGATATATTGTTATTATTCAATTATGTATGGAACAAAATATTGGCCAAATGGGCGCCGCGACCACGGCGGCACACCTCCATCCGATGGTCCAAATTTTCGATGACCTTGAGGCATAATGGAGGTTCTATGCCGTTAATGTGCCGAATTATCTCATTCTTTAGCTGTTGAATTGTTGCTGGCTTATCGACGTACACCTTTTCTTTCAAATAACCCCAAAGAAAAAAGTCCAACGGTGTCAAATCACATGATCTTGGCGGCCAATTGACATCGCCATTACGTGAGATAACACGGCCATTGAATTTGTTGCGCAAAAGAGCAATTGTTTCGTTAGCTGTGTGGCAAGTGGCACCGTCCTGCTGAAACCACATACCGTCTACATCCATATCTTCCAGTTCGGGCCATAAAAAGTACGTTATCATCTCACGATAGCGAACACCATTCACAGTAACTACCTGACCGGCCTCATTTTGGAAAAAATACGGCCCGATGATGCCGCCAGCACATAAACCGCACCAAACAGTCACTCTTTGTGGGTGCATTGGTTTTTCGACAGTCACTCTTGGATTATCATTCACCCAAATGCGGCAATTCTGCTTATTGACGAATACACTGAGGTGAAAATCTGCCTCATCACTGAAGATGATTTTCTTCGAAAATTGATCATTATTTTCATAATGAGTCTGGATAACTTTAACACGTTGTTGGATTGTATATCTCTCCATGGTTAAAATTGAGTAAGTCTGAAATAGAGAAATGTCAAATAAAATTCGGAAAAAAACTTGGCGTTTAGGTGTGGTTCACATTCAACATCGGCCCTTGAAATTTAACTACCCGATACTTGCTATTTCAAATAACCTTAAAGAAAATAATCAATTTCTGACAAATGCGGCAAAGGCGTTAGCCGATTGCTTTCCGAATTTCTAGCCATTTTTCGTTCTCGCCTAAAACCGGGGTTCATTTAAGTGACACTATTGTCCTTACTTTTTGTAAAAGATTTCCATTTTGTATATTTTATAATCTGGAAGAACAAATAAAAAAAATACGAGTATATAAAAGAAAAAGTTTTGAACACTAAGGTGACTTTGGGCCAATCCAAAGTACTTCTTATGAAATCAACAAATTTTCCCCTAAGTTCGCTAAGTAATGCCATTTTAGCTTCTTCCTGTTTAGCGCCAGCAATCAAATTTCTGTTGTGTTGAAATAAATATGCACTTAACATTTTCACTTACCAGGTTTTTTAATTAAAATTTATTAACGATAAAAAAAAAAAGCAGCACTCTAAGTACGAGTATGACAATGTCTGTTGCTACCAACTGCATTTGCACGTCACTTTGTCCACAAAACTCAATTGAGGTCATTATAAGTGATTGAAAATGCTGAACTCGATGTGTTTCACAACTTTTACTTTTTTCTTTTGTATTTGAAGCTGAATACTTGAAATTTAATAGACTGCTGCTGTTAAACGAAATTAAAATCGTATTACATATTTGCAAATCGTTAAAACTAAATCATATTTGAATTGTTCGATTAAATTTTGCTCGTTTTGTAAATTTTAGATTTGCTATTCAATTTGAATTCAAATACGAATGTATTAAAATGAATTCATGTACATACATAGTTGTTACTCTTATGAAACATTTACTAATTACACATTTTCTTTGATTGAATGTTTGCGCCTTAAAGAAATTATGTAAATTTATTTCTGGTTTTATTTTTTAAATACTCGTAGTTAATGGCACGACACTTATAAAACTAATTTCATGTTTTAGTTCAATCGATATTACGCAATTAGACATAATGGATTTGAGCACAAAATTTGTTTCCAAGCCAAAATTTCAAACAGAAATGCGGGGAGTCAAAAGGATTAAGTTTTCTTGACAGGACCGAAATATGTGTTGATGTGTACCAGGTCTGATCAAAAAATTAACGTTATTTTCAAATTTCGTGAATGACGTATGTTCGATTATCGTATATTTTCTGTTATATTGGTACACATGCCTGTTATATATCGTTCCTTTATTGCAACAAAGTCATAACTCAAAAAAGCTTGTTTTATTATTGGCAACATCAGCCATTTTGGATAGTCAGTTTGCTTTTGACAGATAAAAAGGTTAGTCGTGTTCTTCGACTTTTTACTATTCGAAAAAATGGATCAAGGAAGCTGTATTAATTTATTGCATTTTTTGTTGAACTTTTTATAATTTTTTTTAAATTAGATTTTTGATTTGTACATCGGGCTTTAGTTCAAGTTTTTGCCTTTATCTTAAGACGGATTTTTTATAACACAATTTTGCTGTGATCAATAATTTTTGTTTGAAGAAGACAAGAAAAATAATAATCAAATCTTTAGCAGGGGGACAACTAGCTGTTTCGTAGTCGCTACACTACTCATCATCACTCACTGGGATTTGAACTCGGGTCATGACGTATCATGATCTACTGCTTTAACCACTAAGCCACCGAGCATTTAATTATTTTCTATCTATATTCATCTCATATTGAATCACATATGCATTTTGTTAATTGCCCACATTGTTTGTACAGCGTTTGCTGTCTCTGAACAAGCGGTATTTCTTTGTTAGTTAGTAACATACATATTTTTGTATTTTAATAATTCTCTGTTCCCAGAGATGTAAATATTAATTTATTGAATCTATATATATAAAAAGAAGTGTACACTTTGATGTCACCACTAACTGGCCAAACGAGCCGACCAATTTCGACCAAAAGGTACGTTGGCCATGAACTGTAGATGGTTTATGTTATGATGTTCCACAAAATCGGTTTAGTGGTTTCAAAGATATGGCATTAAGATTTTCCGATATATTCCCATACAAATATCAACAAAATGGCTTTGATTTTTCATATTATGATATTTTATTGTCACTTGAAAAAATACCAAACCGTATATCGTAATATCTTATCTAGACAACGACATGTGGACTCCTGTGCTGATACTTTTCAGGCGTTGTTTCGATCGCCATTTTATTTCTACGCTGACCGTTCGATTTTTCACTTGCTACATACGATTATTGTATCAAGGGTAATGCCATGAGATGGCCAGCTGAAAGATTACATCAAAACCAATTGCAATGCGATGCACGATTTCAAACTACATCTGCGGATAGAAGTCCAATAAATCGGACATCGAGCCAATTAACACGACTTCCACGTCGTGTTGTACAATACATGGAATATGCTGCTTTTAATTATGAGTGTGAAATTGGTTGCAGTGTGCATGAATGTATCGGTAGAATGACGTTGAAATGTTCACATTTCCAGATGGAACCACTGGCCTGTGTTTTGCTAACGTAAAGTGAAATTGTTACAATTTTAATCTCCATCCGATTCACTTTATTCATTGGGTTTTGGAACGTTCCAAATATTTTTCGGTTATATTCATACAATTTGACGTTTAAAATGACTTCCTTCGGTGTCATAACAACGATGAGGGATAAATATAAGCCGACGAATATTTTTATGTAACTTTCATAGGTCATAAATTATGTTCCTGTGTTTCACGTTTGTCTGGCGGATACTTGAGAATTTTTCTTAGAAAAGAAAAATTAAAGTATGACGTAAAATTTATTTTCTGTGGACGCGAATGCATAATGTACAATACAATCAATGGATGCATTCATTTCATATACGCGGTGTTCTAAATACTGAAGTTAACAAAAAAAGTAAGTTTAGGTTATTATTATTCATCTTGAAATATCGCCATCTATTCCACCAATACGCTGGCAATATTCGATTACCAGTCCCTTTCTATTATTTTACCGAATCAAAATCTGAGCTCATCAGCAATATACTCTCAAACATTTTACAAAAATCATGTTTAATTGACCGAACGTGTTGTCTATTTAAATATTCGGATTCAAAGTTAAAGTGCTTGCGAATAAATGATGTAGAAGTTGATGGCTCTCTTTACTTCCCAAGATAAGGTCGTCAACTCTACAACCCAGTTTTTCAACTCGCTAGAATTAGATAAAGTCAGATCGGTAAACATAATATTATGAAGTATAGACCAACTGTGTCTTTGTAATGTAATTTGACTTCAGGTGAAAAATTTGATGATCAACGCTTTAAAAAAAGCGTACTTAAAGGATAGTTTAAGAGGTGAGGACGTTTTGATACCATGAGTCCTAACGGTTGCGAAAAGCATAACACTCCATTTTAAACATTTGCAGTTGTCAATATACGGCTTGCACTGGCAATGACAATTTGAAAATTTAAAGTCATTCCTATCATGTAAATAAAATTTGAAGGCAAAACAACGTTTGCCTGGTCAGCTAGTTTTTTATAATTATTAAACTAGATTTTTGGATTGTACATTTGTACACCGGGTTTTAGGAGAATCTGTATTAAGTTTTGTGTAAAAAATGAAATTAAATCCGCTAGGACACTTGAAATGTAGACTGTGGCGTTTGTCGAGTCTGCTGTGAGCTGAACACAAGTTTAAGTATACGAGTAGTATAACCGGTTTAAGGAAGTTCGAGAAGATGTCAATGTGGATGATCGTCCTGGTCGGTCGCCCGAACACGTCAACAACCGATGAAAACATTGAAGCAGTGAAGAAAATGGTTTTGGATAATCGTCGAATCACTGTCAGAGAGGTTGCTAATGATGTTGGCATATTGTTCGCCTCATGGCAAGCAAGTTTTATGGATGTTTTAGGCAAGAAACGCAAAGATTGTTTCAAAATTGCTAAATTTTGAGTAGAAACAACGTCGCATGGACATTGCTCAGGGGCTGTTGAACATCGTCAAAGACGATCATCAAAATTGTCGTAACTGGTGACGAATCATGGGTGTATGGCTATGGCTATTAGGCTTTATTTATTTATTAGGCTTTAAAATTTTGTTAGTTAGTTTGTTAGAATGAGATGTTTCCACAATATAATCAAGTGACTCGTCTGAAAAATTTGTGTGGAAAAAACTTAAAGTATTGAGTGGGCGCGATGGACGAATAGAACAAAAACCGAATGACACATGAATTCATTCGCGAAGCTGATTTTGTTGTGGGACGGCCGGAGTTTGGCTTCAGTTTTAGTACGGGTTTCCTGTTCACACACCAAATAATGTTTTTGCTACTCTCATTGCTGGTGATATGAAAGTATCACGTAAAATTGTGGGAAAAATCACAAAACACTGCATATAAAAATGCTGTCATATCAAAACGAAAGTCAGTTGTTTTTTTTTTGTATTTTTGAAAACCGAAAAAAAAATATTGACAACTGAAAATTATTGCGATATCTTGAACGTCGTGATATCAGATTTATAATGCTGCCATATCAAAACGAAAGTCAGTGGTTTTTTTTTGTATTTTTGAAAACCGAAAAAAAAATATTGAGAAGTGAAAATTATTGTGATTTGTTGAACGTCGTGATATCAGATTTATAGTGCTGCCATATCAAAATAAAAGTCAGCTGTTTTTTTTGTATTTTTGAAAACCGAAAAAAAAATATTGACAAGTGAAAATTATTGCGATATCATGATGTTCAACAAACATCATGATGTCACATTTATCGATTTTGAAATCACAAAGTGATTTAAAATATTGTGATTTGCAGCATAGACATGTTAATCAAAAATGCGAAAATTCACAAACTTTTCTAGGCCAAGTAAAACCGAAAGCATTTAAATTATATCTCATTAATAATTATGATTATTTCGTAAATTATGCGACGTAAACAATAGCAATTTGCAATTTCGATGACCTTAAATTGTAAATAAATTGTAGTGGCAACAAAAAAAAACACACAAAACAAAACAAACACGCAATTGCAGCTCATTACGATGTTAAAACAGTTCAATTATAGCCACAACTAGATGATTACAAAAACAACACACCAAAAAAGTTGTTAACAAAAAGTTGTCGTAATTGTGTTTTGTTAGCCACAAATTGAATTCGCTGAATACCATAAACTATCCATGAAACCATCCATGTCCATGTGTTTACGCGTACTTTAAGATTGTGACAACAAAAGTTTGTCATTCCCAGACCATTTGGCCACTTGGCCATTTTGTTTTCCATTGAAATGATAATTAAAACTTTGGTTTTTTCATAATTAAAGGTTATGCAGTACTCGTAGAGGTGTGTGACACACTTTCATTTGTTATAAATCTGGTTTGAGAATCTTCAAAAGCAACACAAGCGTTTAAACGACTATTTAAGCTCTAAGCAATTATAAAAATGATTACTTTTATTTAAACCTTAAATAAAGTGCCAGGTATACGTTAAAAATATTGTTACGGTTTTTATTTCAAATAATTGTCTTTGTTTACTTGGCCATTTAGCCTTTCATATGAGTTTTTGTAGACTTGAGGCATATGAAATATAAAATTGTATCAATTGTATAAAAACTTTTGCTTTTGTTTCGAAAAAGGAAACATTTACATACCTGGATGCGCCAGGAGCCTTTTCCTAGCTTAAAGCAAGAATACAATCCCAAATTCTTCTACCGATGTAGAAGATCCAAGCTCAAAACAAAATACTTGTATATAAAACTGCGTCTGCAACTCATGTCGAAAACTGTCCAAAGCCATTACGTCGTTACGTTAGAAATGTCTGACTCACACAGCCTTTTTATTTGCAAGAAATCATGACAGTTGAAAGCGGTTTTCTATAAAATGGCGAGTAATTTCCTTATGTGACAGCTATTGCTCACCTACTACAGTTTACTGAGAAAAGCAGCTGTTTGTTTCAACTTTGTTTCATTTCACATGTTTCAGTCGAAAAGTTTCTCGTGGCGAGAGTTACAGAACACAGCCACTGGATCGGAAATCGGAGTTTTCGCCACTCAAAATGCTTGCGAATGTTGACGGTTGAAATCGTGCAACACGCAATAAACTCTTTTTATTTATTTATTTATTCATTTGTCTATGGAAATATTCCTTACAGACATGAATAATATGTTAATACGTACATGTGTATATAAATATTAACATATGTAAAAACAAAATAATTAGCAGGTATAAACAACAAAGAGAAACGTTATGAATTTAAATAGACAATAATTGAATTCTTTACAACATTTAGATTTAATGAAAAATCATTTAGTTCAAACAGTTGGTTGAACTGCATACACATTCTCCTGAGAGGGTCAGCATCAACATAATTAACTCTGGAAAATTCCACAAATAACGGAAAGAAATACCGGGATGAGCGATGAGGAATGTTAAATGAAAACTCATTAACCAAAAATCCAGATCTAATATCACCATTAATAAGTTTCAGAGCAAAAGAAACGTTGAGCATAGTTCTACGGCTTTTCAAAGTAGGTAGCTTGATGAGAGCTAGACGAGCCGTATACGAAGGCAAATTTTGAGGGTTGAAGCGTAACCCTCGAAGGCAAAATAACAGAAACTGCTTTTGCACTGACTCAATTGCCTTTGAATGAATCTTATAGATAGGGTCCCAAATAATCGATCCATATTCTAATATAGGACGAACCAGTGCAGTATATAACGTTTTCGCAATGTACGGATCTGCGAACTCTTTGGACCAACGTTTTATAAAACCCAGTGTACCCCTGGCCTTATTTATTGTAGCTGTGATATGCGGAATAAAACTCATTTTTGGATCAAATAAAATACCTAAATCCATTATACTGTCCACGGTATCAATTTTATAACCATTTAGAAAATAATTAACGATGTTCGGATTGTTTCTACAAAAGCGCATTTGCTTGCATTTTTTAAAATTAAGCTCCATCAGGTTGACTTTACACCAATTATAAAACGAATCTAAATCCATTTGAAGAAATTTATGATCCAAAAATTTATTATAACATAGGAAGATTTTTACGTCGTCTGCATGCATTAGAACATTTGAAAACTTTATTACATCTGGCAAATCATTAATAAACAGCGAAAATAGCAGTGGTCAAAGGTGGCTTCCCTGTGGTACACCGGAAGGTACTTGTATATTTTTTGAAATTACGTTTCTGAAAATTACATTTTGCTTCCTGTCCGACAAATATGAAAATTTGTAAAACCCAATATTTGCAACTTCTTTACAAGAAGTGAATGATTCACTTTATCAAACGCTTTGCTGAAATCAGTATAAATTACATCTGCTTGTTTCTTTTGAAATAGTCCTCGATTTACAGGGATAATGAATTGGAACAAATTCGTGGTGGTTGAGCATCCCTTTCGAAAAACGTGTTGATGTGGAGATATTATACTCAACACATGAAAACACAACTGCTCAGTTATCAATTTCTCAAAAAATTTGGGAATAATACTAAGTTTTGCAATGCCACGGTGATTTTCAATATCTGCTTTGTTGCCTGATTTAAACAGAGGAACTATGTTCGATGTTTTCCAAATAGTTGGGACGAAACCAAGTCTGGTCGATATGTTAAACATAATAGTCAACGGTACGGCTATTGCTTCAGCACAGTTTATCAAAATACAGCTGGGGATCTTGTCAGGACCAAAGTTGTATGCAAATTTAAGTTTCTTTAAGCCAGCTATAATTGTTTCTTCATCAAAAGTTGGTAATGATATAGACTGTCTCTCAGCAAGGCGAAATAGATAAACGTTTGAGTTATTATAAGTTGCGTTGGAGTATACAGAAGAGAAAAAATCCGCAAACATATTACAAATAGTTGTATCATTAGATGACTCGTTCTGTTGAAACCACATAACATTAGGATATCCTTCTTCGAGTTTATGAATTTGTAAAAAGCTTTTGGGTTACGTTTAAAATTGTTTTTTACGTTATTTAAATATCGTTCATAGCAGTTTCTGTTCAATTTACTGTATATCGCACGACTTACAGAATACCTTATATATGATCCAGACAGCTTGAATTTTTTGTAACATTTATTTTATTTTGTTTTTAGCCATAGAGAGTTGTTTATTATTCCATTGTGGTCCATTTAAAGGCTTTCTAATATTCTTAATGTATGTTACTCGTATGTTATTCAAATGTTTTCTTCTGAGCCGGCTCAATTTAATGATTTTGTATTTAAAGCCATGATTTATCAACAATATTTTAATCTAGCTAAATTACAAAAAAATATTTCATAGAATGCATCAATAAAAACTTAAATTTACTTCAAACCAAAAAACTTTTTAATCCATTTTCCAATAAAGTTTATGAATCAGGAAGCTTTAGGATTAAAAACAAAATATAAACAAAACACTTGCAAACATTAATACCAGTATGTAACAGTCACATACATACAAATACATACAAATACATACGAGTATGTATGTATATAGTGCAAAGAAAAACTGGGACACAACCTGCTGATCTACTTTCTGCAACAAATAAATGCCGCAAGGAAAACTTGTTTATATTAAAAAACCAACAGACAAAACAAAAAAAACAACATAAATTAAAACAATTTCCTAGTAAAATTTAAAATTTCAATAATGACGAAAACCAGTGTGCATTTTTATGCAATATTTGGATAAGATTTGTTTTCGATTTCATGAAAAGAAATAACACTGTGTTGCTGCTAAAACCGACATGCTGAAGCAGTTGACAGCCAAAATAAATAAGACCAAACCAAATTTAATCATTTCACATTCTCAAATTAATGGCACACTTCGATTTTAAAGAAAAATTGTTCATAAAAAGTAAAAACAATGTTGAAATGCTGTGGAAAAAATTGCATCACATAAGGCCTGGTACACACACACATACTCATATGTACATACATTTTTATCTACATACATACACACTAAATAAAAATAGATATTTTATGGTAAATGCCGAATGGATATAGTTGATAATTTGCAATTTGTTTATAATTGCAGCATATTTTTTTTTTTGCGAAATATTTTGTTTACAAAGGAAAAGTTGCGTACTCGTATACTGCTGATATTTCATAGGTACTAACCTAATTATTCAATGGGACCAAATTAGACCTAAGGGAGTTGGCTTTTTCAATGACTGCCAGGCTGTTAAACTTAAGCCAACCTAATCATTAGTACAACAGTTGTTCATAAAAGTAAAAATATCGGTCTACCTGAAAACAGCGTTGTAATCGAAAGGTACTGCACTCTCACTTCCTTACCTGCTTCAACATCACTTGCTATTTGCCACTTGATAGGTATCTCTGCTTCACTATATGCTAATTTCTTTTAAGCCACCAGAAGCTCAGACGATAAGGAAATGTACATTTCATTACGCTACCTTCATAATATTATAGAAGATGAACAATTAAGTTTTTTATTCGCTATTTTTAGCTTCTACCATTTATACCAATAAAAATTATAAATAGCTTGTTTTCTATGTTTCCCAGCTATCTATATGTGGACATTTCATAGGAACTACCCTAATCATCAGTAGACTTTGGAAATTTTTGAAAGATATTCTCAAACGTTCAACTTTATATCTCAACAATATAAATAAATTGTTGAGAATTTAAAAGAAAAATGCTCTAATAATACCTATGAAATGTCGACATACAGATAGATGGGAAACATAGAAAACAAGCTATTTATAATTTTTATTATAGAAGATGATTAAATTTTAAGGAATAATACGCAAATTGTTTAGGAATTATTGCCATTTATTTTTATTATAGTATGATAATATTGGTATAGTTCAATTATGTGGGGAATAAAATATCAGACAAATGTTCGCCACGAATTCAGCGGCACACCTCTATCGTATGGTCCCAATTTTCAATGGCGCTGGGACATAATTGAGGTTCTACATTGTTAATGTGCCGAATTATCTCACCCCTTAGCTCATGATAATTGTTTGGTGTGTGGCTTTTTTCGGGGACTTACAATCTCCCGAGGATCTGTTGCCTATACAACAGACACCTGTACTGTAAGGAACCACTGGTGATGGTTGACGGGTGAGTTGATTTAAGGGCTGATGCTGCTAGTGGGCTTCGGCCTACCAACTCATTAAGCCTTGTCCTCCATTGATTGCTGGGAAATTGCACACAGGAGGGATTAGAAGGCCCGAACTCCTCAACAAGAAGTTGCTCATATGACCGCAATCATATGGCAAGAATTGCTACCTGTGTGAGGCTGGTAAGCCACACGGGTGTGCTGGTGAATCGTGAATAATTCACTCCGTGAAACTGGTCCATCATCACATAAGGCCGCAAGGCAGGTGCTGATGTAAATCTTTTTCACAACCCCTTAGCTCTTGAATTGTTGCCGGATTATCGACGTAGTTCAGTTATGTGGGGAATAAAATATCAGACAAATGTCCGCCGCGAATTCAGCGGCACACCTCCATCCTGTGATCCCAATTTTCAATGACGCTGGCACATAATTGAAGTTCTATGTCGTTAATGTGCCGAATTATCTCATCCTTTAGCTCTTGAATTGTTGCCGGACTATCAAATAATTACAAAGAAAGAAGTCCAGCGGTGTCAAATCACATGACATGGTGGCTAGTTGACATCACCACCATGTGAGATAGCACGGCCATTGAATTTGTCGCAGAAAAGAGCCATTGTTTTCATGGCTGTGTGGCAAGTGGCACCGTTCTGTTGAAGCCACATATCGTCCACATTCATATCTTCCAATTTGGAGCATAGAAAAGTTTATTATCATCTCACGATAGCGAACACCATTCACTGCCTGACCGGCCTAATTTTGAAAAAATACGGCCCGATGATGCCGCCAGCCAATAAACCGCACCAAAAAGTTTTTTCGACAATCACTCTTGGATTATTATTCGCCCAAATGCGGCAATTCTACTTATTGACGAATCCACTGAGGTGGATTCAGTGCCTTAGCACTGAAGATGATTTTCTTCGAAAATTGATCATCCACTGTTGTCATTTCTTGACACCATTCTAACCATTGACGACGGTTGGAATGGTTAAGAGACTTTAGTTCTTGAGTCAACAGCACCTTGTAAGCGTGTAAATGCAAATCTTTATGCATAATGTTCATCAACGACGAACGTAAGAGGTGCAATTGTTGGGCACGACGATGACTTGAGGTGGACGGCTATTCAGCCACACTATCGGCAACTGCAACAATATTTTGTGCAGAACGAGCTGTATGAGCATGCACACATCTTCACATCTCCTACAGATTCGGTTTGCTCAAATTTTTGCACGATTTTTCCGATTGTATGCACATTTGCACGATTAAATTGACCGAAAAAATCACGAAGTGTCCGATATGCATTTTGATTTGAACACCACTTTCATAATAAGCCTGAATAAATTTAACGCGTTTATCGTTAATAGTTCAGATACACGTTCCACGCCCAAAACCTGCACCGAATATGAAAAACCTGTCCCGATTCGGTTGGCCAAGCGATTCCGAGTTTTTGAGGTCGGCTTCAGGAAACGTCAAAATCACCCCACTTCATCAGAAGCAATATGGCAACTTCAAATTTTGCACTAAAGCGAATGACTGTTTACAGTTCAGAAGTTGATAGCCCGGTTTCAAACCAGTTAGCGAAGTGGTTCCGAATATTTTGGGAATTCCCAAGGTCGGCATGGTGAATCCTCATAAACCCCCCCCCACCTTCCCGGGAAGCAATACGGCAGCTCCAACTTTCGCACTAATGCGGCAACACTGTACAGTTTTATATACCTACATATTTAACAATTACTTATATGGATGGCATGGGTTTCGAGTGTTGCAGCTTGTTTTCTATGTTTCCCCGCTATCTAGATGTCGACATTTCATAGGAGCTACCCTAATCATCAGTAGAATTTGGAAATTTTTGAAAGATATTCTCAAACATTCAACTTTATATCCCAACAATCTAAATAAATTGTTGAGAATTTAAAAAGAAAAATGCTCTAATAATACCTTTTCCATTTATACACGTCGGTGACAGTAGGTTATCCAACTCTACTGACTCACTGGAACATCGAGGCAGTGTAGGGTGCATTACTCTGTTCTATCGTTACTACAATGGCTTTTGTTGTGATGAAATTAGGGATCTTGTTCCCGAAACTCGCTCATTTATACGTAGCACGATTACCCGGGAAATCGTGCAACGCATTACAGAGAAAATTCGTTTTTCAGCCGTACGCTTTGCCTATGGAATTAGTTGCCAACAGACGTGTTTCCTGTCTGTTATAACGTTGGAAAGTTCAAGTCAAATATTCAAAAATACTACTCCCTCTTTGCTCCTCCTCATAACTTATTTGAGATAGAGCTTCCCATTTTAGCATTTCCAAATGTGTCTTGATCATTTTTGCAACATGGAGTCAAGCATTGCCACGCTGTAAAATCACTTTATCATGTCTTTCGTTGTATTGCTAACGTTTAACTTTCAATGCTCGGCTCAAACGCATTAATTGTGTTCGATAACGCAATACACAAACAAACAGGCGATATTGTTTCAGTCGTCGATCTGGTCCCACGAAATACTGATAGCATGATCTTAAAACCGTGTATATTCGGTTTGGCCGTCGACATGCTTACATTGTCAGGATATTCCCATGATTTCCTATGCATTAGAGTATCGTAATGAACTGATTTTTTGTCGCCAGGTACAATGCGAAATCTCTTCCATCTTTGCCTCGCAAGCAGTTGTTCACAAGCAAACAAACGCCGTTCAACATCTCTCTGTAGTTTCCTTGCTTCTAATGACTTTCGGGCGTTTTAAAATGATTTTCTACGTCACTCCCAATGATTCTGCTAATTATTGTTACGTTTGACACGAGTCTTGATCATTGCTTTTAGGGGAAGTGTGGTGATTTTGGTGATTCCTGAAACTGATTTCTGAAATTCCCAAAAATTACAAAAAAAAAAAAAAAAAACGCCGGAAACAAAGTTATACACCTATGCAGATAAGATATATCAATAAAATATCTTAAAAAATATCTAAAGATTGAGCAAAAATGTACTGTAGTGAAACTACAGAAGCAAGTCCTTATGAAGGACTTCAATTTATTTTTACTTGGGCCTGTAATTTTACTTCACATATATATATATATATATATATTTTTTAATTTTGGTAAATTGTGCTTGTCATTTAACACTCAAATTAATAGTCTCATCACATGGATGTTAGTATTATATTAAAGATACGTGAGTGTCTTTTTTATATTTCATAAAATTAAACAAACATTTTTATGAACACACATTCTAATGTGCGGACGTTTTATAGTTAGACGTACATATCTATATATGAGTATGTATGTGTGCATATATTTGTAATTTACCACATAAGGTAGTTAACATATTTCACTTTGTAACGCATTTGTTTTGTCAATATTTAAAAGGTCAGTTGCAGTGTTTAAACACAATACAACAACTACTTGCAGTGCGCCTTGGAATTTTGAAGTAAAAGTGATGATCGTTAAAACGAAGAAGAGCTTTTTTCTTTTTTTGTAATGAATATATTTTATTATTAAGTAAAACTGTGAGAAATAATTGAAAAGTCATACAAACCAATGTTGCCAGATTAAGTTAATTCAAATTAAAAAAATTTGGTAGGGAAAATAGTTTGTCTTAAGTCTTTTTTAATGACTTGGAATTTTGCAGTAAAAGCACTGATTTTTTATATAAATGTATATAATTTTTTATTTTTTATTATTAAGCAAAACTGTGAAAAATAATCGAAAGATGGAAGTATTCAATGTAGCCAGATTACGCTAATCAAAATTAATAAGTAGTCTAGTAGAAAAAGTCTGTGTCTTGAGTCTTTTGTTTAAACGATTTGAAATTTTTAGGTAAAAGTGTGGATCGCTAAAACGAAGAAGTTTTTTTTTTCTTCTTTTGTAATAAATGTATTACATTAATATGTAAAACTGTGAGAAACAATTGAAATATCAAACAAATCAATGTTACCAGATTAAGTTAATTAAAATTAAAACTGTGGTAGCGAAAATAGTTTGTGTCTTAAGTCTTTTAAATACTTTTATAACGACATGGAATTTTGAAGTAAAGGTGATGATCGTTAAAACGAAGAAGGGTTTTATTTATTTATTATTATTATTTTTTTTTTTTTTGCCGTATATATATTTTGTTTAAGTATAACTGAGAAACATTTGAAAGGACTGTTCAATGTTGCCAGATTAAATTAGGCAAAATCAAAAAAGTAGTATTCTGATATTAAAAAGTTTGTGTCTTAAGTCTTTTGCTTAAAAGACTTGGAATTTGCAAGTAAAATTTTTGATATTTAAAACGAAGAAGTTTTTTTTATAAATTTATTTCATTATTAAGTAAAATTGAGAAATAATTGAAAAATCCAACAAATCAATGTTGCCATATTAGATTAATCAAAATAAAAAAATAATATAAACCGGTAGGGGAAAAGTTCGTGTCTTAAGTTTTTTGCGAGTAATAGTGTTGATCGTTAAAAAGCAGACAGGTTTTTTTTATTTAATAATTTTATTTTATTTTATTTTATGTTATTTTATTTTATTTTATTTTATTTTATTTTATTTTATTTTATTTTATTCTATTTTATTTTATTTTATTTTATTTTATTTTATTTTATTTTATTTTATTTTATTTTATTTTATTTTATTTTATTTTATTTTATTTTATTTTATTTTATTTTATTTTATTTTATTTTATTTTATTTTATTTTATTTTATTTTATTTTATTTTATTTTATTTTATTTTATTTTATTTTATTTTATTTTATTTTATTTTATTTTATTTTATTTTATTTTATTTTATATTATTTTATTTTATTTTATTTTATTTTATTTTATTTTATTTTGTTTTGTTTTGTTTTATTTTATTTTATTTTATTTTATTTTATTTTATTTTATTTTATTTTATTTTATTTTATTTTATTTTATTTTATTTTATTTTATTTTATTTTATTTTATTTTATTTTATTTTATTTTATTTTATTTTATTTTATTTTATTTTATTTTATTTTATTTTATTTTATTTTATTTTATTTTATTTTATTTTATTTTATTTTATTTCATTTTATTTTACTTTATTTATTTTTTTTTGTAAGAAATGTATTTAGTAGTGCAATTTATGGAAATTTAATTCTGTAACTCATATTCAAGAAAGTCTGAAACGCTTCGCGACTAAATTTTTACAAAATGGAGATTGCGGTAGGATGCATCTTGACAATCAAAACTATCTTAACGGAATTCTAATCATTTTTTCGGTGTTCAAATAATGCTGCCGAAATATATAAATTTAATTGTAGCGATTTTTGGAGTTGCCATATTACGTTAATTAAGAATAAGTAATAATCTGATAGCAAAAAAGTTTGTGTCTTAAGTCTTTTGTTTAAAAGAAGGAATTTTGAAGTGTAGATCGGTAAAACAGAAAAGGGGCTTATTTATTTTTTTTTAGTGCTTATAGCAACAACTGGTATAGCTTCCTTCGCACGATCTGTCGCACCATATCGAACATTAACTTTCTTCAGTATTTCCAAGGTCAGATAACTAATTTGTTTGCTATGTATTTCTGTTGACAAGATCATCTATCGCTCGCATTAGTATGTTTGACAAAGCACGATTAGATCACGCCAGTGTTTTAAAGGTCAGAAAACTGATATGGAGACTACGGACTTTCTGTTGATATATCGCTCGCATTAATTTAATAAGTTCGGATATATCACGATTAAATCAGTTGATTAGGAAAAGCCCGATTAAGTCACGCTAGTGTTTTGAAGGTCAGAAAACTGATTTGGAGACTACGGACTTTCTGTTGATATATCGTTCTCATTAATTTAATAAATTCGGTTACATCACGATTAAATCAGTTGATTTGGAAAAGCACGATTAGGTCACGCGGGTAATTTTAAGATCAGATTTGTAGACTACGGACTTTCTCTTGATATATCGTTTGCATTAATTATTAAGTTCGGACATATATTAAATCATTTGGTTTGCTCTTTATCAGTTCTTTTTTGTTCAAAATGTAGGCGAACGTTAATATTCGACATCGTAGAATATAGGCACTAAATTAAAGTATTTAACAACTTTCAGAGTGTTTTAGTTTATCTTTTTTATATCTATTTGTTAATCAAAACGGTAACCAAACTTTTCATAAACAAGAAAAATTTTGTTAGATTTTAAAACTCTTATGCCACAAAATGATTCAGCAAATTAAAGTTAAAAAAAAAACACATTTATAGTACTCAGTTTCATGGTGTCAATTTGTGCATGGTTTTTATTATTTATTAAAAACAAAACCATAAAATATTGTATCAATTATGATACAAGAAGTTTAAACACATTGCATTGAACCCAAAATGCAGAATCTATATTGTCTCTATGACATAAACGATATTCAATATTTCTTGTTATCATTTTTGGGCCAATGAATTCATATTTCTTTGGCACACATTTGTGAGGGGTGTTACGTTCCACAATAAAATTAATAACCTTCTTGAAAAATTTATTTGTATATATTTTTGTATGTATCATTTACAAAATTTAAGTAATAATCCCTGAAATGTTAAAGAAACCTTAAGTAAAAAAAAAATAATAATAATAATAATAAACAAATTGTGGCTTTCTTTGGTGGCAAATTCTATGACCTGCTAAAATGAGATGCCGCCAACAAAATGAAAACCGCAATAAAACCTCCTAAAACAATAACAACGGAATCAAAGTAAAACATACATATGTACATACTGACTGACTGACTGACTAGATCACTGACTACTCATTGCATAACATTGCAAATACGAGTACATGTAAATAAAAATTATAAAGACTAAAAAATAAGAAAAAGCAGAAGCAAGAAAATAGATATATCGACTATGACTTTGAGGCTGACGAATTCAGTAGACTGAAAACAATAGCAACAACAACAAAGAGAAAACAAAAATATACATATGTACATACTCGTATATAATCAATGTATTAGCCAAAAGCTAAACAAAACACAATAAAAGCCAACAACTAAAACAAGCTGGTGGTTTGACTTCTTTTATTTACTGTAACTTCACATCTTTTAAAAGATTTTTTTTTTTTTGCTCGAATGAAACTGAACTTAATTCATCAGGGGTCTGTGGAGGGGTATACTGAACCAAGCAGGGGGCTTTAGCACTTTACTATCTAACAATACTCAAATGCACTTTAGCATGTGCAACCGTGTAGGTGCATACATGCAAGTCTGTATGCAATAATATATAATCGCAAAATAAATTTTCCCGCGCACTTTTTTTTTCTTAAATTTCATTATTTCGTAGTTTTATAAACACACACACTCATACAAACACACACAGCAACGGTGCTTGTTGACGTTTAATATTCTTTTCCTATTTTGTGATGCTCAGGAATTTTCCCATATCACTGAGAGACGCTTCATTGATTGCATGTAACGTTTTTGTTGTTGTTTTAAATATTTACAGTAAAGGCACACACACGCATACACATTCAACACTCAGCAAAAATGAAGAAGCATCTATAATATACGACATACACAATGGGATTGCTACATGTTAGATATATGTAGTTTAAAAGTGCACTTTAAAAGTAAATAAAAGTCATATTTAAGAAAATATATTTTAAATATAAAATCAAGAAAAATACAGGGTGCACTGTTGCCAGAAATGCAGAGTTATCTCCATTTTGCAGATTTTTCCTCTCTAAAACCACTAAATGAAGATTTGAAGATTTTTGGCCTAAAAACACAGATTTTTAAAATTTTTGTTTAAGCCCCCACAGACGGGTGGCATGTCATAACGTCCAATGACATAAAGTCCATGGACGTTAAGTGTGTTATAACGTCCATGGACGTTAAGACACTTTTGAAAGTGACATAATGGCCATCACGGAGATGCCGTAAAGTCCGTGGACACTATGGCACTTTGTGGAGTGTCATAACGTCCATAGCTTAAGTAATAATAAAAAAATTTTTAGAAGTTGAAAATTTTGATTTTAATACCTTTATCATAACTATATACGAGTATATGAACGTATAGGTACACAAAGAGAAAAACGACGTTATATAATTTTTGTCAGCGAATGATAATGCATATCTCGTTAAATTGTGGACACATCGTTGTCAAACTGTGAACATACCGCCGTCAAATTGCGAATAGATGGCACAAAAATACCGGTATTAAGTTGAGAATGTCTTGTTATCAAGATGAGATCGCTTTGTTCAATTAAGAGCGAATGTTGTCAAAACGGCAACATCGTTTGTCACCTGATATGATTTGTTTATTATTTTGTCATTACGATTTCTGTGTTTTCTAAGTGCTGTTATTTAAAAAAGAAATATATATGTACATACATATATAATAATATAAAGGACGAGCAATTTGATTTGTCTGAAATCAGCGCCGATTTTTCCTTCATACTTCCTTTATGAGTGATCAACCAATGCAAAGTAATAAAGATTATCAAATCCAAAAACTTGATCAGCAATTGGACACTAGACATACATATATCAGTATCTGAGGTTTTTAGTATTATTATCAATACATAAAACAATTTTCTTTCATTTAATTGCTTATCAGATAAATCAAATTGGTTGTCCTTTATATTATTATAATTTCCTTTATATTCATAGTTCCTTTATAAGTAATCAATCAATGCAAAGACATAGAGACTATTAAATAATAAAAAAAAAGATATTGGAAAAGAAAGCGATTCAGAAACAAAAGATATCGAAGAAAATGCTATCAACATCAATAGTCAGGTGACAGAAATTTTAAAATGCGTTACATGCTTGGCAGAGGTAAAAAATGCAGATATTTTACAATTTGTTCTCCTGGTTTTCAAACTTTGGACACTAAATCTAAGAAACGTAATTCAACTTTGCCTTTACTATAGAAAAATTTTTGAACGTGATATACTCCTAAATATATCTCAATAAGCGATTATTTATTTTGATAATAAAGTACTTCTTACTTCTGTGAAAACTCATTTCTGTAAAAAAAAACTCAAATTTTGGTTTAATTTTTTAAGGGAATATTAATTCGTAGATTTAAAGAGAATATAAAAAAGATCTGTATTGAAATAATTACTTCTTTAATCAAAAAGAGTGAAAGTGTTAATTTCTTTTAGGCGATATAAGCAAGAGTTATGTGTCAAAGTTTTGCCAACGAAAATGTGGGCCAATTTAGTAATGGGAACGGCTTTTATTGGTTCACATTATCACTGAAATATACGGTTATCTTCATATACAAATTCTTTTCTAATTATGGACCTTATGACATTTTTAAAAATGACATAATGTCCATTTGCAAAGTGTCACTATGCCCATGGACACTATGACATTTTCAATAGTGTCTTAACGTCCATGGACCTTATGACACTTTTAAGTGTGGCATAATGTCCATGGACATTATGACACTGGACCTTATGACATGCCACCCACAGACGATGTGTTTTTACGTCTGCTTTTTAATATGTAATTCCTATTTTTTCATGTCTGTCAAAATTTTTCGTTTTTACAGATGATTTTTAAAATTTGCTCACAACATGTACGTACATTTACGTCTGACATTGTCTATGATTTTTATTATTATAAAAACTAATTATTTAAAACGAATTAAAATATTAATGCATTAGAATTTTCTCAAGCCGACTACTTTTACCGCCTAAAAACGGCCGCTGAATTCTTCTCATAGAGTTCATAGCATAGAGTTCTAATGTCAGATGTGTAAACATAAAATAGAACACACTCTATTTTAGCGAGGCCCATCCATTGTATTAAAGTGGTGAACAAAAGCAAACACAATCTTACGCTCATTAGTTTAGTCATCAATGAGACAGCGACGAACATGCGCAAGGGTGTATGAATTTATTCCTTGTTTTTTCTCTGTATTTTGCGCATTTTTTACTTTTTGTGATATAAAATTTATTAAAAATACTAAAAACATAAATTAATTAAAGAATAAATATATTCTTTACTTCAATTTTATTTAAATTGTAAGTAAAACCATTTTTTTGATTTACGTATTTTTTCTCCCCGTGCAAATTTATTTACACTCAGAGCGTAACTATGGATTTCTCTTTGGGCATCACTACTCTACTTGAAATTTTGTCAGACGACTTTGCTCATGGTGCAATTATTAGGTGGCAGCATAAGAGTTATTGTACTACATACATAATATTTTGTTTGTGTAAAAATTCCGGACGCTGTCAAAAACATGTTTACAAAACAGAAGAAAATGAAGAAAGAAACGTTCATATAAAAAAAATGAACAAAGAATGAACAAAGAAAATTGTTTTTATAAATTGTTTTGAACGCATTTTAAGCAATTAAAATATTTTTTAAAACTTTTTTATTATGTTTCTTGCCCTTTTTCCAACTGTTTAAAATATTTTTATTTTTTCGCTGCAGTTTGTGTAAACATAAACAATTTTTGGCACCCACAATTTTATGAAACAAAAAATTATCACCTCCGCTAGTGATGCCACCAGGGGCCAAATCACCGCATACGATATCGAGCAAAATTATCGAAATTTTTCATTTTGGTATCACGGCATACGATATCGAATAAACTGTATTGCAATAATATAAAAAAGTTAAAGGATTTATTTTTTGTATTCCCACTTTTAGGGAATGTATGGTCTTCAATCTATTGCATTTTGTTTAAATTACGATCCAATATGCATTGGTTGTCATAATTTAGATGTATCGTAATGTTATTCGATACGATAGTTAATTCGATATCGTATGCGGTGATTAGACCCCTGGTTAATTGCACCATGGCTTTGCTCATGTTTTTTACAGACACAATATTTTTGAGGTAACAGACGACATGTAGGCATTTTACATTGTGAAAAATGACATGTACATTGTTAAAAACATAAATTTTAATGACAGAAGTCCGAATATATTCGTACATTCGTATAAGTGTTTAGGCATTAAATAATTTTAACGTCTGTTTATTTTCTCATTAAATTTATTTGCATTTTATTATTCTGAAAGGCATATTTTCTTTCAATATGCTGTTAATATTTTTAAAATAATTCTTAAAAAAGGCATATTAATAAGAGCTTGAAGATTTTTTGAAGATTTGGGAAATAAAGTGCAGATTTTGCAGATATTTTCATGAGAAATTCTCTTTAAATTCTGGCAACCCTGATAGGGTGGCTCATTAATTTTGCTAGCTACATTAAGAAACTCAAATAACTTTTTGCAAAGTTTATGTAATTTAAATGAAATAATTATAATTCCCTAATCATTAATAGATGTGGAAACTTTTGAAGGATATTGTCAAATATTCAACTTTATATCCCAGTAATCTAAATAAATTATTGAGAATTTAACAAGAAAACTGCTTTAACCATACCCGTCAAAATACAAAGAAAAGCTTTTTATTTTTCACCTTTCACACCTCTCTACTTTTGTTTACACCTTTGGAACAAATGAACAACCAAAGCGAACTCATACCGCCGTTGTTTTTGCTCAAAATTTAGTAAAAAAAAATTGAAGAGCACACCAAAACACGACAAACATTTTTATCTGTCAAAAACAAACTGACAATCCAAAGTGGCTAATATTTCCAACATATATAACAGGCGTTTGTACAAACATAACAGAAAAAAATGCGAAAATCTAACATACGTAAAGCTATGTACACACGGTTGTCAGATGTTACAATATTGTAAGATCTGGCAACATGCTGACAATGTAGTGACAATGAAAAATTGTACCGCAGAAGTAAATTGTGTGTTCAGACGATCGTAAGAAAATCTATGGCCTGACAAATAATTCATCTGACAACATTGTTCATGACATTGTTAGATAACAAAAATTGCCAGACATGTTTTAAGGCATTGTCTCTTACGTATATCAACAACCATCTGTTTGGAAGTGTTGCCCATCAAACTATTTTCTCACAATGATGCCATTGTCAATACCAATTAAAACTGAGCTTACAATACCAGCCAATTATCTGGCAATGCCAACGAAGAGTATTTCCACGATTTTCAGATGCCTGACAACATTGTCGTCTTACAATTGATTGACAATGGTTTTTCTGACAACGTTGAAAGTTAAAAATTGGCAGTTCACACGATTGTAATAAATATTCACACAATTTTACTGGCAATATTGTAAGATCTGACAACCATATGTACGTAGCTTAGCAATACTCGTATGATTTTTGTTTTTACTAAAAATAGGAAAAGAAAACAATTAGAACTACCTGTTCGGTAAATCGATGTTTGAAAAACAGTTAATGAAAGCAATCTCTCGCAAACCATTGTGCAGTTAATAGATAAACTATACAAGTCACAGGTGACTGATGGAACATGTCTCATGTAAAATATAAATTTAAGAAAAGATACAAAATATGAAAACAATGATTGGATTGATCGTTTATGTGTTTTAAATCATGAAGGTTTCAACTTTTTCAAAAGGAAATAATAAAAAACAGAAGCGATGTTTGCACGTTTCTTGTTTGTATCTTCACCTGAATCGAAGAAAGGCAATTTCTTTGACACCCCCGTGAAAGGTGAATTTTGGGCAGAAAGGGGTTTCGATATTCAATATTAATTTTATTAAACTTTCACTAAAGTATTAAACAAAATCTATTAATAAATGAAAATAAAGTAACAGCAGCAAACTTAGTTGATATTCAAATCTTTTGTTTGCTTTGTAACTTTTAGTTTGCTTAACTTATTCATTTTCTTTTTTTTATAGTTTCCACTGTTTTCTACTAGTCTCTTTGGCATGTTTTGTGGGTTATAGTCAGTCAGACGCCACCACCAGCGTTACAGCCTCAGCTACTACTGGCACTGCCAAGCCACAAGGTTTCCAATCGCGTTCCATGGATGCCGCCAGTGATGATGATGGCGATGATGTTTTCGAAACTCAGGCACAAACACATTTGGGCTACAGACAACAGCAACAACATCATTTGCAACAGCAGCAGCAACACCAACAGCAACAACCTTTATACGACTATAGCCAATCGGAGGAAGACCAAGAGGAGCCCCCACGGCAGCAATATCAAACGCGCAAGCAACAACAGCAAAATTATCAGAGCGCCAGAGCAAATTCTAAACAAAAACAGTCAAGTGAAGAAGAGACGGAGGAGGAAGAAGAGGAACCGGATAGGCTGTCTTTGTTGTTAGCGCAATCGAAATTTGCTTGCAATGGAAAAACTACAGGGTGAGTATAAAATTGGTATTTTTAACTCAGCATATATGTGATCAATATGTGGCAAACATTAACGTAAGAACGATTAAAGAGCTCGGTGGCTGAGTTGGATAAGCGGCCGTATTCAAAAATACATCATGTTCACATGATCCTGAGTAGCGATTACTCGTCAGCACAGCACAAACAATAAGAAACGAAATGCCAAGAATGTAAGAACAACAACAGTTTCATTTGTAGTTGATTTAATTGGAATTTCGTGCTTTAAATCATGTATGTTTGTTTGTTTGTGTATTATGTTTTTAGTTTTATTTCGTTTGTATGTACTGGGAAAGATGTGATACAATTCGTAACAGTATGTTCATAAACATCAGTGATGGCAACTTAATTTGACAGCTTATGTTCAAAAATAATTGCTCAGCAATATCTTCTAGCAATAATAGCTAAACATGTGTCTGAACACATATTCGTGCGGTCCACACGCAAATATTTTGTATCAGCAATCGATTTTGGCAGTTACCACGGCAATAACGAAATTAACTTGTTTTATGGAAACTTAGCATTCCTCAGCTGATTTTAAGAATAATACAACTACATATCTTACTTTATTCCAGTTACTACGCCGATGATACTCTCAACTGCGAAGTCTTCCACTATTGTCAGGAAAATCAACGCCACTCTTGGATCTGTCCCGAAGGTTTTACCTTCCATCAAATCCACTTGATTTGTATGCCACCCTCAAACGATAACATTTGCCAACAATCATCAAAATATCACATTGTCAATGAGTACTTGTACAAGCCAGTAAATTTGCAGGAACATCAAAGCAAACCAAATGTAACCCTGCGCTATTCCGAACGTTACTATCCCGAAAATTATTATGACAATGATCGTTACGAGGACGAAGAAGATGTTCCTAGACCACGTATTCAGCATCACAGACAACCGGTAAGTTGATCCAATAAGAAAATTAGCCCATCCCATTAATACTCAAAATATTCTTTTTAGCTCCAAGTCGGCTTCCAGCAACAGCACCAACATGCTGCACCACAACAACAACAGCCCCAATACCAACGACCACAGCAACAACAACAAATACGTCATCAACCTGTTCAACAGCAACAAATCTCGCAGCCCCAACAAACAACTGTCTATCGCAAACCTTTGCCAGTGACTACGATCCAACCTCAAATCCAACCACAAATTCAACAGATACGTAACCAAGCACCAGCACCCACTGCAACACCATCGCCATATCGTTTCTTCACCGCTGCACCACAACTGCAACACTTGCAACCAAATCAACAGCAAGTCTATCGTTCTCCCGAAGAAATTAATATTTCACTACAACAAAGACGTCCCCAAATCTTCATAGCCAGCACAACACCGCGATACTACGAGGACGAATATTTATATGAGCGAAAATAAACATCAACCATTGAGAGACAAAAGAGAGAGAGAGAGAGAGAATGAGGTTGGAAGCACAGGCCTTATTTTAAACTTTTAATTTAAAACCGTTTTAAATACTCATTTAAAAAACAGTCCTTTGAACTAAACATTTCCTAAATTTTATAAATTTCTTAAGGAAATGTTCTGTTTTTGTTTCATTTTATTTAATATTTTTATTAATTTGCTTGTAGAAAGAAATTAATACTTGTATGTATGTATATTTTGCGATTATATTTATGATTTTATTTTTATTGTATGTTTTATATATTTCATATGCTTTATGAGTATATCCTCTTTTGAATACTACTCTTTTTTATAGTTTTCATTAAGTTAAATTTAAATTCTATTAACAAAATATCTACAATGCTGCGCGAATAGTCCCATAAAATAAATTTAAAAACAAAGAACGAAAAAAATACGAACTTTATTTTAAATATTTTATTTATATTTAAGTTTGCGATACTAGTAGATTTGAATTACATATTTAAAATAAATACAAATATATGTATAAAAATTAGGCGGTTCATAGTGACTTTTTTATGCTGAAAACATCTTGTTTTTGGTAAAAGGGAAGGAAATATTTTAAAACAATGGTATTGTGGAGACCTGAAATAGATACGAATTTTTGCCCACATTAATTTTTACAACTATGAAGCCAGGTACTCATATTGTTAAGAATTTTTGTCACGTCTAACCCAGTGTGCAGCTGTTTATCTGCAGCACAAACAAGAGTAGTGTTTTGTCTCTCGTCGTGTGCACATGTCTTTTGTTATTGCTGTCCGTATTTTCTATATGTGTACGTTCATTAATTAAATTCATATAAAACCAAATTGCACCGGAATATTTAGCAAGATGTGTACACGTGTTCATTTTTCTTTCTCTCTTTTTTTACCGTTGTCCGTATTTTCTATATACATACATATGTTCATTATTAATTTCGTATGAAATCAAAGTGCACCGGAATAGGTAGCGTGGGTTTTTTTTTTTTGTTTCTTTGTGGTTGTAGTGTGGAAGGTGTTGGACTAAATTTTGCTAATCTGAGCAGTGTCGAAAGTATATACACTGGGCACTGATCAGTTTTAACTAATTTGATTCCTACATTTTAAATGCTGCAATAGAGTTTGTTTTAGTCTTTCGTGTTGTTATTATTTAAGTTAAACCTTCACGAACACTACTCCCTCTTTTCTACCTCATCATAACCTATTTTCCTAGTTCCAGTACAATGCACTGCATATGTAGGGGTCATCCCCTGAGTACTGGTCCAAATTAAAAAAAAAGATAAAAGTAAAAACATAATGCACAAACAAACAATCATACATGACTTAAAGTACGTAAAATTCCAAATAAATTAACTACAAATGATGTTGTTGTTATTCTTACGGTCTTGATATTTCGTTTTATTATTGTTTGTTTTTATCACTTGCTTAATGTTCGCAAGCATATGATGGAATGTGTGCGTAACAGTGCAACCTAAATTCGGGCCTAAAACACAACGTAATTTATCGTCTTGATTTTACGCTATAGTAAGTAACTTAAATACGAGCGTTAACGTTGTGCCATGAACAGTATTGCTCAATAAACTTGTTTAATAAAAATCATTAAATAGAAATAATAAAAAGTGATAAAGTCGCTATATTAGTCTGAAAGCACCGTGTGATCCTAATGACCGCAAAAAATGAGTAACATTCGTTTTGAAGCGAACTTAACTGAGAGGCAGTTAAGCTTTCTCTCTTGCGATTGAGGATTTTTAACAGATAAATTACGCTTGACGAGCTAATTTAGATTTCACAGTAAGAATTACTTTTGTACATTTGAGTATAGAATTACGAATGACTAGAAAGACCGTGACGATTGTAGAAGATGATAATGAAGTATAAATAGCAGGCAGATCGGCGGCAACGAGTCAGTTTATTTTTAAGCTTTGTGCAAGAAAATCATAAGTCAAAAAGTAGCAAGTCTAGCGTTTTGGTACACAGTGGTATCAAGTGTAAATAAAGTTATGAATTATTATAAAAACTTTTTATTGAATTTATCAAACAAACAAATTTTCTTGAATAGTCTTCCAAAGAAAGACGAAATATTGAAAAATACATAAAAATTAAAAACAAAAAGGACCTAAATTTACCTAAATCTTCAAACTTTAGTTGTTTGTTAATGTTACTTTTTTGTGAATATGTATAGTTTAGCGGTTTTTAACGCTTTTTGGGTAAGTTCACGGAGTGTTTTGGTTATAAATAGTTAAAAACCCTGTTTATTAGTAACAACACAAAAACAACATACAGATCACCCCAAGGCGAAGTCATATAGTGATATTCTATTAATCTGCGAATGGGTCGTATAAACCGCGTCGCCCGTAATTAAATCTTCGTAAAGGATTTTTGTTGCATTTTTTATATCGTTGTTTACTGTATGTCACCGCATAAAAGATGAATTTATAATGTATACAACACAAGCTTTGCTAAAATAAACTTTTTGCTTTTGCAGAACTGATATATAAAATTTAACAACAATTTTAAATTGAGATGAGTTCGTTATTAATGTGCACAAATATTTTATGTCACACCTTATGAATTCCCAACAACATGCTGACTCAAAATGAAATAATTGTACCAACAGCTGACGTAGTCATTTTGCGGCGTAAACAAACACACGCAACGCATGTAAGAGCAGTTTATATTTGCAAAAATTGCTGAATTAAAATTTAAATAATTTACAGAAAGTCGCATGAAAATGGTAGTGCAGGAATTTCAAGCGGTTATATTAGCAGCTGGAAGGGGGACACGGCTACCCGAAGTTCTGGGAAATACACCAAAATGTTTGTTACCTATTGGACCCTTCCCACTTATTTGGTATCCTTTAAATCTATTGCAGCAGCACAATTTTCAAGGTAAAACACGCATTTAGTTTGCAAAATTGTACTAAATTGAATTTTTAATTATTAAGAAACTATTATCGTGGTTTTGGAGAACGAACGATCTGAAATTCAACTGGCACTGGAACGCTTGCCTCTTAAAATGAAACTGGATTTTGTAAGCATACCCACAGACAGCGATTTTGGTACTGCTGACAGTTTACGCTATATCCATGATAAAATTCAATCAGACTTTTTGATTTTAAGTTGTGATATTGTGTCTAACGTTTCACTATATCCTTTAATTAATAAATTTCGTCAACATGATGCAACGTTGACGGCACTTTTGTTCAAAAGTGGTTTTGAGACAGATGCTACCTTGCCCGGACCGAAAACTAAACACAAACCGGAAAGAGATTTGATAGGTGTACACCCGGAAACTAAACGCTTATTGTTTTTGGCTTCGGCAAGTGATTTTGAGGAGGTAATGAACATCAATGCTCATCTTTTACGAAAGAATGGCAAAATTACTATTTATTCGAGACTTACTGATTCTCATATATATGTCGTAAAGAAATGGGTGTTGAACTATTTGCAAAAGGTAAACAAACCTATCTACTTCAAATTTTAATATACTCATTTTTAACTTATTGCAGAAAGAACATTTTTCCACCTTAAAAGGAGAATTTTTGCCATATTTGGTTAAAAAGCAAATGTCCAAAAATGTAGGTGTTGGAAACAACTCTAACCAGACTTCAGATATGCACTCAGAATTCGGTATGAGCATTAAACAAGAGGAGAACATATTTGGGGTATGTATTAAAACCAATTCGATATTTATAGCTGAAAAGACTACCGTGACTTGAAACCAGATTTAACGTTGTTCTTCGCAAGCATTTTACATATTTCCTTCTTAATTTGTTGCTGGAACTGAGACAATAGCCCTTCAATTTTTTAAAACTATAAATTTTATACTTTTAAAAAATTTTTAATATTGTGTAATTGATCGAGTTTAAGGTCTTTTTGGAAGTTTTCGGGTTTTTTGGTTCTTTATTATCTGGCAATATTTCGCTTTCCTTTGGATAGCTGCTTCAAGCCAAATAATATTTATTTAATTTCCAAAAATTAAATAAATATATAACAAATATAATAAGAATTTTATAAAATTATAAAATTATTGAATAATGTACAATTCTTGCTCTGATCAGTTATATACTCGCAAATGCTATAAAATTTTAAAATTAGACTTTACATTTTTTGATTTAATACAAATTTTTTACAGCTCGTAATACGAACAATGGACTCAATTATTCTTAAAAAATATCCACTGTTGAGCCAGACACCAGTTCTTAATAACGTTTTCTTTTTATTATTTCAGTTTATTCCTAACTCAAATTTAGATCAACAAATTTTAAAAACCACTCTTTATAATGACAATAAATCTAAGCCTTTGTATCATGGCGATCTATTAAGATGTTATGCCCTAGAAGCACCCAAAGAAACCATTGGAATAAGAGTAAATACTACTCTTTCTTTTTTTGCAGTTAATCAAAAGGTGTTTTCTTTAATAAAAATTATAGGCACATTAAATAAAACAGTATATATTGATTGCTTTACAGATTTCCTCTATTTGGCCTTTGTTATGTGGTGGCCAAGAAATGCCCTTGATATCACACAATGCCGTTGTTAATTCAACTCAAACTAAAGAAATTGCTGTAGCAGATAATGCAAAACTATCTGAAAAAACGTCGCTGAATTTCAGTGTTTTTGGTCCTAACTCTTTTGTTAATCCTAAAAATATTGTTAATAAGTCAATTATAATGTCTCATGCAGTAGTGGAAGAAGGGTAGGTTTAATAATATTATTGTGTGTATTATTCAAGTCTCACGTTTTTAATTTTTTTTTAGTTGTAATATAGACAACTGTATCATTGGCCCTAGAGCTGTAATTAAGAGAGGGACAAAGTTGAAAAATTGCCTTGTTGGTGCTAACTTTGCTGTTGAAGAAGATTCAGTTTTGGAGGCCAAACATTTAACGCATGCCGATGGTTATATGGAAATTGATATACAATGAAATTGTTGCATTGAATAAAATTTTTGAAATATGTATGTACAAATGTATGAAAGAAAAATTGCACATTTCTACTTAAAAATTAAAAAAATACCCATGTTCATATGCATACATACATATGTCGATAAAATTCGTTAAATTGAAAGAACCTGCTACCTTTTAATTGCGATCTCTTGCAAAGAATGAGCAGTCACTACAACATGAAAAAAGTGCAAAAATTTTATTTGTTCATCTAAACTAGAAATCGTATTGCAATTAAACAAAGGAATTAGTTGACGCATTGGTTCACATAGGCTACTGTATTACAAAAGCACTATCTACAAGAAATTATGTAACCAACTTATCAATATGTTTAGCAAAAAAATTTTGAGTGCATTAACTTGCACATGTAAACACTAATTAAGAACAGCATATAACTTAGAGTAAGATCAGATAGATGATTTTAATTGCCCAACTTTTTCACAATTCTCTTTTGAACTTGCTTCTACTTATGTTCAGAACGAAAACTTCGGCAATTCTTGAGCTTTCTCTAGCTTTTATTTCTTACAGTTTACATTGCATCTGCACATACTTGAGAGAAAAGTAAGGAATTCGTTTTCCCTTCTTATTCCGCTCACCGAAAGCTTCTATAAAGTCAGAATTGTCCAACTAAAGTTGCTGCAAGGCGAATTCGTACCAGGTAAATGCAAGAGTAATAAATACAACACTACAAAAAAAATCTTTTTGAAACGTCAAGGAAAAATATAAACACAAAAAGGAACTAAAAAAAAAATTACCAAAAGAGAAAAACTTCATTATTTCTTGAAAATTAAAGTCTCAGGTCATAGAGCTTAGACAGGTGAAAATGTCCAGCTGGATTGGGGAGGATTCTGGATAATTAAAAAAATTGTTTTAAATTTTTTTTTCAATTTTCTTTTAACTATCCCATTGATGTCTGAAACAGATTAAAATTAAAAAAAAATTCATTAGCTGAGCTGTCATGAATTCGCCTTGAGTGGCTGTGTCCGGCCTGGCACTTACTTAAAACGTCACGCCGTGTCTTCACATGCCATCGACTTGAGCATGGCATGAACATAACGTCGGCAGAGCGAGTGTAAAAAAGTTCATGTTCTGTATGTGGCGAATACGTATGTTCGGATTTACCTTATCAAAGTGTTCAATTCGGCGCCTTTTTGTGTATTTTTGTACGTGATGGCCAACTTCATGGCGAACATTGATGCTCAGCCATATGCTCGAGCATCGATGTCAGAGCATGAACGAAAAATGGCCATGAGCGGTCCACATTAGCCATTTGCGATGTTCGCCATGATGCTCATACCATGTTCATGGCTAATGGAGACACCCAGTCAGTATGATTTTATATAAAAAAAAACCAGGGTGTGCAGATTATAAAGTGAAATATATTTATATCAACAAAGCTAACACAGGAAAACAGTTGTTCTGGCATAAAATGATATCTTGTAGGTAAAGAAGATCAAATTAATACTTGATATGCCAAATGAATTAAGACTCGTGTGTGATAGATTAGAACAACAATTGTTTGCTTATTAAATGTTATTAAAGTCGAAAAAGGTTTCGGTATAAATTTGTATTCTTCTGGAATTAATAATTGTAACTACTAGAATGTGTTTACAAGTTTCACCAGCTATGGAATTGTTTACATAGTGTCCACACCTGCGATAATAGCTAAGATGAGAACGTCAAACTCATTCGTAGAGAGAATTAAGGCACGTAAAGACTTAAAACTAATGTTATCGCGGTCGTATAATAAGTTTTATGCGAGTGTTCTTATGAGAAATCTAATAGCAACAATCTTATAATTAGAGCTGTCAAAAACGTGACTGTGTATGTATTTGTTTACAAAAATACGCCATTGCAACATTACCGATTGTTGTTAAAAAACACTTAAAGGGAAATTAATTTGTTTTTAAGCGCAATAAGTGATTGCTCATGTAAAAAATGTGCACATAGACAAATCTCAAATTTATCAGATATTATGGCAGGGCTAATCGCAGGTGTAGTATGTATGGTACTCCTAATCAAATTTTCATATCATTCGTATTAAAACTTCTACATCCCTGACGGTGTTAGCACTTTACTGTGATTTGAATTTTCATCTTATATTTGTTTACTTTATTTGTACATAAATAAAAAATAATGTCGACAGACAGCGGGCATAACAAAGTGAGTTCCCCACAGCAGAATACCAGGAGCCCAGTTGATTCAAGTGCTGTAGAACTCGCATCATACAATCCTACATTGGCCGAAAACGAGTGTAATGAAAATGAGTTAGAACTTTTAAAAGGAGATGCGATTGGTGAAACCCTGTACAGTGAGCGCTTTGTACTAAATACACTTCTTAAATTGGGTGAGCTAAATAAAGATCTTCAGGAGGACGAAGATATCGAACGAGATTTATGTTCACTATGGGACATGACTTTGGAAGAAGATGTTGTTAAATATTTATTAAATCATGAAATTTTGGATCTATTTGCCAGTATAATTAAAACTACAGAAGATAAACGTCTGACTGAAATCTTGGTTGGTATACTTGGAAATATGTGTAATATACAGCAAACAAGAGATATTTTAACCCAAAAAGTAGAAGTTGTCGAAATATTATTAGATCTAGCATCTTGTATGGATTCTTTAGCATTAGAACAGTTAATGCGTCTTTTGGCGGTAGTATTTATAAAGATGCCTGATGACCAAATAGAAAAATGGTACACATACATATTAAAGTCGGAAAAGTTTGTCGAAAATCTGTGTTTCATATTAAATAATGCTGCACATATTTCCCTTATATTACAAACGCTGGAATCACTAAACGCCATGCTAGCAAAGTTTTTTGTTCTTAAACTTTCTCTGGCCACAGAACGTAGGAAAAGTGTCGATAGTACCCAAATAAGTTTCGAACAATTGTTTGTACGCACTGATATAATAGAATGTACAATAGAAGCTTTTAAGACCGTGGTTAAACAAGACTCAGGCGACCAGGAGGGATTTGATGCAGCGGAAATACCTGAGAATATATATAAAGCAAAACATACATTCTGCAACATTCATAGCATATTAACTCAATATCAAGAGTTATCGAAAGCGGCATACGAATCCAGCAACGACGAAATTTTAAATTGCTTCATTGATATATTGGAACCAATGGCAGAACAAGATAACGTTACGACGTGGCAGCAGCATGAGCAAGATATTTTGGAAACACTAAATGATGTATTAAAGGTAAGGAAATTCGTATTAGTGTTAATTATTTAGCTTTAACTGCTTTATGTACCAATACAACTAATTCACGAAACGTTGTAAACTTTCAAATAAAAAATTCAGTTAAGTTAAAGAGCATTTTTCGAAATAACGCATTTTCATAAAGCTTAATTTAAGTATCAAAAGAAAATCTTCCATGACTATCAACACGAATTTATAAAAACTTAACTCATCAGCATAATAGTCAAACTTGAAATGTGTATTGAGTTTTTGCTATATCGTCGTGAAATAACGGAAACAAAATTTTATGAAATATCGAAAATCTTGGAATATTACCATCAAACGTAAACATAAAAAGTCACAATTTCAATGGTTATGAATTCGCTTTGGTCTCTTGGTTTTATTTTTATTGAAATTTGATTTTAAAAACCTGATGAGACGTTTGCAAAGCTATTGTTTGTTGTAAGCATCTTGTACAATTGTTTTTGTTATAGAAAAAATCTGTCTCAATTCTATATAAAATTAGTATACAGCTATTAAAATTTTGTGACGGTATTTAAAACAAGTAATAGTGTAGTATATTCGGCTGGGCCGAATCTAAAATACCCTTTACGATAGTGACGTATATCGGGGAAAAAATATTTTTGCCCTGTAATCACCTATTCAAAAAGGAAATCTTACATAGAAAAATCGGTTTAGGCTATATCTCATTTATATATGGATCGATATAGAATTTTTCATTTTCTATATTTTATTTATTTATTCATTAGATCAATTCAGTAATATAAAGCCAAAAATTTTAGTAACCTTCTTTTATTCTCAGAACTGCTTTTAACCAAAAAAAAAAAAAAATTTCTCATGAAAAAATCGGTTCATGCTATATCTCGGGTATATATGCACCGCTAACGAAAATTTTCATTTTCTGCATTTTAGTAACCTGAACTGATTTTAGGCAAACCAAAAAAATATTTTTCATGGAAAAATCGGTTTAGACTATATCTCGGGACCCATATCGGAAATTTTCATTTTCTGTTTTTTAGTAGCCTCCTTTTATTACCAGAACTGATTGTAAGCGAAAAAATTTTTTTTATGGAAAAATCGGTTTAGGCTATATCTCGGGTATATATGGACCCATATCGAAAATTTTCGTTTTTTGTATTTTAGCAACCTCCTTTTATTACCAGAACAGATTTTAAGCAAAAAAAATTTCAAGTTCGCTTACGTGACATTTTCATTAAAAAATCGATTTAGGCTATATCTTGGATATACATATATGGTCCGATGTCAGGAATTTGTTTTTTCTTGTAGTTGCCATGCTTATTAATTGTGTGAAGTTTGAAGCTAAACAAACTATTTTTTTTCAAAAATTTTCATACAAAACTGCAAAAAATAATGCGTTTTTTCCGGAATTTTGGATATATCTCAGCTATATGTGAACCGATTTGGCTGAATTTCAATAGCAAACCCATGAATCTATGGGGTAATAGAATGGCGTAAGAAAAAAGTTTTTAAGTCTAATGGTTTTCTTAGAACCAGGTTTTCAACTACCGACAGACGGACATCGCTTAATTGAATTTTTTATCAATGCAGATTCTGAATATGTATACTTTATAGAAATTACAATTGGAACGACCCTTTACATTTTTGTGAAGAGTATAAAAACTACTTGGTTGTGATGTTTTACCATAACAGCTTAAGTCGAATTTTAAAAATAAACAGGAGCTTGTGTTATTGGCGAAATTATGCTTAAATTTTATTTGCTGAAATTTCTCTTAAATACATTTTTTTCTATTATATCGATAAAACGTCGCAGATATATGAGGGAGTTGTCCACAAATACACCTTAACAAATGACATGTTGAATTAGGTGATACGCATTTATATTTCCGGATATGTATTTAATATAACAATTTTTAAAAGAACTAATAATTTGGTTTTTTGGTTATTTTTTTAGGTTTTACCACAACCTGTTGATCTTAAAATTTTCAAGTGTTTACTGAAGCTACTCTATGCTGTTGATCAAGAGCAGGAAAATCATATTCGAAATTCCTCGCAATTTAATGAATTCGAATCAGGCGATGACGATGAAATTGATCACCAGATCTCTTACACTTTGATTATCAATTCTCTTTACTATTTAATTTTTAAAGCGGATAAAGGTATGCTTAAGCAATATATTATGGAATGTCCACGAATATACGTTGATAAATTACTACAAACGTTTGAAGCGCCTCCCGATTCAGAATATATGAAACACTGCCAATTAAAATTAAAAGCAGCTGCAGATGAATAAAATGTTTGTATTATATATACTGCCTCTTTTTTTCTAAGATGACTTACTTTATTATCAAAAAAAAAAAAACTACAGAAGTCTACGGAAAATCTTTAGTGCAAATTTCCAATAAACTGCATTGAAATTTATTTTATCCAAAATATGAACTTTGTTTTTTTTTCCTCAATGAAAATCTTGGAAAAATTGCGTTACCATTGAATGCTGAATAAAGTGGTCATTTAACAAGGGGGTTTATTTTGAACACACGTTAAAACTGCAAAGCCCTTTGCATGTCTGCAGAAACACACAGAGTCTATGGCAAGGATCGAAACTGCGGCCTTGAGAGACTGTTGGTAGAGCACTCTACCAACTGACCCATCGAGGCACAAAGTGACAGCATTACAAATTTTAAATGGGTCAAAGAAGTATTGCACTTTCGCTAAATCTAAAAGAGTTAAATCGCTTTAATAGAAACTTAATCTTTTTTGATAACATTCCAAATATTTTATTTTGCATATTTAAAACGAAAGTTAAAAGTTTCTTTAAAAGCGTATAATAACATTCATCTTATGTCTACAACTCTTTGGATGCATTCTCAGCCAATTGAGACCGCATCATATCCATCCACGATGACTTTCCCAAAGTCAATGAGCTATTGGAGATTACTTTTAAATTGCTGGCTTTGTTTTCATTTAATAACCACTTTAACTCTCGTTTATCTTCTGTCAAAGCCATAGATAAATGATTCAATGTGCTATCCAAATTTATTGTTGAGTTTTCATCTCCTTTTAAACAAACATCTATTGAGGTATGCTTTTCTATATCATCAGATATATTTATTATGCAATTTGCAAGATTTTTAGCTTCTATTGTGTTTTGACCATGTAGTTGGGATAATTGTATGTTTAACGATCCTCCATTAGTTATAACCTTTAAGTTGCCGTGCACTCCAGCTTAAAGAAAAAATATTTTATATAACTGAAATATCAAGTTTGATATTGATTTACAAAAGCAAAATAATTATACAATTGAGTTTTATTCAATATATTAGCAAGGCAGCTTTAAACTGGTAGTGGCATAATTACAATATTTAGAATTTACAGTGCAATTTAGAATTTACAGTGCAATACTTTTTTTTATTATCTTTGCTATAACATTTATTCACTTTAAACATTTTTATATTTTCTTTCATGTCGTGTAGTTTATTTATTTATAACATATTGCAATACAAAAGCCATCAAGGCCAAAATAAAGTAGTACTACACAGCAAGATAAATAAATGCATATACCTGAGTAACCCAAATAATAATACAATTTCATATATTTTGCTCGTTTTACTTCAATTTGTATAAAATATATACATAAATAATTATAGCGCGTTTGCTAATGACATGTTTGATACTTCTGGCAAATATTTATCAAATAAATTTTTGAAGGTCACTCATTCATGTATGAATATTTTTGCGTATAAATAATGAGTACCTATTCCCAATAACGAAAGTTTAGAGTAAATAGGTACTTAAATATATTTTTTATGAGTACTCATTGTCAGTCTCTGGTATATATGTTTGCATACTTTTTATAATGATATGAGGGCAATTTCGAACCTTAACGTTAGCCAGCATTTTGAGTGTCGAAAACTCCTATATCCGATCCATTTTTGAGCTGAAAGGCAACATAATGTAAGAAAATGTAGCAAAGAATATAGGTATCAACTCATAAGAAGAAATTTTATTTTTGAACTATAAATCTGTTTCTTTGCCATCTCAAATTTATGCGAACGTTAACGTTCGAAATCGTGAAACTGGTTCTAAATAATAATTATGGTTAAATTAACTCGATTCTTACTCATTTTAAGGTCTCCTTTTTGCAGGATTGTAACGGCTGCCTCTTTGTGCACATTTTTCAAATCCAAACATCCAGTTTCTGTTTCAAATTTTGATGATTCTACATAACTACAGCTGGTGGTTATGTTTCCCTGACTCGTTTTGCATGTGATATAATCACCTTGAAGTTTGTCTAAAATAATATTCTATATGTAATAAAAATTTAAAAGAAATGAGATTTAACTTTTTAACCGTAAGATACAACTAGATTTTTAAACACATTCTTATAATGTTTGGACACTTACGCCTGCATTTTGTGTTTCAATACGAGTATGTTTTCCTAGTAATATACCCTGACAGTTAATGTCTCCTTCGCATGTAAATAATTGTATTTTTTCGGAACGTATATCTTTGGTTTTTATATATTTTGCCGCTGATACTTGTAACTTGTCACCAAATGTGTTTTCCACCATGACCGATTGGCGGGCGTTGATGTCAATTGCTGCCTTAATAGGTACTGCTAACTCGCAGTGAAAATTAGAAGAATCAGTTAATTTTCTAATTACAACTTCAACACCAAGTTCATCTTCACTCACTTTTACTTCCATAGAAGCAGTACAATTCTTGACTGGTTCGCCATGTAATTCAGCAACTAAAGCGTCACCATCGGGGTACATGTGCGGATCTGCTGAAATTACTTTCAAATTGATGTCCGAGTCAATTTTGATATAGGCATACGGATTAACGTAGCGTAATAATTCTTGGTGAATTTGTTTCATATTAGCATTCGTCGTAGTGACTGTTTTTCGACCATAAAAGCGGGGTTTCAATAGTAAATGTTGTAAAAATGGCGCCAGTTGACGAAATATTACCATGTCTTTATAACTTTCGCTAATTAAAATGAATTTTAATTAAACTATTTTTCTGAAAACAAAGCTCAACAATCCAGAGTACTTTGTGTGAAGCAATGCCGTTTTTTTAAACAAAATACAAAGCAGCTGTTAAGCGAAGACAAGAACCGATATGTTAGCAGAAATGACACTTTGCGACATCAACTGCCAAAACGACAAGAACCACTGACATATGTAATTGATTGAGCAATGTAATTGGTTTGAATCACATATAAACATGAGCACAAATTCTGCCTGAATCGCGTTTTGTTACTTTATTTTCTATTTTTTCAGTAAAACGTAAATTCAGGTTTAATTTCTTTTTGGCTTTTGGCTGAACTAATGAACTGCCAACCTTTTTAAATTATTGCGCTCACAAATAAATGCATGTTGCCAGCACGGCATTTGTGTTTTGTGAGTCAAAACTATAAAATTCAACAAAAAATTTGACCCCCGCGGTTTTGGAGACTTTTTCATTATTTTTTTTTCATACAAATTTTTATCGCTCATTCGTTTTCCCACTCGTTTCGTTTAATGGTAACACCACGAAATTCTTGTTTCCACGTTGTGAAAACTTTTTTTTTTTAAATATTATAAAAAGACAAATTTCTTTTCTTTTATTTATTTTATTGTTATTTATTTATTCCATTTTAATACAAGTGACCTATTAGCCAATGCAGAATTTGTATTAAGTATACTATAAAATAGAGCGAAATTCATTTGTATACACTTATATAGATACATACAAAAAGGAAGAAAAAACTCGATAGAAAGAGATCCTAAAAATAAGATTTCCATCCTAGCATCACTGAATTACCACATGCAACCAATATTGAAAGAGAGGAAAAAAAACAGAAGACTTAGAACTTAGGAGACCCTTAAATAATTAGTGACCTTTGCTGGTCAGATATTGTAAAAGATGAAGCCTAAAAATTCCACAGGCGCACTGACCTAACCACAAATGTTATGTATGTTAAAACTTTTAAAAACTAATAAAAAAAAGCTAAAAATAAATAAAAAAAAAAGTAATAAAAAAATAATAAAAAATATTTATCGATTTATGGCTCACTTTATTTACAATTTATCGCACACAGGAGTGAAATCAATTCAATTGAAATACACAAGAAAACTCAAAGATACCGTCATAAAGGGTATTTTTTTATATTTTATAGCTGGCAGTGCCTCAGGTACACAAAGTTCATTAATCCAGGGCTGCTATATAAACAAAACAGTCAAACATATGATTTCAAAGCGACATACGAACGTGTAAACAAGTTTATTTACATTGCAGTGCTGAAAAAGACGTACATTCTGTGAAATTCTAGAGATTTCAATAGTTTAAAGCCAACATTATGTCTTTTGATACGATTCCCAAAGATTTGCGTGGCTTAAGGGCTTGCTTGGTGTGTTCATTGGTAAAGGTAGGTTTATATTTATGAAATTTAGCCATTTAAAATCCATTTGCTTAATCAGAAACCCGGTGTAATTTTTAATGTATATTACTAATTTTAGTCTTTTGACCAATTTGAATATGATGGTTGCGATAACTGCGACGATTTTCTCCGCATGAAAAATAACAAAGACAACGTCTACGATCACACCAGTAATAATTTTGATGGCATAATTGCTCTGATGAGCCCAGAAGATTCGTGGGTAGCGAAATGGCAAAGAATTGGTAGGCATTTTTTATATGATTTGTTTTTCTAAATAATTTATTTGCAATTTATTACAATCAGGTCGATTTTCAAGAGGCATTTATGCTATTTCTGTATCCGGAAATTTGCCACAAGCAACATTGCGGGAAATGAAAAGCCGTGGTATTCCTTATAAGCCAAGAGATACAAGCCAACGTTAAATTGACAAACTGACTTTTTTTCATAAATCTAAGTTTTTAGGTAGTTATAACTTTTTCTTTTGTTTTGTATGTATAAAGTTATAATTAAACAGTTTTCTTTGCTGTTCACAGAGTAGGCACTGACGAGCCCCTCGCCTAGAAAAGTATGAATACCACTCAAATATTTTATTGCTTTCCATACAGATTTCTGGACGAGTAGGTCGTGTATGTTCCATAAGCAGTATATTAATCTTTATTCATTGGATACTATAAAATACCAAAATTGAAATCTTTCTTGTGTAATTACTACATCCATATCAAAAAAGTATGCATGGTTACACTAAATTTTGTAATAAAATATAAATTTAAATATAAATAAATAAATTAAAAAAAATAAATACTTTAGTCAAAGAAATAAAACTACAAATTATTTCATTGAAATTGAGAAAGTTTCAAATGAAATGCAGAATTTCAATATAAAAGTTCCTAATGAAATTGACGATTTCAATGTGGAATGAAAAAAAAGCTATGAAATAAATTTCAATTTGAAAGTGAAAAAATTCAAAATAAAATCTAGATCAAATTCAGAACATTCCGAGAAATTAAGAAATTTAATTTAAAATTTGGATAAGTTCGAACGAAATCGATAAATTATCTCATTTTGCATTTAACGATATTTATTCATAACGAAAGTTTCTTTCGTTTTGTTTCAGGTTTTCTTCTTGGACTAAGACGAAAAACAATTCAGATATTAATGTTCGTTCTTAATAATGAAAAATATTTGATTTAACACGTTTATTGAGGAATCGTTAAAAGCATTGTTTTATAAAAGAAGTAAAAAATTAAGAAAATGTATTTGTTTTACACAATTTTGAACAGTAAGTATATTTTCTGAAAAACTACAATTGTTCCATGCGAAGACCTGCGCCACCAGCTGTAGTTGTAAACACCCCAAAACCGGCTGCTTCCAATTCTTCCTTTAATTTCCAAAACACCTCATTGCTGGTATAGTTCTCAGGCAATAAAATAATTACATAGCCGCCGGCACCTGCACCAGTTAGTTTACTGAAAAATCCGCGTTTAAAAGCAATCGAAAAAATCTGTTCTAATTTGGGATGAGTGACACCAATCGCCTTCATAAGGTCGTTATTAATTTGAAATAAATGTTCAAGTTTTTCAAATTTTTCGCTGTCATCTCGACCATTGCCAAACGTTTCATACAGGGGTATAGCATCGTTAACTAAAGCTTCACAGGCATTCCAAATTGCGTTGATAACTTCGGGAAACTGTTCGAATAGATGGCGTACCTTTGCCACAATATCGGCAGTGGATCTTTTTACTTTACTGTCTACTAACAGAATGTTAAGGGGTCTTTGTATTTTAAGTGTTTGAAAGCCTTGCCCCCTAACAAATCGCAACATGCCACCATAAGTGCAGACAGTGTTATCTATGCCTGATGGAGTACCATGCATTACACGTTCAGATTCATAGGCCCAATTCGAAATTAGAGCCTGATTTTCAGGTTCCTTATAATTGTGGAGATTGAAATGATGAGCATAGAGTAGAAAAGCTGCCGCTAGAGCTGCTCCAAAAGAGGCTGAACTACCTAAGCCTGCGCCTATATTTAGCTCTGTATCAATGTTTATGCTAAATGCCTGAGTTAACTCCAGTTCCAGCTTTGGTGATGATAATATAGCTCCAGCTAGGAGGTAATATACAGACAGAAAAGCTTTTTGTGTTTGTAGTTTTCTCGGTGATCCCTGTACCAATAATTCTTCATGTTGTTTGTTTAGTTCGCTGCGCACTTCCTCTAGCAACTGGGCACCACTATCAAACTTTGCCTGAGGAAACTTCGACCGGCATTGCTTTAAAAACTTGTTGAATGAGTCAACTTGTATTTCAAAGTTTTTGTTTAAAGCTTCCAGCTGAATGGTAACAACACGTTTGCCATTTTCAGCCGCTGTAAACTGTAATGTCGTGCCTAAGCCGACCACAGCAGCTAAAGCAGGCTTCTGATACACAACAGCGTGCTCTCCATGCAAAATGATTTTGCCCGGTGATTTCACTTGGAATTTCAACATTATGTAATCTGATTTTAAAATCAAAGTTTGAAATAACAATAACTTAATGAGATGCTTGAAATTTTGTTTCTTTAACCTTTTAATTTTTTTATTGTTGGTAGCGTGCACTCTGGAGTGAATAAAATTTTTTTCTTGTTTTGTTCGTTATAAATTCGAAAAACAATTTGAGAAAAAAACTAACAATGTTGATTATGTAGTTTATTTTTTCTTTGCTAAAAATAATCTTTAGAATTAACAGGTTATTGCAGTTCAGAGCTTGTCTTAATACTGTTAAATTTTTAAGCTTTTGGTTTTATATTTCAAACACTACTTTCACTTTCATTGCAAAGTTGAATGCTGCTTCTGTTCATTTATTAGACTGTAAAAAAAAACTTATGTTACAACCAACTGCTGCACAATGGATTGCGGAGAAAATAAATTGCTTAAAATTGATTTTCTTGTTAAGCAAAATATTTTTATGTAAAGCTTGACGATATTTTTAGTCTTTGATTTATGCTTTAATATTTGCACGTAAAAAGCTTTTTTTTAGCTTTGTGAGGGTATACATACTTTTAGGAGAAAATAACTTCAATAATATATTTTAATATCTTATTACATATGCATAAATATATATTTATTATATGCAATAGAAACAATCTACTTTTAACTACTAATAAGAAATTAAAAAAAATTTCTGAAATCTACTGTAATTGCGCAAAATTGTTTGCCTCTAGTATAAATAAAATTCCCACAAAAATACGACTCATTTATGATGAGATAACTGGAAGAAAAATTTTTTTTACATTGAAAAAATGTTGAATGCTTTTTCGGAAGAGTCTCTATAATAAAATTTAATAATCATTTCGTTTATACCCATACCTTTTTATTTATCTTTTCTGATTATAAAATATAGAAAATGGAAACCTTTTTACATTAAGTATGGAGAGCGAATAATTTCCAGAAATTAAAATATAAATTGTTCAGTGTATTCACTAGATTTCTCAGCACCAGAGTATTTTCTTTAGGTTTATTTATGTGAACAAAACCGAGACAATCCATCAATGTTGTTATAGAACTTCGGGCACCACCGTCTCGGAAAACGATACGGAAAATGCACTGAAATGAGTTTACCATTGCAAAAATAAATAGGTGTAATTTAAGTGAGAGTATTTTACTTATTTTATGTTCAAAAATTTGTAAAAAAAAAAATATAAATCCTAATTTGATCATTTTTTATATACCCTCACTAATTTTAAACTACCCTGTATTTTTGATGGCATAAATGAAAGGAACAATTTTTTCTCCGAAATGAGAACTTGCCTAGTAAAGCTTTATACACTGTCGTAACTGTACTCTGTGATCGTAACCCTAAAGTTGCATATTTTTGAGCATTATTATATACTTATGTGTTATAAGTCGGTAAAATATGAATATTAGTGTTTTTATTACACACCCTGAAAATTATACAAGTTTCCAATAGGTAATTAGGTGCTTATCCTATTTCCTGTTTTTTAGGTTCGAAGCTAGCTCGACACAACCCATTGTGCTTATACATACATATGTATATGTATGCAGTTTCTCATTTGCTATTGTTTGTGTGAATATATTGATCTCTTCGACACTCTGAATTACAAAATACATTGAATTTTATTCTCCATTTTTTCAATAAAATTAAGTTAACCATTCATTTAATGTTTCTTTTTTCACTTTGTTTTACTGTTGCTGTTGCATTTTCTCCCACTCTTCTGGTGTGTAGGATTTTTGTGAGAAGGCGTGAATTTCTTTAAGTTCTTCCGCTAACGCTGTATTAACCAAACGATGTTTCTGCAGCAATGTTTTACCTTTAAACTGGTCGGATACAATTGTCACACTAAACTTGCCGCCACAACCATCTGATTCATCTATGGCTTTAACATACTTTGCTTCAAGTTGTTCGGTTAGTTTGTCTTCTAGATATTTGCTTGTGTATTTGCTCATTTTAATTCCAGTTTGGTTTAATCCAATAGTTCTGCGGTGTTTTTTCTTCTTGTCTTCTATTATGTTTATACTCCTTCAATAAGAGCTTTATTTAAACTTAAAAATTTTATTATGCAAAGTACACAAATTTCTTGTTTTATTAAATAATGTGAGTTTTCATAACTCACTTTTCCGGTTTTTTCTAAGTTTATTTTGTTATTACTTTCTATTCATACTTGGTTTATATTTATACACACACACACACACTTACGCAACATATGCAAAACCAATGACATTTCTGTAATTGCCAAGTGCTGGCAAGTCATAAATTTAGGCTCGAAAAATTAACGTTTTTAGTAACAAGCAGTCTACACGTAACTTGAAATGCAGTTAAAATGTGAAGACTTGCAGCCTTATTCAAAAAACTTACCGTTTACTTATCGTTATTAAGCAAAATTCCCTAAAGTATTGTTCAAAAACCAATATTTGTTTAATATACTGATATTAACTCAGTGTCAAATGTTGAAATTTTAATGAACCTTCTGCCCATCTTTAAACCTATTTTTTGTCATAATTCCTCTTATTGATTTTTATCTGCAATATAATTTTTCAGGACAAAATCATATTTGGTCATATATAAGTGTGAACACGCATGTACATACATATGTATATATGAAAAAAAATTCGATATATAAACTTTATTTAAAATTGAAAAAATGTGTCTAAATACATACATATGAATGGATGTTTGTATGTATAAACTTCTTCCATTCATATTCCAATTTTAATAAATTTGTATTTTTGAATGACAAAAAATAATGCACACAAAAGTGATGTACAAAAAAGTAATAGTAAAGTTATTGGAGTTCCTTTTATTCGTAATGAAAATAGTAAATCTCATTCGCCTTCAAAAATCTACTCAATTTGGTTTTATTAATAAATTTTTTAACTTTATTCATTAAAATTTTTCACTAAAAGATAAAAGCAAAGAAATGTTTATTGTCTTCTTATTATTTTACAACTAAAAATTATTCGAAAATTCGGATGCCGATTAATATAATACATATTTTTTGCATCATTAGAACATAACCCACAATTTTTTGGAACTTAAGAGGCAAATTACCAGTTCAAAATTCAAAAAATTTTGACCCGCGTGGTTTTGGAGACTTTTTTTATTTAATTTTTTATTCGTTCGCTTTCTCCACTAGTTTCGTTTTATCGTAACACCACGAAATTTTAGTTTCCACGTTGTGAGAACTTTTTTTTTTTTGAAAAAAAAAATTATAGAAAGAAAACATTCTGTTTTTTTTTTTTAATGTATGCCAAAACTATTAAAAAGCTAATAAAAAAAGCTAAAATAAAAGTTTATGTAATAACTTCTTTTTATAAACAGATTGAGTCCCAACCGAATTATAATTATCATAATATTTGTTTTCTGAATACAAATTTTTAATAACAGTTTGTTAAGCTTTACTCAGTTGGTAACAAATATGTACATGAAACCAAAAGTATTTTTTTTAATAAGGCTGTTGGTGTTTAAATATGTATTTGTACGTACACGTAGTGATAGGTTAAGTAGACAGGGCGCTGGATTTCTTAGTATTCTTAAGTTCTCCAGCTAACTTGGATCTTTATTTGTTCTCGTTGTGTTTGCCTGAAAATACAGATGAAATAGAAAATAGAAGGCAATAGTGGTTAGGAGGCGAAAGGTTGGAAATCACCGAGTGTGGCGTTACGTGCTATTGTACTAGCCATCTGGAACTCCTTATGAATAAGGCAAGCTCGGTCAGATTAACCGAGGCCAGGCATGATAGGCTATTGAAGCACCGCACACCTAGATATCTTAGGCAGTCATGCTCCAGTGCCAGACAGAAGTCGTTATAGAGTAAGCTCTGAAAAAATATGAAAGTGTATGTCAGCAGAATTATCAGCCATGTGCCGAAACTCACATTTCACAAAATAAATGTGAGTATGATTTGAAGACACAAAATTGTCTTCAGTCAGAAGTCGTTATAGAGTAAGCTCTGAAAAATTATGAAAGTGAATGTCAGCAGTATTATCAGCCATGTGCCGAAACTCGCATTTCACAAAATAGATGTGAGTATGATTTGAAGTCACAAAATTGGTGTGCTGAACGTTGCAATCACAAAAAATTTTGCTATTTCAACTCGCAAGCAAATTATGAAGTGAACTTCCTTATAATATGAAAATTGATTATTAAACCGTGGAACTGGAAGCGTCTAAATAAAATTACCCTTTTTTTTTTGTGTATTTTCATCAAAAAATTTTGAGTTTTAAACTATTTTAATAAAAAATTTGTAATTAAAAAATACACCTTTTTTATATGATTGCTATGTTGCATTTATTTATTTTAAAAATTGCATATTTTTACTCAAATATAATGTGCGATCTTTAGCACACAGAAAAATGCGATTTGCAATTTTGTCATAACAAGTGATTTACAAATTTTGCGTTTCTCAGCACAAGGTTGAATATTTCCCATCCATATCTATGAACATATGTTATATGTAGTGTATACGTATGTTATCAAATATCATAAAATTATTAGACGATCGTGCATTATTAGTGTTGTGCGTTTTGACGTTTTACTATTTATTTTATACTTAATTTATAATATTTCTCAGCTAGTTGTACAAAACTTACGTATTACCTAAGCAAAAAATCAATGATTTTCTCGTATTTAAATACATGTATGTATATGAGCTGGTTTGACAGTTCATATCATGACATGGCTTTCTAAATATGTATATTATCAAAACAATATTATGAATTGTTATTTGTTGTTGAGCTAGTGGTCTTCTTGATTGGTAAAAAGTACGGTTTATATTTTTCAATATTTCGACACTCCGTTGTGTGTCTTCTTCAGGAAAATTTTTGTTTTTTGAAAAATTGTGTATACAAAATAATAAATTTGAAAACTCATATTAAAATAACAAAAATAAAATATTCAACTACATTAACATTTACAATGAAGAAACATATTTTACATTATTATAACATTAAACATATTATATAATACTTTTTTAAAAGAAATGAAAAAGTTTTTAAACAATTTTAGGTAAAATACCTATCTACTCCTGTTTTTGTTTTTATGTATTAAATGCCTATAATTTTGTGCTAATCCGTCTACATCCTTCTTAAAATTTATCCTCTTATCTACAGGCACGTTAGTTATCTGTAGCATTTCTAGCATATATCTACGTTTATAATAATTTTCTTTGTTTAAAATAGACGTTCCTCCAAAATCTGGATAGTGATTTTAATCACTATCCAGATTTTGGAGGATTTTAATCACTATCCAGATTTTGGAGGAACATCTATTTTAAACAAAGAAAATTATTATAAACGTAGATATATGCTAGAAATGCTACAGATAACTAACGTGCCTGTAGATAAGAGGATAAATTTTAAGAAGGATGTAGACGGATTAGCACAAAATTATAGGCATTTAATACATAAAAACAAAAACAGGAGTAGATAGGTATTTTACCTAAAATTGTTTAAAAACTTTTTCATTTCTTTTAAAAAAGTATTATATAATATGTTTAATGTTATAATAATGTAAAATATGTTTCTTCATTGTAAATGTTAATGTAGTTGAATATTTTATTTTTGTTATTTTAATATGAGTTTTCAAATTTATTATTTTGTATACACAATTTTTCAAAAAACAAAAATTTTCCTGAAGAAGACACACAACGGAGTGTCGAAATATTGAAAAATATAAACCGTACTTTTTACCAATCAAGAAGACCACTAGCTCAACAACAAATAACAATTCAAATTAAAAAAGGGTCGAAAAATTAGAAGCAAGCAAAACAATATTATGGTATCTCAGATAATATTGAAAACTACTCTTAACATAATTCTCTCTATCGAATTTGACGTTTGCTGTTAGAAAAATATTTGGTATTTTCTTTTTTATATGTATAGGTAACAATAAACCAATCAAAATAGTTGTTATTGTGTTCAGTCCAAACTCCCAAATAAAAATTGCACTTACAGTTCAATAGGTAAACAGAAGTTAAGCCTTTAAATTCTTGCGGCCTTATTTATAAAAATTTTTTCATGTTTATTAAGCTCTTATTACACAAATCTTGTGTAGAAATCAGTGTAATAACAGCGTAATAAATATGCAAATTTTTTTATAAATATGTCAGTTTATATTTTATTTACACATTGAGCCTCCTCCCATAAAGGGGGATAAAGATACCACCACCAAGATATTTCGCGCTGTCTGACAGCTTGATATTTATAAGTATGGCTGCAAAACAAAAACTAAAGACTACTTTTAGGAGGTTATTTTGTGTGGCAACTAAACTTCACTTGAATTGCAATTCTGAGCAAAAAATATGGTAGCATGTACAAGTACGGCAACTTCAAATATAAAAGCTCTCGTTAAGTTACATGTAGGATTGTCTTCCCGGTAATTTATCGCTTACTTTCAGGAAATAAAAACAACAGGATATTTTTAGGTTTTCAAATTTAATGTCACAGCAAAAATTTTAGGTTTACTCATGGTGCAATAATATAACAGGTAAAGCGGAACTACAACAAGCCAACAATAAAAAAAACATGGCTTTTTATTGTTGCTTTGTGTTGATAACTGTCAAAGAAAACTATTATTTTACAAATATTTTTTCAATAAGTTTTTGCATTTAATGCCGTTTTCTTTTCTGAAAAAGTTTTGCCTTTATGCTGCACTTTTTTTCTTAAAATACAAGTTTTTAAATTAAGTTTTATTGAGATGAAAAGAAGATGTTGCAATAACTATAAATATCTAAAAAAAAGTTGAGAAATCTGTACACTTCTGTATTTTTTTTTTTGCCAAAACAATATCGAAAATGCTACACTTTTTCTAGAAAAGAAAACGCCATAAGACTCGTGCAATAAATTAAATATATGAATAAAGATCAAGAAAAAGCTGTCTGTTGTGTTTGAAAAATATTATTGGAACATTTTTTTTTCAAAACTTTTTCAATTTGGAAGCAATAATAAAAAATGTGTCAGCCGTAAACAGCTCTGGGCTAGGGAACAGCTCTCGCGTCATCGTAATTATTTCTTAAGTGCGATCAGGCTTGTTGTTGTTGTTTGGCCTTCGAGAGTTTTGCGTCTCACTCTCATTGGTTAACTGTCTACCTCAACGAACTGTATTAGTTTACAGTTTTTGTGAGGTATTTCGTTGTTAACCATGCGGCAACTTCCTATGCGAAGGCATAGGTCGGTACAGTTAGTCACAGCGCCGCAAAAAAAAATACTGTTAATACCATCGTGGGCATAAGGTCTACGTTACTCCGCCCATGCTGTGCATCCTATACTCTGCAAATTTATTTGCAACTGTATAGTTACCAATACAAATACAAAAAATGTGTGTGTATGTGTGCACTTTTGATAGTTATCATCACAGAAAAAAAATGTCGGCCGACTACCTATATATTATTATAGCATGGGTTTAATTGTAATAAATACTCTATGATAAATAAAGCCTCTTATAAATTTAATACAATTTCTAAAAGAAAAATTTTTATTTCTTCCCCGTTTCTCACAATTAAGCACCATATAGAGTAAGTTCCTGGTAGAAATGTGATATTTGCATTGTGACCCGCTGCAGTCTAAAGTTATGCAAGTTTCCCAATTTGTTCGCATAAATATCAGCCATATTATAGTTTATGGGGGGAAACTAATAACAAACTTTTTAGTACTTAGAATATCTTCTAAAATTTAAGATAATGTTAAGAAAAGAAATAGTATTGGAAATCACCTAACTTAAGTTTCTTAATTAAAAAAATATATTTCCTCTGCTATATTTCTATATTTGCTTTGCTAAGTAGCGACACAAGTTTTTGTTTTAAGGATTCTTAATAAAGCTTTCAAAACGTGTTGATCGGTGGAATAGGAACGATTGTGATATTAAAATGAAGTATTTTTCAAAAGAGGTTATTCAGCAATGCAACTTTATTTTTGAATTTTAATGCAACATTTTAATGCTAAAGCGACCAATTGATTTCTTTATTTCTTACTTAAATATGTAGATTTATTATTTTGAATATGTATTATCTTATTTTAGCTGTTCGTTTACTTATTATAAAGGCAAGTAGTATAGCACATTTACTTAAATAATAACTTAAGGAATGTTAAAAAATAATAAGAAGACTTAAATAAAAAGCAATAAAGAAACTTACGAGCTATACAGCTGCTCAATTTCAAGCATTAGCAATGAATACTGTCTTTTAAAAAAATAAATATAATTAGATATAACCATACTAAAATAAATTCAACTAGAACATTTTTAACAAAATATAGTACATTTATAAACGTATAAAAAATATGTTTACCGAATCTTTTCCTTATTGTCTTTCAAACAAATTTCAAAATAGCTGTACAGAATCTATTATATAGTATATTTTAATAAAGCATGCATTAAAAGAATTGAAAGCTTCCAAATTATTAACACCAGTTTATGGCAAATGATGAAGCTCATACAGTGTGTAGAGAGCCTGTGTGCGATCATATACTAATTTTGTATTTTTTAACATTTCCGGCAAATAATCTGCAACGCGATCAGCATTACAGCAGACTCTTTTTAGCAGTTCACCTTGTGTGGGCAGCGCATACATGGCCACCAGTGCACCCTTTCGTACCACCCAAGGATGATACTTGGCTAAAGTACTTTCGTAGGCAGTCTTACAGCAACCATGCACCTTTTCGCTTTCAGATAAATTGGATAAACGATTAAGGAACTCATACACAAATTCTGGAAAAAGAAAGAACATAGAAATGAAGAATCTAGGCAGCTTTACCAGGTAGTGTAAGAGTTGCAATAAATATAACACAAAAAAAAAAAAAAAAAAAACAGCGCATGCAGTTTGTGGGTAGAAATTTCGAAATGGTGTCAAAATTTTGTCCCAATTTTGCTTTAAAAAGCAACAAAGACTGTGTTATTGCAAAATTATGTAGCTTCTACATACATATATAAAGACAGTTGTGTTTATACCACTACCTGGTAAAGCTGCCTTGTGAAGAACTGTTTAAGTTTTGGCCAAAAATATTGGTTATTTAATACATTAGTTTTGAAATTAGGTTAGCACAAATTTGTGATTGACAGGAATATAGTAAAGCAACAACTACAGCTGACGTCGGGTTTGTTGTCACCCATAATTTAGTCTTAAAAAAGTAGCATAAACAAAAAATTTGGGTTTCTGAAAAACTTTATAAATTCATTTTCAACATACATAATCAACATGATTGCAAATTTAAAATTTAGCACTTTTACAACGCAACGAAAGAGTTTTGTTAAAAAAATTAAATCATGAACGACAAAAACCTTTCACTCTGCCGTAAGCTGATAATATGGATACTTTTAATTACGAGTAATGAAGTTAGTTCTTTTTTTTTTTAAAGTGTAATGAAAATAAAAATGTTACTTTCCCAAAACATGTTTTTTTATAACAATAATGCAGCCAAATTGTATTTTATCTACAAATATGCCCACTTACCCAGACCTCTATGCAAACGTAACAGAGTTCGACTTCCTGAAACATATTTAGTGTCAGTTAGTAAATCTGCATCCTTCTCATATAACATCATTGTTTTAATGGTGACAAATTTTTCAGCTTTTTTTTGATCAGTTTCCTTACGAAATAGGGTTAAAATATCGATTTTTGATCTCACATCACTGCTTACAAAACCGAAAACCGAACCCAATAAACTAAAAAATCTGCAAATATAGCAATTAACAATATAAAAATTTGTTTATAGTTTGTAAACAGATAATATAATTTTATCCATATTTTTTGTATAGTTAAGAAATCAGTCAATTTTTACTGGTACCGAAATTTGGTTTCCACCACCAGAAAATTTTACTAATTGCTGAATGAAATTGATGGTAAATTTCTACAGAATTTTGTACTATTTATTTTACATTTGTTGCTATGGTTGTTATTTCTAGAGCTGGACACCTCCACTCATTACAATCTTTTAAAAGATTTTTTTCACTTTTTTATTTATATTAATATAAAAGTATTGAAATGATACATATAATTGGGTAGATTTAAATCAGGTTTGTACTTTGCTTTTTAAACAGCTAAGTGCTTAACTTACAAACAATACCGAAGCGAAATGCTTAACGTAAAAACTATACCGAAGCTACTGGGCATTTCGTACAAAAAGACAATAATGTTTTCGAAAAATCGCTATAAACTGCCCAATGTTCGAGAGCGTAATTGGGTTTCATGCAAATGGGTATTCCGTAGGATCCCAAATTAATAAGTTCTCCAGCTGACTTGGGTGCTTATTTGTTCTCTTTGTGGTAACCTGAAATACAGAGATAAAGGTAGAAGGTAGAGGGAGATAGTGTGTGGTTAAAATAGAAAATAGGGGGATATAGTGGTTATTGGAAGGGGAAGGGTGAGAAACCGCTTAGTGTGACATTACATATTATACTAGCTATCTGCTATTCATAATGTATGAGGGTAGCGCTGTCAGATTGACCGAGGCCAAACATGAAAGGCTATTGAAGTATTTTACTTGTAATGCAGATCTAATTACTTTACTAATAAAAGTTTAATTTTATTGCATATTTTCTGTAAGAAGAAAGTTTCCGTCAAAGATAGACTTCACACAGCAATAAATAGGATTAGAAAAGACCGACAACAGGTGAAATATTTCAAATAGTTATATATACATACACAATTATTGGCGACAAATTTTGTGTTAAAACAATACATAAAAAAAGAAAGTTACGAATGTAGGTTTGCTCTATGTGGTTTGACATTTAGATAGTATTTCCTTGGACCATTTCTTGTTGCTTACTAATGCCGTCACCATGTTAACTCGGCCTTGTAATCAACTATTTTCAAAAAACGTATATCTATAACGTATCTAATGTATTGGGAGCGGGGTCTGTCCCAAGACGGAACTTTGCACTATGGTCATCGTTCATCTACTATATTTCCCCTTTTCTCTCACGGGTCTAACAACAACAAAAAAATATACATATCTATAACTGCTACTGATAAAAAACAAATGATTCAGTTTATCTCTATTTTGAGATAATCTATAGGTATAATACCAGCGCCGTTCATACGTATTTAATTTTTTAAGATGCCATATAAAGCTCTAGTAATGATGAAGGAAAATAATACTTAATGCAAACCAAGAGTTCAAAAACCCTTTAGAGCCCATGAAAAAAACTTACTTGTTTATTTCCTCGTATGCCTTCAGGTAATTATCCATTGAAACGTCATCATCATCTTTTAAACTGTCTTGAAATATTTGTGCAACTTTTTCTATATCAAAACGTTCTATAGCAGCCATTTTAATTTTTTATAAGCTAATATTTCTAAACGAAGTCACTCCTTCCAACTATAAAATTTGTAAATTTCTTAAGTTCTTTATTTGCAAAACTAAGTATTTATATGATGTCCTAATCATAGGCAAAGGTAATTAAAATGAGTAGCCACTTTGATGTTTTGCTTTTAGCTTACGTGAACAGACACAGGGTGATTTGAAAATGTCATAATTAGTTTTTTCCGTTAAGCAGCACTGTCACTATATATGAAAGGAAGCGGAAAACCGTTATTTCTGTGTTGTATTTAAATTAGTCGAGTTCTTTTATATTGGTAACATTTTTAATTTACATGTACTTGTATATAAATATATATATTTTTTATTTTATTGAAGAATTATTTATTAACGTACAAGTTATAATTAGTCAAACTTCTTTTTGTTTATAAATTCGTATTGTTATTTGTGCATACATACTAAATAGCTTTGTGTTCGTGTTTCCTTTCTTAATATAAGAAGGATTTTTGTTATAACACTAATTGATCAAGGCAAATAGGAGAACTTATTGGTTTTCAGGATGCTACTATATTCATAAAGATTATTAATATTAATGGAATTTCCACTTTTAAAACTTTATACATATGTATGCATATTTTGTTAATACAATAATTTATCAATTGAGTTTATTCACTTTATTAATTTCTAAAATTAATACTAATTAACAAATTATAAACAGTTTGTTTTTTATGTTTCCTAGCTGTCTATATGTCGACATCAAATTGGTGTCCAAGTCTACTGATGATTAAGGAGCTGTTATGAAATGTCGACATATAGACAGCTGGGAAACACAAAAATCATGCTGTTTATAATATTTTTATAGGAATTAATACAGTATTTTTACACCAAAATATAAGACTGCTACATATTATATTATATAATTAGGTTAGGTTTGACACGCTGCCAGCTATTGTAAAGCCAGCCCACTTGGGTCCAGTCAGGTCCCGTTGTGTTGCCTGGATATGATATGTATCTCCGTAGATCTACATATCATTGGTTTAGATCCAAGCCGAGGATCGGATAAAGGAGTATAATTCACTTACATCGCATTCCGATATCTCCGTCAAATCATGCAGCATCGGTCTGCCTAGGTACAATGCCCTTATATAAGAAAGAGCAGAGGAAGTGCTCAATGCTCTCTTCTTCCTCCTCGTCTCTGCAACTTCTACAGAAGTCATTAAATGGAAGATTTAACCTCCTCGCCTGCATCCCTATGTGGCAATGTTCCGTCAGGACCACCACAAACCCCTAAATATATTTTATTCTATAATTAAGATATAATTAAGATTAATAACAAAAACTTGCTCTTGTAGCTTACATTTTCTTAAGGTAATATCTCACAAGAATAATTAAATGTTAAATAAATATATTTTAATCAAACTTTTGTATAAAATGTCATGATGTAACCAGGGCTGCGCAGTATTTGAAATACTTGTATTAGAAATACGTATTTGAAATACAAATACGTATTTTGTATCTGTATTTCAAATACACGACCTGAAAGTATTTAGTATTTTGTATTTCAAATACGTATGACTCAAAAATACATTTTAACAAAATACATTTATTTATTATAGTAAATTCAAACTAAGTTATTTCATACAAAAGCTAAAATTGCTAGAAACTACGACCATTAAAACGTTTATCATTTTACAAAACTGTAATTCAGCTTTCAATTGTTTTGTCCAGAGCAAATTGATTTTACACTAATCGGGCAATATCAATAGGAAATTCCATATATTCGCCGCCAGCTTTTTCCCAACGCTTTGGATTACATACAGAGAAATAATTGTTATTATGGAAAACTTTTGCCTAATTTAATGTCTGTGAGAACCAGATTAGATCGACAGCAAATATGAGGCATTTCAGTTGTATTTGAACAAAATTAATGGAGAGCTTGGAAAAGAGATTTAATGAAGCAAATATTGGCATCATGTTTCCACCCTAGTTTCAAAATGCGCTGGTTACCAGAAAGCATCTCATTAAAAGGAAGGCAACGAATTCAAAACCTTGCAATAGATATCTTGGAGAAAAATTACAAAAAAACATGAAACCAAACATGGGTGCAGCAGAAGAAGTAGTATTTGCAGTAAAGATGATGAGGATTTTATTGTTTTTATGCACTTGTAGAATTTGGCAGCAGCTTATGTTCCTCAGGACCTGTAGGATTTATCCACTCCCCAACAAGAGGTTGTTTGTCGGATGGCTTACTAAAATATCTTGTTTTTATTAAAGGAAATACTTGTTTTACCGACAATTTTAATAGGCTTTCAATATTTTGCCAGTTACGTGACTATACACAACTTAGTTTACGTGCATATGTAAAATAAAATATGTGTCTAAAACCAGAGAGGTATATTCTTATGAGATCGAAATACAAAAAAAGTATTTGTATTTTGTAGTTGTATTTTGTATTTGAATACGCAGCTGGGAAGTATTTTGTATCTTGTATTTGAAATACATTAGGTGAGTATTTTGCCCAGCCCTGGATGTAACCTTTTAGGTCAAATTTTAATTTCATTTTTTTATTTATGTTTATATTGCCTGTGTTTTTAAAAATTGTTTGTTCTTCAGATAATGAATGACAAAAGAAACTTTTTTATAACCAAACCGAATCTGAAGGCAAAGTTCGGTTAAATTTATTGATTAATATAAATCAAAAGTTATCTGCGAAATATTTTAAAATTTTCTAAACCTATTTTAATATAAAATAAGTTGAATAAAAAACTGTTTATTTATGAAAACATATACATATTTACATACAAATAAATGTCATCAAGTCGCTTTTAAATCACGGGTAATATATTAAGTTTTGGTCTGCTTATTAATGAGCTACTATGTAATTTGTACCAAATGTAGTAACTTTAGATTTACCGGTTCTCAAGATATACTTAAATCAGTATTTACTTTGTATGGGAGATAACACGCCCAATTTTTCATCTTCACCCAGTTTTTGTCTGATAGTTTGTACGAACCATCGTGTCATTTGTATCAAATGTAGAAAATTTAGCTTTAACGGTTCTTAATGTATACTAAAATCAGTATTTACATTGTATGGGAGATACCATGCCCACTTTCCCAATTTCATCCAATTTTTGCCTGATAGTTTGCACCGACCGTCGTGTCATTTGTGCCAAATTTAGAAACTTTAGCTTTAAACGTTGTCAAAGATATACCAAAATCAGTATTTACTTTGTATAAGAGATACCATGCCCACTTTCCCAAATTTAGCTTTACCCGTTCTCAAGATATACCAAAATCGGTATTTACTCAAGATATACCAAAAACAGTATTTACTTTATATGGGAGGTACCAGTTGCACCTAGCCGATTCCGACTCCTTTTTTTTACCAATGATTGAATTTGGCTTTTAATTTTTACAAAAAATTTTTCTTACAAACCATCTTCAAAAAATTTCAAACCTTGCAAAAAAAAAAATAGTTCAAATCGCTCCAGCAGTTCTCAAGTTATGCGATTACATAGATATGGGCCATTTATTTTATAAAGTATCTGTGAAAAATTCTTAATATTAACTTTTGCAGATGCAGTTTTTTATTTAATTTCTAATACATTAGAGAAGACTTTATTAAAAATTTCTCATTTCTTGCAAACGTTTCAAAGTCAGAACTTAAGTAAATCTATCAATTGTGGAATTTAATTAACTTCTTGCAAATAGCTAAAGTTCAAATAAATTTTGAAATCTTTATTTTTCCATTAAATTGCAATATGCAGCATTTAAATTTTATAAATGGAATAAGTCTGCTACATATTTTAAATTTAAATAGAGTTCAGGAAGGTTATCGACGGTTTCTGATAAAATGTTAAATATTGTTTACAAAAATTTTGCATTAAGAAATTATATATAAAATACTTTGGGCACCAAAAGTCACACTGTGCAACAAAATCAGGTGTTTTGAAAAAATTAAAAGACTCATAAAAGGTTTATTCATTTACTTTACAGTAAAATGCAGTAAATGAGTAATTTTTCAACAAATTGTAAAAATTACACTCTGATAACTCTCTTGTCCGAAAAAGTGCTCGAACAAAAAAATAGTAAAAACTTGTAAACTTTAGTAAACAGCTGATAAAACTGCCCCCATAAGTAACAGCGCACACTGGGGTAATTGCAGATCTGACTAGCCAAAAGTTATGTTTATTAAACACATTTTAGTTACCTCGAACCACTTTTAACTCTTTTAGATTCACCCACTTTGAACATTTGTTTTGGACAAACAAATCTACCATATGCAATGACTATGTAAACGAGGCGTCTTAAGCGGCCCATACACGTTTCAATGCAATTGTGAATTGAGTCTTTCAACTGCCCACACATTTCATAAACTGAATTGAAAGATTTTCATTCCACTATTAAATTCAATGAAATTATAGACAATTTTAAAAATATATAACGTTCTCTTTGCAAAAACACAACAAATATAAATTTTGAGACCTGATCAAGAGACTTGAACACACACAACTCAATCGAATTGAAAGACTTGCTGGTCAATTTGAAAAAAACAACACATTTTAAGTTTTCTTCAACCAACTCGACAACTGCCAAACTAATCAACTGGCAAAGCCATACACGCTTTGATTTGGACAACAACCGGACTCAGTTGCCAACTGAGTTGAAACGTGTATGGGGTGCTTAATATAGATGTCGTCTTAAATTGATGTTGACATCAAGGCGAATTCATTGCTAGGTGAACTTGACAGCTCAGGTGACTATTTTTTGCTTGCCGCGTTTTTCCCAATGAGACAGTCAAATTTTTCTTCTTTTTTTTACAGACATTTTTTCGCCATTTTAATCTGAAGTTTTTTTTTGTATGATTTGAAGAAATTTTTGTGAATTTAAAAATGAAAAACCATTATAATCTGTGAATTTAATTAAATACAATCATAAAAATTTGTATTTAACGTTTATGTAACATTTCTTTTTAGCTGAACAATCTTGGGCGAATTTAGATTTTGACATTCTCAGTAAGTTTTAGAATAACAAAATACATAGTATTGAATTCGCCTTCCCGCTTGCATTCACCTCGGGGGGTTACTCTCTATTACGATGCGAAAGAAAAATCGAAGAATTGGTACGCTGTATTGCGTTTTCGCATTTTCCTTACGCATTTAATTTTTCCCTTTCGCACATTTTATTTTATCATCCTTCGCTATTGTTTATTTTGTGGTCCCAGCGTTGGTCCATTTTCAAACTATTTCGCAAAAAAGTTTGTGCAAAGGGAACAGAGTACCAAATTATACTCTTATCGCATTTGCCTTTCGCATCGAACTCACTTTCGCATCGCAATAGAGAGTAACCTCCCTGTATAAATTCGCCTTGGTTGACATAATTTTGCCGCCGACAAGCAGATAATGGGTGAATATATGTACTCAAATACACAAAAATTTGAAATGGAATTTCAAATAAAATGTACCAAAATTAAATATTGAGCTTAATTGGAAGAATATTGTGTATAATCCCCGGGGAACAAGTTCTGTGAAAATTTAGTCTCTGTAGCTTTTATAATTCCTGGCAGACCGATTGGCGATTGGCTATTGTTTTTTCCGTTTCTAAAAATTCAAGTCATATAAAAAGAACAAGAAGTATATAAAACAACTGTTTAATTGCAGAACAAAATAATTTTTGCTAAAATACGATTATGCTTGGTGCTATCAGAAAAAGGAATTATGTATTTGTACATGCAAATATTCAAAATGCATATTTACAAATTTGAAACGCTTATTTGAAAATATTAAGGATTTTACAACACCCGCCTTTTCATTGATTCTTATCAAGAACAGAATCTACACAGAAAGAAAAAACTCGTACTAAATTTAAGTACTTTTACTTGCTTTCAGTACGAGTCGTACTCAAATATTTAAGCACAAATATCAGACAAGTGTATTTAAAATAAGACGAAAGTAGGATTGTTCAAGAAAACCAATTCAGCGATGTTTTAAAATAAGTATAAAACTTTTGAATCAAGTGCAGAACTCTTGAACCGATAAAAAAAAGCAAAACAAAGTCAGAAATCCATACATGTGAATGAATTGCAAGAGATAGGAATAAAAGGTATTCTAAGAAAAAATTTGGTTTTTGTTTTGGTTGTGAAATATTATTTGAGCATTTTTCTTTTTCAATTTTCATTAATTTATTTTAAAAAAAAGTTTTCAAAATCTCTTGTTGATTTGGATAACGTCTATGAAAGGATAACTTCTATACACTAGAAAACACTTAAATCAAACTGTATAAATTTTTTGTTTTATATAAATTATAGTATCTAATAAATAAATGATCATATTAGTCGCAATTGTTCTTTTAAAATAATAATAGAGATTTATTACTCAGCTTATTTAAAGCACGGATACGGGACTGAATCAATTCTAAAATTTTTGAATAAATCCCATTTTAGTTTGCTCTCAGTTTTTCTTAAATCAATCGCATTTTCGGCTTATTTCAAGTACAGTAATTAAATATTTAGTGCTTGAATAATTCGTACTTGAATCAAGCGCAATGTACTTGATTTGAAAAAATTCAGTCAGCGTTGCCGGAGCGAAGATTTTACCTTAATTTTGATGATTTTTTAAGTAAAATAAGATTTGAAGATATTTTTCCCAAACTTAATATTTTTGAGGCTTAGTACTATAATAAAATTGAAATAAATTTTTACCACCTGGTTCCGAATCTTTTGTAGACTACATACGTAAGTAGTTAAGGGCCAGATAAACTAAGCAAATCATTTGGCAAACACATGCTTTTCCTTTGTACAGAAAAAACACAAACACAATTTAATTACGGCGATAGCGTTGGCTCGCCATATCGCTCCTTTATTGCAACATAGTCATATCTCAACAAATGAGCTTTTCGAGTTAACAATGCAGAATTGCTAAAGGTAGTACCTTTTATATCGTGCCAAAATTTTATTTAAATTACCTTTAAACTGTTTCCTTTAGGAGATATTTTCCAAAAAAAACTTCTAAGACTTGTATGGAAACTAAAAATTTGAAATGTGTTTTTCTCGAAACAAGATTTTTTGCGTTTTGACTATGTTGCAATAAAGGAGCGATATGAAATCGGCTAAGTATAAATTGTTTTCATTATCATTTCTTTGTTGGCCTCAACATATTTTCTTTTTAACTTCTCTGCAAAAATATTATAGCATCTATTTCTTTAGACTAAGTTGCTATAGACTTTTCTTTTAATTATTCCACAAGAAAGGCAAACTTGTATACAATTCTATAAATTTAAACAATACAACTTTTTATTGATCTATTTTATTTGCTTTTTCTGCTACCAATCACTGAAATGTCAAAATTTAGCGTTAAATAACACAAGCGGTTTGACAAATTTCAACATGTTTGCACGAAAATCGAAAATTTGTAATTTTCGTACAAACTTTTTTTATTTGTGCAAACAAGTAAACACGCCCATAAACAACACAAACTGTTTGTACAAACGTAAAATTTTGGCATATGTGCCAAGCAGAGTGTATAGTTTATTTCGCCCTTTACATATGTATTTAAAGGAAACAATTTGATTGATTTGAATTTTTGCTTTAAATCTTTGTTTTTAGTTTTTGTTAGAATACCTTTTGTAATAATTAACAAACATAACTTTTCGAGTTTAGCATAAAAAAAAATTTTAAGATTTTTTTTTTTCTTAAAATTAAGATTTTATATTTGGGAAATGAAGTTTCAAACAATTGAGTTCTATTCACTATATATATTAGCTTCTAAAAGTAATACCAATCAAAAAATTATAAACTGATTGTTTTCTATGTTTCCCAGCTGTCTATATGTCGACATTTCATAATTTCATGTTTATAATTTTTTTATTGGACATGAAGACTTTTTGACAAAAATTTCTGGCACCACTGAAATCAGTACTTACCGTACTTTTAACACCGCTTGGGAGTTATCAAGTAGGAATGAATTGAATTTTCTTTTCAGTGTAAGCACCTTAGAAGATGAACAAGTGCGATAAAATGCAGGTATTTTCCTTTAAGATATGATAAATTTATTTTTAAGCATCTAAGTGGTGATTGTGTTTATTTATGTATGTACGTATGGATATATGTATGTCAGCATCATATGTAAGTAGCGTGCATTTTGAAGGACATTCTAAGAAGATAATATTTAAAAAACAACAACAAACAATACTAGAACAAGAAGTTTATTATACTAGTATTACTGCAACACATTCAAGTTTTTGTTTTGAGCATTGCTGGTCACCCCAACATGAAACCGTGTTACCTGTATTAAAGTGCATAACACACATACATTTGCACACACTTATTTTCCCACTTATGCAAACGCATTCACATTTGCCATTGCACACACACAATTGAGCGCCATATTTGATTTAAAAATTTTAAACGTTAGCTTCGCAAGACCACAACAACACCAAAACAAATCATTCGCTAAGCAACGTTCAACGGCTAAAGACGTTTTCAATTTTTTATACGGTCTGAAAGGTAGAGAGTGGTGAGTGTTGTGTGGATTTTTGTGTATCGATTACGTGAGTGCATTTGTGTATGTAAAATTGAGTAACGGCTAAAGCAAGAGTAGAGTAATTGGATTATAAAAGAGAGTTTGAAAAAAACTTGGCTTAAAGTAGAGAATTTTCAACCATAAAAAAATACAGGGAAAGAAAAGAAGTCAAGTGTAGTTTGTTGTGTAAATTAAATCTTTGACGAGGAGAAGAGAAAAATAAAACATCACTGATCTGTATTTTTTACTTGTACTTTACAATTCTTCTATTCTTTTATAATTTGTAGAGATCAGTTTGATCGTTGTTTCTTTTATTCGAAAACCCGAAGCAACAGACAAATAAAGTTTATAGAACTACTAGTTTTAAATTGACTCTCAAAGAAGCAACAAAACTTAAAAGAAGAAAATAAATTTCAAAGAGCTAAAGCATTCGATTGTAAAACGTTTCTTAATCGACACAAACGAACAAATCTTCCAAGTTTAGGGTGTGGTGAGCTTAATATAAATAAAGAAAATTAATTGCATTTAAGTAAAAATTATACGAATATACATAAATATAACTTACTACAATCTTGAATAACAAAAAGTTAAAACTAAAATAAACAAAATGTCAACGTGTAGAAGAAATTTGCCTTTTTCACAAATCACCATAACAAAAATTATCACATACTTTGTTTTATTGATGACGACGTCGTGTTTGAAAAGCGCGCAAGCCCAAAGAACACCAACAATATCTTATATTACACAGGAACAGATCAAGGATATTGGAGGCACAGTCGAATTTGATTGTTCTGTACAATATGCCAAAGAATATTCAGTTATATGGACGAAAACTGATGGCGATTCGGTGTTTTTATCGACAGGCTCTACATTGGTCATTAAAGATTCACGCTTCTCATTGCGTTACGATCCCAATTCGTCAACTTATAAGCTACAAATAAAAGATATTCAAGAGACTGATGCTGGTACTTACACCTGTCAGGTGGTCATTTCTGTAGTGCACAAAGTAACAGCCGATGTAAAATTATCGGTCAGACGTCCGCCGGTGATTTCCGACAACTCAACACAATCTCTGGTAGCTAGCGAAGGAAGTGAGGTTCAAATGGAATGTTATGCCAGTGGTTATCCTACACCATCGATAACCTGGCGTCGGGAAAATAATGCTATTTTACCAACGGGTGAGTAAACTATTAAAAATTGTTAAAAAAAAAAGTTTTCTCATGACTAAATAATTAAGTATTTGTTTTTTAAATTATATAAATAAATATTTTTATACATACATCTGTACATACATACATATGTTCATATGTATGTATCCATGTGTATTATTGGTCAAAAAATTAGTGTGGGAATTCGTGAGAACGTCATGAGCACTAAATAATAAAAATAAAAAAAAATTAACAATGTGGTATTTTTAGCGGTTTTAAAGTGTGTTTAAAGCCAAGCTTTTTTAAGAGCGGTCTCCACCTGACAAGATAATGCTAACTTCAAGTTAAATGAGGGCCGCGCATGTTGATGTTTGGTTAAGGATATAACTTGGTTGTTACAACATTTAATTTTTTAAACTGTTATAACTTAAATTGACATCAGCTTGCTATTTGTAGTTTCGACATCATCACTACGTGTACGCCGCCTTTAACATAAGAAATGGTTGCACTATAACATTTCTTTCTGACACATAACCTAGTGTCTAGAACTGCGGTTAACATAATATCTAAGAAAACATCGGCAGAATGTGATAGAGAATTTCTTTATGTCCATCTTAATATCTAACAAGGAGTACACGTGTTTTTGTTAATCTTATAAGAATTCATAAATCATTGAAAGCCGAGAAGAGAACACTTCTCTGCGATCAATATAATCGTATATGAATTTTGTCTATGTGCACATTTTGTACAAAAGTAATCACGTATAGTATACATTTAATGCATAAAAGCAAATTATTTACAATTTAAACTGGTTTTTAAAATATATATTTTGCAAAACTAATGATCGGTAAACTTGTAATGGCGACTTTTTGTAAACAAACACACACACACAATCGCTTTTTTGACAGCTCTTATTATAAGATCGTTGCCATGAAATTTCTCATAAAAATTATTATAAGACCGCGATAACACGAATTTTAAGTCTACACCTAACAGAATTTTCTTTGCGATTGAATTTGACGTCCTCACCTCAGATATTACCGCAGGTGTGGACACTAAGTAAGTATTGGCAGATTTTAATTTTCATTCGCGTTACTGACACACTTATAGATTTCAATGCGTAATCAACGAAAAATTGTGGTAGATTTTCAAATTAAGATTATTATTTTGTAGATTCTTAAATTAAATAATGCTAAATATATTGTTGGAAAATGCTAACTGCTAAATGGAAAATTTGCAGCTAAATCAGAAAAATAAGTGCTAAAATTGGCTGTAAAATTGCCAAAAGGGCCACGCTGCTAAAGAGGGTTCTAGTACTTGTAGAACACATATATACATTCATAAATACGAATCCGAAACCTAGAAAACGTCAGACCTGAAAAATCTATCAGACATGTTCTAACACACGCAACTTTTCAAAGTCGCCAAGCGTTTTGAAAACGCCAAATTTATTTTCAGGTGTTCTGTGACTCACGCGTTTTGCTTGCGAATTCACATAATTTGAATGCTAAAAACACATGTTTACCAAAGTTTATTTCTAGAAATACTTGAGTTAGAACGAGTTTTGCTCGCGTTTTGAGACCATTTTTTAAATTGCATACATTTAGCAAAATTGTATGAAAAATCGTCTAGCTTGTATTCCACTACAGAGAAAACAAATGTAATTTAATATATACGTCATTTTATTATATGTTTAATGTTTAGTTTAGTGTTACTTCATCAGTTCACTTTGGTATGCTCTTATGAGAGTCTGGCGATTGCGGTTTACAGAACACCTTTCTTTTCAATGAAAATGTCATGCGAGATACGAGTGTCAGAACATGCCCGTATAATATTAATTTTTTATCAAGTAGGAGTATACATATAGCTAGGCTACAATCTAAATAAAAGTTCGATTCAAGTTCTATCTAATGTGTGTGTTTGTTTTCGTCTCCCTTTCAAATTTGCTACATCATAATCTTTGTCTGTAACAGAGGAGTAAAATACAAATACATATGTACATATAATCCAAAACTTTTTCTTCCATTTCGTAATTCGAAACATTCGTGTTTCTGGCACGCAAGTTTTTTTTATATTTTATTACAACAAAGTCTCTTAAATTTGAGAACATTAATAAAACATAGGATTGCTTAGAGGTGTTAGTACCTTGAGGACTATTATTAGAAATTAGCAGTAGGGTAGGCATTAGCTAAAGGTGCCATTTGCAAAAGTGAGCGATAAACTGACCTTTTACATATTTTCAATATTACACGTTACCGGTAAGAAAGAAAGGAAAGTGGAAAAATTAAAGATTTTTTTTTGTGCTGAGTGTACAAAATATACATACAACAAAATGAAAATGAGTTCTTAAAAAGAAGATATTAACCAGCCAATTTTGCTATCCTATATAAGAAAATAAATACCAGCCAAATCGCTTTTATATGTCACATTTTCCAGGAGTAATAATACGAGTTTCTTTTGAACCAGCGGCCTCATATCAAAGTTTTTCAGTTACTTTTGCAGTTTGATTTGGGTTCGCCTAACCTTTTTTCTATGCGAACGATGTGTCAAATCTCAATCAAAATACATAAGAATATGCGAACGAATAGTAGTGAGATAGATAAATCGAAATTGATTCGAATGTGAGTGACTGGCTTTATTCCGCATTCTTTTTTTTTCGGAATTGGTAAACTGGCTGTTACTTCAACAATTGTGTTTACTAAGCTGGGAAACGCAAAATTTTTAAATCACTTAGGCCAAAATCACAAATCGTATTTTTCTGTGTGCTAAAAATCGCGCGTTTTGTTTGAGCAAAAATATTTGCAATATTAGGCAGCCCTTGCTTCTTGTACGGGAAAAAAGCAGTCGTGACAACGGTTGCCAATTTAGCGTCTTTCACACTAGATTTAGAGCTTTTCAATACCTGAAAATTTTTTTCGTCTGAGCGTTTTTCTAAAAAATACGCTAAACTTGCGCTTTTTTAAACACTTACGGCCTTATTTGTTATATGTTTATTGAGCTCTTGTTACACGAATAAGAGCTATAACACTCATACCATCATAACTGTGAAGTATTTAAACATCAATGTAATGCCAGATTGTCATCATGACACTTCATCGCTGTGATGTCAACCACTACATCATTTGGTCTAATTATCATTAGCAGTATTTAAGACATTTATTTTATCAATGTCATGTCATACTGGTATCATGGTGATGCTTTATTGGAATACGTTTGATGTGACCATGTGATCAATACAGTACCACTGTATATCTATCTCTATCACTCTAATATCGAAGATATGATATGACAAAATATTAACAATAGAATAGCACAATAACATCAGACCAACTATAACTTGATGTAAAAATCGCTTTGATTTGAAATTTTATGGCAAAATGTCACCAGTACCATGACACGATATCATCAACTAAACTTAAGCTCCGGTTAAATTTCATGATTGATGTAAAAATCGCTTTGATTTGAAATTTTATGGCAAAATGTGACCAGTACCATGACACGATATCATCAACTAAACTTAAGCTCCGGTTAAATTTCATGATTTCAAAAATATGTTCCATCATGTAACTTTATATTTTACTATTTTCAAGAAATCAATGAGAATTTAAAATGTTCTAATACTTTTGATGCCTTACTGTCATCTATATAATGTCTGCGTGTCGCATTATTATATTTACTATAATTGTATATATGCTGTGTATGAAAAACTACTTATAGTAAGTTTCTTATTTCATTCTCTATACTCTCATTGTATTCGTTATTTAACTGACGCTACATGTGATGACTAAATGTCATCAATATATTATTGTTCATTTATATATTCGCTTTATAGTTATACTTATTTGCCTTCGCTTAAACAATAATTGCTGTGATTACAACTTTACATCAATATGATGCATTTTTTTATAGTTTTTAAAAACTAATTTAAGTTTAAAAATAATGATTTAAACAACTAAATTATTTTTCAACAATAAATAGAAAGTATTATAATACTATTTATCCTTTTTTTAAAATCAATTAAGTCATATTAGATGTATTATAATTACTACTAAAATGTATCATTGAATTGATAGCACCACAGTTGTAGCATTGATGATACTCAAATGTATAACAAAATTCTCTGATGACTTTTGTCATTGAAATTCATGTCAAATTTCACATTAATGATGACTATTTACATGATATTTATGTCACAATTCTGATGACCTAGCGTCATCAACATGAAGATGCTTGTTTCTCTGAGTGTACAAATGTCGTGTTTATGTGTATGTAAGTTATTTTATTATATAATCTTAATATAAATGTATATAATCGTCTCTTTCTATTATTATTTATTTTATTCGTAGATTAAGAAAAGTTGATAAAAAGTGTCATTACGGCTTTAACAAATTTCGCTGTTAATTGACAACACTGCATTCAATAAAGTTAAGTCCACTCACCCTCGCAACCAACAACAAACTACGTTCTGCAGAAGAGCATTAGAATACTCTTATATATACATTTACTCAAGTCTTTTTAAACTCATTCTCAAAACCTGTTTTTCTCAGTTAACTTGGTCGTAATCAGAGCTGATGAGCTACACTGTCAACTTGAATGCAAAAAAAAAAACTCAGTAGCCAGTAGTACGTATCACAAATAAATAATTGAAAATGTTAAATTTTTTTTGCGCAATCAACTGAATTTTACTCATTTATTGTAATATTTTGCAACAGAAACACATCTTCAAAACAAAGTTAAAGAAATATTTTTGCATATCTAAGCAAGTAATTTACTAAATAAAAATCAATAAAGTATTTAGCTTAAGGTGTTATTAGTTTTGCAGATTCATTCACAGGCTTGTATGTACAAGGTCTGATCAAAAATAACAAATTTCGTGAGTTACATATGTTTGATTTTCGCATTTTTTTCTGTTATATTGGTACACATATCTGTTATATATGTTGCCAATATCAGCCATTTCGGATTGTCAGTTTTTGACAGATAAAAAGGTTAGTCGTGTTTTGGTGTGTTCTACGATTTTTTACTATTCGAAAAAATCGATCAAAGAATCTGTATTAAGTTTTGTGTATGCAATAAAATTAAATGCGCAAGGACATTTGAAATGTTGACTGTGATGTTTGGCGAGTCTACTATGAGCAGAAAAAAGTTCAAATGAGGTATAAGCGGTTTAAGGAAGGCCGAAAATATATCAATGGCGATGCTCGTCCTGGCCGCCCAAGCACGTCAACAACCAATGAAAGCATTGAAGTAGTGAAGAAAATGATTTTGGATAATCGTCGAATCACTATCAGAAAGGTTGCTGATGATGTTGGCATATCGTTCGGCTCATGCAAAGCAATTTTTACGGATGTTTTAGGCATGAAACGTGCGGCAGCGAACTTCGCATGGACATCGCTCAGGACCTGTTGAACATCGTTAACGACGATCCAGATTTCCTCAGAAAGGACGAATCATGGGTGTATGGCTATGACATTGAAACCAAGGCCCAATCATCCCAATGCAAGCGACCAGAAGAGCCAAGACCAAAAAAAAGGCATGTCATGTTCGGCCAAATGTGAAGATTTTGCTCACCGTTTTCTTCGACTGTAATGGTGTGGTGTGGTGCATGATGAATTCTTGCCACATGGTCGTACGGTCAATAAGAAATACTACCTTGAAGTTATGCGCCGTTTGCGGGAAGCAATTCCTCAGAAACGCACAGAATTGTGGAAAAAACAATCGTGGATTTTGCCTCAGATATCGATGCTTGCGCGTGAGTTTTTGGCTAAAATCAAAACCGTTATCATGCCTCAACCACCATATTCACCGGACTTGGCCCCCGCTGACCTTTGCCTCTTCCCAATACTGAAGACGCCGATGAAAGGAAAGCGAAACAGGAGCTGTTGGTGATACCAAATAGCGAGTTTCAGAAGTGTTTTGAAGATTGGAAAACGCTGGCATAAGTGTATTATATCTGAGGGGGACTACTTTAAAGGAGACGAGATGAATGTATAAACACTTTTTGAATAAATTTAACATAAGGGTTATTTTTTGATCAGCCCTCGTATTATACCTGGCTTAAAATTCAATTATGACTTTTAAATACGATTAATTAACCATACAACAAAAACGAAATCATATTTTCTAAACTATGGGCCGTACCACTGAACTTGTGAATTGATTAATTCTATTTAAATTATTGTATAAAGAATGCTTATTTTTTTGAAACACTTCCTTCTATATTATGATTTAAAGTCATGTATTTTCTTGTATATTCTTTTAACATTGCTATCAACATGATTTTAGATTCACATGATGATTTTTAAAACGTCTTAAATTTTGTCACCTTCCATCTCCTTTATTATACCAAAATAACAAATGACTTGAATAACGTGAAAAACAGAAAACATGTAGTTTTCTTCGTTATCACAATTATTCAGTGCAAAAGAATACAGACATGGCTTTAAATCATCGACTAATTGTTCAGCAGAAAAAGAAGATTTGTCTTTAAGACGAGTCTTGAAATCATAATCTAAATGCTATCTATGTATGTTTTCAATTTTTTTCTCTAACCTGAGCACAATGGGCCAACAGGTGCAAAATATTGTTTTTATTTTCTTTGTTAGTTTTTCACAAACGTAATCTTCATAGGTATTATGGATTATTTTCTTTGCAATTGTTTTATTAATTTTCTTTTGTTCTGTTTATTTTTTTTTTTTTTTTGCATTTAGAAAACAGGTAGTAAAACGATACTTTTATGTATGTTAAAGGTTTTCAAGAGTTGTCATAATACCTTTTTGTGAGAAAAGTTAATTACCAATATACATATGAACCTGTGCATGCGAAAGTAAGCACAAATACAGGGTGTCCTAAAACTCACTTCAAACTTGCAACAAAAAAAAAACATTTTACTCAGTTCAAATGTTTTTTATTCCCACAAGCCCTTGTATTTTATTTATTTTTAGTTTTTTCTGATTTTTCGCATGATGGTTACAATCAATCTTGTCACTCTGTTTCGGTTTGGCGTTGAGTTCTGGAACACCCTGTATATAGTCGACTTCCTATAATTTGAAATTCATTTGAGCAGAGAAAAAGTTCAAATAATCGTAAAGTAAAATTAACAACAGTTTAACTTATCAAAAGGAAGACAGCATAAAGTTCGAGTAAAGAATAGTGTCAGAGAGTAAAATAAAACAAAATATATATAAAACTAATAGGTGCTTCTAGTGTGCCCATTTTAGAACTTTTGGTGCACTTAGCATTTTCCAATTGTTCATTTAGCAATATTTTAAAAGATCTCTGTTACCAAATTGTTTTTTTGCAATTTTATATGAAAATTTTTGAAAAAATAGTTGTTTGTTTTGTTTCAAACTTCAAAAAAAAAAAAAAAAACCAGATATCGGTCCATATATACCCGCGATATAGCCTAAATCGGGTTTTTCATGAAAATGTCGCGTAAGCGAACTTAAACAACTTTTTTTACTTCAAATCAGTTCTGGTAATAAAAAGGTTATATAAATATGGAAAATGAAAATTTCCGATATCGGTCCATATATGTACATATAGCTTGAACCGATTTTTCCATTAAAATTTTTTCTTTGCTGAAAAGCAATTCTCGTTATAAAAGGAGGTTACTAAAATACAGAAAATAGAAAATTCCGATATCGGTTCATATATAATAGAGATATAAATTAAACAAACTTTTCCATGAAAGATTTCTTTTTTGGAATGGTGATTACTAGGCAAAAAAAATTTTTTAGCGTGAAGGGTATTTTAGATTCGGTCCAGCCGAATATACCACACTCTTACTTGCTTTCCTTGTATTGTTTACTCTTCAAACCATGATATAAAAAATACAAGGTAGTTTCATTCTCTTCTTGTTATTTGTAATAAGGATTTTTGAAGTTTATTTTTAGAGAGAAATATAAAAAGGCGTCGCCACACAGTTGAAAAAGCGAATTTACTTCTAGAATGGATTTTTTCTAAAATGTGTAGTGCATTGTTTATATTAAAAAAAGCTAGAAATAATAAGCTGCTGTAAGTAGGTATCTGTGGTCGTTTTGAAAAAGTTTGATGCTTGTGGTTTAAAAATATATAAATAACTATTTCTACTAGAATGAACCAGGATGCAGTGACAAAACTAATGCACGTAACACTGAATATTCTTCATTACTTACAATAAGAAAAACATACGTACTTCCAAAAGATGTCGTTATTTGTTTAAATATCAAAGTAAGCATGTATAGCTACAGAAAATAAAGGTGGACGTTCCCGAAAAACCAGTAAACGAGATAGCCAGGCAATAATACTTTCGATAAAAAAGACCAATTCGTGTCGTCAAGAACCATCGCCACACAATTATCATTAAATGTTCCCCCAGAAGAATTCAAAGGCAGGCTGCAGAAGTCGGACTAAAAGCATACCATATAAAAGTGTAAAAAAGATCTTTATATCACAGGAAAATAGACTGACCAGGTTGGAATTTGCAAGGGAACACATTAATTTGACCACCACACAAAGGAATTCCATACTATTCTCTGATGAGTCCACATTTAATTTAAAAGCTTCCGATAGCTTAAGACTGGTTAGATACCCGAAAAGCCAACGTTTTAATCCACGTTATACTAAAGCCTGGGGATGTTTTTCAGGCCATTTTTATATTTTATTTTAAAATTTTTTATTTATTTTTGTTAGAAGTCACAATTTATTATTATTTTCAGACACAACTTCAAACAAAACTGAAAACAAGGGAATGTATAAACTAATACGGTAGCACAATTTTATGGAAAATGTCACAATCCTTATACTTGTCAGATAGTGATTCTTAACGAAAATTGAGAGAATAAAACTACCTTGTATTTTTTATATCATGCTTCAAACAGGTGATTAATTAACTACTTGCCCAAACTAGCCTGAATAAAAAGAACTTGCTGTTTCGTGCAAGAAGAGGAAGCATACTTTTCTCTTAAAATCGCTCTCAATTGCCAAATTTTTTGATAACAGAAACGCTTTTTATTAAAATTGGGGTCCCGAAGTAGAATAAAGAAACACACCTATTATGTCGATTTTAGCGACTATGAATACAGCGACTGTGTCTTTCCAAACAGTCGGTTATTTATTTGAAATTTTAGAAAATTTAATGATTTAAGGCAAACATTAAAACGAAAGATGTCTGTTTGTCTGTCTTTACTGAAACCCTTAGTATCTTTTTCCAAACGCAGTGACATTTCTTCTCTTCTTGTCTTTTTAATTTGCAACCTTAAGAATATTTTCAAGTTTGAAATTAAAATGCTTTCATGCCTTTTGCCATGCGAAACAAAGTGCAAAGCATTAGTCTATTATTTTCATTTTTCCGCAGCACTCTTGTGTTTTTGGAGTCTGCCAGTGTTATTTTTTTTTTTCCTGAAAAGGAAGGTATACTTGCAGTTTAAGGACGCCATAAGTATGTTCTTTTTATGTCCCCAGGCATTATACTCTACATGTACGAGTACACACCTACTCACTTTCTTTTAGCTAAATTACAGCCCAGCCGAAAATTATTCGTTTTGTAAAAAAGGTTAATAAATAAAAAGATTGAATTTTAATGATATCATTATTTCTTTAAATACATACATATCTGATAAGCAGATAAATCAATAACCTAGTTAAAGTTCAAAGAATGTCCCATTAGCATTTAAGCTTAACAAAAATATGCACCACACACGCACTTTTCTTTTCATGCCAAATTCCCCTGATATATAAAAAAAAATCCCTTAACTCTGTATCAAATTTAAAGAGTAATTTTCGAAACTGACTTTACTGATTATCTTGACAACGAAATCAAATTCAAATAAAAAATAAAAAAAACAATCAAAAACCGTTAAAATATCCAGGATTAACACTTAAGGAAGAATGCTGTTGCTGCTGGAGCCATCAAATCATTATCATTAACAAAACAACACAAAGGAACACAGGAAAAAAGCTTTTCAAACAAAAAGTTTGCTTTTCTCACACCGCCGCCAACATTTTAAAGCGCACAAAGCGTTAGCAAATATAAAGTCAGTTACATCCTTTTTAATGGCAAAATTCACACTTTACATGAAATTTCTTTTACTTAAAAGAAGAAACAAAAAAAATATACATATATAAATAAGAAATGAAAATTTATATATTGAATGTTGTCCGTAAGGAAGGAAGGATGTGTTGTAATATAAACAAAAATTACAAAAAGAATTCTCATCCTACTTCCTTATCTCCAACCGAACTCGTGCTCGAGCAGAAGTACAGGTCTACCAAACTCTAAATGACGTCGATACGTTTGAGGATTTGACAACTTTAGCACGCGCAATTTGCTTCCGCATCTTGAAAATGTGCTCAAGCGGAGAAAACGGGTGGTGATGGTGTTTGGGCAGACGAGTATGCACACTTTTTCTTTTACTCTTTTATCCACATACTGCAATCAAATAAAATACAAAAACAATGAAGACAATGTATACAAAACGATAATAACGAAAAAAGGGGACACACATATGAAGTACATTATTATTAGAACAGGGAATCCCAATCATCTCTTACCCTCCATATATAATTTTTTCTTCTGTTGTATTGATTTTCAACGCGAGAAAATAAAAGCATAAATGGTAATTATCATTCTCAAAAAAAATGTTTTTTCTTGGAGTCCTGATTAAAACGAATCAATTTTACAATTCTCGCAAGAAAGTCCCCGTACAAAAATGTTGGAAAACATTTGGAAGGGTGGTAAAATTTTAAGGACCTTTGTTGATTTTGCATAAAACACAAATTATTTAGGAATTATTGTCATTTCGTTTTATTATGATAATATTGGTATGGTTCAATTATGTAAAATATCGGCCAAATGGCCGCCGTAAATTCGGCGGCACACCTCCATCCGATGGTCCAAATTTTCGATGACGTTCAGGCATAATTGAAGTTCTATGCCGTTAACGTGCCGAACTATCTCACGTACACTGCTTATCGACGTACACCTTTACTTTCAAATAACCTTAACGAAAAAAGTCCAACGGTGTCAAACCTCATGATCTTGGCATCCAATTGACGTCTCCACCACGTGAGATAACATGGCCATTATTACGTTAGCCGCATATTTTCCACATCCATATATTCCAATTCGTGGCATAAAATGTTCGTTATCAGTATTCACAGTAACTGCCTGAACGGCCTCATCATTTTGGAAAATATACCGCCCGATGATGCCACCAGCTCATAAACCGCACCAAACAGTCACTGAGTCCATTAGTTTTTCGACAATCAGTCTTGGATTATCATTAACCCAAATGCTTCAACGGATAACAAAACCCTTAAATAGAAAAGAACCAATATATTGATGAAAAAAATGTGGACAATTTGCAAGCGTGGCTCTTGTTGCACTTTAAGAACTACTGCCTTAGACTATACTTAAATGTACAAAATAACAAGTACAAGCACAAAGGAATAACGACAACAACTACAACACCAAAGCATGTAGAATCTATTTTTTTTTTTTATAAAAACGGGCACGGTAAATGCAAACAGTTTGCAACTAATGTAAACAAATCCAAATAGAAAAAAACCATAACGAATCCGTAACAAAAAGGATTCGTTACTTAAGCTACATAAAGCCTACATTTATTTTAACGTCCTCAATGAAGTAGTAACGTGTTACGTTGTTTTTCGTCTCATCTAAATGTCATACTTCGTAAAACAAACAATGGGCTCTAACGAAAATATATTTTTAGCAAGCATAAAAAACTTAGCATGGCGGCATCGAACAGCAATACAAAAGCAAATCAAAATAAAAAATACTCGTATACCTATGTATATGTGTAACAAAAATACGTATATAAATTACAAGGTACTAATAATAAGGCAACAAAACACTGAGAATACGCCCGACAAACAAACGTTGTTGCAATTGTAGCTACGACGACTGTTTGTTACTATTGTGTGAAAAGTAAACAAACATGCAGAGTTTGCAAACATTGTATGAACTTAGTAAAAAAAAAAAACTCCCCTTAAAAAAATTTCAAAAAGAACTTAACCTTTTCTCTGGCTTTCTTTATTTTTTGTTTTTATTAAAGCCGCTTGCTACCAACAACTAGTCAAAACTCTTTTTAGTTCATTATGAGAAATTTACGGGTCTTTAAAAAAAAGTTATAAAAAAATTGCATGCCTATATGTGTGTATGTATACATATATTGCAAAATTTAGTTCGTGATATGTACATAAGTATGAAAAAATTGTATCAAGGTTTCAGGGTTACAATTACCGAAAAAAATGTAAACACACATTCCCATACACATGCATGCAAATTGTCTGTATGTAATTGCAATTGCACATACTCACAACAATAAAAACACAATACTCGTACAAATAACCGTAATTAACGGCAAACAAAATCAATTTGTTATTGTTTCTTTTCATTTTTTTTTTTAATTCAAAACATAAAAATGCTTAATAAACAAGGTAATTCACAAAAAAAAAAAATCGAAACAAGGAACGGAACCAACAAAATTTGCCTTCCAAGCCCCTTGGTCTTCTTCTTTTCTGATGTTTACCCTTTTTTTATTTGTTGTTGTTGTTATTCAAGTGTTACTAAAGTTTTAAAAATATGCAGCTGTTTTTTTCGCTTTACCTATTTTCGTTTTTTCTTTTTAAATTTTCTAAACGCTCATTTAAAATGTTTAAGTAGAGGTTTGTTCACGTGCTCTACGAGCCGTAAAACTGTAGGCAATGCATTTTATTCTTTGTTTATATTTTTAAGTCAAGTGAGAAATTTTAATACATGATTCAACTGTAATTGACATCAGTGGCGAAAGAGGTTCGGTTTCTTCAAATTCATTAGTCATCATTAAATGACAGTTTTGTTTTTGAGAATATTTACATATGTATAAATGTATGTACATATATGAGACAAGGTCATCATTTGGAGCCTCGTATTACTTAAATAAATAATGGAATATTGCATAAAAAGAAAATTTGTGTTTTCTTAAAAGTTTAAATTTCAGTTTGATTTGAATTCTTGTATAATAAATAATTGCAACAAAAGTGGAAAGAGATCAGACAATAAATTTAATGTTTTTTCTCAAATGTATACAAAATTTTGTATTGAAAAACAATCTGAATTCACATAATTTTAAAATAAAATATTGACTCTACTTGCCGCGATTCACTATTCTACACGATCGTGTGATTTACCAAATATAACATGTGTGCTGAAAAACTACTAAAAATGCAACCGTGTGACAGAATTTTTGACAAATCGTGCGACTTGAAAAATTTTATCAGCCAGTTTACCAATCTCGACAGCGTGCTTGCATTCGCAATCTAAGCGAAAGAAAATTTATTTGGGTTCGTCTAACTTTTTTTTATGCGAACGATCTGTCAAAACTCAATGAAAATACATAAGAATATGCGAACGAATAATAGTGAGATAGACAAGCCCAAATTGATTCGAATGTGAGTGACTAGCTTTCTTTCGCATTCATTTTCATTCGAAATTGGTAAACTGCCTGTATGAAAATGTCCCTAACATAATGCGATCAGAATAACAAAGTTTTTAAAAAACAATAACACCTAGAGCTAAGTTCATGAGCTATATAAGAGAATGCTCCTTTTAGTTTAGCACTTTTCACTGAAATATGACTTTCTTTTCTATATATAAAAATATTAGGGAACTAGTCTGTTTCAGATTACATGATATAATAAGCAGATGTTAAAAAATGAAAAGCAAAACAAAATTATTATATACTTACAGCCAGTTTACCAATTTCGAAAGAAAATGAATGCGAAAGAAAGCCAGTCACTCACATTCGAATCAATTTGGGTTTGTCTATCTCACTATTATTCGTTCGCATATTCTTATGTATTTTGATTGAGTTTTGACACATCGTTCGCATAGAAAAAAGTTAGGCGAACCCAAATCAATTTTCTTTCGCTTAGATTGCGAACGCAAGCAGGTTGTCGAGATTGGTAAACTGGCTGTTAAATAAGTGGAAAAATAAATTGTAAGCGGAAAGAGTATGAAATGGCATTAGATGTTCCTTTTTTTGCAATTTTTAAATTCTAATATTTGATCAAAAGCTGTTTTAAATTATTTCTGTATACGAGAAAAAAAAGCAATAAAGAAAACTTGATGACCGTAAAAAGAAACAAACATGAATTATGGAGCTGAAAGAGCTTGAAAAATTGATCGGCTCACTTGGCTCTCTGATGTGAGTAGTTCAAATATACTAGTTCATTCGCGAACTGCTCAACTCTAATTAGACCTTGAGCTGTACAAATTTATTGCAAACATTGAATAATATAGAGGTAGAAGTAACCGGGATCAAGATAAATTATTAAATAATAAAAATTCTTTTTGAGAAATCGCTGGTTAGCAAATGTAAATAGGGTACAACAGTATAACAGTTACTTTGCCTCTTATTACGTATGACTGGCTGCTTTTTGGCACTGAAAATAAATTATTAGTCTACGGTTATTTTCTTCACAACAGTTATTTTTAGTTTTCGAGCTGGTAACTTTAGAGTTAAGCGCCCGGGTGCTTGGCATGCCAACCACATGCTAATCTTTTTAGATTTGGAAAACTAGTTAAAAAATCTACAAAAGTTCTAACGAAACAATTTGTCAAAGTTACTGAACAATTATGTATCTGAAATAATTTTTCCCCACTGTAAGATTGCGCCTGTCATTTTGTATTTTACACAATTCAATAATTTGTTTTGGTGTTTCTACTGGTGCTGTTGTTGATAATCCGAATATTAGTATTAAATATTACTCCAAAAATTTCTTATTTTCCACTTGACTTCATGCAAGTGCCAGTGCGTCTATTAAACAATTTATATTACTCGCAAGTAATTTCAGTATTTGAGCAGCTTTGTTTAAACTTGCGTAAAATTTATTCAAATTTTATTAATGTTTTGAAATTGATTCTGAAGAATTTTATGAAAAACTCCCCTTTATTTTCATATAAACAAACAGAAGAGCAAAAAACAGTTGCATATTGTTAAATTTGTTTATGCATTATTGAGTTTTGAAGATCTTAAATTGCTTATTAAAAGAGTGAAAAATATTACATTAAAATTTATGTAAAATAGCGGAAATTGTAAAAGAGGGTTTTTGTAACAGATAATATTCTTATGAAGAAAAAAAAAAATATGTAGAAGAAGGAGGAAAAATTAAAATTATGAAAATATATATCGGAAAAGTAGCCTTAACAAAAAACTTTATTACATAGGCACATTTAGGGTAAATAGTATCACTAAAAGGTTGTCAGTGTTGTCATTTCTACCGATTGGCTCAGTTCCACCAACCTGTATATCGGTTTTATTGTATACTAGTGGGAATCACCGGTCGACGCAATCGACCGCAGATTCCCACTAGTATATAGTAGTTTTGTATCGCTCTTAAATAATAATGCACTCTCATATAAAATCCAATACTGAAATCAATAAAACTGTGAAAACCCACATATACCGCTCCTTTATATTAGGCAATATCTTGTTTTTATCTCTGTGGGATAATATCAGTGGCGATTTATCATGAGAGCTTAAGTTAAGGCTAACTGCCAGTTCACGGCTAACAAAGCTTTTCGTTCGTTGGCACAATTACATTTAAAACTATAACAAAAGTCTGAATGTTGTCTGCTTTTAAGGCCTTAAACAGTTGGCACACCGTAAAACTATTTGTTTTTTTTTTTAAATCAGAAGTATCCAAGCCCTATGCGCTTGATGCTCAATATTTTTTTTTTAAAGCGCTTAGCTACAGGGATGTGCTCTTTAATACACACATACGGAACTCAGCACTAGTAATGAAAAATACACAAATAACTTTGTCTTATATATGTTTTTGTCGTTCTTCACTGCATATGCTTTGCTGGTAAACGTTGGCGACAGCGATAACCAGTGTAAATTTTGCTTTTGCAAATGTTTTGCTTTTTACAACAAAAAATATCAAATAAAAGTAGTTTTCCCTTAAATGTATTGTTGTTTACTCTTCCATATATAACTTTTCGGCACCCCTGTTTTAAATATTAGTCAAAATGTATCTGGCAGCCCCAAATTGAACGTTTTAAGTTGCCAGCTAAAAGGCAAACAAAAAAGAAACTTGTTTAGCAAAGGTTGTTAAGGTAAATGGAATAATCGCTAGAATGTGAAAAAAGTCTAGTAAAAAACAACAACAACTTAAGTGTGTACTTGCTTACAAATAACGGTCGGCTGTTGTTAAGACGGTTTTCTAGACGAGACACCGCAAAACAAAAACAAAACGAAAGGTATTATAAGGTAAACCAAGTTAAGAAACAGGGTATTAAAGAAATTGTGTAAATAAAACAAGAAGAAAACTAGAAAAATTAAGAAATAAGACTAAAAAATGGTACAATGCCAACAAACATATCGTAGCACTGATGTTTTCTACATAAACAAAATAATTACTAGTATTTTAAACAGTTGTTGCCGGTGTTTTTTTTTTATTTTTTTAGTTTTATTTCAATATTAATAATAACAGCAACAACAACTACAGAAACAAAGTAAACCATCCCATTAAATGCAAAGAACCCTGTAAAGTTGTCTATAGAGTTGAGTAAACTCTAGTACAGTTTTTAACCATTCAGTTTAACTCAGTTGGGTTCAATTCAGTTCCTGACTGATTATATCAAACATTGAAGACTTCTCGCTTGCTTACATTTGTGGTTGCGTATGTGTGTATTTATTTAGCTGAAGGTTTATGTAAATTTCTCATTATTAGAAACAGTTTTTACCTTTTTCTCTTATTTTCCCCATTTTCTAAAAAAAAAAAAACAACAACACTCAAGTCTGTTTAGTTTGAACACGGAAAACACTATTTTGCACTATACAAATAATGTAAACAAATGTTACTTTTTTTGAGGAAAATTATTATTTTGATTATATTTTTTACACAATAGTGTTAGAAAACTCGTTTACTTTTAACCTATCCAAACGACCATCTGACGGTCAGACGCAAAAAAACAATATTGTTTAGTCAGACGTTGAAACGCATGCATGATTTATTTATTTGATTATTTATTCTAAGGCTTAAATATTGTGTTTGTTTAGGCCCACAGATAAAAGTACACTTTGTATGTGCATTTTGAATGTAGATTCTAATAAAAGATTTTGAAAAAACATATTTGAGCATTTGAGCAGGATTAATATTTGTTACACGTCTAAACTACATATCACTTTTTTTTAAGTCTAATTGCGTTTTTAATACTTATTCTCCCTTCTCTGTCACAAAAAGGTACAATTTTCAGGGTTAATTTTCTGAAAACAGGATTATCTACTAGATTTATGGGAGGGGGTAATTTACTAGGAATTCTGTGATTGGTTGCTTTTTTTGCCAGTAACATTTTTTAACCACGATTTAATAACACGTCCTCTTTTGGTTTTTAATTTCTTTTAAAAATATTTAAATTACTTAATATGTATGTACAGAGAAATTGTAACCATTTTTCATTAAGTAATGATAATCCTCCAAAACGAACTTACCGTTCATCCTTTAGGACAATTACAACAGTAGTTGGTTGTCGGAAACAGGATGTTTTCTTTAGGCTTAACTTTAATAACCTTGACACTTGTATAGATACAATATGTTCATTAAACGTTAAAATTAAAAATGAAATTTTACAGACTGTTGCGGTTATGATTTTGTTTTTTTGCTGACAGTGTGACCATATCCAAAAAATATTTTACAGCTAAATCGGCTTTAAAATAATACTAAAACCTGCTAAAAGGAATCTTAAACTGAAAAAAAAATAATAATAATGCCAATTATTATGTTAATTAACATATCTCTATAAATTATTTATTGTTCATAGTTCTTCCCTTTGAACACTTATTGGTCATTTCAGTCAAGTAAACTGATTAAAAAATAATACACTATTTACATAAAGTCTTTAAACTATAAAACAAATATATTCCCGATAACAAGCTTTGAATTCTTATTAACCATTCATATTGCTCCTTTATTGCAAACAAGCCATATCTCAAAAAATTAGGCTTTCGAGACAACAATGCAGAACTGTTAACAGTGCTATCGTTTATATTGTGACAAAAATTCATTCAAATTTAAAAGGATATATTTACAAAAAATTTTTTCTAAAGGCCAGGGCACATAAAATCCGTCGCACTTCATACGTTGCCTTTTTCAACTGACAACTAAGTTAAAATACATGTACTCTTATAAGCTTTTACACATTCCGTACTGCTCCGTCAATGTTGAGCAACGTTATTAAGGCTGTATATTTAGATTTAGTTTTTCGTTCAAAAAACAAAATTATATTTAAAAAATGTGTTTAATTTTTGTGATGTGTCTGAAAAATTAATCAAACGATTTTAACAGAATTAAAGTAAAAATCAGTTGATTTTATATCTCTTAATAAAATATTGATTGTGCCAACTTCAATGTCGTTTGCGTTATGTTAGCTGAAAAAGAAGACGGGTAACGTAGGACTTGTATCACAACAAGCTTTTTTTAGTTATAAACGATATGAATTTGCTGTCTGTCACAAATTTTTCAAAGTTGTAATTTCTTTTACAAAGAATTTAAACATTTCTTCTTTTAAATGTTCGATTAATTTGCATTTATTAGTTTTTATACTGTTGTTTACACACAAGAGTTCGTATTTCTTATATTAAGAAAACATTCTGGCAATCGCTGTCTACGTTGACATATTAATTGAAATATATTTTTAATATTTTTAAATTAAATGATGTTGAAAAATACTTAAAAAATGCTAAATGGAAAATTTGCAGCTAAATTATAATAAAAAATTGCAAAATTTAGCCTTAAAATTTCAAAATGGCCACACTGTTTGCTGATAACAAGATATTTCCTTTGTTTTCTTTATATATAGGTGTGTTCCACGTGAATAACGAAACAGACCGAACTAGTCCAAAAGCGTTCCACGTAACAATTATTGTGCAATTTTGAGAGAAAATGAGAGAGTCAATTTTTTCATTTCCTGCACAAATTAGCCCGAACTTTTTCTTTGGGTAACTTCGGACTAGAATTGAATAATCAGCTGTTTTATGTTTTCATGCATATGAAACTGAAAATGTAGTCAGAAAATTTGCAAATTGGAAAAAAATTTGTTAAAAGCAAAATGGAAGGTTGCCTACTACTAGAAATAACATTGTGAAGTTGTAAACAGAATATGCAATTGTTATTTGGCTTTTCATTTTTTATATATTTACTATAAAAATCGATTGAAAATTGTACATAGGTTTTAATTTTACAGCTGTTGCCAATAAAGCGAATGTTTTGTTTATATGATGTTATACGTTTTAAGCGTATAAAATCACTAAAATATACTTTAATCTAAAAAGTAAGCAGTACTAGTATTGCGAGATGTACAATTGTGGTTTTTTGCGTTCCAGCAGTTTTGGATAAAATTTGCAATTTTAGAAAGTAATTTGTTTTTTACTCTCATTAGTCCAAACTAGTCCGAGATCTCGTGGAACATACCTTATATTATCTTACAAAAACAAGTACTTTATTTATTTTTCTTCCAAAAGTAACAGTTGCACATACATAAGCACTTTTAAATACAGGGTAGCGTAGAACTACCTTTATGGTCGCTGTTCGTGGTTTATCGGCTCCAATTCTTGAACAAGCTGAACCTTATACTAAAATATGTGCAATGTGACCAAAATTCTCTGAACAGAACCTTGCGATAGAACCAGTTGTACTGCACGTCTTCTTGTTTATGTTACTGGACTATCCACACTATTCGCAACACGTTGGATATTTTCTTCCGTATTGACCGCACATCATATACTGTCCCGGTACATGGCAGGTGCCTTATTGTACCATGTTGTCGAAAGTCAGACGATGTTATCAACTCAATCGTTTCAATTCAAAACACTCCATTCTATTTTCAAGAAATCAATGTGAATTAAAAATGTTTTAATAATTATCTTGGTCAGGCGATGTTATCAACTCAATCGTTTCAGTTTAATAATTTCAAAAATATGCTCAAAAACGCCATTCCATTTTCAAGAAATCAATGTGAATTAAAAATGTTTTAATAATTCTCTTGGTGACTTACTGTCATCAATGTAATGTCTTTGTGTCGAATTATCGTATTTTAATTGTGCGAAAATATCCTTTTTCTTTGCCTCATAGTTTTTTATTTTATTTTCTACGCTTATGTTTTATATATTATTTAACTAATTTATTATTTAACTAACGCCACATATATATGAAAATGAAGTGTCGTCAATATGATGTGTAATATTATCAGTCATTCATATATTCTCCTTATCATTGAAGATACTCAATATATTACAAATTTCTCTGATGACTTTTGTCATTGAGATTGATGTCAGTTTTCACATTACTGACTGTTTACTTTGGCGGATTCGTCAATTGCAAATGACTCACACACTTGTTCGTTATGCAGTATTTAAATAATTCACAACTTTATTTACACTTGATACCATTGCTTACCAGCACACTAGACTTGCTACTTTCTGATTTATGACTGTCTTGCACAAAGTTTAAAAATAAACTGAATCGCTGCCACCGACCTGCTTGCTATTTATACTTCATTATCATCTTCTACAATCATCACGATCTTTCTAGTCATTTATAACTCCAGACTCAAATGTACAAATATAATTCTTATGCATATACACATTCACACACATGCTTGCGAACAATGGCCAAGTCACAATAACAAACAACAATAAAACGAATACCAAGAATGCAAAAAAAAACACTAACATCATTTGTAGTTGATTTACTTGGAATTTTACGTATTTGAAATCATGTATGTTTGTTTGTTTGTGTATTATGTTTTTAGTTTTATCTTGTTTGTGTGAATGTGTTGTAAATTTATAACGAGCAGATCAACAGCTGCACACTGGGTTAGATACGACAAAAATTCTTAACAATAATATTGATGTTACAATTCTGATGACTCGTTGTCATCAATATGAAGATGCTTTTTTTTATGAGTGTACTCGTAGGTACAAAGCTCCGGTAGAATTTGGTTGTTTCTTATCTCCTTACTTTATTTGTGTTGAGCTCACATTTGCTTTAAACCTTCCAATCGCACTCACTTTCCATGACTTCATTTACGTCGTCTTCCTGCTCATTGTCTTCGCTCTTTCTACTCGTATATTTTACATTCTTAAATCAATGAATTGCGTTCGCCATTTTATGTTTGCTATCATAGGCGACATTTTTATCAAATAATGCGAGAGCAACAGCTTCACCGCTGAGATACCAAATATGCCTAGAGAATTTTTTTCATCGTTTTTTTGCATACAGCCTCATCAATCAAGGCATAATCAGAAATCACTTTCAAAAAATTAAAATCATTGTTTGGAGCTTTGATTCCACTTGTGTTGTCAACTTATTTGTTTTTTACTTAGGTGGTATGTACCTATATGTACATTGTACATACACATACCATCTACAAAAATATTTACAATTCTTCGCCTGTGGCCGAGTTACTCCAATATACTTGTGCACCTTTATACATTACAAAATTATGTTTTCATTATCATATTTAATTTTCATCCTAATTTTATTTTAATTTGATTAGTATTTAATATAATTAAGCCAGAATTTATTTTTCCAGTGTTGAAATTTTTCAATTAAATTTCTTTTTTTAGAAACTCTTAAAGCCGTATGTAAATTTATACCATCAAATTCTTCTACTAATTCGATTAAATAAAACACAAATTGTGAAAAAAATGCCACAACATTATGACTTTGATTTACGAGTATTGTGGGGCTAAACCAATTTCTCTGGAAGCCTATTAAATTTATTTTTTATATTTTACACAAGTAAAGTTCACATATACATATGAATATAGGTACATACATAGTACATGTGTGTATGCACGAGTGTATACATACCTATATTATTTGTATTAATGTTTGTAAATACATTGTAAAATTATGAAAAAAAGTATAAGTATAAAAAATCACAACCTTTATAACACCAAAAGTGGGTGCATTCACATGTCTCAAGAGCTTGTTATATGCTCGATATGCTTTAATATACAAAAACGACAACTACATCAAGTATGAGAAAAAAAAAAGCAAACGGCAAAGTCATAAATATCAGTGGAAGAAAAATATACAAAAGACATTTATACTAATTTTTTTTATGTATGTACATTTATGTTCTCTTGCAGAACACCAAGGTCCCCTGTGTGCTCTTCTCACCGATGTTATAGAATTTGCACCAGGTTCAAAACGAAAAAATCAATTCTAAAACGCGTTTTTATGTTTAATAACAATAACTCAAGGAAGGAGCAATGTGTGTGCGAGTATAATTCATTTTAAAAGTTCAAAAAAAGTGAAAATGTCTTTCCTTTTCTTTCTATGGCTAAAACGAAATACATACATACATAAGTATGTACATATGTATGTACATAAGTAAATAAAATTCCTTAGTATGATGCCGTTACTTTTCTCTTAATTGGATTTTGTGTTCTAAAATGGAAGCATACTCGTACACACATACATATGTATACATACTTATTCACACGTAAATACTCATATACACATTTGTTCAGGTAGTAAGTATAATTCTGTACTTATGTAGATATGTACATACGAACATGTATACTCGTAAAAGTCGTATATAAATTATTTTACTTCTGTTTTTAACCAGAACAAAATGTCAAAATTGCTCCTGTTATGCAGAGTTGAGCTTAACAAAAACACCTCCTCTTTCAAGAAGAGTGGTTATTGTATGACATTTTTTTTTCTGTTTTCGCATATTTGTACAATGTTTGCACGTTTTATGTTAAATAAGTTGTTTGTTGTTATTATCCTTTACACATATCCTGTGCCATTATTTTTTGTTTCTGGTTTTGTTGTTTTTATTAATTTGAATGGATGTACACACATCCATACCCTGCAAACATTTTGTATTACAAATGCGTCTAAATAGTGACAGCAAGGTGTTGAATAGTCATCTAGATCTTCAGCCATGTCCTGAAACCGGCAAAGCGTTCTGAAAAACGCTAAATTAATTTTGATGTCTTCTAAGGAATCCGCGATTTACTGTCGTTTCACAGTTTTTTTTTTTGTTTTTTGTTTTTTTTTTTTTTGAAAAAATACATGTGGTTTACATACGTACACACATATGTATGTTGTAGTTATACAAAACAAAAACAAATTGACAATAAATACTCGTACAGCAATTTTTTAATTTTCCATTTCTAATTGAAAATGTGTAAAATTGGTTTTAACTTTTTATTGCAATAAAAATATATATAGCATTGTTAATAGCTTTATTTTCTTACGAAAGTTTAGTTTAAACAAAATCAGCCAGTTCACTGCAATATACGAGTACACTTCCGAGTTGAAGTTGCCGTTATTTTCAAATTTCGTGACTTATGCACGATTTACGTTTGATTTTCTAATTTTTTTTAAAGCAAAACCAGTCAGTTCACTTCAATATACGCGTACACATCCGAGTAGAGTCAGTGTTGCCTTTTTTTTTTTCACCAAAAAAAAATTGTTTTCTGAAAAAACATTTTTTTTGACCAAAAATTCTCAAAACGTAAGCCGTACAGATTTCCCAAAAAATTTACTTAAAAAAATAAATATTTTCGCCATCTCAAAAAACCAGCAAAGCAAGATAAGTGTACGGGGATAAAACAAAAGCAGCGAGAACTGCATATTCACAAAAGAAAATATTATAATTTAAGTATATGAATAATATCTATTTTCTTAAGAATAAATCTGGTGTAAATATCGTGATATTTTAATGTTCGAATTATTGTGGAAAAACAGTCACATTCGACATGTCACGTATCGACCGAAAATATAGGTAAGCAAAGTATACAAACACGAGACTTTTTAGCCAAACCTTAACATTTTAAAGTAACATTATTGTTTGGTAAAACTCTGAAATTAATTGTAAGACGAAATTGCGTAAGGGTTCGCTGAAATACTCCTTTCTAAATGCGGATGCGAAAACTGCTTCCACTTTTGTCACGTTCGACCCTTAACTTATTTTTAAATTTTGTGTTTTATTCGAGATTCCAATATACTATTAACTATAATATAAATTACAGTGTTCGCTATTAGCTGCAATTTAACATTAAGTCGAACCTGAAACTACTTTTATTTTTTTGCTTTTTGGCTTTCAACACCAGGGATTTTAAATATTTGTACAAACAAGCAAACGCCCCCATAAAAAACGCAAAATGTTTGTACAAACCTAAAATTTTTTTGGGTTGTTTACCAAGCAATTTATGTAGTGTATTTGAAACTACAACCTATATTCCCAATTCCAGTACAATGAAAACAAAACAATATGGGTAAAAGACGTCACGTTTAGGATAAGTCCACTCAAATTTTAGCTTTCATATGTTTGCAGGGTGCAATATACATATGTATGTAGATATGTATGGCTATGGATGCTGTTTTGTTTTTACTTTTTCTTTTATGAAAAAAAAAAAACAACATTCAGAAGTCAGACAAATTTAACAAGGCCTGCTTAATTTAAAAGCTTCGTTATTGTTTTGTTTTATTTTTCTTATTTCCCGAGTAAAATTTCTTAAGAAATCATTAAGTGTAAATAAAGGGAGATAAAGAACAGGATTCGCAAAATTGAAATATTTACACTTTTGCTAAAACAGCGGATGCTTTAAAGGACTTAAAAAATTGTTTGTTAAACAAAACAGACGAAAGGAAAACGTCACATAATAACTGATATAAACATATACTGACGGAAAATGGAAATTCTAAAATAAGTGGAAAATATTTAAAAACTTTTTGTATTTAAAAAGGAATAATTTATTTATATGTATGTTTATGTTTCATTACCAATGAAAGTAGTATTTGGCTTAGAAATTATTCAAAACCACTTAAAAACTTAACAGCCAGTTCGCCGTTATCAGTCGCATTTTAGGTGAAAGAAAATTTATTTGGGTTCGTATATATTCATTCTATTCGAGCGATGTGTCAAAATTCAATTAAAATTCATAAGTACATGCGAACGAATACGAGTAATAGTGATAGAGAAACCCAAAAGCTTTCTTTCACATTCATTTCCATACAAAATTAACTAAAATAAAAAGGTGTGCAGCAAATAACGTTAAAAAATCCCAATTAATTTACAAAAATTTTTTTCTTTAATTTTAAAGTAGATTTTAATATAATTATTAAATAATTCTAATAAATATAGAATTTTTTAAACAAACAATTATTTAAGTTTTTCTGCTTCATAGACATTTTGTTTTTCTTTTAGCTGCCTTATTTATAAGAAATATTTCATGTTTATTAAGCTCTTATTAGACAAATTTCCATACATTTTTTTGATTGGCTAATATCATCGCAAGTATATATATACATATGTCAATAAATTTAACCTCAAATATTTGAAATACTCATATTAATTCACAGAATTTTATGGTGCAGTATTTTACACCCAAAATATGCGTAATTAAAATTTATAATTTTAACTTACGAGTAGTACAATTTATACATTTTGTTGAAAGGAAAAAACTAAACGATCTTTTCACGATATATTACACGCAGTCAGTGTTGCCAGAAATGCAGATTGATCTCTATTTAAGAGATTTTATTGAAGTACAATTGCACAGTAACTTTTTTTTACTCTTTGCCTTACAATGCTCTTACGTTTTGTTTCTTTTGTATTAGAATGAAAATATCGACCATTTATGCAATTTTTTTATATTTGTGGTATATCTGTACCAGTGGTCGCCACAAAGAGAACACTCGGTATGTAAATGTATAAGTGCGATTAACCTTGATCAATGATCTCTACATATTTTCCTACCTAAGTAGGAAAAAAACATTTTTGTTTTCAAAAACTATTTATTTTTCAACACACTTAGTAAAATATTCCAATTTTTTTATACCGTCTGAATAATACTTTTATCTCAAGAAACTTAGTAAAATATTCCAATTTTTTATACCATCTGAATAATACCATTTTTCTGAACACCGCAAAATATGCTTTAGTTTCGGTAATCTCTTCTTCTTCTGAAATGAATTGTTTTCCTGGGAGCCATTTTTTCAAGTTTGGAAACAGGAAAATATCATTAAGGATTACAAGGTGGATGATCAACCAATTAGTATCGTATCTATTACTGTGTGAACCAGTGCACTTTTTTCTTTTTTAAATGTGTTAATTTTTTCTTGATTGCATTAATCAATTGATCCAATAATGCACGATAATACTTTCCTGTGATTGTAGATCCTTTTTCAAGATAATCGATGAGCAGTATTCCGTATTTATCCCAAATTACAGTGGCCATAACCTTGCCAGCCTATTTCATTGTCTCCACCTGCTTTCACCTGTGTAGTGGTAGGCCCAAGTTTCATCAGCAGTTATTGATCACGCTTTATCATGTCCAAACAAGGCTGTAAAGTGGTCGGTTTTATTCCACACTGAGCAAACTCGTCTACCAAACACTCAAAGATTGAATGGCGAGTCAAAAAAACAATTCTCAAAATGTAATAAATAAGTTCATGTTTTTTTTTGGTTAGTCGTCATTAGAAGATTCTTTTGGTGGTTAATATTAAACAGAATCCTCTAACAAGCAACGTATGCTAGCTAGGTATCCTCAATAAAAAAGTGTATGCGTATGTTTTATACAAAAAAAAACCCCCCGGAAATTTAGTCATTTATAATGGAGGCTCACACGCAATCATTGTTGCTAGACTCGGAGATCAGAGAATTAACACTTTTAAACTTTAATGATATAAAAGAAAAAGAAGAAGCATATCGGAAACCATAACTAAAATAACATAAGGTAATAATTGGGATCATGCTTTTTCAACTCGATCTAAGGTTCTTAAATATATGATGATTTTACCACATTAATTGGCTAAAGGGCAGAGAACTTTCGGACAAGTAAACTTGGGAAAATCTATTGGAAACTACATTCTTAACACACGTCATTTACCGATCTACCAAAATTAATATTTAAATTTGATATTTAAACATTAAACTATATATTTTTTTTAACTTGTTATTTATTTTGATAACAAAAGTATTAGTATAAGTTTGACGAATTTTTTAACATTTGGCAAATTTCTTCAAGGAAACTTTTTTCTTTTTTGCAGATTTCTTTATAAGAAATTGTTGATTTTTGCAGATTTTATCCCTAAATATTCTGGCAACACTGCATGCAGTCTTTTTAAAAGGGCGTAAAACCAAACAAACTTTGATGTCTATTTTTGTGTATTTTTTTTTTTTTTTAATTTAAAGTATTCGTATAAATTGGCGGTCAGTGAAAACGTTATTTTGTACTCTTACTTCAAAAGCATAAAACGTTAATTGACACAATATGCTGTTGCTGGCAACAACAATAATTTTTGTTGCTTTTGTATCAAACAGTAGCGAAGAAGCTTTAAAGTCCCACACCCAGTTTTGGTTAGAAAGTCTTTAAGAACATCTGCCTTTTTTCACTCAATTATTTGTACAAGTAACAACGTTAAATTTGTAGTTAAAAATTTTAAACACGTTTAAGTTATTTGCTAACAAAACACCCCATTTTTATAGGCATTTTTGTTGTTTTCAACAACAAGACAAATACAAAAATGTGTATTTTTAATGCATGAAATCATTTGCGGGCTTAAACACTAAAATGTGACTAAATATGGTAAGAGTAGACGGGTGAAGTAACTTTCTTCCAATCATTCCATTTCTATTGTTACATTTTGTAATTGTGCGTATTGCAATTAAAAACTAAAGTACATTATAGTGGTTATATAACTAACGGTAGTTCTGTTACAATTTGTGTAACTTTACCATTTTTCCAAATCCTACATGACTTTTTACCTTTTTACGTTCTGCTTCGTTAGTTGTGAACATTTAAAATTAAAATACATTAAAATAATTGTAGCATAAATTATGTTCAATTTTAAAAATAAACATATATATAGATAATTTTTTACAGTAATGCTAGGAACACAACTACGACGAACGACGTATTTCGCCCATCGCGACGAATTTGCCGGCAAATATTCGTCGTGTGAAGCGCAATACAAGTATCAACGAATTTTTGTGTAGAGATAACATTGTTTACATTCCATGCAAAGAAAAAATCAAAAAATAAATATAAATACTAAGGAGGCCTTATTAAAAGTAAACCTATAAAAATCCCATCCGAAAGAGAGATTTTTGAACAAATTGTCTGGGGTACAAAGCATACATTTTCTGAACATATTTATACATTTTTTACTACATGGATTGATATAAATATAAAAAGTATTATTTCGTGGGAAATACTTTTTTTTTATATAAGAAACCTGGTCACCTGATACGCACCAGTAGCTGTCGCATTTACACACTTAAGCATTAAACACAATGAAGCCTGCAGACAACCGACTTCAATATGTCAAACATAAAATAATGCATTTAAATGCGAACGTTTATTTAGACAACAGCAAGACGACACGACTGCAGATTGTTGTCTATACAGATTTTTTTGCCGCAGTCAAATTAAACTAATTTCTTACGGCCGTATTCATTAAATATATTATATGTTTATTAAACACTTATTTGATAAATTTTCTATAGAAATTTCTCGAATAACAGTTTAATAAACATACAATATTTTTTATGAATAATAGTGAAAGGCCAATGTAAGCGGCTTGCGGCAACGAGCGGCAACCACCTGTTCTATTTGCCGCTTGAGTTTATTTGTTGTGGGCAAATGAACGCGGCTAATTGAAGAAAAACTTGTGCTTCGAAGATTAAACAAAAAAACATTTTGATTTTTTTTAAAGCCAAAATAATTAAACGAATTCAATTGTTGAACTTTCAAAACCGAAAATTAATTTCTGTCTTCTATTTTTTTCCTTTACTTTTTGGTTTGACAAATTGAAGCGGCAAAACAAAAAGTTAAATTGAATTCAACATTGCCACTCGGCCGCCTTCAACGGCATTGCCAAATTAAATTAAATTCAACAATTTGAAAGTTTTATATGAATATTTTTATAAAAAAAATAATTTTTTGTAAATGGGTCACATTGCTGCCGCCTGCCGCTTACATTGGCCTTTCACTATAAGGCCATTAGACTCGAAACAAGAAATCTTAATTTTATTAAATAAGTAAGATGTGATTAGATACATATGTATGTATATACCAGTTGATTTTACATCACGTACAAGTAGTTTTAATTCCATATTTTTGATAGAAAACTTTAAGAGAGTTTTGGTCCACGTTTTAAAAAGTTCGATAAATTGTAGTAAAGTTTTATTTCTTTAACGCTGTTCTCATTATAGATCAGAAGTTATATCCAATTATATTTTAAACTTTGAAAGCCCATATAACCTGAATTAATCGTTGTAAACAAACATTTTTTTTTAAGTTCAGTTGTTCTTTTTATCTTTTTAAGACTTTATTTGTTAGACAGAAGAGCGTATTCATGAAAGTTTGTTAGTGCCAGTTTACACACATCAAGTTTGACTCGTCAAGTCTTGAGTTTTTGGGAGAACGGGGAGAAGAGAGTGGAAAAAAGGGTGCAGACTTGACGGTACCGTCAAGTCTGCACCCTTTGTGTGTGAACGTGAATGCAAGTTCAAAAGAAAATTGAAGCAGAATTGATCAAGAAAACCTGATGTGTGTAAATTGGGACTTATAAACAGATCTTGTGCTGTAAATCAACAAATTTTGTGAAGCTAAAAACTCTTAGATGGCTACACTGAAATATAATTTTTTGAATATGAATTTGTGTTGCTGACGTGTTCAAAATAATTCAGTAGTGCCCAACACGACTACAATTGCCGGTTACAGCATTTGCTGTTGTAAAGTCGTGTAGTCTGCTGTGGTCTATGTATTTAATGCTTTATGCTAGGAACACTACTGCGACGAACGACGAATATTTGGTCGCGAATATTCGTCGCCAAAAATAAAACACATTGGTGTATATGAAAAAGCACACAATCATGGTGTTGATCAAAATTCGTCATACTCAGTAAACGTTTAAATAAATTCGAAAATCATGAGAAATATCAGAAAAAATCTGCCGCAGCAAATCTCCTTAGATTTTTGTCTTACAAAATCCAATCAAACTCTTAAGACTTGCATGATAATCTGAACCGCCCTTAAGCAAGAACCCAAGTAGACAAATATTTTAGCATTAAACTATTTTAATGTTGATGAATCAAGATTAGAATTTTGTGCTATACGTACATATATGTACTTATATGTCTGCTTACGTATATAATAAATACACATATATTGTTAGATGTGAAACACAGCAATTAGCGCCTCGTTGTCAGCGGAATTTTTCAATGATTTGAATTTTTATGATAGACTACATATTCATATGTGGCCTTTGTTCTTCAACGCTTTTTTCTGCTGTTAAATATAATTACATATTAGTCTGTAACCGTCAGCTTGTCAAAAAAAAAAGGACGAAATCAGACTCAAGTAGTGTTGTAGCTCTTGAAGAAAAAAACAGAAAAATTGTAATTACAAAACAAAACTCATACTTGTTATAAGTAAACTCCCTGAAAACAAGACATCACTTTTCTAGCTACAAAAGTGATAAGACATTTTTATTTGTAGACAGCTTTAAAAAAGGAAATGACAAGTGATATCATAAATTTTACCAAAAACAAAACCGAGTTTTTACAAAAAACTGATATCAATTTTAGCCTTTCAACCTGTTTACTTTTGACTTGAACACATTAAATGAGTTTTCAATAAATAGTTAGGAGTTGAAAGCCACCAGACGGTTTTAATTCTATTTACAGTCTGTTTTTATTGTTGTTTTTTTTTTTTTTTTTTGTAAAGAAAAGATAAAAATTTATTACTTTAAGGGATGTTTTTTGTTTGTTTAGAGCGTGTATTTTTTAACCATAATAACAAAATCGTTAATGATAATTTTTAGTTTCACCAAAAAGGTTATAGAAACGTATATCGTTGGTTTTATGTAGAAAGGCCCTAACTTGCATTTTTCTTCAATTTCAGTTTTTAGAGATTCTAATACACTTCACTCAAGTTCACCTAGTAACAAACAATAATGGTATATCGGGTTTTAGTGCAAGTTTTTCCCATTTCAGAATGAAATTTCCCAATAAAGCAGTTGATAAGACATCGGCTGTGTAGCGGCAATACAAATTAGTCCACTCATCTGAACAACATTCGGCCGTTCATTGAGAAAAAGTTGCAAATTTACATCCAACTTATGTATTAAGCGATACAAGTTCCGTTGAACTAAATATTGACACTAGTTTGGAACGTATTCCTGTTCAATAATAAGAGCCCGAAGTGTCAAGCTTGGCTCCTTCACAATCGATTTCTAAACAAATCGAAATATTTAATGAAATTTGATTTGAGCAACTCCGCCTCGCGTATCAACAACGCCGACTTATATAGTCCATGTATGCCAACAATGCCTCATTATCAAAAATTAGATCTGCAATATTTTGCAGATGAAAGTCAAAATTTGTTTTAAACATTATAGTGTCTTTAAGACTTCCCTTCACAAGGTGTATTTGTGGGTAACGTTGCCAGTAATTAAAATTTATTTTAAACCAAAAATAGTTTGTCGTCGAAGAAATTGCTGCAGAGAAAAGTACAATTGTTAACAATATTTTGTACAATGTCTTAATTTGCACTGCTGAATTGTTTGTTTTGTAACATTTTACAGTTGTTGAGGGCTTCCAGTAGTCATTAGATTTTACAAAATGCAAATGTATACAGTATCATGTATGCCATGTTTGAATAAAACACAAATTATTTAGGAATTATTGTAATTTCTCGCTGGGTCTTGCCAGTGTTATTTATTAACACACAAGCGCATAACCGTGAATGCTGCTTCATCTATATTCATAGATGGTACAAGTATTGAAGAATCGGAAGCTCTTGATGTTCTTGGAATGAAAAAATAGTGTGATGTTCGATGGACTGAAAACATTTTGCATGTCTCCAAAGAAGCATTCAAGTGCCTCGGGTTTTTGAAACGGTGTAAGATGTACTTCACCTTCTCCGATCAATGGAATACAGCTCTCATATTTGGGCCAGCGTGTCAAAGTCTATTTTGGGGTTACTCGACCGAATGCAAGAGAGAGAGAGAGAGAGAGTGAAGAAGCTTATAGGTGTTAATAGGGAATCCAACTCTATTGAGTATGAGTGGAGCATCGCCGCAGTGTGGGATGTGTTACTCTGTGTTTTCGATACTAAAATGGATTTTGCTCTGACGAGATTAGGGATCTTATTCCCGAAGCCCACTTATTTCTACGTAATATATACTCCAATACCTCATCTAGAGCTCAGCCATGTATGGTCGATTGCCATTGAACCACACAACGCATTACAGCCGTAATGCGTTCGTCAAGTTGCCTGCGGACACGTTTCTTGTCACATATAACGTTGGAAAGTTCAAATCACACATCCACAAGCATCACTCTCTCTTTCCTTCTCCACATAACCTATTTTCCTAGTTCCGTTACAATGCGCTACATGCGTATGGGTAAACCCCTAACTACTGGTCCAAGGCAAAAAAAAAATTATGATAATATTGGTATGGTTCAAATGGCCGCCGTAACTTCGGCCAACTGATGGTCCAAAAGTTCGATGAGGCTGAGGAATACTTGGGGTTCTATGCCATTAACGTGCCGAATTATCTCATCCTTTAGCACTTGAAATATTGCCGGCTTATCGACGTACATCTTTTCTTTCAAATAACTCCAAATCACATGATATTGGCGGCCAATTGACATCGCCCCCACGTGCGATAACACGGCCATTGAATTTGTGGCGCAAAAGAGCCATTGTTTCGTTAGCTATGTGGCAAATGGCACCGTCCTGTGGAAACTATGTATCATCCACATCCATATCTTCCAATTCGGGCCATAAAAAGTTCGTTATCATATCACGATAGTGAACATCCTTCACATTAACTGTCTTAGCCCCATTTTGGAAAAAATACTTCCCGATAATGCCGCCAACCCATAAATCACACCAAACAGTCACTCTTTGTGGGTGCATCGTTTTTTCGACAATCACTCTTGGATTATCATTCGTCCAAATGCGGCAATTCTGCTTATTGACAAATCGACTGAGATGAAAGTGTGCCTCATCACTAAAGATGAGTTTCTTTGAAAATTGAGGTACCACAATATCGCGAACAGCAGCTATATTTTATGCAGAATGAGCTGTACAAGCACTGGTGTGTTCACATCTCCTAAATTTCTGCACGGTTTTTCCGATTGTACGCACATTTGGACGATTAAATTGACCGAAAAAATCACGAAGTGCACGATATGCATTTTGATTTGAACACACATTTTCATAATAAGCCTGAATAACTTTAATGCGGTGCTCGATTGTGTATAGTCGTATTTCCATTGTTCAAATTAAATTACTCTGAAATTGAGAAGAGTCAAATGAAATGCAGGAAAATCGTGACCTTTAGGCGTGGTTCACATTCAACATCGGCCCTTAAAATGTAATCTCCTGATGTATCATAACGTCATTAACATGTACACCGAAAGCTTTCTGAGACAATATGTGAGAATGTGTCACTGAACTGCACTGTGTGGATTTGAAAGGACCAAAATTTGTCGATATTGTGCGATCGATTTTTCGATAACTGAGTGTAATGAGTAGTGTAGCGGCTACGAAGCAGCTATTTGTCCCCCAGCTAAACAACTTGATTATTTTTTATTTGATATTCTTTAATCAAAATTAGTGATCACAGTAAATTGGGATTGTAATAAAAAATCCTTCTTTTTTTTATAGTGGAAAAAAAATCCTGATCTAAAATGGGATGTACATACATATGTACAAAAAAAAACTATAATTATAGACTTCCACAAAAATCAATAAATTAATATTTCATGGAATAGTTTCATAAATAACGAGCTTATAATCAGTTGCCGAAAACAAGTTTCATTTTGATAATTACAGAACATGTTTTTTTAAATCTCTTTTGTGGTTGCAATTACGTTAGTTAGGGCCTTTTTACATAAGATTTGCAATATGCACGGGTGTGTTTTTAAATTTATATATATACATAGTATGTGTTGGTAAGTAGTGTATTTTTAATTTTAATTTGAAACAAAAAGTGATAATCTGTCATTCTCTTAAATAGTAGAGATCACTCAGTGGAACCGTTTTCTTTTTCTTCCCTCACATCAAACGAACAACAGGTAAAATTAGGTTTATGTAAAAAATTATTACCACCACACAATTGTTGTTGTCTATCCACAAATCGCGCCATTTTAAAATATAAATTTTGAAACCCTTATTTCCTTTTTACACCTTCAAAAAAAATGAAAAATAAAATTTCCACCTTTTTGGGGGAAGAAATACCACCATACACTTTTAGTTCCCGTATTAATTTACTAGTATTCGAAAGCTGTAGCAACCAATCACCATCATTGTCATCCCCATCAAAAGCTTCGTCAGTCGTTATAATGTTAATATGATTGTCGCTACAGTTTTGTGATTTTGCTGTTTTAACATATTTTGCTTAAGGTTTTGTTGGTTAATATGTTGTTGTTATTGTTGCGCTGTATCCTGTTTGTACTGTTCGCCAGACAACAGTATTTGTGTACGTTTGCTGCCATGTTCTGTGTATTTTTTTTTTTTTTTTTTTGTCTAGCAGTCTTTTACTAATTTCCTGTAATTTTGCACGCATTTCTTAATTTTTATTTTGTTTTTCTTGCATTTTTGTTTTTTACCTTTAAAAAATTTATATGACATGAAAAACACTGTTGTATATTCCTTATTTTTCCAGCAATCAATAAACTCTTCCTCCTTTTCCTATCCTGTGTTGCTAAGGTGTTCGCGTGTTTAAAAGGGTGGTCCAATCAAAAGGCACGATGTTAATTGTAAAAAAAGTAAAACAAAAAGTTTTCAAAGAATTATCTTAATATGATAATTATGTGTGAAACAAAATATCGGCCATATATGTTCGCTACCGCCATCCATCCGATGGTGCATATTTATTTTTTGACTCTTACATTTTTTTTTTTTATTGGACCAGTACTCAGGGGATGACCCCTACATATGCAATGCATTGTACCAGAACTAGGAAAATAGGTTGTGAGAAGGGGGAAAGCGGGAGTAGTGTTTGTGAACATTTGACTTGAATTTTCCAACGTTATAACAGACAGGAAACACTTCTGCAGGCAACTTGTTCCACAGCAGTGCATTGTACTAGGGTACTAGGAAAATAGGTTATGTGGATGAGGAAAGAGGGAGTAGTGCTTTTGGGCGTTTGACTTGAGTCTCCCAGCGCTATACGTAACAGGCAACACGTCCGCAGGCAACTTGTTTCACAGATGAGGCGTACGGCTGAATAAGGAATAGTCTATGTAATGCGCTGTACAATTCACTGGGCAATAGATCAGATGATGAGCTCGAGACGATGTACATGTAATATGTAAAAATATGTGACTTTCGGGAACAAGATCCTTAATCTCAGCAGAGCAAAATGCATTATAGAATCGATAAAATAGAGAAACGCACCCCACACTGGCTCCAGTCAGTCAGTAGAGTTGGATACCCTATTGTCACCGATAAACTTCTTGCTCTCTCACTCACTCTCTCTCTTGCACTCGATCGAGTTACTTCAAAATAAACCGGTCCAATAACACTGAGACATAATTGGGGTTCAATGTCGTTAATATGCCGAATTATTTCATCTTTTAGACCTTGAATAGTTCTTGGCTTATTAACGTACACGTTTTCTTTGAAATATCCCTAAAGAAAGTAGTAATGTCGTCGTACGCGTACTGATTTAGTGTTAACTGAACCAGTGGACACAAATTTATCCACCTCACTGCAAGTCTAGCGAAAATGCTGTCCAATTAATTTTCAAATTTCTGGAAATTATTCGCTAATGGCTGAAAAAGAAACTATTGTGATTTCTTGAGCACCATGAAAACTATTGTGATTTGTTGAGCACCACGAAATCACAATCGAAATTTTGGAATCACAAGTAGTGATCATATTTTTGGCTTATGGAAAATGAAGATGCTTCAATGCATAATGTTACAATATTAAGCAAATTGCTTTCTAAAACATTTCTTGCCACTGTATGTACTCTCATGCATACATATGTATTTACATATTTATCTTTTATAATTACCCCCATATACCAAAATATTGTGAAATGTTTCCAACAAAAATTTCTTTCGATGATTTATATTCTTTTTAAATTATATACATATCGCCACTGGAATGCAAAAGAGTGCAAGAACAAAAAAAAAACTTCAAATTTAGTTTTCAATGCCTTCTGATGCAGCGCATTACTGCACTCATCTTCACAAATTTTTATCTTTTGCAAATAACGATAAAAAAATTCATGTTGGTTATTTGTGACACTTTTCATTGTATTAAGTTTTTATTTCTCCCGTAAAATTTTTGAATATGATGATAATAGGCTCTTTTGTATTTTAGCTGACGATATCGAAAATTATTTGTCATTTTTCTTCCAGTTACAATTACATTTGATGTATGTACGTATGAACAACTTTATAGCATTTTAATGAGTTCTAAATAATTAATTTAATAATTATGACAAATCATCATTTGACTGTTTCCTCGCTGCTCCCATTACGAGGGCAGATTGATATTGAAAGTAACTAAGTAGGCAAAAAACATTTTTTTTTTTTTTTCAAAAACCATTTATTTCTGAACGTAGTCTCCTTTTACACTTAGTACGACGTAACTTCAACTTTTTTATACCATCTGAATAATACGATTTCGGGAATCCCTCAAAATACGCGTTTGTTTCGGTAATCACTTCTTCGTTTGAGATTAGTATTTTTTCTCCGAAGCATTTTTTCAAGTTTGGAAACTGGAAACAGTCACTTGGAGTTAAGCCTGGGCTATAAGGTAGATGATAGACTAATTTGAAGTGTATTTCATGTAGTTTTAGCAGCGTATCTAATGCTATGTGAACCCCTACGTTGATTTGAAGAAAGAGCACTTTTTTTTGTTATTTAAATGTGGTCGTTTTTTTAGTTGCATCAATCAATTGATCCAATAATGCACGATAAAACTTTCCCGTGATTGTAGATCCTTTTTCAAGATAATCGATGGGCAATATTCCGTGTGCATCCTAAAATACAGCGGCGATAACCTTGCCAGCCGATTTCACTGTCTTCGCATTCTTCGGAGCAATTCCGTCCATTGTTTCGATTGATTTTTCGATTCAGGTGTACCCACGATTCATCATCGACAGTTATTAATCGACGCCTAAAATCAACAGGATTACACTTTATCATATCCAAACACCGCTGTGAAGTGGTCTGCCGAACTCGTCTTGCCTATAGCTTTTTCAAATACAAATGTTCATGCAAAGTATTGAACACACGATCATATGATATGTTTACAATTTCAACAATCTCACGCAACTATAATTGGCGATCATAATGATAACGAGAATTTTCTTAATATTTTCTTCAGTAACCACCTCTTTTGGCTTTGCTGTATTGTTGCAGTGCTTGTTCGGCCGCGTTGAAGTGCTCTGTCGAACTCTTTTTTGTTCGACACTGAGCAAACGCGGCACTCATCTTGTCGATGGCTTTTTCATGCAAATTATTTATCATTTCAACAATCTCAGGTAACTTGACTCGGCGATCATTCATAACGATATCGAGGATTTTCTTGATATTTTCTTCAGTAACCACTTCTTTTGGCTTTCTTGCTGATGGTATTGTTGCAGTGCTTTTTCGGCCGCGTTTAAATTCAGCAATCCAATATTTTACCATATAATCTGATGGAGTAGACTCACCCTAATGTTTATCGAGCTTTTCTTTTGCCTCTTTTGCTGCCTTCCCTTCTAAAGAATGGTGTTTAATCACTTCACGAAATTCACTTTTTTCCATTTTTCTAGAAACACAAAAGTTGCCATCTAGCGCTAGGTAGCTTCAAATATCAATCTGCCCTCGTTAGTTCTTCGGCTTACAAGTTTGTAATGGCAGCTGCAACTACAAAGCAAAATTATGACAAGCATAATCTAGATACAAATATATGTATGTACATACAAACATGTCTATTTAAGAAAAACATATTTAATGCAATTGAAATCGACTCTGTTAACGACTTTAGCAAACTTTTTTATAGTTCCCGTCACTCATAGAGAAATAAGTCACGTTCGTAATGAATCATGCATGCATGTACACGTACATCCAAATATACATATGCACATTATGTTACAAACTTCAGGCATATAAAATACTTAACATTTTTTTTCTAAAACGACTTCAATTACTTAATGAAATGTCACTTAAAATGCAACATATAGACAAGTTCGAATTAATATTTTTTATTCTAAATCATTTTATTTACATCAAGTTTAGCTGGAGGGAAGAACAGTAGAGTTTTACTACCAGCATGATTTGATAAACTTATACATACATATGTATGTATATATGTATGAATGTATGATGAACATATAACCATCCCAGTTGACCATGTATTCGCAGTAAAACATTTTGGTTTAATTTTAAAACCAAGCTGGTGTTTATATAAAATAATGACAAAAAAGTATTAAACTTAAAAATTTTTTAGGTTTAATACTTTTTTTATGTTTAATACCAAGGCGAATTCATAACAGGTGAAATTGACAGCGCAGCTGATAATTTTTTTTAATTTTAATCTGTTTCAGATGTCAATGGCATAATTAAAACAAATTTGAAAAAAAAAAGAATTCAAACAATTTTTTTTAAACTATGTATTGTATCTTGAGCGCCAGATATGATCCAGAATCCTCCCCCAATATGGCTGGCCATTTTCACCTTTTCATGCTTGGTTATCTGAGACTTCAAGTTTCACTAAATAATTACAAGTTTCAGGAAATATTTAAGTTTTTCTTTTATTGTATTTTTTTTAAGAAATTTGAAAAAAAAAAAATTTAAACAATGTTTTAAATTATGTATTGTATTTGAGCACCAGCTATCATCCAAAATCCTCCCCAATGTGGCTGACCATTTTCACCTGTCAAAGCTCTATGATCTGAGACTTTAATTTTCATGAAATAATTAAAAATTTCACGAAATAATTAAAATTTTCTCATGTAAATTTTTTTTTATTATATTTTTTCTGAATTCTTTTTTGTTTATATTTTTCTCTTGACATTTGAACAAGATTTATTTTTTATAGTGTAGTATTTATTGCTCTTGCATATACCTGAGGCCAAATTCCGCAACGATGAATTTTGAAATGTTCACCAATTTCAGTGTTCACTTTTGATTTTTGAGCCCGCAATGGTGAGAATGAATAATTTTGACATTTAAAGTGTACACTTAATAATAATTTTTTCACTCAAAAATCTTCGGTGAATTTTAGTTTTTTGTAAAATATTTTGAACTTGAAAAAAATAAACAAAAGGATTATGTATGTAAATTAAAATTATCTATTCAACAACTTATGTGACACAGTTAATTTGAAAAATCAGCATATCATTCAGCCTGAGGAAACACATTCTGCGCAATAAAATTCATTGATTTTTACGGAATCGCTTTTTAATAAAAAGTGAACACTGTATCTGTCAGTGAATTTTATTTTGAATGTTCACTGGTAAAAAAAATTCATAGTTGCGGAATCTGGCCCCTGTAGTGCGATTCTCTAACTTTTAACGATTCGATAATCGCAACTTTTGTCATCAAATTTCATCGCTTGCACTAACGATTGAGTGATTCTGTAACTTAATTCTAATGATGGTAAACAGCTGTGTTTTTCTGTTCATTCATATAAACGACACGTGGCATCTCTGCCAGAAAAAAGCGAAAACCACAAAGAAGAAAAGAAAAAACAATAAATTTTTCCATAACAATATGTATACATATTGATTTTTACTTGTTGTGAGTTTAGTTTAGGTTAGTTTAGTGACAATAAATATTATTTAATTTGTAATAAGGTAAGTAAAATAAAATATGTGTCCATATGTTTCATTTATTTGTTTATATGTAATAATTTCTATATGTTCAGAATGACCACAACTAAGACTGGTGATAATCAATATAACTTTTTAAATTCATTAATTGTCAACTCAAAGGAATTGTCCAACTCCCGATAAACACACTGATTATCCCTTGAAGCGTTCAAACTTGTTTCATCCCTTGCAAGTCCGAATGACAAACGTTCAATAGCTCTTTCAACACAAAATACACATTACCGGTTAAAAAATTGTACTGAAATTTTTGTTTTTGAAAATGTATTTAATAAATATTTTATGTACTTGATAAATATTTTTATGTATTAAAAATCAGATTATTAGCATTTTATTTCATGGAAGCACAATTTAAAAAAATACTGTTTAACGATTAAATAAACAGCAAGAAAATTTTTGTCTTTAAGATATCGACAATCGGCAGTAAAATTAACAGCTGATTTTGATCGACTACGAATATCGTTAAAAAAATGTTACAGAATAGCAAATACGATAAAATATCATAATAATTATTTTAATGATTCGATTATCGTTATATAAGTTACAGAATCGCACTACTGGTATGAATTTGCCCTGTTTAATACTTTTTCAGTTTTAAATTTAAACAATTTTGGAATAAACTTCATTTTAATACCAAATTTGTTTATAATGTAAATCATTAAGTTTTAAAACTAAAAAAAATCATGAAAGACATATTGATGACAGTTCAAACAAATCGTTGACCTAATTTTCGCTCAGATTCGGTCACTATATCGGCAGAATTAGGAGCAATTCTGATGATTTTTATTTTCTCATACGTAGATACAAGACGATGAAACCCTTCTATTAAAATTTTTTCCATATCCCTCGGGATCCTTGATGTAATTGTCGAAGGCTTTGTCCAAATTTTTTAGCTATTGCGTGTTTAGAATATCCTTTAGAACGAATAAATATGGATTTTAGTTTTTTTCCGATAGAATTAAAATTTTTTATTTTGTCATTTTCACTCGTAAAGTGATTAAGATGTAATAACTTGTAATAAAGGCCCAATCAGACTATTATACAAGTATAAATACTTTCATTAGATTTTGTGAGATAAAAGTATAAACACATTTCTTGTGACTGTCAAAAAGTCTAACGTAAATTAGATTTTGCATTCACACCATCACACTTAATATAAACCAACATAGATGTGCCATCATAAAACTTTTCACGGCGGCAGGTGCGATATTCGTCGTAGGCGATAGACGTGCCAGCGCGTGAAATTCTTCAACAGTTAAAATAATAATTATGTATAACACATCCAAATTCAATAGCACAAACATATTTTATGTTCTAAATATAGCATGAGCAAAATACATTTATAAATGTTAGCTAAATTCCAAATTGCGATCTTTTTTATAACGACAAAAAATACTATCAGTGACGGCATTCCAACGGCTACGAAATAGCCGACTACTCAATTTTTAATTAGCTGGTTTCCTAAAAAACACAACCCTGATCCAATGAAAAGTATTATCGTTTTGAAAAGTTTCAAAAAACAACAAAGTCGTATGAGATGTCAAATTTTTATCGTATTATTTTTGGTATGTATGACGGATTACATTCAGACTATCAGACTTGCACGTATTATTTGAATTTTTGAGAAGTATTAATACAAAGTATAATAGTCTGAACTGGGCTTAAGCAATCACTCCGTACTTACATCACTTTGAAAATAATTTTAAAAAAATAATAAAAAAATAAATCAAATTTTTTACTTTTGTTAAAAAAAAGTTCTTTAGTTAAGAAACCACTTTTGTCATGAATTTTTTATATCTCAAGATTCCATTTTTATACTAAAATTCTGCAATCGATTAAAAATTGCAATCTTTTGCAGGCTTCTGAATATGGATTTTTTAGTGCCTTTAAAGGGCGTTTCAGACTATCACACAAGTCTTAAGATTTTGATTGGATTTTGTGGGACAAAAATCTAATGATATTTGTTGCGACTGTCAAAAAATCTTAAGTGCCATTACATTTTGTTTTCACACCATCACACCTAAAGTAAAAGAAGAAATATGATTTGAAAATAAACCGCCGTCTGGTTTTAATATTTTTATTATTTGCTTTTGTAAAAAATGCAACCCTGATCCAATGAAAAATCTTATTGTTTAAACAAATTTCTAAAAATGGTGAAGTGTTATGGGATGTCAATTCTCTTATCGTATTATTTCTCATTTTCATAACGCTTTACATTCACACTATCACACTTACACGTATTATTTCAATTTTTGACAAGTCTTTATACAAAGTGTGATAGTCTGAAGTGCCCTTAAATAAGTGAATCGGAGTGTATGTATATATGTATGCACATATGTATGTATGTATACACATATGTATGTACGAGTATATATGAAACTTTTTAGATTTTCATAATTCTATTGCCCAAAAGTAATTAAAGTTAATGCTGCATTATTATTATTTTTTTTCTTACTTTCTGTTCGCCCGCATTATAATTATTCCTAAGCATTTAATTGTTTTCCCTCTACTCATTACAAAGACTTTTCTTTACCCTGCAGACAAGATAGCAACAATATTCTACATCCATCTATAAAGTACTTAAGCAATGAGTTCATGATTGCAAAAAATATTAAAAGTTATTGAACTGTGCATATTTCTACCGATAACAATAAATTAATTGCACAGAAGGATCAATATTGCAATAGATTTAAATTGAGAAAAAAGGTCGAACACCCAAATGTGGATTTATTTTACCATTTGATACACAATTAAATATAACAGAATTTTTGTACACAGATTCTAAATAGTTCACATTAATTAAAACAAATATTTGTATAAGTAAAAGGTACTGGTATGCGAGGGTAGTTTGAAAAATGTAAAGTAAAAAATATATACTCATATTTAAAACTTTTCTTATATTTGATATTTAATTAAATGATCTTGTTTGAGTAAATATTTCCTATTTTTGCAGCTAAAGATCGTTTTATTTAACAGTATTTATTTTCAATATTTCGATAACAATTTGTTATCATCGTTGAAAATTTTTTTAATAACATATTAATTTTCCTGACCATGATAAGAAATTGTTATCGAAATATTGAAAATAAATAGTGTTAAATTTTTTATATAAAATAAAACGATTTTTAGCTGCAAAAATAAGAAATATTTTTTTTTGTAAATTTAACAAATGCCTTTTTCTGTGATAGCACAAACTAAATTAAAGGGTGTGCTCATACAAGAAAGTAAGAGCAAATTTTCACGATGATTTAAAGACATATCTAAAAGGCATGTCTATTCTGTTGTACTGAAAATTTTTTCTGTTTTTCAAGTATTTTTTCGCTAATTTCTTTTTGACTCGTTTGTTATTTTTTAAATTATTTTATTTTCATTCGGCTGGCAAGGTAACCACATCGATACCACCAAAAGGGTAAAAAGAGATAAACGACTATTTTTAACGACAACAATTTAAAATCGTCATGACTTAAAACTCATCGTAAAGATGTAACATGATGATTATAAAAAAGGCATGGCTTTAAATCACCGTATAAATAAGCCTTAAGTTAACCGTTTTGCTTTTAATTTATGAATTTTTTCTAGTACCGGCCTGCCGGTCATGTATAGTTTTATTTTAACTAATTAACTTTAAATGCTGTTATGATAGAGTGACTTTATGTCACAGGAAATTTTTGTTAACGGCTATGCAGCTGAAATTAGAAAAAAACGAAGTGTAGTTCTATAGTAGCAGTAGCTATCATTTAAAAGAAGGGTTTTTTCACAATTATTAATTATTTATTTAACTATACAACTGAAAAATAAATTTGCAAAGTATTATATGCACAGCATGGGCGGAGTAACGAAGAATTTACGAATGCGGATTCATTATTCAAGCTACCTAAGTAGGAAAACATTTTTTTCAAAAACCATTTATTTCTTCGCATAGTCTCCTATTAGTTCTATACACTTAATAAGACGATATTCCAAGTTTTTTATACCATCTGAATAATACGATTTTGAGAACCCTTCAGAATACGCGTTAGTTTCGGTAAGAAACTTCTCCATTTGAGATGAATATTTTTCCTGCGAGACATTTAGTTTGGAAACAGGAAAAAGTCACTAGAAGCTAAATCTGGACTATAAGATGGATGATCAACCAATTCGAAGTGTATTTCACATAATTTTAGCAGCGTATCTAATGCTGTGTGAACCAGTGCGTTGTCTTGAAGAAATATCACTAGTTTCTTCTTTAAATGTAGAAGTTTTTTCTGGATTGCATCAACCAATTGATCCAATAATACACGATACTACTTTCCTGTCATTGTCGATCCTCTTTAAAGATAATCGATGAGCAGTTTTCCGTGTTTATCCCAAAATGCAGTGACATTTTTTTATCTTGGACCAGTACTCGGGTATAACCCCTACATATGCAATGCATTGTACTGAAACTAGGAAAATAGATTGTGAGAAGGAGGACCTTACTAGCCGATTTCACTGTCTTCGCCTTTTTCGGGGCACTTCCACCTGATTCCACCCATTGGTTGGATTGATATTTGGTATCAGGTGTGTAGTGGTGGACACAAGCTTCATCAGCAGTTATTGCAATATTTCGTATACGTTTCATCAACAGTTAAACAGGATTACGGTCTATCGAACTAGTTTTGGTTCGATACTGAGCAAACGCGGCACCCATCTTACCGATAGATTTTTCAAAAAATATTTACCATCTCAACAATCTTACGTAACTCGACTCGGCAATCATTCATAACGATATCGTGGACTTTCTTGATATTTTCTTCAGTAACCACCTCTTTTGGCCTTCCAGTTGATGGTATTGTTGCAGTGCTTGTTCGGCTGCGTTTAAATTCAGCAATCCAATATTTTACCACGTAATCTGACGGACCGAACTCGCCGTAATATTTATCGAGCTTTTCTTTTGTCTCTTTTGCCGTTTTCCTTTTCAAATAAGAGTGTTTAATCACTGTACAAAATTCCATTTTCCAAGAAACACAAAAGTTGCTTAATTCAAACGACTACAACAAATAAACTAATCCATGAATTTGTGTGAAATTTTAACAGCTGACGTTTGACAGATCGCAATTAAAAAAAATTGGTTTGTGCTTCCATCTAGCGCTTGGTAGCTTCAATATTGATCCGCCTTCATATGTCCAAGATGGTATTACTAGAATATTCGTAGCGACGCTGTGACTAACTATAAAAACCTACGTCTTGACATAGGACGTATCAGCTTGGTTAAGAAAGAATACATTTCATTAATTTGTAGTGTGGAAAGTGTTGGACTAAATTTTGATAATCTGAGCAGTGTCAAAGTATATACACTGGTCACTGATCAGTTTTAATTTATTTAATTCCAACATTTTTAATGCTGTAATAGAGCTTGTTTCAGTCTTTCGTGTTTTTATCGTTAACATTTCGCGAACACTACTTCCTCCTTCCTCCTCATAATACCCTGTTTTCCTAGTTCCAGTACAATGCGCAGCATATGCAGGGGCCATCCCCTGAGTACTGGTCCCAGATAAAAAAAAAAATACCTCAAAAAACTGTAAACCAGTGCGAGCGAGACACAAAACACAACGAAGGCCAAACAACAACAAGCCTGACCGCACTTAAGAAATAATTACGATGAGGCCGGAACTGTTTTCCAACGTAGAGCTGCTTTACGACTCTTTTCACAATTTTGTTTTCTTAAATTACTTTAAAATTAAACACTCATAATAAACTGAGTAAAGTTTAAGGTTTAAAATAAAATACTGTAAAAGTTTTCACAAGCAGACACTCGCCACCGCGAAAATTTTTGTCCGTTGTATGAAGACATCGATTAATAATAAAATTTTATATGCGAATTACCTCTTCATGTTTGTCATCTGACAAGTAGATAGTCTGATTCCCAACAATAAGTTTGAGTTGGTTTTTGCTATAGAACCGTTTCTTATCGACAAAGCGAGATGGGATAATGAAATATCGTCCCTCCCAATCTTCCTCAGACTTTCAAAAATAAAACTTTTACAGTGCGGTGACTAATAAATTCACCCCATATTAGTTCTTTAGCGTCATGACGCATGCAAATCTAAATATTTCGAGTTAGCGAAACAGGTAAAATAAAAATGAAGAACTTGCGGCAAGCGGATTAGAGAAATATTTAGGGGTTTGATAATTAGAGTTGAGTGGACTGTAGGTTTGCCCCTAAACTAGATTGCCGACCGCTTTTCTTAATATATTAGGACGACGTTTAGAAAGTTAAATCCTTGTGGAAGAACAAAGCGTAGTCTTTCAACTTTTATGTGTGGCTTTATTGCCGCTTCGTTCTTAAGTGTGTACATACATTTCGTTTTTCTTTAAGTACTCTCTTTTTTTTAATAATAATAATTCACAATAAACTAGACTAATTATTCGTTACTTCATGTTATGACAAAATTGTGTTATAAGATACAGTACTTTAATAATATTGTAACTTCATAGTATATAATTCAATATTTTATGTTGAAATGCATAAGCTAACTAAGCTTTAGTTCAAAATTCATACTTGAAAATATTTTTTGTTTGAAATATTTATATTTTAATCAAAAAATATAAAATTCTCTAGCAAAATACTTTGTGTATAGACTTCGTACTCAACATAAACCTGGCAACAATTCAATTGTGTATTTTGTACACTTCTTTTTGTTCCTTATCATTTCATGCAGTTCCTTCCCTGGCTCACACACACATACATACTCGTACTGCGTTACTGCACATCAATGCTCATTACATTTTTTTTTTGTTTCTGTTCAGATTCTGTCGAAATGCAGTTGTGTGGAGTCACATACTCATGTGTGTGTAGTGCTGACAACTTTGCGTTGCCGATTTTTTATTTCTGTTTCAGTTTTGTTTCTCTTGTTTATACGTATATACATACGTACATACTTACGTAGTTAATACACTTCCGGTTTTTAGGGTATATTAAAAAACACAAACACGGAGTTAAAATAAAGAAAAAACAAGAAGAAAAACTATAGGTTATGAACTCGTTAAATGTTTGGTTCCATCATGTTGTTGTTTGTTATATTTTGAGACACATAATGAGCGTAACCTCATTTCAAGTACATCATACAGTGAGTGAGTGAGTGCATCATTATGAACAAAGAGAAAAGAACTCGTTATACACTTACCAAAACATAGAGACACTTACATGCATACATACATATACATACATACACTCCTTTGAACATGGATGCGTTACTTACTCATGAATTTCTACTTTAATTTTTGTTTTTTGTATTAAAAGAAGTTTTTTTCAAAGAAATTAAAGAATTAAACTATTTCAGCTCTTAAAATAAGAGTGCATTATAATTAAAAATTGTCGACATTTAGGAGTATGTATAATAAAATTTACTTCTACTGTTGGTTTACAACAAGGGGATATAGGCGGAATGGTAGCATTCCCGCCTAAAAGCTGTAAAAATGTTAAAATTAATTTTTGGAATTTTTTTTATATTATTTTTATGTTTTATTAAAAATTCTTATTGAATGGTTCAAAAAAATATTTTTTTTTTTGGGGATTTTTTATGTTTTTTGGTGTTACCGCCTCATTTGGACATATACTGCGTTCTGCATCATCGGTGTCTCTACGACGACGTTGGAAGTCAGCAAACCAACACTTTTCAAGCTATTGCTTCGCTTGAACGGTATTTTTTCCCATCAAGAAGCAGCGTAAAATTAAAACACGAAATTGTTTTGTAATCATTACCTTGTAGTGTGGAAGGTGTTGGACTAAATTTTGCTAATCTGAGCAGTGTCGAAGGTATATACCATGGGCACTGATCAGTTTTAATTAATTTCATTCCAACATTTTAAATGCTGCAATAGAGTTTGTTTCAGTCTTTCGTGTTGTTATCGTTAACATTTCGCGAACACTACTCCCTCTTTCCTCCTCATCATACCCTATTTTCCTAGTTCCAGTACAATGCGCTGCATATGTAGGGGTCATCCCCTGAGTACTGGTCCCAGATAAAAAAAAAAATATCAAAAGTAGCGTGACTCTTAGCACAATAACTCACAAAGTAATGAATATAATATCATTAAATTTTAACAGCAGTCTTGTGAAGATTAGTACTAACTGAAAAAAGTGACTGCAATAAAACTAGCGTCATCTATGTGTTAGGCCCGGGACTTTTCAGCCCATAGTAAGAAAGACAGTAAGAGGTCTTGAAGTAAGACCACTTGTTTCTTCTTTAAATGTGGACGTTTTTTCTTGATGGCTTCAATCAATTGATCCAATAATGCAGGATAATACTTTCCTGTGATTGTGGATCTTTTTTTCAAACTAACCCATGACCAATATTCCGTGTGCATCCCAGAATACAGTGGCCGTAACATTGCCAGCCGATTTCACTGTCTTCGACTTCTTCGGAGCAGCTTCCACCCAATATGTCGATTTCTTTTTGGTGTGTAGTGGTGGACCCACATTTTATCAACAGTTATAAATTGACGCCAAAAATCAACAGGATTGCGCTTTATCATGTCCAAACAACGCTGTGAAGTGGTCTGCCGAACTCGTCTTGCCGATAGCTTTTTCATTTGCAAATGTTCATGCAAAGTATTGAACACACGTTCATATGGTATGTTTACAATTTCAACAATCTCACGCAACTAAAATCGGCGATTATAACGATATCGAGGATTTTCTTGATATTTTCTTCAGTAACCACCTCATTTGGCCTTCCTGTTGATGGTATTGTTGCTGTGCTTGTTCGTCCGCGTTTAAATTCAGCAATACAAGATTTTACCGTGTAATATGGCGGAGCAGACTCACCGTAATGTTTATCGAGCTTTTCTTTTGTCTCTTTCGCCGTTTTCCCTTGCAAATAATAGTGTTTAATGACTGCACGAAATTCACTTTTTTCATTTTTCAAGAAAGACAAAATTTACTTACTTCAAATGACTACAACAAATAATAAAATTATAAAATTCATCGATAATAAAATAATAAAATTCATCGATTTGTATGAATTTGAGTGAAATTTTAACAGCTGACATTGGCAGATCGCTATTTTAAAAAAGCAAAGTTGTGCTTGTGCTGCCAACTAGCACTAGATAGCTTCAATATCAATCCGCCCTCATCAGCGTTGTCAACTTTGAAATTTCAAAACGCACCAAAATGGGGAAAAAAGCGCGTTTTTTCAACGAAAACGCACCGAATTTTGAATTTTTTCCTTTCATTTTCAAAAACAAATTTTGTATTATAAAATTACGTTTTTATATTAAAAACACGATAAGGAAACAGCCTTTTAAACGACTACCTATTATACAATCAAACTGGGTCTGATATCACGGCCTGATAGCATGTCATCAAGCTAGTTCAACAGCTAGAATTCATGTTTGTCAAACTTGGCCTCTAGTACGACTCCGTCAGTTTTATTAAGATAATGTTACATTATTTGCAAATAATTCGTTCAGCTCAAGGTGCTTTTTTTTTTAAATGTTTAATGTATTTTACAATGTTACATTTACAATAATTATAAAGATATTTGATCAAACTTATTATTAAGCAATAACATTTAATTATATTTGCTATCAACCTAAATCAGCTGTGACTTTTACAGCCTATTATCAGGGACCCAAAATACCTGCTTACCGTTGTCAAAATTATATTGCAGGAGCATACAACAATTGCTGTCGTAAGAATTTACGATTATCAGATCACTAAAAGTTACAGAATCGCACTACAAGCTTTGAAAGCTTGATTCAATCAATGGTAATTCTACTAAACACTGTGTACATTTCATATGTGTTTTCGTAAGCGGAGTCTTTAAAAACATTTATTGAAATAAAAGAAAATTTGCCAGAACTATAATGTACTCGTATAGAAGATGAAGTTTACCATAATCAATATTTAATGCAAACGTTTTAGAAAACCTTTATAATTTATTTAATAATTTGGTCATTTCTCAATTACCAAAAGCGTAACAAAATCAGAGACTGTATTTATCGCAATATTTAGCGAATTTGGCTTGATCGATTAATAGAAAAACACTCCCTAAAAGCAGAAAATTTTATAAATCGAAATGTTTATTTTTCTTTTGACGGTGTATATAATATACAAGACAAGTCTTACGGTACGTTTTTCACGCAATATGACACGTAAAAGTTTTGGGCACTTGATTATAAACTTTTTTACATTGAAATAAAAAGTTGAGTTGAATTTGATTTTGTGCCAACGAAATTTCAAAAACGCACCGAAAATGTAAAAAAAAGCGCACCCCGCACCGACTAAAGAATTTTTCGCACAAATAATTTTAAAAAGCACCAAAAACGGTGCGAAACGCACCGAGTTGACAACGCTGGCCAACTATGGGCACATAGTTTTTCCTCCACTATGGCAACCCTCTATTACATACTCTAGTTAAGAAGGCGCCTTTAAACCAAATAAGCCATTTGGAAATATAACGAATAAAACGGTTTTAAACAAAATTACTACTAAAAAATATCCAACTCATAAATTTCCTTAATAAGACCCTGAGGTTTTTTGTTTTTCCTATTTGCAAAACTCAACAAAGCATCGGCAAAAAAAGCGAAAAAAAACAAATTGTAGAAAAAGAACAAGAAGGAAAAAATAAGCAAATTACGGTAGGTAACTCCCCAACCATTAGTTAAATTGCATATTTCTTTCTATGGATGCAGCTGTTTTCGCAGCAGGCTTATTCATCTTTTGCGTTTCCCTTTTTATGGTTTTTCTGCTGTTTTGCAAAAATCGAGTACTTGCAGTTGTAGTGTGAGTACTTTGCAAGTACAATAATGTTTTTATATTTAAGAGCGAACACAAAGTACATACTCTCATAACTCATGAATTTTCCTGAAAGATGCAATGAACTAAAAGGTCATTAACGTTGTTATTGTTTTCAAAGTTTAAGGTTTTCCCCTCCACCTCTGACAACAACCAATTCAATCACTGAATAAAAAATTTAACCGCAAAAATTATACAAACAGATCATAATAAAAATAATTGATTTTTGACATAAAACAATTTACCCTAAATAATGAAAATAAAAGCCACAAATTAATTTCCCAACATCAGGATGTTGAAAACGACTGTTTTAAAGTACCAGGGGTTTAAATAAGAAGAAGCACATAAACAGTTCATGGTGAGCTGTTAATCACTTTATAACAAACTTGCACAAAAGTGAAATAAAAATTATATAAAATAAAACAACAAACACTTGACCACACACAAATATAAAATTGCACTTGAATTTAGCGCAAGGATTTACACATGAGGGTGTTTTCTTTCATGTGTAAAAGGATTTCTTAAACTTCGAAAAATGTTTATAGTGTTATTGTTGGTATTTGTTTTCATTTTTAAACAGTTAACCGATAACACAAATTCTATGCTCACTGTTTTCTTCTAAATTTTCCAGCTAAAGATCTTGATTGATTTTTGTTTTTTATAAAAAAGATTTAAAGGTATTTTATTTTCGATATTTCGATAACAATTTGTTATCATCATTAGGAAAATTAAAATGTTATAAAAATATCGATAATAAAATACCGTTAAACTTTTTTAATAAAAAACAAAAATCAATCAAGATCTTTAGCTGGAAAATTTAGAAGAAAACAATGTAAACAAGATCAAATACTATTTAATTTTATGCTCACTTTCAAAATTGTGTTTTATTTTACATTATAAATCAAACCTGACGATAAATCAACCTACATAACTATGAAATTATGCTGCCGATTTGCCTTAAACCGTTTTCATTAGCAAGGTAATAATGAGACAGCTTTTGACAACTAATGCGGGACAATTGAAAAACTTCGAGTTAGGGTCTTTTTACAAGAGAAAAACGAAATGTAGATACATATTGTTAAGAATATTTTTGTCACATCTAACCCAGTGTCAACAGAGCGTTGGAAAGGTGATTTACCAACAAAATACGCGCAAGAAGCAACTTTTCGTGTAGCACTGGCTGGACCTAAGTAAAAAAAATTTTTTCAATATTAATTAATTTTTTTCTATATTAATTAATTCATTTTTAGTTTTAAGATTTGCACACTTATTGTTAGTTCTTTTAGAAGATACAATAAATAATTAAATTGTTAAAAAAAAAGTCTAACCCAGTGTGCAGCTGTTGATCTGCTTGTTATAAATGTACAACACATTCACACAAACAAGATAAAACTAAAAACATAATACGCAAACAAACAAACATACATACATGATTTAACCCAGTTGGCAAAATCGTCCTAGACGACAATGTCTTCGAAGATATATGCACGATTTGCCCTCTTTTCTTTAGATTTTTTTTTTTTTTCTCATTCAATTATTTATTGAATCTTCACAAAGTGAACTAACAATAAGTATTAAAATCTTAATACTAAATACATAAAATTAATTAAGTCCAGCCAATGCTGGACAAAAATGTTTTATTTTGCACGGTCAATATCGGTAAAATCACCTATTTAACGTTCTGATGGTGGCAAGGGTGTCCCTCCTTCTCAACCGAGAGTGGCCTTCGAAATTAAGTATTGATATTACCTTGTCGCGTATTTTGAAAATTCGTCTTTTACAAGAGGAACACACAGATCCTTGTGGATTCGTGAGTTTCTTACGTACCATGGAGCTGCAGTAATCGTTCGAAGAATTTGATTTTGTCGCCTTTGAATTTTTCAATGTTAGAAGTTGAGGCGGTGCCCCATAATTGAATTCCATAGCCCCATATAGGCTTTAGAATTGCGTTGTATAACAAAAGTTTACAATCCAACTTCAATGTTGAATTTCTGCTCATAAGCCAATTTTGTTGCGCTGCTTTTAATTTCAACTGAATGACTTTCGCATCAATGTGATACTTCCACGTTAACCTACGGTCGAGATGAATACCAAGGTACCTGACTTCATTTTGCTGCGGAATAGGTGAATTGTTAATTTGGATAGCTGAACATGTTTGTTTACGCAGTGTGAATGTAACGTGAGAACACTTTTGTTCATTAACTTTAATTTTCCAACGTTTTATAACCATATCTCTAATATTGATATATACTCCTGCAAATTTCGTGAAGCTACTTGATGGTTTTCATGTACGCTGCAGAATGCTGTGTCATCCACAAAAGTTGAAGTATGGATTCCGGATCTCGTTGGCATGTCTGAGGCGTAAATCAAATATAAAGTAGATCCTAGAATGCTACCTTGGGGAACTCCTACCTCGATTGGCTGTAAGGGGCTTATAAAGTCGCCTTCTCTGATAACAAACTTCCGGCCGCATAAGTAGCTTTCCAGAAGCTCGTGAGTGTTTGCAGGCAAGTTTAACTTTATTTTGTGCATCAAGCCGTTCTTTAGGTTTTGTAATGCAAAGAGGACCATATGGGCGACAGTGTCTTCAATCTGGTCGCTCATCGGCAAATTGTTGATGTCGGCATTTCAAATAAGCCAATATGAACAAGAATTTATATTTGGGTTTAAATCAGCGACACAATGGGCAACAATGTTTTCAATCTAGTCTTCAAATCGTTCAAGTAAAATATTTCTACAAAAAAAAAAAAAAATTAACGGGACTCCAAAAAACAACAAAAATGTATAAAATTTGAGTATACATTTTTACTCAGTTGAATATTAACAGCACTACGATACATATCGTCAGTTTTTTCTGTGCAGTTTTTGTAGGAAATATGCTCTTATGTACGTACAGTCACTCACATTTAAAGTCGGGCAGACGCATGAAAAAACTTTTAGTCCCAATATTTATAAGCTGGCGGAAGAAAAAGTCGTTTTAATTTTGTTTATTTTATCACAAAAGTTCTTTTATTTAAAAACAACAAAAACAATTTATTCCAAGTTCTGTTATTAAATGTATACGAAGGCTTAACTTAAATAAGGTCACTTTTCAGTGTTACATTTAAAGTCGGGCAATTAATAAAAAATTAGCATTGTGTGAACATAACGCAAAATTAATATTTTGTAGATCCACCTTTTTGGGTTTCAACAGCTTGTAAGCGGCTAGGCAAAGATTCCACTAATTTTTTGCAAACCTCAAGACTTATATTATTCCACTCTTCCTTTAAGGCATTCTTTAGTTGTGGAATTGACGTACACTGCCTGTCCTGCATCCGGCGGCCTAATTCGTCCCACAAATGTTCAATAACATTGAGGTCCGGACTTTGTGCAGGGGTTTTAATAACCTTCGGACAGTTATAGAGCAGGCAATTCTTTACATCATATGCTGAATGTTTAGGATCATTGTCCTGGTAAAATTGGAAATTAGTTTCAATGCCGAGTTTTTTTACGCTTTCTTTTGAATTTTTTCTCAAAATATTTAAATAAACATTCTTATTCATAACACCGTCAATGAAATGCAAATTTCCAACGCCTGAGGCTGCCATGCATCCCCAAACCATAACCGATCCACCACCGTGCTTTACTGTTTTTCTTGAATTCTTGCCTTCCATCTCTTTGTTTTGTTTGCCTCTTCCATCGCACCCAAATAAGTTAAATTTACTTTCGTCAGTAAACAATACCTAAATATTAATAATAAGCCTAATTAAATTTTTATGTTTGTTCCAACTTACGGTACTCCAGAAATCAAAATCTTTGGTCATATATTGACGAGCAAAAACAAGCCGTTCACTTTGGTTTTTCTTACTTATAAGAGGTTTTTTCCGTGCCACTCGGCCCTGAAAGTCATTCTTGCGAAGAAGTATTCTTATTGTTTCTGGGTTTACCTCCGTCCCAGAAGCTTCCTTGACCATTGCTGTCAGTTTTGGAGCAGAAATAAAAGGATTTTTCTTCACCTGTTTTAAAATCATGCTCTCATCTCTGGGTGAAACGGTATATTTCACTTTTTCATTGTACAAAATATTAGGTGCCCGACTTTCAATGTGAGACAGAGAATTTACTTTTTCTCATTTTTTTTATTCTTATGTATTTTATAACGGGACTTAAAATAAAATTTCTATGGTTTTTCTATTAATAAGAGTTTTTATGATAAAACAAAAAAAGTTAAACGCATCATCTTTCATCAAAACATAAATATTAAGATCATAAATTTTCGACAATGATTGCCCGACTTTAAATGTGAGTGACTGTATATTAAAAAAACATATTAAAAAAAAAATGAATTTCTCAATAAATTTAACAAACTTTTTTTTTCAAATTATTATAAATTCATGCAAATTAATTTAAAAAAATAATCCGTATAAAATATATTGATTATTCTTTTCTAAATAATTTTTACACTTTTTTATGACACTTAAAAAATATAAGAGATTTTTGTGTTATTTTAAATATTTTGCCGACAATTTTTTGTGCTATGACACTATTAATAATTTGATAAAAAACTACAAAAAAAAAAAACATTGGAAGCTGAAAACAATTAATTAATTATTTTCATTAAATCACTACCATTCACGACAGTTTAGTGAAGATGTCGTCGGAACAATCGTCAACGAATATGTCGCCTATGCAATCATCGACGATACTGTCTTGGAAATCGTCGCCTACACAATCATTTACAAGGTAGTGTGAATATTGTCGCTTACGTGTTCGTCGACAACATGGTAGAGGAAAATGTAGTGTATATAATCGTCGACGATGTGGTGAGGGATATTGTCGCTTGTGTGGTCTTGCTTAATTTCGTGGCCATTTGTTCGAAAATTTCATCAACGATTTGTTTGAGGTGTCGCCAACATGTCTTCCACGATTTTCTATTGTCTTGCACCCATCGTTTAGGATGTCTTTAAGACATGGCCAACTGGGAAAGTACGTAAAATTCCCAGTAAATCAACTACAATGATGTTGTTGTTTTTCATGTATTCTTGGTATTCGTTTTATTATTGTTTGTTATTGGGACTTGTTTATTGTTCGCAAGCTTTTGTATGAGTGTATGAGCGAAAGAAATACATTTGTACATTATGAACGACTAGAAAATTCATGTCGTTTGTAGAAATTCATAAAGACGTATAAATAGCAGGCAGGTCGGCAGCAAGCAGTCAGTTTATTTCTAAACTTTGTGCAAGACAGTCATAAGTCAGAAAGTAAGCAAATCTAGTGTTTTAGTACACAGTAGTACTAAGTGTAAATAAAGGTGTAAATTCTTTACGCCGCGTCTTCACGTGCCATCGATTTGAACATGACATGAACATAACGTCGGCAGAGCGAATGTAAAAAATAAGTTCATGTTCTTGATGTGGCGTATACGTATGTTCGGATTTACCTTATCAAAGTGTTCAGTTTGGCGCCATTTTGAGTATTTTGGTTCGTGAGGGCCAACTTCATGGCGAACATCGATGCTCAGCCATATGCTCGAGCATCGATGTCAGAGCATGAACGAAACATGGACATGAGCGATCCACATTAGCCATTTGCGATGTTCGACATGATGCTCATACCATGTTCATGGCTAATGGAGACCTCCCAGTTAAATATTGTATAAGGAACACATGTGACTGTCATTATTTCATTATAATTGAAGAATCCGCAAAAGCATTTTTAGAGGCAAAAACGTAACAATATGTACATAACGAGTGATTTTTTTGCTATTATCTTTTTGGCAACACTAGTTTTGACAGCTCACGCACGTTTTGTATCTTGTGTCACTGTCAAACATCTTCAGTTTGGTCTATAATTTAATCATGAATCGTCTTACAAACGAACAACGCTTGCAAATTATTGAATTTTATTACCAAAATGCGTGCTCTGTTAAGAAAGCTCATCGCGCGCTTCTTCCATTTTATGGTCAGTTTAATCGACCTACTGAGGCTTCTATTCGGGCTATTGTAAAAAAATTTCGCACCAACTTATAAGATACAGCTGGTGCAAGAATTGAAGCCAAACGACCTACCACAACGCCAAATTTTTGGTGAATGGGCTCTTGAAAAGTTAGATGAAGATCCACTTTTTTATCGAAGAATTGTGTTCAGCGACGAGGCTCATTTCTGGTTGAATGGATACCTGAACAAGCAAAACTGCCGTATTTGGAGTGAAGAGCAGCCAGAAGCATTGCAAGAGCTACCAATGCATCCACAAAAAACAACCGTTTGGTGCGGATTATGGGCTGGCGGCATCATTGGGCCGTATTTCTTCAAAGATGATGCGAATCACAACGTTACTGTGAATGTTGGGCGCTACCGTGCGATGATAACAAACTTTTTTTTGCCCAAAATGGAAGAGCTTGACTTGCTTGACATGTGGTTTCAACAAGACGGTGCCACATGCCACACAGCACGTGAAACAATGGACCAATTGAGAGTCGAGTTCGGTGAACAGTTTATTTCACGCTTGGGACCAGTCAATTGGCCGCCCAGATCGTGCGATTTAACGCCTCTAGACTATTTTTTGTGGGGCTATGTTAAGGCTAATGTCTATAGCGACAAGCCCGCTTCGATTGACGCACTGGAAGCCAACATTGCCAACATTATTCGTGAGATACCGGCCGAAATGTTGGAAAGAGTATGCCAAAATTGAACTAAGCGGATGGACCATTTGAGGCGCAGCCGCGGCCAACATTTGCATGAAATAATCTTCAAACATTAAATTATATCGACCCAACTATCGATCCAAATAAATATTTCATGCATTTTTCTGAATTTTATTATAAAATCACCCATTATATAGATTGCCTTTAAAGACAAAAAAAAAAAAAAAACGTTCATATTCTTTTAATGTGTATTATAGCTTTAAGACGAATTATAAAATCAATTATTAAAACTCAATTGAATTTTGCTAAACCTAATTTCTTCAAAGATTTCCTCATATTAAATTGGTTTCTCCTTTTCTTTTTCTATTTACAGATAGCGCTACATATGTGGGCAACATTTTGAAAATTAAATCAGTTAAGAAAGAAGATCGCGGTACTTACTACTGTGTTGCTGATAATGGCGTTTCTGTTGGTGATCGCCGTAACATCAATTTGGAAGTGGAATTTTCGCCAGTCATTACCGTACCGCGACCTCGCTTGGGCCAAGCTCTGCAATACGACATGGATTTGGAATGTCACATTGAAGCCTACCCACCACCCGCTATAGTCTGGCTTAAGGATGACATTCAACTGTCCAACAATCAGCATTACAGCATTTCACATTTTGCCACTGCCGATGAATACACTGATTCAACTCTGCGTGTCATAACGATTGAAAAACGTCAGTATGGTGATTATGTTTGCAAGGCTGTTAATAAATTGGGTGAAGCTCAAGCTCGAGTAAATCTTTTTGAGACTGTTGTGCCCGTTTGTCCTCCGGCTTGTGGCCAAGCGTATTATGGTGACGCAGAACATGTGACTGCCACCTCATTGGCAGCTTTTGCATTTTTATTAAGTGCTTTATATGCCAGATAAAAAGTTTGCCCACACAGAAAGTGTTGCAGTGAGCGATCGCGATATCTAAATAAAGATTTGATATGAATACAAACACAAACATTCCAAAATTTACAAAAATTTTGCTACATTAAAAGCAGTCAACAACTCAAAACATTCCAATATCTACAAAAAAAAACCTTTTTTCGACTAAAAATGTTTTATTTAGGATTTGTCTTCTTTTTGTACGTCCATTATTTTTTTAGTTATAAAATAAGTTTTTTTCTATATAAACACAAACAAGTTTATGTAATTTACCCTTGACCCGTCCGTTACTTATGTATGTATGCATATATCTTTTAATAAATGGACCCACCATTTCTTCTATAACATGTAATCCGTATTTGCAGGAGGTAAAAAGAAACTTGGCTCTTTCGAGGCGCCACTATTTATTCTACATAAACTATCACAAAAACAATTATTATTAAAAAAAAAAAAACTCCCACTTTTAAGCTATAACTAAAAAATTCAACTCGAAAGTATTTTATATTTATTTAATAATTTATAAAATATTTTCATTTAAAATTAATAATACTTTTATAATGGTAAGACTAGAATGTAAATTTTCCATTTTTAATAAAAAAAAATAAATAAAAAACAAAAATAATGTCAATTTATAGTATCTGATAATTTCTCCCAATTTTCTTTTAGTTGTAAGAAATAAAATCGAAATCGAAACTCTTAAGAAATTGCAAAATATGCTGCAAAATTTTTTCATATAAATATAAAAAAAAAAAATATTTTATATAAAACTAAATGTATGTACATGTATGTGTAGTTTTTATATTAAAGAAATAAATAAGATATTGTATTAAATAGTAAGTTTATAAAAAATTCATTCTGAGACCCATACAACTTTATAAAAAATACTGGGTGTAAATAAAAAGGAAACAAATTTCAAATAAACTGTGTATGCCTCATTTTATACGAAAAAATTTTTTAATAAATTTAAAAAAAAAAACATACATATAAAACTTCTTTTATTCAATTGGTACAAAAATCAACAGGCCAAGGCCATCAGTTTGGTTTCAAGCAAGATATGCAGATTTATTTTTTCTATTATGGTTCAAATACGGACATAGATAACTAGGAATACACAGTTGACGACACATCACCCTTTTTCTTATTTTTTACTAATTTATTTCAACTGTATTAAAAAAGTTAAAACAAAACAAGAGTTTTTTTATTCATATCAAAGCAGTTTTTATTTTCCATTAAAAACACCGATTTTTAAATAAATTTCTAAAAAAAATTGGTAACATTCATAATAACTCACAATGTGGCAACACAAAACTAAGGTCACAAGTGTTGTTTATTTAAAATAACGGTACAACAGAAAATGCCAACAAATGTCACGTAAGCAGCTACTTAACTCTGGAGAAGAGAAAAATTATATTAAATTTGTATGAAAGGTAACCCAAATCTTATGGGGAAATTGGAAAAATTGTGCCTCGAAGCCATTTTACGGCAAGAAAAGTTGTTCGGTGCAAACTTAAGGAGAACCGTATTGAAAATAAGATTGTAAGTGGTCGGTCGCCAAGCCAAGTGACAGAGATAAACGACATATAAAGTGCACTGTTAAGAAATCCCCGTTTACAAGCGCTACCAAATATGAAGATCACCTCGAAAAATACCAAAACACCCAGCTAAATATTTGATTAGTATTTTTCTTGTCTTCTTCAATCAAAAATTATTGATCACAGCAGATTTGTATTGTAAAAAATCCTTCTTAACAAAAAACTTAAGGAAAAAACTTAAACTATAACCCGTTGTACAAATGTACAAACCAAAAAAAATTAATTTAAAAATTATAAAAGTTCAAGAAATATTTTCATTTGTAAATTACTCTATTTGTCTGGCTCACGATGTCGTTTCGTACACGTTCGTGATAATCTTTAAGGTCAAAAAACCTATTCCGAAGCCGTTTATAAGCTTTATTTTTCCTTGATCCTGTATCATTTGCCTTGTTTACCTCCGATATTTCCTTTAGTTGAATAATAATTGACTGCAAGCCACATATTTTTAATGTAAAACATTAGCTAACGTTAAGGAAACGACATCGTGAGCCAGGCAGTATAACTATAAAAATTTAAAAGCGGCTAAGAACCTGCCGTTCAAAAATTATTGATAGTATCACTATCGAACGAAAACAATCGATAGTTAGCTAAAAATAAAACTATCGATTGTTTTGCAGCTCTACCGAGGATGGAGGCCATTTGAATTCAATTATTTTCAAAACTTCATAAATTACTTTAATGAATACAATTTCAATTCAATTTAAAGTGATTTTTTTGCTATTATCTTTTTGGCAACACTAGTTTTGACAGCTCACGCACGTTTTGTATCTTGTGTCACTGTCAAACATCTTCAGTTTGGTCTATAATGTAATCATGAATCGTCTTACAAACGAACAACGCTTGCAAATTATTGAATTTTATTACCAAAATGCGTGCTCTGTTAAGAAAGTTCATCGCGCGCTTCTTCCATTTTATGGTCAGTTTAATCGACCTACTGAGGCTTCTATTCGGGCTATTGTAAAAAAATTTCGCACCAAATTTACATTGTTGGACATTAAACCATCAACACGCTTACGTAGAGTGCGAACTGAAGAAAATATCGCAGCCGTATCGGCCAGTGTTGGTGATGACCGTGAATTATCGATTCGGCGCCGTTCGCAGTAATTGGGCCTCTGTTACTCCACTACGTGGGTGTGAAGCCTTATAAGATACAACTGGTGCAAGAATTGAAGCCAAACGACCTACCACAACGCCAAATTTTTGGTGAATGGGCTCTTGAAAAGTTAGATGAAGATCCACTTTTTTATCGAAGAATTGTGTTCAGCGACGAGGCTCATTTCTGGTTGAATGGATACGTGAACAAGCAAAACTGCCGTATTTGGAGTGAAGAGCAGCCAGAAGCATTGCAAGAGCTACCAATGCATCCACAAAAAACAACCGTTTGGTGCGGATTATGGGCTGGCGGCATCATTGGGCCGTATTTCTTCAAAGATGATGCGAATCACAACGTTACTGTGAATGGTGAGCGCTACCGTGCGATGATAACAAACTTTTTTTTGCCCAAAATGGAAGAGCTTGACTTGCATGACATGTGGTTTCAACAAGACGGTGCCACATGCCACACAGCACGCGAAACAATGGACCAATTGAGAGGCGAGTTCGGTGAACAGTTTATTTCACGCTTGGGACCAGTCAATTGGCCGCCCAGATCGTGCGATTTAACGCCTCTAGACTATTTTTTGTGGGGCTATGTTAAGGCTAATGTCTATAGCGACAAGCCCGCTTCGATTGACGCACTGGAAGCCAACATTGCCAACATTATTCGTGAGATACCGGCCGAAATGTTGGAAAGAGTATGCCAATATTGGACCAAGCTGATGGACCATTTGAGGCGCAGCCGCGGCCAACATTTACATGAAATAATCTTCAAACATTAAATTATATCGACCCAACTATCGATCCAAATAAATATTTCATGCATTTTTCTGAATTTTATGTGTTTTTTTTTAATTTCCGATAGTTCTTATAAAATCACCCAATATTTGTTTTATTTTGATATAATTATTTATTTAGATTAAAGAGGTTAGCAATATATATATCCCTTTTCTACTTAAATATTGGATTTTTCACATGAATTACTAAAAAAAATAAATTACATAAAATTTGAGTTTCTTAATGTAGCAAAATCTAAAATATCTAAAACGGCCACTTTTGAAACGGATTTTGTTTGTTTTGAAATATAGGAGTTTGGATTTTTGGTTTGAGCCTTTTAAATGCGTAAATACTTATTATAAATTTTATTCATTTTGCATGTTGTATAAATATGAGCATTTGTAGTAAATAAGATGAGTAAATAAGAATGCGTAAATTGTGTTTTCTTTTCGGTTTTTATGGTTTCTTCTGAGGTTTCTAATCATTTTCAAAATCCAGTCATAACACCTTTCTTTTGTTTTTTTTTTTTAATTACAAATTTTTTATTCAATTCAGTTTCCATTTTATATTGTGAACCTATAATACAGACACAAAATTTGTTTAATTAAACAAATATCAACCAAAAATTATTTTAACTAACATTATTAAAACCTAAAAGAAATTGAGTGTTTTTCATTAAGAAGCAAATACAGCAATCCTTAAAACGCACGAGTGCATACAAAAAATATTCCCTTAAAATTAGCACGCCAATTGTAGCACTTCAAACACAAATAATTCACTTAATAGACTTGCCAATTGTGGCCATGCGAATATACAGCAGCAGTTCAGCTTCGTAATCAGCATACGATTGATTGTTAAATAACTTTGTAGAGGGTATAAAGTGGCGTAAAGGATTTTCAATTAGAAAATCGTAAATTTTTGTCAACTTTTGCAAACTACGCAAGGAATTTACTGAACAAACATCAATTTTATCTAATATTTCAATGATGCCATCATGCTGACGCTTGGCGCGTTCTTGAAATGCTTGCGGGTCAACTGAAATGGAAAGAAAAATAAAAATTGTAATTAACAATAAAGCAACTAGAGTTATAAATATGTATAAAATGTCTAGTATGCAAATTGGTTGTATCAACTCAAAATACTTCTTTACCCAAAAATGTGTCCAAGTCTATCTTCAAATTATTTGAATGTTGTTCAATTAAATCCGCCCACAAAATACGATTGCGGACTTCCTGTAAAGCGCCAAAGGGAGTTAATAAAATGCCTGGAGCTAATTTAATTGTCGAAGTGAGTTCACGTGATTCGATTACTAAGGGATTTGGTGATAAATAGAATGCACTGTTGGTGAAGAAGGAAAGGAAATATATTTGTGATTAATGTAGATTTTCAAAACAAAATAGTGTTTGCCTGTTAAACAAAAAATATGAATAATTTCACAGATATGTTCATATATACAAATATACAATAGCGAGCAAAATTCAACACATGTTACATGGCTCTTCTAACAATTTTTAGATTTTAGAATTTTGTCAGACGTTCATGCAAGCGAGTTGTCACGCACATCAATTCAACGAGTTGCTTATAAATTGATTATGTTCTCCTACAAAGTGCAGCTTATTCAAGTACTAAAGTCCACCGATTACCAGTAGGGAGTTAATTTCTCGTTATCTATAAGACAAAAAGGCGATTGAAACCCGTATTTTGTACATAATCTGATGAGTAAAAAGCTTATTTGCAAGTAAATGACTTTCGTAGAGCTTAAGCGACGCTTTTTATTTATTTCTTTGGAGGTATTTGAACGAATATGTGCATGTGAATAAACCATAGAGAAACCCCGATGTAAAGTAACGACCTTTAAGGCCGGGGCACATTGAATCCGTCACACTTTGTCCGCCTTCTTTTTCAACTGACATCGATGTATACTAAGTATGAAATTGGCATCAATACTTTGTTAACGGATATGAAATCAATTTTATATATCAGACATAGCAAAAGAATTTTACACAATTTGTTTTTAATTTATACCAATAAAAATTATAAATAGCTTGTTTTCTATGTTTCCCAGCTATCTATATGTCGACATTTCATAGGAACTACCCTAATCATCAGTAGACTTTGGAAATTTTTGAAAGATATTCTCAAACATTCAACTTTATATCCCAACAATATGAAAAATTATTTTCTATGTTTCCCAGCTATCTATATGTCGACATTTCCAAAGTCTACTGATGATTAGGGTAGTTCCTATGAAATGTCGACATATAGATAGCTGGGGAACATAGAAAACAAGCTATTTATAATTTTTATTGGTATAAATGGTAGAAGCTAAAAATAGTGAATAAAAAACTTAATTGTTTGAATTTTTGTTCTCTGCTTTTCGATACTTTCAAAAAGCAAATCGTAGCAACCAACGGTTGTTCATTTGTTTGAAAGGTGTAAAGAAATGTTAGAGAGGTGAATAAATGAAAAGGCTTGTTTTTTGTGTTTTGACAGATATTATTAGAGCATTTTTCTTTTAAATTCTCAGCAATTTATTTATATTGCTGGGATATAAAGTTGAATGTTTGAGAATATCTTTCAAAAATTTCCAAAGTCTACTGATGATTAGGGTAGTTCCTATGAAATGTCGACATATAGATAGCTGGGAAACATAGAAAACAAGCTATTTATAATTTTTATTGGTATAAATGGTAGAAGCTAAAAATAGTGAATAAAAAACTTAATTGTTTGTTTTTAATTTATTTTATTTCTGAACGAAAAATTTAATTAAAATATATAAAAATACTTCTAGATAGTTTTCAAAGTTTTCAACGTACGTTAAAAGTTGCTCAACTTAAATACTTTGCGTTGACGGTGAAGTACGGAACGCGACAAAGCTCATAAGAATACATCTGTTTCAACTTAGTTGTCAGTTGGAAAAGGCAATGTATAGGGTGTTTTTTTAAGCCCGATAGAACTTGAAATTGTAAAAAATAACACAAAAAATTAAATTGTAATCAAAATTTTTTTTTATTCGAAAGATCAATACGTGACATTAACATTTGAAAATGATTTCGGGCATATGGGCACCGCGGCTGTTCTTGACGAAGCGCATTCTGGACGTCCAATTTTGGGCCACTTTTTCGAGCACTGCTGGCCGTATGTCACGAACAACACGAACAATGCTGGCCTCCAAGGCGTCAATTGTTGCTGGTTTATTAGCATAAACCAGTGACTTCACGTAGCCCCACAGGAAATAATCGAGAGGTGTCAAATCGCACGACCTTGGAGGCCAATTGACAGGTCCATTTCTCGAAATCAACTTATCGCCAAATTTTGATTTCAGTAAGTCGATGGTTGCGTTCGCCGTATGGCACGTAGCGCCATCCTGTTGAAACCACATCTCCTCCGGATGAATGTCATCCATATTTTCAAACAAAAAATCATTGATCATGGTGCGGTAACGATCTCCATTGACCGTAACGCGAGCTCCGGCCTCATTTTTGAAGAAATAAGGTCCGATGATGCCACCAGCATGAAAACCGCACCAAACAGTGCATTTTTCTGGATGTAATGGAGTCTGTAGGGTCTCTTGTGGATTGGTCTCACTCCATATGCGGCAATTTTGCTTATTAACAAACCCGTTAAGCCAAAAATGCGCCTCATCGCTGAACACAATTTTGCGATAAAACAACGCGCGAATCGACGACTGATTTTCAAAGTAAATTTGGATAATTTCGTAGCGTTGTTCAAGCGTGAGTCTATTCATGATGATTTGTCAGAGTATACTGAAAAAAATAAAAAAAATGTTTCATCAAAATTTAATTTTTTGTGTTACTTTTTACAATTTAAAGTTCTATCTAGCTTAAAAAAACACCCTATATAACGTACGACGGATTCTATGTGCCCGGCCTTTATTGTGTTTGACGCATTTAATAAACACCTACACAAACTCTCCAATAGACAAAAGAGGACTAGTTTATTTATTCATTAATGTTTCACAAAACCGTTGAAGGCGTTTATTGCATATGTAATAATTCATTATACAATCGAGCTAACAGTTTTTTCATATATGATTACTTACGCGATGTAGCTACAAAACAATGTAGCTTGTAATATGTGGTGTTTATGGGACACGAATAAGTATTAAGTCTTGAAAATTTGCAAGAAATATACTCAATCCGGCATGTTCCAGAAAAGTAGTGGAATGAAAATAAAAAATGATTTGAAAAGTTAGCTTTTCGCTTTTGTTGTTCTGAAAAAGTAGTAGTTTGTGTATTTCATTCTTTCGTTCGAACTGAACTTCGAAAATAAAACTTGGATAAATTGTGCAGTAAGTAGTACTGACACGAACCATGTTTTCAATTTATTTGTTTTTTATACAAGCCAGGGGCCAAATCACCGCATACGAGCAAAATTATCGAAATTTTTCATTTTGGTATCACGGCATACGATATCGAATAAACTGTACTGCAATAATATAAAAAAGTTAAAGGATTTATTTTTTGTATTCCTACTTTTAGGAAACGTATGGTCTTCCATCTATTACATTTTGTTTAAATTACGATCCAATATGCATCGTTTGCCATAATTTAGATGTATCGTAATGTTATTCGATACGATAGTTAATTCGATATCGTATGCGGTGATTAGACCCCAGTACTGAAATAAACCATATTTTCAATTTCATTTTATTTTTAGCCCAAAAAACGAAGTGGAAAATTTTTTATCTAATGCTTGTTATTTTATAAGAACAAAATTTAAGGCCATGTCAGATAACACTTTGCCGCTTTGTGTGATGTTTAAAACTTTAACATGAAAGCTTTGTCAACCAACGATCACGATTTGTTTGTTTATCTAGAAAAGTGGTCGTTCATTTTTATTTTTAATTATTTCTTATGATAATAGAAGTTAGAAATATTATTGGACGAACTTCTGAAACTGGTTCTAATTGTATTCTTAGTGCATCAACTTTGGAGCTATTAAAAAAAACTTCAACGAGTAAAACATGAGAGTTGTTGAACTTTTCGTTTCACGTTGCGTTAAAAGTATATGGTGTTTTTTTAAGCTAGATAGAACTTTAAATTGTAAAAAGTAACACAAAAATTTAAATTTTGATGAAACATTTTTTTTATTTGTTTCAGTATACTCTGACAAATCATCATGAATAGACTCACGCTTGAACAACGCTACGAAATTATCCAAATTTACTTTGAAAATCAGACCCGTTGTTTTATCGCAAAATTGTGTTCAGCGATGAGGCGCATTTTTGGCTTAACGGGTTTGTTAATAAGCAAAATTGTCGCATATGGAGTGAGACCAATCCACAAGAGACCCTACAGACTCCATTACATCCAGAAAAATGCACTGTTTGGTGCGGTTTTCATGCTGGAGCTCGCGTTACGGTCAATGGAGATCGTTACCGCACCATGATCAATGATTTTTTGTTTGAAAATATGGATGACATTGATCCGGAGGAGATGTGGTTTCAACAGGATGGCGCTACGTGCCATACGGCGAACGCAACCATCGACTTACTGAAATCAAAATTTGGCGATAAGTTGATTTCGAGAAATGGACCTGTCAATTGGCCTCCAAGGTCGTGCGATTTGACACCTCTCGATTATTTCCTGTGGGGCTACGTGAAGTCACTGGTTTATGCTGATAAACCAGCAACAATTGACGCCTTGGAGGCCAGCATTGTTCGTGTTGTTCGTGACATAGGGCCAGCAGTGCTCGAAAAAGTGGCCCAAAATTGGACGTCCAGAATGCGCTTCGTCAAGAACAGCCGCGGTGCCCATATGCCCGAAATCATTTTCAAATGTTAATGTCACGTATTGATCTTTCGAATAAAAAAAAATTTTGATTACAATTTCATTTTTTGTACTATTTTTTACAATTTCAAGTTCTATCGGGCTTAAAAAAACACCCTCTACTTTATGTGACATGTTTCACATAAGTATGTATGTTTTATCTTCGATGTCAAAGCGAAGCAAAAGCTTTATCTGATAAAGCCTTCAGTTAGGTTTATCGAATTCTCCGTTTGCAAGGATGATCGTAATTTTTTAAGTGCTATTTTATGCAAACGTTTGATATAGCGGGTGGCGGTAAACGAAAGACATGTAAGTGATGACGATGATTCGGACGAGTTAGTGACTCCGTAAACGCTGTAATAAGAGATTATATCGCCAATCAACTTTAGTTAATAAAATAACAAACATTAGTTTTTTATATAATATTCTCCTTACTTTCCCTATAAATATATACACAATTGTATCTCGAATAAATATTCCGTCATCTAACCCTCTTATATCAATGGGATTATAATTATACTAAGTTTTCTGTAAAATATTTCATTTTCACAATAAAATTAAAAAGTGTTTTCAAACTACTCCTTTTTGTGCAAAAGTAGTTTCAAGAACCAGGCAATTCACTACAAATTAATGTTCGAAAACAAAACACAAATGAAAAGTATAGAGTAGAATGTAGAACACCAAAGTTTCAAATTGAAGTGATTTCAAACTATTTTCACTTCAAAGTAGAATCCAGAACACACCCGATAGAGTAGAATGTAGAACACCAAAGCTTCAAATTGAAGTGATTTCAAATTATTTTCACTTCAAAGTAGAATTCAGAACATACCCGAATATTTTATTTCATAAAAAATTTCTATACGCACCACTCATTCGTGTCCCATAAAGAAATATGCTCAATATTATTAGAGTATTTCAAACAAATTTTCTAGACGTATTATTCATTCGTGTTCCCATATAATAATTCATATTTATACAGGCCTTCTAAAACTCACGTGATTTCAAGGCACAGGCCGTTTTTAAAGCATAAGAGTGCCTGTGTCTGTTGATGTGATTTTTACTCTTCTACAGCACTAAAAAGCAGCTGTTTTTTGCTTCAATTTGCTGATATTTTTGTTTTCAGGTTGAATTTTTTTATTCACGGTATTATTTGCAAAATAAGGTTAATTTATTCTAATAAATATAAAACGTAAAATAAAATTAACCAAATCACAAAATAATACAACAAATCTTGCAACAAAATAAGTGTATGTAGTTTTTTCTTAATTTAGTGAATTATATCGTATAAAATAAATAATTTTACTTAAATTATTAAAATAAAAAACACAATCGGCCATGTCACAGAATTCACTTCCGTTCGGAAATGGAATTGAATCGTTTTTTAAATTCTTCATAAAACGAAAAACAAAAAGACTTTTCGAAATGAAATCAACTCTGTAATATAATACTAGTTTCATTCTTTCATTCCGAAAAGTCTTTTAGTTTTTCGTTTTTTTAAAGAAGTAAAAAAAGAATTCAATTCCGTTTCCGTACGGAAATAAACTCTGTGACATGGCCAAATAAATTATGAAATTCATAACAAATTACGTGCAAAAATTAGGATGTGATTTCAAATTGATTGCAAGTTAGCTTACTGGTTTAAAGTCACAAAAATCAAAAATATTTTATGTGCAGAACACATTTTTTGTGATTTCAAATCACTTTCACAAAACAGCACAGACCTGATAGTTACTCAAAGGGCAGTGCAGAGTTCTTACGGAAATTCAAGTTCCCATAAGAGCTGTGTGTAAAACTAGTTACGGAGTTTCAGGTTGGTAAATTCCTTATGTAAATTTCAGCATACCGTTACGGAGTTCTTAAAGAAAAGTAAACGGAATTTTTGATATTTTTTATTATTACAGGTATGTTAAAATTAAAAGTGGAGACTTTTTTCCGTTAACTGAAACGAAAATTAATGTTCATATATTTATTTGCCTACGGAATTGTTGACAGTTGACTATTATTATTAATAAAATATATTTAAAAAGAAAGATTTTATTAATAAAATGGAGGAAGAATTGTTTGCCGTATATTTGGACGATGAACACAGCATGAGGTAAGTTTTTACATATCGCTCCTTTATTGCAACATTGTCATATCTCAAAAAATTAGCTTTTCGAGTTAACAATGCAGAATTGTTAACAGTACTACCTTTTATATTGTGGCAACAATTTATTCAAATTACTTTTAAACTGTTTTCTTTAGCAGATATTTTCTCAAAAAATTTGCTAAAACTTGTATGGAAACTAAAATTTAAAATGGGTTTTTCTCGAAACGAGCTTTTTTTTTACCTTTTCTACACAAATCTACAAATTATTTTGCCGTGTAGAAATTAATATATATTTCCAAACGTGAATTTCCGTAAGAACTCCGTACCGACCTTAAAACACACAAAAAATTAACCCATTGTTTCCACAACGCAAGCAAGCTACTCGTCTAAAAATTGTGTATAGAAGAAATCAATAAAAAAAAAACCGAGTGCTTTTTCATATAAAATTTCTTCTCGTTTGTGTTGCGGAAACTTCACATAAATTAAATACGGCATTCACGGCATTACGTAAAATTATCATTCTCAACTAAATTAAATAAACACCAGTCGATTTTCAGCGTTTAAAAACTGCGGATATGTGTGATTGCTTTCGCATTTGCTTCGACTTCTGATTCCAAACATGCCAACAGTCGCAGTTAAGCTAGAGACAAAAAACGAAAAGTTATACGTTACGAAGACTTCTGCAGTCGACATGTTTGAACAGTTTTTGGTTTGACTGACTTCAACTTCAAATAAGTTCGGAAGTTAAAGAAAAGTTGTAGTTTTAATAAGTTTGAAAGCTAAAGCTAAAGAAGTTTTGCTTTCTTTTGACTTTGATGTTTGAAGTGCGTTTTAAGTTAAAATCTTTGTTAATGCTTTATTTTGGTTGGATGTTGCTTTTATAAATACTGTAAATTCTTTGGTGCATGCGTACTGAGTGATGTTAATAATAATAATATTACTCCAATGTTCACCACTTTTTAAATTTATTTGAGAAGTATCTTTATAAGGTAAATAAATAGATTTTAAAGCATTTTGAAATTCGTATGTACATATGAGTATGCAGGTATTTGAAATAAATGTATAGAAAAATAAAAAGATCTCCCAAAATATTCTAAACTACAAAGTAAATAAATTTTTAGTTTCAAAAAAAATTAATTAAAAAAGTATTAATGTTGTTCATCTTCCCGAAAAAGTTTAAAAATTTCTGTATCACAATTGATCAAATTGGTATTCGGCTTCACTAGCAATATCTTTTAAAGCGTTTCCTAACTTAATCAGTTTCTATTCCCCATTAGTGCGATCTTTAACGCAAAAAGTGCTTGTCCAAAAGTTACCTGTAATATAAATTTAATTTTTGCAGCTTCAAATCTTTGTTTTTGTTTTAATAAAAAATTTACAATTTAAAATCTTTTATTTCTCAATATTTCGATAACAATTTGTTATCATCGTCAGGAGAAATGATCTGAAGCTGCAAAAATTAAATTTTATTTAACAAACGAAGATCGAATAATATTGAGATAAAGTTACCTGTAATAATTTAAATTTATAAAATTAGCAGTAATAAGTGTTTTATTTTTTTGAACAGGATAATATTTTTCAAACTTTAATGGGCGTAGCAAGTAGTGATGTGATATTATTTTCAAAAAATCTTTTATTTGCTGAATAAAAAATTTTTTCGACCGGTTTTTTATTCCATTTTGTTTAAAAAGTATAAAAAAGTAAGCCGCCAAAAATTTCCAAAAAAAAAAAACACTTTTATTCATAGAAAAAAAAAATGAAAAAAGGATAAATCTTACGATCTGACAACAATACTCAATTGTAAACAAAGTCAAAAGAAAATACGCACACACAACTTTTCTTTAACTTCCGAACTTATTCGAAGTTGAAGTTAGTCAAACAAAAAACTGTTCAAACACACAAATCTTCGTAGTATATAACTTTTCGTTTTTGTCTCTAGCTTAACTGCGACTGAAATCAGAAGTCGAAGCAACAGTTTATGTTTGAATAGCAAAATATTGAGAAGTCGAAGAAAAAGCACAATCTTACGACTTATGCTACTTTGACTGCAGTTTTTTAAACACTGTTGATTTTTATAGCGTGTATGATTCTTTGAATATTCCTTTAAATTCGCGTAACTTTTTATAATCGCGAAATTATTAGGCAGGCACAAATATTTCGTTCCCATTTTTGGCAGCTACAGACATATTACAGCCTCTACCTATCCAAACAACCTTCGTGTGTCTGACTTTCAGTTTTGGGGTTGCAAGTGGTCTGATAAAAAATTAAATTGATTTTAAAATAAACACATGGCAAACTAATTCAAACGCTTCTTTTCTTTTGGGGCAAAAATAAACTGCGCTTGCCGTACATATGCAACATACTGCATTAATATACTACTATTTCAAAACACTTTTTAAGTTGCTTTCTTTTGCTCGCCATTGTTTGCCCTAAAATAACATGCACAACATTTTTTTGTTGCCTACCATTCTTTGCTTATACAAGACAAATGGTCCAATGGTAATTCACAAAATGTATTCAATTCCTTGGTGTGGGGCGTCAATATATTATTTTGCGCCTGAGGCACTAATGTTACATCGCCAGCTACAAGCATGCGTCTTGCCGTTATTGAGTTATTCAATGAGGATATGGTTGAATCAAAATCTAATTTTGTACTACAAAAAACATTGTCGTTGCTCATCTCAAAACTGTCTGCGCCCAATAGAGATTGATTGTTATTGGCGAGTTTTAGCTTAGTGGGTATAAAATTTGATTTTACATTTTTAGTTACTTCCAAATCTTCCAATTGATGTTTCATTATATTTTTCGAATAGATTATTTTGTCCTTTATTTGTGTTAATTGCATCATATCGTATTGCAAGCGGTTGACAGACGCACTAATTTCTCCGTAAACTTGTTTGATGGAACCTAGAAGCACCTGAAATTTGCAAACGGTTATCAAGTTTTTTTTGTTTTTTTTTTTAATTAAAAAAAATTAATTATAACATTTTCAAAATCAAAAATATTTCTTATCGATAAAATTGTTCTGAAACATAATTTTATAAAATTTATAATTGTTATGTAACTACTGCTTTAGAAAGTTCTTCCCAGAAAACATTGCTAGTTGATATGTTCCAATATGAAAAAAAGAATTGTTTTTATCGGCCATGTCACAAAATTCACTTCCGTTCGGAAATGGAATTAAATCGGTTTTTTAATTCTTCAAAAAACGAAAATTTAAAACTTTATCGGAATGAAATCAATTCTATAAGATAATACCAGTTTCATTCTTGCAATTAGAACTGATTTCATTCCGAAAAGATTTTTAGTTTTTCAATTTTTAAAGAAGTATAAAAAGAGTTCTATTCCGTTTCCGAACGGAATTAAGCCCTATGACATGCCTGTATATAATAGATTCACTTTTCACCTGTTGAAAGAAAATCCTTTGCCAAGTTACATCACCTGTAGTTAATGTTTAGTGTTTGTATGTGTCGTGTAAACCTTTTCGGTGTGGGAAAGCGTATTTCGTGGGTGGGCTGTGTAACGCAGCTCAAAGGTTATGCCGTTTAATGGATAAGGTGATCCCTGCGGCCATACGTGATAAAGTTTTTGTCTACTTAGACGACCTTTTGATAGTATCTCCAGATTTCGAGACACACCTGGAGCTGCTAGCGAATGCAGGGCTGACCATAAATGTGGCAAAGTCTAACTTCTGTTTTAAGGAACTGCGATATCTTGGTTACATTATAGGTAATAGTGAAACAAAGCCCGATCCAGCTAAGGTGGATACGATTTCTCGTTTTGCTTATATTAAAACAGCTAGGCAGGTACGGAGCTTCATGGGGGCAGCGGGATGGTATAGAAAATTTATACCTGACTATGCCACCATTGCAGCTCCCATCTTTGACACGCTGAAGAAAGGTAAGCAATTCAAGTTTTCGGATAAAGCCAAAGCTGCCTTTGATCGCCTCAAAAAAGCTCTGATTTCGAGCCCACTTCTTACTCACCCGGACTTCTCCAGACATTTTTACATTCAGTGTGATGCGTTCGATGTAGGCATTGGAGCTGTTCTGGTCCATAAGGATAATTCTGAAGACGAGCACCCAATTGCTTATTTCTCCCACAAGCTAACGCCGGCGCAGAAGAATTATTCGGTGACTGAACGTGAATGTCTGGCAGTGGTCCTGGCTTTTAAGAAGTTTAGGCCCTATGTAGAGCTTATGCCGTTTTCTGTGATAACCAACCACAGTAGTCTTAAGTGGCTTATGTCACACAAAGACCTCAGTGGCCGGTTAGCTAGGTGGAGCCTGCATCTGCAGTCTTCCATTGAACATAGGCAGGGGAAACAAAATGTGGTACTTGATACCCTATCACGACATATGCTTTAATTTTTCCCCTTAAAAAGAATTTATTTTATTAGGTTTACAACTTTGCTAACGACGTTTTTTCCCCGAAATTCGCGGCTTTATTGTAAAAAGGAACTGTTTATATATTTATGATTCATTATACATTTAAGATTCAAAATAATCTTGCTGCGTTTGATACGGGTCTTGATCAAGTAATGCCTCCAATTATGCATCTTCGAAAACCTCCTCTCTTCCACCGGTTTTATATTAAAGCAGAAAATTAAATCTCCAGCATATGATGAGAATTTGGCCCGTAAGCTGACATGTTTAATCGAGAATAACTTTATGATGCAGACACAAATCGACTAATATTTCGATTGCGTTATGTTCACAAATACATAAGCTTATTGTACGACATCTACGATCTATTTATTTCAACTATCATTTGCCGTAACAGTCATCTATTGCAAAACGGTGGAAGCAAAGTTGTACACGTATTAGTTTGGCTTTTATTAATGTAAACTTTTTGTGTTTAGACATATTGTAAATATTAAGCAACAACACAACGGGACCTGACTGGACCCAAATGGGCTGGCTTTATAATAGCTGGCAGCCTGTTAAACCTAAATATTAAGCACCATTGTCACCAGAGATCACTTTTCGCTTTAAATGAATTTTTAAAAATTACCTGTATGATTACTCTTGGCATGTTTTGGAATAGTGATTGGCACAATGCAGCCAAAAATAGCAGCTTTTCAATTCAGTTGATTCTAGATAATTATTTTTCGATTGTTTTTAAAAACTGCGTATGTGTTTTTTAAACAAAGTTTGTTTGTTTTACGTGTTATGGACAACCCAACGTTTTCAAATGGCTCACAATTTGGAAAAGACAAAACGCGTTTCAGCATATTTTACAATCGGCACGATATGCTTGTTTTTATCGTATCTTTCGAAGATTTGACGCATTTGATTTATCATAACAAAACAAAAGCAAACAAATATATTTAAAATTGAATATGTTCCTGCTTGCGTATATTAAGTTAATTGTGGTTGTATGTTATCCCGCGATGCATGGTAACAGAAACAACCAAGTCAAAATTAGTCCTGGGGGGTTACTCTCTATTGCAATGCGAAAGTAAATTCGATGCGAAAGGTAGATGCGATAAGAGTATAATTTTGTATTCTGTGCTGTTTACGCAAACTTTTTCACGAAATAGTTTAAAAATGAAATACCGCTGGTATCACAAAGTAAGCAATAGTGAAGAACAATAAAATGAAATGTGCGAAAGGGAAAATTAATTGCGAAAAGAAAAGACGGAAACGCAATACAGAGTACCAATTCTTCGATTTTTCTGTCGCATCGCAATAGAGAGTAACCCCCCTGTTATATTCTTTCATTATTCCTCATAAATATTCCGGTAATGAAAAAACAACTAAAGCAATGCTTTTAACTTAAATACGTATTAAATTAACATATAATAGAATTTAAAATAATCTACTTACTTCATGATTACCCAAATGTTTTTTAGAATTCTCAGTTTCTGTTTTCAACGTTTCAATTTGTTGCGTTATATATTCATTTTCGCCTTTATTAAAGTTAAGTGAATAATATTGTATCATATAATTGCGCATGATAGTTTCATTTTGTTCTGCATCTGTATCAGCATTAAATATTTGAACTTTTTCTAAAAGCTTGTCTTCAAAATCATTAAACGCTTTAACATATTGCTCTTCTAACAGTCTCCGTTCCTGGCAAGCAGACAAATATTTTCCAACTAGACTTAGCAGAGTGGATTTTGTTTTCAAGAGATTTATTTCAAAATTTGTTAAAGATTCGCGATTGCTTGCAATACTTAAGTGAGATTCATTAGCAGTGGTTTTGTTAAGGGACATGACATATTGCAATTGATCTTCCTTAAGTTGCATAATTGCATTAAAGATAAGAAAAACTGGTACATTTGTAAAAATTGTACGTAAATTTACCCATAACTTGTCTTTAGCTTCTTGTAATTCTTGTGCTAAAAAGTTATAGTGAATTAAAAGGTTATGTTGCTCGTTTCAAATTTTCTTGAAGCTGGTACTTACCATTTGAATTGTTTTCACAAAATGCATAAAAATCCTCTAGTTCCTTAAGTGCTTTCTTTACAGCTTCTATTGCATAACTTTCACTTTTGTTTTCATTTGTTAAGATCACTGGCATTGTGGCGTCGATCATTTCTTTATTTTTCTCCTCTGTTTTTATTTTTGTATCCAAATCCTTGGATTTGAGATCTAAAATATTAACTTTAGCTTCCAGTACATCGCATTTATTTTCCAATTGTATTTGTTGTATATCTTTAATGAAATATATATTTTTTTTATTAAATAAGTTACCGTTTCAAGAATAAACTTACTTTTAGCATTAATGGAAGCGGCAAGGTCTTCATATTCCACTTTGCGTTCGTTGAGGCGTTGTATTAAATCCTGTTGCTTCTTTTTAAGATCCTGAACTCTTAAGTGTGTCTGCATTTCATGGGGTAGGAATACACGTTCGAAACCCTTGAAAGACGTTTATTTATTAAGAACAATTCCTAAGTTAGTTCTTTGTTTTTCTACTAGACCTAGTAACAGAATTTAATTATAATTTTAAAGGTAAGATTTATCAGAAACGTTGTACTACTTAGAATAATCTGCTTTCTAGAACGTATTTATATATTATTTTTTAAGAGTAGTAAATATAATCGATTAAGAAGCAACGAAAAAACAGTCTAGCTTAATATCGGTTTCCTTGGCTTGTAACTATTATATATTTTAGACATCGATTTCAGCGGGCAGCAGCTTGAAATGACCTAGGTTAGGTTGCACTGGACGCGTTTCACGAAACCAGCCCACTTGGGTCCTCTCTTGGTCCCGTTGTGTTGCATGAGGGAGGAGTGCAACCTATAAGTCTTACACTACCCTCATCAAATCCAACAAAACACTCTTTGTACACTTCATGGAATGCATTCAAACACGCAATTAAATAATACAACATTTAATCAGCTTTCGCGCTGCCCTCAAAACATAACAAATCCAACAAATGGCTTAGGAATTCCTGAAAATTCACTGATCCGCTGAAAACCGGATTTCGCATTTTACAGACTTCTAGTAACCTCACAATATGGGCATAAATCGAGAAGATTTTCTGCAAGATCTCAATTTTATCCACAATTCTGAAAATTACGAGGGCGGATTGATATTAAAGCTACCTAAGTAGGAAAAAAAACTTTTTTTCAAAAACCATTTATTTAGCTCAATACACTTAATAATAAGACGATATTCCAACTTTTTAATTTAATTTTTAGCATCGCATCTAATGCTGTGTGAACCGGTGTGTTGGTTTGTGGTCGTATTTTTTTGATTGCATAAATCAATTGTTCCAATAATGCACGATAATACTTTCCTGTGATTGTGGATCCTTTTTCAAGATAATCGATGAGCAAAATTCCGTGTGCATCCCAAAATACAGTGGCCATAACCTTGCCAGCCGATTTCACTGTTCTCGCCTTCTTCGGAGCCCTTCCACCGCCGATGGAAATGGGTTAAAGCAACCAGCATCACAGAGTGCAATGTATTTACACACGCTGTTTAAATACATGAATGAATGAATTAATTCAACTGGACAATAAAAGGCAAGAACAATAGTTCTGCAGCTTTTTGGCGAACGGAGGAAGCATAATGATATTTTGTCGGTATTTTTTCGACCAGCTTCATGCCGGCACAAGCAGAACAACCCACATACAAATACAAGCCAAACAATCAAATGTATAATTCGTTATCCTGCCACCTGCCTCACATAATTGAAACTTTTATATTCATGTTTGGCAAAAAGATGAAAGAAAAGAATTAATTCACTTAACCTTTATGAAAGATTCACAAAAATGAAATATTTTGCCCAACACTAGGTAATTGTGCTTATACTCTGAATTATTGTTTCTTTGTGCGGACCACAACACGCAATGCCATCAAGGTTAACCGCTCTAGTCTTCCCCTTGTGGGGACAATTTGATCAAAACTAATCTATGTATATATTAACGTGAAAGTATAAATTTGCTCACCGATAGAACACGACCTTTGACCTTTTCCACTTTACGGATCAATATATTCTCCTTTATTTCCTGGACTTCTTGTCGTGGGCGAACACAACGCATTAAATTGCAGAAATAATCGCGCTGTCTTGATTTGAAAACGCTACAAATGGTGGTATTTGAATATAAAACCGAGTTACATTGTAGTATTTTTCTTTAATCTTACGATTTTAACGCATCCTCACTTGGCATTGCATCTGCTGGGCATCCTAGTTTTATTGCCCACAGCCGGAAAGCTTCCACATCATCATCAATAGTCATATTTAATAATCAAAGAAAGTTTGTAAAGCAAATGCTCTAAATTTTTTAAAACTTGTCCGCCGAAGACAGTAGAGTGCAACCAAGTTTTTTTCCAAAGTAATGTCACAATAATATCGCAGAAGCGTTGCCGCCTTAGCAATTTTGGCAAAATATAATAATATCTGAGATGAGAACAAAAACTCTATCGAAGAGAGAATTCTGTTACGTGTTGACTTAAAATCCGTGTTATCGCAGTCTTATAATAATTTTTATGAGAGAGTTGTTATGAGAAATCTCATGGCAACGGTCTTATAATAAGAGGTGGCAAAAAAGCGATTGTGTGTGTTTGTAAACAAAACGACGCCATTGCAATCTTATCGATTATAAGTTTTGCAAAATATCTTAAAAAAACCTTTTTAAATGGAAAACAATTTACTACTAACCATTCTGATCTTCCATTGCTAAATAACATATATGCAATATATGTATATTTTTCTAAACATGAATTTCTTCAAATGCATTGGTTATTGCTTCTCAAAAAATATCGATTTTTTTTTTTTTCTTACCACAATTTATACTGTACTATTTTTAAATGAAATATATTAGTGAAGAAATACTGATATCCCACAAGAAATCATATATACGGGACAAAGCAAAAACTCAGTTATTTGCAACTGAAATTAAACCCCGTTTGCAAATTCTCACGCTTCCCCAAGCCCAAGTAAAATCTGTGCTCCGTATGGCAATAATTACACAGCATACGCAACAAGCAAAACAGCAATTTTCTGTGAACGACAAAAAAAAGCAACAAGTTTATAAAACAAGACAAAAAGCTAATAAAACAAGGCAAAAACCTAATAAAACAAGGCAAAAAATTTTTCCTACGCTAGCGCGTAAAGGTTCGAAACAACTTATTTGTCCAAAATCTAGAAAGATTTAAGCTTTGATACGCTCTGAAAGTAGTCTCCTAATTTGCGATCACGAAGTTTTTTTCTATAGGGTCAGCCCGCAACATATTATATAAAGCTTTATTTGCCTTCATTTAACAAATAACAGAATTTCAAAATCTTTTATAGGAATAGAATAAAAAAATCGACAATATAAAATCTACAAAAAATATTTAAACATTTTCCTATATATGACAGAACAAGGAGAATTTATTATTTTATTTTATATATTTTTGTTGGCATTTTATTACTGTAAATTTAATATTGTATTGGTAAATCCAGAGCTTAATTTGATTATACACCTGCTGAAAAATAAAAGAATACGACATAAGCTAGTTTAAAAATAATTTCATATAAACATATGTTCACATACATGTACATAATTTAAGTATATTTTTAATTATGTTCACATGAAACCATAGTTCAATAATATGCTAAGCAGTCCCTAAAGTGATATGTGATTAATATACATATGTATATGTTTCACCATTTACAAAAATATACTGTCACTTAACATGTATGATAGACTTTATTCGTTTTATTGTACATTTGTTATAATTTTGTGATCAAGAACTCTTTTTACGACCAGCTTACCAATAGCGAAAGATCTCTAGTCATACACATTCAAATTAATTTCGTATTATAATTGCATTTATGTATTATAATTGAATTTTGACACATCGCACGCACATAGTAATGTGAGCCGAACCCAAATTAATATTCGTTCGCCTAGAACGCGAACTAACTGTTAATCGTTATTGTTAGTTCCGAACTCAAACTGGCTGTTAATCGTTATTGTTAGTTCAGAACTCCCAACAATGTAAACGTGTCCTCAGAGTTCACACAGTGCTGTTGTTTTATAAAATAAAATATCGAAGAATAAAGAATTAACCGGCTCATTAACATTATTGTACGTTTTGTCTATAATGTCCGCCGACGCGAACATATCTCGCCTTTCTTTGAACGATTTCTTGGCTATAGTTTTACTAAATTTCTAATGATTCGTAATTTGGTCCTGTTTCACAAGATTATCAAGACTTCCACACCCTTAGCATTGTATAGGTCATTTACGTTTCTGCGCTCTTCTAGGAATCCTCAGCTACTTATACAGAGGATTTCTTGCTCTTTTTTTGATAAATCTTTTGTCGTTAGGATTGCTAGATGGTGGAATATATTACCTTTTTCTCTCATTCTAATAACGTGTTTCGTTTGAAACTTTTAATGTTTTCATCTATGCTTTGAAATACTTTGCTTTTCGCCTTCATATTCTCTCTTTGGTTATCCCACTGATTTGGACGTGTTCACTCCGCGCTAATGTTTTCTTTCTTAACTTTTTAGCTGGGGAGCTGGTATTCTGGACTTAGCTTTTTTATTTTTATTAATTATATAATATATTAATTATTTTTTATTTTTGTCTTAAATATTTTTGTATACTCAGGCTATGATGCTGTGATGTAATATAATTATATTGGCCCTTGAGGCTTTGTATTGCATTATTTTTTTAAATAAATGAAATGAAATACTTACAGCCAGTTTACCAATTTCGAAAGAAAATAAACACGAAAGAAAACAAATTAGATGAACCCAAATCAATTTTCTTTCACTTAGATTGCGAACGCAAACAAACTGTCGAGATTGGTAAGCTGTTATTTGTTATAACAAGTGACCTCAAGCTCGGATAAACAACAAATATATATTAATTTATGAAAAAACAGATGTTTTCAAACGTATAAACTTTTTTTCCACAATTCTTTAAAATGATACGTGTGTAAATTATAATAATTTCCAAAAAATTGTTATAGAAAAATATAACTTTTTTGCATCTCAATATACTGGCAAAATATATAAGTCTTTCATCACGGCAACACTGGCCTTGAACAATTTGACAGAGCGCGCATTTTTTACTACGCCAACAACTCTGTCATATATACTTGCTTTTTTCATTCAAAATATTCATGCACTGCTCCAGAAGTGAATATGAGTTGAATGTTGCAGTGAAGTGTTAAAATAATTAAATATAAATACTATTTTAAAGATAGATGGAAACAACAATGAATTATGTACAAAAATATTTTAATAGACAGCAGGGAACTGGTAAGTTGTTGAAGGAATACTAGCATAATTGTAGTAAACATTTCAGACTTACTGCAAGAAAAAACAAATTGAAGAGGTGCAGCAGAGGTATTTTTGTGTGCAATAACAATAAAAAATTGGCGCTTAATAAATACTTTTGGCTCCAAAACTCCCCCACTTAATAAATCACGGCGGGAAATATATTCGCTAGCATTGATTAGAATAGAAATATATATTTTGCTTTGATGTGAAATGTTGAATACGTTTTGTACCACTTTGTAATGTTTTTGTGTAAAATTGCTGACATGTATTATTTCGTTGTAATGTACATATATTTCCATGTATTACAGGAAATCACCTGAGCTATGACTTTGCCCTAAAACGTTTATGTGTAGCAAAAGAAGATAGTTGGCGTGGTATTTTGCCCTCTACATACAGTTCAGATTTTAATCCAGAACCGCCTTTGTTTGCCGCAAAATTTGCCAATTGTGAGGGCTATCGCCATTTGTTAGCCATTGCTAATGAGGATGGTAAAATCGCTTTACAAGATACTACTGTACGTAACCATGAACCGGAGGAAAAAGCTTTAACAGCACCACAGTGCCATTTCAATGCGGTTTTTGATTTAGAATGGGCTCCAGGACAAATGCGTTTTATCTCCGCCTCTGGCGATCATACCGCACGTCTTTGGGAAGTAACTAACAGTGAGATAGTTGGTGTGCGTCCGTTCGTGGGGCATACGCGTTCAGTTAAAACGGTAGCTTTTCGCAAAAATGATTCTTCAGTATTTGCTACGGGAGGCAGAGATGGTGCTATTATTATCTGGGATACCAGAGCAAACTTAAATTTAGATATGACTCCCAGAGCAGATAATTGTATATATAGTGGGCATGTCGGTGGGCCCGGTACGCCAGGTTCTCAAAGAAAACGCTCGCGAACCCCCAAAATGCCACCCAATACTACATCTAGCAGTATAACTGGTTTAGCTTTCCAAGTAAGTACCTATAATTATAAAGCATGCGGAAATACACCGGTATGTTTAGCGTGAATTTTTCGGTAGAAAAATTGAACGGGTTGTAGATTCGATTTAATTTAGGTGTTTGTAGCTAAGAAAAAAATTTTCGAACAAAAATTCCTGGAACAGAACTCAAATGTTATATAAATTTATTTTGTTTTCGAAATTCAATTGAAGTGTAAGGTCTTAATACTTATTTTCATAAAAATAACAAGTTTGCTTCCAAATATTAATATCCTCTTTTTTTTCTTGAACATACCTGATAAAAAAAAATAAAAAGTTAATTTCAATTCAAGTAGAAGAATAAAATTAGTAGAATAAATGTTTCTGTATTATTTTAGGATGAAAACACTTTGATTTCTTGCGGAGCTGGCGATGGTATTATCAAAGTTTGGGACTTAAGGCGCAACTACAGTACCTATAAAAAAGAGCCGCATCCAAAACATAGTTTACCCTATGCTGGCTCTTCAACGTTTAAAGGCTTCACAAATCTAATTGTAGATGATTCCGGAATACGTTTGTTTGCCAATTGCATGGATAATACAATATACTGCTATAATTTGCATTCATATTCACAAAAGCCCTTAGCACGATATCGTGGCCTTTTAAATAGTACATTTTATATCAAATCGTGTCTTAGTCCGGATGGAAAATATTTGCTAAGCGGAAGCTCAGATGAAAAAGCTTATATTTGGAACTTGGAATATCCCGATGAGCCTCTGGTGGGCTTATCAGGTCATACGGTTGAAGTAACTTGTGTAGCATGGGGTTCAACGCATGATTGTCCAATTGTTACTTGTAGTGACGATGCTAGACACAAAATATGGCGTGTAGGGCCAGAAAAGTTGTCTGCTTCAGAAATAAATGAAAATTATCGTGGACAGGCGGAGTATATAAGAAAATTTTCAAAACCGAGCAATCATACAGCATCTACTCATAAATATAATTTGAGGGATTTAGAATGTACCCCCAGATCTCTTAAAAGAATGGTGGAACAAAATGAAAGGACGCCAAATAGTGTGGAGAAAGTATCAATGAAAAGGAGTTTTTTAGAAATGTTGGGGTGTGCTACCACAAATCCGAATGGAGATGATAGCGGTGATATTGAAATACATGAACCAAAGAGACCAAAAACTATGGAAACCCGTGGACGAAGACTGTTTAGTCCTTGTTCTTCCAATGCATCAGGTGCCTCAACAAGTGCGGGAGCTGCTTCTGCCTCGCGAAGTATTTTTAAGCAGTTATCTAGTATTCCAGAAGAACCTCATATTAGTATTAATGTCAACAAAAGTCCTTTAACACATCATGAAACCTTATTAAATAATGATTCGAATCAAGAAAACGATCAGGAATCAGCGCTTTTACAAACGCCACCTTCAAGTTTTCTTACAAAAGTGTTAAACAATAGCAATAACGGTTCGCCTTTAAAGGAAAGGCGGTCAGATTTAGAAATTAATCTTTCACCAGCTTCGTTTACATCTCCGCCATATGCAAGTGCACACACAAGTCATACGCCGACGCAGCAACCTTTCTCTTCCATGATATTTTCACCTACTTCAAATTTACCGAATTATGTATTAGACGGTGAGGCGCCTCACCTAGGGATCATGTCGCCAAAAAGAAAACTTAAAGATAAAGTTGATTGGCTTACAAAAATACGCAAACAAAAGATGTCATCATGTCGAGGTACCTCATTGGCAGAGAAAATTCATGAGCAACAGTCACAATCCCTTACTGGTCACGCAAATGAAATAAGTAGTGGTGGAGCGAATACAGTAACGCAAATATCGTCTCCGCGATTACAAAGTCTTCGTCAATCCGAGAGTAGTCCACGATCAAATTCGTCACGGAGACGTTTGTCACAAAATCATCTGTCTTCGCCTTCCTCCTCTTTACACAACCCGCAGCAACCACGTACACCCACTTCCAGCAGAAGAAATAGTGAAACTACTCTTCTACGGTTCTTTAGTGTTCAACCTCAAAATTCAACGTCAAACTGCTTGTCAAAACAGGAACAATCATCGATAAATGATGACGTGGGAGAAATGAGGCCCTTGTCGCCAATTTCTACTGACACGCCCCTCAATCATAATGCACCCTCCTCATCTAATAATATTACCCTAAATGGATCTTGTTTGCACCAAGCGCCCTCAACGGCAACCATCTGCAAAGAGTGATTTAGTTTTATAAATTATTTTATTTAGTACTTGCTTCTATATAAACTAACTTTAATTTTTATTTTCTATTCTACAAAACATAAAATTTTATATCTATAAATAAGTTCTTGTTTCCCTTTTATATCAAAACATTAAATTATTTAATATGTAATTTAAGCATAACTGAATTTCGTCAAACTCTAGTTAAAAAGAGTCAGTCTCTAGATTTGTTCAATTTTAGAGATGAATTTTATTTTTTACTTTTTTAGATTAAAAATGTAACAAATTGGTGACCAATTTATTATTATAAAAACAAAACTACCATCATTTCCGTATTGGAAAATAATTTAAAAAATAAAGACTTGTAAAATTATTTATGGTGGTTTACTTTTTATAAGAAAGCTTTAAAGCGATATATAGGCATTTTGTAGAACTTTGCACCATTTCTAAATAAAGTTCGTCTTTTCGAATTTTTAATATTTGTGAGTTTTTTTTTTAAATATATTTAAATGGATCGTAGCAAATTATATTTAAACAAACAATCTTTTTAATAATCAATGTCTGCAATAGTATTCTTTATACAAGCGAAATTATATTTTATATCTACGGTAACGATGGAAGAAAGGGAAAAATTGTACGTGTAAGAGTCAAGGACGGGGACGGGGACTGATCAGTGTGTTTGTTTGAAAGAGAGGCATGTGGGCTAAAAATTTACATAAAAGGCATTCTGAATAATTTTTTAAGAACATTGCAAGTGCTTTCTTTCCCTTGTTTGAAGAATAAATGCAGCAGTTTTTATTTATTAGTTTCAACAGAATTTGACTTTTTTTAAATAGTATTACAGTTTATAGAAAAAATGTTGTATATGGTCTGATAAGGAAAAGAAATACATTTACGGTCACATAGAAAATATTTCATATTTGTTAAGAAATTTGTCAAATAAATCTAATAAATATAAAATATTTTGTATGAATATGGTTGTTAGATTTTATTGAGCATCATTGACATAGGCGCCAGCAAACAAAATATTTTTCTTATTCCAAATCATAAACAAGAATGGATGATCAGCTTGAAACTCTAAAGGCCTCAACATCATTCTACACGCCACTATTACTGCCGTAGCTGCAGCAGCCTCACTGCCTTCTTCGTTAACTTCAATGCAAGCTTTGTGGATGATGTGCGATACGAAAAGGTCTTCGAAAGTGTCTAACATTTTGCCGAAGTTAGCGCTACATGTAAAGGCTTTTGAGATACCCATCTAGAAAGTAAAATAGAAAGAAAAATTAAAAATGCTAATTTTATGTTTAAAGTTGCTTCGCATTAAAACTTATTTTTTGTAATCTGTATTATTGAAATATCTGGTGAAAATAGTGGTGGATCGGATTCACTGCAAGTATTTTTGAGCTAATATTATCAGGCTTGCCATTTTAGCACTTAGTGCAGGATTTAACACATTTTTTTGGACTAGCACTTTTTAATCCGCAAAACAAATTTAAAATTTGTTTAAATTTTTGGTTTGTAGATTTGTACAACGGATTATAGTTCAAGTTTTTTCCTTTCTTAAGTTTTGTCTCCCAGCTAAAGATTTGATTATTATATTTCTTGTCTTCCTCAATCAAAAATTATTGATCACAGCAAATTTGTATTGCAAAAAATCCTTAAGAAAAAAAAAACTATGACTATAACCCGTTGTACAAATGTACAAACCAAAAATTTTATTTAAAAATTATAAAGTTCAACAAAAATTCAATAAATTAAAATTTTTTTGTTTTTAGTAATTTAGCATTTTTAACATGTTTTCTTCGGGCAGTTCTGCATGTTAGTAAGAGACAGTAATATTACTCAGAGCAAATAGCTGAGAGCTTTGCGCTTAATATTTTTCAGATATAACTATTATTTGCCTTTAAATATAGCCATTTTTTATGGGTTTTCTAGCTGTGTATATATGTATCATTTCATTTCCTAATCATCAGTGGACTTGGACATTTTGGAAAAAAACATGTTCAAGTATACAATTTTATATCCAATTATCTTTTAAAAGGTAGTGAGAATTAAAATCCAATATATGATAACTTATTAGTTATTCAGTATGCTAAAGGTAGAATATTAAAAAAAAATTGTAGAAAGTCTTATCAAAAAATCAAATCTGAAGTATAAAAAAGTGGTTTATAAATTTCTTTTCGTGAAAAATCATATTTAATATTTTCAGGTTTAATTGAATCAGATTTTAAAAGTAGATAACGAAAGTTATCAATTTCCGCTGATAATTTTCAGTATCACAAATTTCATGGTATTCTTTCTTTTTTTTTTTTGTAATAATTTGCCATTATTTTTCTGCTTAAAATATAAAATATTTATAATTTAGAGTTTGATAAGCATGCGTTCTGGATAACACCCACTAATTAAAACAATGAGAATTAACATATCTGTATGAATGTGTAAATTTATAATGGAAATATTATTGATAAGAATTAAAAGGAAACAAAGAAATCTTTGCAAGCATCCATTATGAAATAAAATCAGATTAATTTTCTTTTAGTTTTAGAGGTATATTATTATTATTTATTTATTACTAGTATTTGAAATACTTTTAATTTAACAATGCATGGTAAGTTTAAAAATCTCAAATAACATTTCTTCTAATGAAGTATACCATTTTTCTTTTTAAATATAGAGGTATTGATTTCATTTTTAATTTCAAAGGGGAGCATATTGAAAAGTTGTTATCCTTTGTGTAGTAGTGATTTCTGCATATTCGTTGTGGATGTCTTTGGAAGCCTGAAGTTGCCATCGTTTCTTAAGTTGTATGGTTGTACGTCTCCTACATATCTAATTTGCTCGATGAGGTATTCTGGGGCATTTCCTGTTTTCATCTTGTGTATAAATTGGAGTGTATTAATTTCTAACCTTTGTTTAATATTCAGCCATTTAAGCACATTGAGCATTCCTTCTATTGGTGTGTGTTAATATTGATCTCATTCCTTTATTTTGTAATTTTTGAAGTCTTTCTATTTGACCGCTACTACAGCACGTATATAATATAGTTGAGCCAAATTCAAAATGTGGTTTAATTATAGTGTTGTATATATTTATTGCAGTGATTGTAGATATTTTGTTGTGTATTCTTTTGAAGAAGCCAATTTTTTTTTACCAATTTTTTGCATATGTAATCAATATGATTATTTAGCTTTAATTTGTAATCAATTATAAACCTGAGATATTTTGTTTCATTTACTTTTTCTATTATTTGATCACTAATTGTAAATGCTGATTCATTATTCATATTTATTTGCATTATTTTAGTTTTATTTTCATTTAATTTTATTTTATTCATTTTAAGCCATTTATTCACATTATTTATATCATACTTCATATTGCTATAGCATTGTTCATCTGTGTGTCCTTTTGAGAATATTAATATATCGTCCGCATATAGTATTATTCCAGATTTTTCTATCACATTTGGCATATCATTTATATAGATAATAAAAAGTAAGGCACCTAGTATAGATCCTTGGGGAACACCTTAATCATTGTCTATGTATTTAGATTTGACATTGTTTACTTTGACCATTTGTTTTCTATCGGTTAGATAGGATTCGAACCATTTATGTTCAATTTCTTATATTCCGTACTGGTATAATTTTTGTAGTAATATGTCCCGATCAATCGTTTCGAAAACTCGTTTAAAGTCTAAAAAAACAGCCATAATTCTTTTATTTTTTGCCACATATTTCCATTTATTAATTATATAATTCATTGTAGCTTCGCATGAGAAATTTTTCCTGAATCCCGATTTTTATTTCGAAAATATATTATTTTTTTCGAAATAATTTTCCAATTGCAATTTAACTACTTTTTCAATAATGTTTTTCACATGTCTTTAGGGTGTTTATTGGTCTAAATTCTTCACATTTTTTTTGTTTTTGCAATTTTTTCTATTGGTGTTATTACCGATATTTTCCAGTTTTCTGGGAACTCTCTTGTTTCAATTGACTTATTTATAATATTCATTATTATTTTGCCAATTATCCATTATTAATCTTACTGATACATTGTTACAAGTCAGGTTTGTTTTTAATATCTTTACATATTTTTTTGAGCCCAATTAAATTTATTGCACGAAATTTAAATTATTTATTTATTACAGGTATTTAATTTACATATTGCACTTGTTCTATTGTCTGGTTAATTGATTTAATACTGTAAACAAAGTAATTGTTAAATTTATTGGCTATTATATAGTTATCCTTACATTCTAATTGATTAAATATCACAGACTGTATCACACTTCGTTTTTTGTTTATCACTAATTCTTTTATTTTTGTCCACAAACTTTTTATTCATTGTATAATATGATAGCTTTGATGTTCGTTATGTCCTTTTTTATTTTTATTTCTTGTCCATATGATGTGTTATTAACACATTCCATAATTGTCTATTTCATCTGTATCTTGCTAATCACTGATTTTTTTCATTTTTTATTTATTATCATCAATCGAGCCCTTAGGGCCATATATGTTAAAAATAGGGTTTACAACTAATGAACCTATAATACTATATGATGTTTAATAATATAATGAAATGAAAGAGTTTAAGACATCTTATGATGATATGGATGTGATCTCTTAGAATGATACGACAAAAAACAAATACATAGATATTTTAATGATGATATTACATATCACTGGCAAAAATCATTAAAAGCAGCAAACGCTTAAATCGAGCCATAGAAAACTCAAAGTTTCTTAGAGTAATGGGGAGATCATTTTAAATTCTACAAGACCTTACAACGAACGACTTCACAAAAATAGAATTGTTAATTTTAGGCAAAATCAGTTGTGGATTGCGAATTGATTTGGAAAAGCGGAACGAAGGTATCAGGTATGGGTTTGAGTTAAATTTTAACACTTGATATAAATAACATAAAATTGTAAATTTTTTTAGATAATTTTACACGCGGCACTTTTACGGGAAAAGCAAAGTAACTGAACAAAAATATGGACAATATGTAAGACACATAAAATTATTTAATCAAATTTAGTTTGGCTTAGCACCGTATTACATCAAATTCATTCCATCAACAGTTATTTTAAAATTGTATTAAAAGAATATTTTCGAATCGGAAAATGGTTCGTTGTCAAACTATTTTTTGTCTACGAAAAAACTATTTTTAAACCTAAACATACACATTAGAATAACAGAAAGTATGGCGAAAACAGTTTATCCATGGAACTGCACAGTACCTTTTGCACAATGAGTAATATTATATTGTATACTGCTGTTTTGATTTACTGTCACGACACACTCACCTTATCAAAACAAAATTGTTTATGCTTTCGCGAAAACAGTTTAACTATGGTACTGCACAGTACCTTTTGCACAAAAACGATTATTATATTGTATGCTGCTGTTTTCCTTTAATAACTTTCACTGTAAGCAAACAAATATTGTAATAACAATCCATACAACAAATATTGAAAAACTTACAAAACTATGTAGATGGTAAAGAGTTGGAAAACTTCTTTCGGGAATAATTTTATTATCTCCTTATATATATTAGTGTCGCTGCTTTTATATATATTAATAAGCTTTTAATTTTTTTTAATTAGATGCAGCCTAGTTACAAATTATATACTTAGATTTTTAAATTACTTCAACTGTTTTACTGAGTGGCATTAACAAAGACACCGGCAAACAATATATTCTTTTTGTTCCAAATTATATACATGAATGAGTGGTCAACATTAAAAGTCTTCGGAGCGCAATAATATACTAATAGCTGGCCAGTAGCGGCATCTGCCTGACAACCCTCCTCATTCACTTCAATAGAAGTTTTATGGAAAATATTGGACACACATACATTTTGCGAATTCTCCAAAATTTTACTGAAATCAGCTCCACTGCCGAAAGCGCGAGTTATTCCCAACTGTGAAATAGAATGAAATAGGCGAAAGTAGTAATTTCGAAATAAGATCTGGTTATAAGCGGAACAACCTGACTATTGTTTTTTTTTATATTAATCAGATTTTAAAGATTGATATTAAAAATTTTCAATTCCTCCTCATTTGTGGTTTCAGAATATTGATATTTATATGAATAAATTTAATTTATTTAACAAACGAAGATGGAATAATATTAAGATAAGATATTATTTTTTGTTATTACCGGTAATTTTTCCGCTTAAAACATAAAATATTTATAACTGTGGATCTGATATACTTATGTATACATATGTATATGTACATACATACATATATTATACGTGCTAAGTTTATTTAAAATTTTATATTTTATAAATAAATGCAATCTGGTTAAATACTTTTTTAAGCTTTTGCTAAAGTCATGGTCACATTATGCAAATATATGACAAAATAACCACTAAGTTTTGATAATGTAGAGAAGAAAATAGTACTTCTTTCCGCTTATTTGGTAAGGATATTATACCTGTTTGTTCGCTAGTCAGTAGTACTATTTTGTTCTTTATTTTAGGCACCATCTTAGAATTGTTTAAAAGACACAAAGATAGTGGTTACACTTATTATTTGTCAAAAATATTTGCTCAAAGTGGCCGTACTTTAAGGAGCATTAACAAAGGCACCGGCAAACAATATATTCTTTTTGTTCCAAATCATATACAAAAATGGATGGTCAGCATTGAATTCTGTAGGCATCATGGCGCAACGGAACATCGCAATCATGGCAGTAGCAGCAGCTGCCTCGCAACCCTCCTCATTCACTTCAATACAAGCTTTATGGAAAACATTGGACACAAATATATTTTCCGAATTCTCCAAAATTTTGCTGAAATCTGCTCCACATCCGAAAGCTTGAGTTACTCCCAACTGTGAAAGAGAATGAGAGGCGAAAGTTGTAATTTTGAAAGAAGGTCTGATTATTAGCGAAGAAGTCTGAAGTTTAATATTTGCATATTAATCAGGTTTTAAATATAAATGCTAAAAGTAATCAATTACTTGCGATAATTTTCGATATGAAAGGATTGATATTAATTTATTGTAACACTTTACATATTTATATGCATATGTACATATCTGTATGTATGTATATGAATGCACATAAATACATAATATACATGCTATGTTACTTTTAAGATTAAGAAACCTATTTTTTTTAAGATTGAACTGAATTAATTTAAAAACTGAAGTAAGTCTGGAATCAGGTTTTATTTTCCTTCTAGCAAGTTGAAAACTATCTTGTATAATCAATACTTTTTAATATAGAATTAAGCAAATTTTTTTTATTATAAATAAGAAGACGAACTTATCAAAACCTTTCCATATATTCAAAGATTGAACAAGTAAAAGGGCTTTTGAAAAAAATATTTATTATCGCAAAATTGGCAAAATATTTTAAAACAAAAAATATACCTCGTAAGACTTGAAACTGGCAATAAATTACAAATCGCGGAGTAGTTAAAAAACTTTAAATACGATTTCTAAAATTGAAAATTATGCAAAAGAAAACACCTAAGCCAAATACAAATGACCTTGAAGCTATTCTAGAATAAATCTGCTATTTAACAGTATTTTTCAAATCGGAATACCAGTTTTATGATTATTTAACATTATTATTAAATTGTTAATTAGTAACATTACTAAGATACTGATTTTTGGCATCTACATTATACATAGAATTGCTTTGATTCATGTGTTTTGCAAATAATAAAACACTTCAAGCTGTTATTGTTTTCAATACAAATTTCCAATCGAAAGTAAGGAGGCACGTATAAAAAATTATGTACACACATACATATCTATACGGGTTACGTTGAAGCAGCTACCATCATAAAAGGGCGGTTTGTATAATTAATTTTGTTGGAGTAGGTGAAGGTGATTCATTTACTTTTTTAATTGTGATTTCGTAACACTTGCTTGTTAAATTATATGAATTCCATAAGCAATTAAATTTATGACAATTAAATTAAGTCTGTTTGACTTTTTGAACATTACAAATACTCTTCTTACCTCTTTCAAAACTTCGCACAGTTCCACACTGTAATCAACCTTGAATTTTGGGAATCGTACATATACCTCATCACTCTTGTCCATTTTCTCTGCCAAGTCCACCAAATTAACATCTTTTATTTTTGTAGCCAAATCCTTCAAACCATCGCGTTCGTTCGGCAATAAAACAAACATGCTTAGGTCGGAATCTTTGTAAGGCATTTCTAAAGCTTGACAGTTTAACTCTTCAAAGAAACCGTAATTCAGCTTTGCCTTTTGGTTCATAAACTGAACTTTAACAGATTGATCTTTGGATATCCAGAAATCTCCCTCTTTTGTGTGTGATTCATCGAATTTACTCTCCCATTCGCCTTTGAAATGCAAAGCATTTAAAAGCACCAAACGTGTATCTGAATTTAAACAGTCCGCTTGAACAAGTTCTGTTATTTTACCAGCCGTTTTGTTTCCTACCCAGTCGTTTATTGCTTTAGCGGCAGCCTCGTTTTCGGCAAAATTTATCTCTTGTGCCTCCGCATGGTATTGTTCTTTTGTAGTCGTGGCATATTCAGTCTTAAGATTAAAGCCCTTCTGCACGTATACCTTATTTGCTATTTTCAATAGTTCACTGTCCATGTACTTTTCCAAAACATACTGAACAGTAGCAGCAACCTCTGATGGATTATTTGAAACAAATTTCAATGCCTTGGCAATTTCGTCAGCAGTTTCTCCATCAGCTCCGGCAAAGGCCAAAGCCAAACAGGTCTGTATGGAGAAAGGAGAAAATACTATGTTTTCTTTTACACCACCTGCAGACAATTTCTTGAAGAGTTCAGTGGTGAACTCTGCACCACAACGAGCAAATTGTAAATTTAAGTCAGACATTTTTAATACTAAAAAAAATCAAACAAAGTTATTTATGTGTATAAATCTAACTTTCCGCCTCCACGGTATGTGAATGAATGCGTTTAAAAATTAACTATAGCCCAAAAAATCGTATGTAGATACTTTGTATTTCGTTCGACACTTCATATTAAAATTAAATGACTCACGCACTCATTGATTATCTACGTATAGTTCGAACACAAGGCACTCGGCAGCTGAAATTGCCACCGCTTACCTCTGCGTTGCTAGTACATGGATTTTTCCAAAAAGTTTGTTTGTTTTGTTTCATTTTATTTGAGTCTTGAAATTTGTTTTTATTTACATATACTTGTTTCTGGCAAAAATAGCAAAAACAATATACTTACATACATACATATATTTTTGAGTTTCTTTTCCCTATCAAAATTAATTTCGAAGTTATATTCAATACTTTGCCTACATTAGATCATGAATTTAATAAAATATTCATGATCTAATTTGCAGTTTTTTTTTGGTTATTTTTATTTGTTTGTTTACATTTTCATTTGCGGCACCTGCATATATATGTACATGAGTAAAAAGAAAACAAACTTAACACTACTTTCGCAAAGCTGCACAAAACGTAGTGACAAGCTAAAGACACAGAATACATCTGTTATATCTGTGCTAAAAGTTTGAATATTATTTTTCTTGTCTTATTCGATAAACAAAAAATTAAAAATCTAATTTACATTGAACTACAATCATGCGATGGCTTTTAATTGTAGGGTGCATTATAAGTAACGAAGAACGATTTAAATGCCATGAAAAAACTTACTGCCACTTCCTCTATTTCGATTAAATATTTTCATTTTAATTCGCGTAAATTTTTAAATTTTGATTTTGTTTCTTATGTTTTTATGCGAATGAAAATATTTATAAAATTATGGGATCTCCCAAATATGACATGCGTGTGTTGAAAAAGTATGCTAGTGTATACTAAAAATGCAACGTGTGACAATTTTTTATAACAAGTCATGCGATTTGAAAAATTTTATGAAAGATTTCATAAAATAATGGTTCCATGCTATCAGAGCGGTTTTTTTATTGTAAAACATATAAAAACATTGTTGGCACGTTGAAAAATAAATTGAAAAAATTTAAAATTTTTATATTAATAATAGTTTTTAATTATATAAATTATTACAATCATTCTGGTATAATTGTGTGGCACTACAACTCTATTTAGAAGCGATTTTGTAAAGTCGGTTAGACTTTTATAACACTTTCCTGTGAATGAATCATACGATCGTCTAGGATAGTGAAACAGGTTCTTAAGTAATAGTCTTATAAATGTTTTGACTTAAAACTTGTAACCGGGTTAACAAAATTTTTTAATTCTAAATAAATTTTTATGATATAGGTTTTTACTTTCAAATTAACGATTTTTGTACTCAAATTAAATTTTTTACAAGTCAAACACAATGTTTTGCAACACAAATTCAACTTCTTGCACTTCAAATTAAATTCTTTTCATTTCATATTAAATTTTTTGTATTTCAAATTAAACTATTTTTATTTCAAATTAAATTTTTTGTGTTTCAATTTAAATTTGTTTAACTTCGAATTCAAGTTTTTATTTATTTAGCTAAAAATTTGCAAAATGAAATACAAATAAACTTGTTTTTCAAGTCATTACTCGTATTTTTTCCTTAATATAATTTTCTAAACCATTTGGACGGTTCATATTGCAACCGTTCTCCAGATGCAGCTAATGACAAACTCATGGTCATATCAAGATAATAATTGTTACAATCTGAAGGTGCTACCGTTTCGACTGACTGTTTAATCATTGTTATCAAGTCCAAATTACTATCCGCATCAGCTAATAAATTTCGGGCAGGTAGTTTTGTTTTAGAAAAAAAACTTTTTTATTGGATTAAGCTCACTTATGTAGCTATGTAAGGAGGAAGAAAATTTATAATGTGCCCGGATTCTGCAACCTTATCTTTTGTATCTTAGCATTATCAAGGATCAGCCAAGCACATTCGGTGCTGGTTTCAGGTAATTTACTGAATAGCTAACTCTTCCAGGAAAAGTATGAAAATGTTGGAATTTACAGATGAATTAGCAATGATCGTCTTGTCTTTCAAAAAATAAATTTATTACAATTGCAATGTCGGGAGAAAATATTTTTATAATTTATTTTCAAATTTAAAATAAAGTTTATTTCATAAACTTTTCTCAAAATTTTTTACTTATAATGTAACGTCTATTGAGTTTTTTTTTTTTTTTTGAATAAAGCTGTAAGCTTTTAGCCAAATAAACAAAAAATTTAATTCGAAGCTAAATAAATTTAATTTGAAATAAAAATATTTTAATTTGAAATAGAAAAAATTTAATATGAATTATAATTTGAAAGTAAAAACCTATATAAAAGTACTTAAATACCACATAAAAAGCAGTCCAAAAGATATTTTTAAACCACGTGTAATGCACAATAATATATAGATATACTAACATTACGTGTACACATATTTTTTTGTTAGAGTTATAAATACAGTAGTTCTTTATTACTAATAGGAATCAATGGTCGACGCAATCGACCGCATTCTGTTTTTGCCGCTCTTAAATAATGCACTCTCATATAAAATCCAATGTTGAAACCAATAAAACTGGTCACATTGTTTTTGTTTTACTTGCAAAGTCAAAAACATACTAGTGTTGGGCAAAATCTTTCATTTGTGTGAATCTTTCGAATGAAAGGTTAAGTGAATTAATTCATTATTTTTTCATCTTTCTGCTTGCCAAACATTTCAGAATCAATGAAAATGTATCAATTATGTGTTATTATACGAGTAAAGCAAATACGACATTATTTGTTTCTATCACAATTTGTTTCAACGCAATATATAAAAAATAGTTTAAAAATTATAATATATAACAATATATGTACTATTATTATATATAAAATTGATTTAAACTTAAATGTACAAAATAAAACTAATAATTTTGAATGTTTACAGGTACTAAATGAAAGATGACGAAATATGAAAAGAACGAGCAAGATGAAAGAAATAGAGAAAGAATACAGAAATATTTGTTGTTTCTTTCACTTGAGAGAATCATTCAGTTGAATTAATTCATCCATTATGGATACAAGACTAACACATAGACATATTTTGTTTGGAAGTGTAACAAACTTATAGCCGCATTATTCCTCAAATGCTGAATGGAAAATTAAGCTTCTATGCAGAAAAAAACTTTAAAACGATATATAATTTTTCTAAATCGGTGTAGTAGTACGGCTACAAAAGGGATTTTAAAATACGTGTTTGTAGATGTATTATGCTTACCTCAATAAAATGAACATATGTTAAAAAAGTAATTTTGATTTGCCCCGATTAATCTAGCATCTATGATTGTTGTCTTTTTTTTAATACTGATTTTCCTATTCGACAGAAACATGCAGCCTTATTAAAAAAATTTTACTTATGGTTTCATGTACAACAAATGCTACCAAAGAAATGAGTAAAGCTTAAGAAACTGTTATTAAAAATTTGTATTCAGAAAACACATTATTATGATTATCAAATCATACATTCGGTTGGGATGCAACCCGCTTATAAAACTACATAACTTACTACATAAACTTTTATTTTTAGCTTTTTAATAGTTTTAGCATACAATTTTGAAAAAAACAGAATTTTTCTATTATAATTTTTTTTTTCGAAAAAAGAAAAGTGGAAACTAAAATTTCGTGGTGTTAACATAAAACGCAACGAGTGGAGGAAGCGAACGAATAAAAAAATTTGTATGAATGAAAAAAAAAGTAAATGAAAAAAATCGGGTCAAAATTTTTTTTAATTTTATAGTTTTTTGACTCGCCTTGTAATTTTCTAATTTGCAACAGTATCAAAAATTGTGGGCTCATGCAAAAAGTATCCATACCAAATAGGATTTTGTCTTGAAAAATTATATTGTGGACAAAAACCAATAAGAGGAATTATGACAAAAAGTAGGTTTAAAGAATATTAAAATTTCAGCATTTGACACTGATCATCAGTATATTAAACAAACATGGGGTTGGTGGTTTTGAATAATACTTTAGGAAATTTTGCTTAATAAAACGGATTAAGTAAACGTTTTAGTAAGTTTTTTTTGACTTAGGATTCAAGGTTTGGGCTGCCAAGTAAATAATTAAAATGTGGTTTGTGGCAACGCTGACAAAATTTTAGCTGGTAAACCCAAGTTGCTAAGTCCAAACAAACAAAACAAATATGAAGGTTTGTTATTTTGAAATAGCAAACAAAATAATATTTGGTTTGGCAGTGCTATGTTTATATTCATAATGTAACCTGGCAAAGTCATAAACTATAATTAAAAAAAAATAATATTTTTTGAAACCCCCTGTAGATAAAAATTTACCCAATTAAAACAGCTGTAATCCAAATGAATGAAAAGCAGTCTCGGAAAATGAATAATTTTTTTTTGTTAAAAGTGATAAAACTACTAAAGTGAAGTACAGTAAATTAAAGTCAAAACAATGAAGACAACAAAAGAAAGCATTGTTAAATATATTAAATGATTAATAAATAAAAAGAACGCTACAGAGAATAAATAAAACTAATTTATTAAAATGCAGCGCAAAAGAAGAAAGTTTTGAGGCTATTTTTTAAAGAAGGTGATTGTTTGCTTATAAATGAATTGAAAGTGAATTTCATATTGCCCTCGTTCTATAACAGAAATAAAACTATTAGAACGTAATATATATTTTTAAAGATAAATAGTAGATAAGAAATAAAAACCAACCCAACTAAGACTGCATGAATAACAAAGGAGTTAAATCAACTTTAATAAACGTCCATTTTTAACAACAGGAATTATTCAATCAAGCAAATACACGACCTCAACATGAAAGGTATTGAGGGCAAAGTAGTTATATTAGGATCTAGGGGTAAGTTTCATCATTTATCTTTAGAATACATATGTAGGTAATGTGCTGGTTTCTAAGTATGAGATTTTTTCATTCATCATGGAGTAAAGATGCCATAATTTAATTTTAAATTGTTCCGTTTCTACAACAAGTGACATGCATCTTCTTTTCATAAAGTGGTAGTGTCTAGTCTACTTTGCCACAAAAATCGATAAGCCTTCTTTCAAAGCGGGTGTGTGCGCCTTGTTTTAAACGGATTTTTGTACGTTTTTTTTCTCGTTCTTGGTGGGTCGACGTGGTAACCTTGAGAAATCTTTTCTGCTCTTTAATCTGACTTTCTTATTTTTTTTAATATCTATACGCAAGAAGTAAAAGTATTTGTTACTTTTTTATTTGTTTACGGGGGGAGTGGGAATCTTATTATAATAATAAAGAAAAAAAAAAAACATTTGCACTCTACATAGTTGGTGTTATTCAGTTATGTACACAGAGTGCGTTTTGATAATTATGCTTACGTGCATTTTTAGAGTTTACGTATGATTAGCAAGCAATTCATATAAAAGTAATTTATCAATTATTTAAATAAAAGAAAGAGCAACATTAACTTAGCAAAAACATGTATCAACAACAGTTGTGCATATAAAAATTACTGTTCGCACCATCTTGATGCAAAAGTTTGTTAAAAAAGAATTCGCACCTAAAACCATTTTTACAGTCTTATGTACTGTGACCGTCAAAATTAAGTGTACACACATATTTCTTAAAATGTTTCTATTTCAGTATTTTTATAGGTATATAAAATTTTATTTTGTGTACACAATTTCTCAAAAAACAAAATTTTCCTGAAGAAGACACACAACGGAGTGTCGAAATATTGAAAAATAAAAAAACTATAATTTTTACCAAAACAAGAAGATCACTAGCTCAACAACAAATAATCAGGTATGTGATAGAAATCGATCGTTATGAAAATGATCGTTTTCAAAAGTTGTGATGGAAAACGACCACTTTTGAAAAAGAGTTTTGTACAATATTTCTATGACTGCCTTTTGAAATCCACTTAAATATATAAAGTATGATTACAGTTATATGAATAATCAAAAATATCTCTAAAAAAGTAAAGAAAATTGATTATTTGTGAGTTTTTAACATATTCAAAACGGATAAATTTTGTTCATCACATCTTTTTTCTTTCCTAAAATGAATCGTTTTGAGTATTGATTTCTATCACACACCTGAATAATTTAAATAAAATTTTAGTTTTGGGTACTTTTAAATCAGGGGTCTAATCACCGCATACGATATCGAATTAACTATCGTATCGAATAACATTACGATACATCTAAATTATGGCAACCGATGCATATTGGATCGTAATTTAAACAAAATGCAATAGATTGAAGACCATACGTTCCCTAAAAGTAGGAATACAAAAAATAAATCCTTTAACTTTTTTATATTATTGCAATACAGTTTATTCGATATCGTATGCCGTGATACCGAAATGAGAAATTTCGGTAATTTTGCTCGATATCGTATGCGGTGGTTTGGCCCCAGTATTCAGTTGTCTAGCTTATTCCAAGGCAGCTTTATACAGGTAGTAGCAGAATTACAATAAATACAACACCAACAAACATCAACATGTAATTTGTTGGTAGAATTTACGAATAATTGTCAAAATTTTGACAACTATTCGTAAATTCTACCAACAAAATACATGATGATGTTTGTTGGTGTTGTATTTATTGTAATTCTGCCACTACCTGTATAAAGCTGCCTTGGCTTATTCTAAACAAAAGAGCAAAAAATATTTAAAACAAAAGTTTGACAACAACAAAAAATAATTCATCATTTACACGTCAAAAAGAAGAGTATTTACAAACTATTTTAAAATTAGAATAAAATCGATTTACTATTTAACTGATTTTCCCTTTGGCTTAATGCCGCCATTAAGTCTTCTGAGAATCGATTCTTCTAATTTTTTAGTTATCACATGAAATTTTCTGCCATTCTTCCATTATAACAGATTTCAGTATATCCTTAGTGCTAATTGTCCTTTTTCGGATTTGGCTGTCCAAATGTTCAATAGGATTTAAGTCCGGTGATTGGGGAGGATGATCCAATATTTTGGGAGTGCGATAACAGGAGCCGTTCTCTTACTATATGGGTTGTATGTTTGGGGCCGTTGTCCTGTTGAAAAATCCAAGATCCTTCCAATCCCAATCTCTCCACACTGGTTGGAACTTTGTTTTGCAAAATGTTCAGGTGTTCGATCTTATTCATTATACTTTCAATAAAAAACAAATTCCCAAATCCGCTTGCCGCCATACATCGCCACGGCATAATCGAACCCTCTCCATGTTTAACCGTGGTTTTTAAATTTTTGTTCAGCTTATTAATTATTTTTTGTATGAATACAAATAAATATAAGTACTGCACTAACGCTACCATTTGTCTGACTACTATTGTAGTCATACTATACCTTGTGCTTACTGGTTAATAATTTATATTTCCGTCTCTTAGTGGTAACTCTATTTTCGATATCATCAGTTTTCGATATTATCGTTACAGAATTCGAATCTGTTCGGTAGTTACTTTTGTTTATTCGGACATATATCAGAATAAAATTTTATGTTTGGTTTCAAGAATCAATATAATAATTTCTGTTAAAAATTATTTTATTTAAAAAAAAATTTTTATTGTTTCGTTTTCTAATGAACTAAAAAACGGATTGAAATCCGTTTCCGAACCCATATTGAATTCTGCGAAAAGCTCTTAACCAATGCTGCCGAATACCAGGTAAGATAAGCATCTTCAAAAATGTGATATTTGTATTTTTGCACAAGTATTTTGTGCTTTTGCAATTTTGAAATATGCAGGTCATTTTTTGAGTCTGAAGAGCAACAAACAAAAGTAATTAAAATTGGAATGTAATAATACATTTCTTGTCATTTTACTGGTAAATGTTAAAAATCCTTAAAATGTCAGCTGGTGATTGTTAAGGAAAATTGAGAGAATGAAGCTACCTTGTATTTATTATATCATGCATGCTACTGTGTATATACTACTGTGTACATAAGTTTTAAGTCAGTTTACCCAGTAGTCGGCACCGTTTAAAGTGAGTGCTGTAGACCTGCCGAGTACTAGGGCAAGTGCTATCCTAAAGTCGGCAGTGATTTTCATCACTGCTCTGAAGCTCCATTCTTTCAAAATTCAAATCGTTCAAAGAACAGAAAGAAAATAAGTTTAAGCAAGCATTTTCACACTGTGAATCCCATTTTTTGAAGCGGTGAAGCTTATTTTTGCTTAGATGGCCACGTCAACTGTAGTTACTGGTCTCCAAGAACTTGCAACCTTCGATTGGAGCAATAAAAACCATTGCAGTGTCCCAGCGTAACTGTTTGGTGTGTGCCTTATCCACGCATGAGATAATTGGCCCATTTTTTTTTTCGAACATTCTCGAGGCCGGGCGACGAATATCAACGGTGAAAATTATCGACGCATGATTACGGAACCGTACACGTGGTTTCAGCAGGATGGCATAACTGCACACACAGCCAGAGCTTCGATTAATTTGCTTAGGGAAAATTTCACCCCATAAACTGATCAGTCGCTTTGGGGACATCCCATGGCCTGTAGGTCGCCCGATCTAACTTCTATTTTTTTATGGGACTATCACAAAGAGAGGGTTTATTGTGACAATCCCCAATCTCTTGTGGCTTTAAAGGAATATTCATCAAGAAATCAGCTCAATTAAACCACGTTTTATGCGTGTGGCGTAGACCACGAGGTTACGTTTGTTCAACTCGACGAAACACAGCTGAATGACATACTCTTTAAAAAATAATATCGGCGTTTCTATTCTATCGTTCAATGCCCCCCGGGGAACAGGTTTTGCCTTGGCGTATTCCTAACTTGGGCGCTCTGGTTTTCGGTGAAAAGAGGGGAAGGAGTCCCTCGTTTGTTGTAGCAAATAAAACTCTAGGAGCCACATGACTTATGGTGTGTTGGCATCCGAAACCCTTACTAAGGGTATAAATTGGCAGAACGGGGATCAGCAGAATCGTGAATAATTCACTCCGTGGAACTGGTCCATCGTCAGATAAAGCCGCAAGGCAGGTGCTGATGTAAACCTTTTTCACAACTATCGTTCAATTCTTTTAATAAAACTTTGTGTCAATTATTACGTCTTTTATTTAAATATATCTGAAAATATAACACTGCTTCTAGACACCCTGCATTTATTTATCTACTTTTTTTTTGTATGAAAATAGTTTCGCAAAATAGGTACTCTAATAAAAAAAATATATATGTATGTATGTATATACTATGAAACTTTAAACTTATTATATAAGTAAAAGCTATTGTATTTTTAACCTCTTTGTTCTTGTATGAAGTCATTTCATAAAAATGCATTCGCATTTTCCAGTTCTTTGTTTTTGAGGGTATTTACATTTTGTTTAATAAATATTTTATTTATAAATGTATTTGTTTCTGCTAGCCAATGCCGTTTTCACTAAATTATTTCTAGAACTTCATCGACATTGATAAAATTACTTGTAATTAATATTTTTTGTACCAAATTAATGTTGGATAGTTTGTTATTCAAATACATTCACTATAATAGGTAAGATGCCATGATTTGAACTGCAAAGTTTTAATACCGATGTTACAAAATGCGCAAAGAATTTTAATATCTTGATTTTTTTTATTCAATTTAATTTGTTTACAGCAAATCAACCTCGACAAACAAACATACAAACAATATATGGCCAAATTCTTTCGCAGATCACCAATTTTCCACACAAATACAATTGAGATCTGCCGTCATATCGGCGTTTAGAGCACACGCTTGGCTTCCTATTCCACAACGTCCTATTGACTGACAACCAACAATGTACCTTTATTATGGCAAAATCTTGAAAATGTTTACATATCGCTCCTTTATTGCAACATAGTCATTACTAAGAAAAGCTTGTTTTGAGAAAAACGCATTTACAATTTTTAGTTTTCACACAAGACTTAGAAATTTTTTCAGGAAGTATTTCCTAAACAAAGCAGTTTCAAAGTAATTTGAATATATTTTTGGCACAATGTAAATGGTAGTACTGTTAATAATTCCGCTTTGTTAACTCGAAAACATAATTTTTTGAGATATGATTATGTTGCAATAAAGGAGCGATATATTCTATGTTAAAATTTTAGCTTTTACGAGGGCGGATTGATATTGCAGCTACCTAGCGCTAGGTGGCAGCACAAATACAAATTTTTTTTTAATTGCGATCTGTCAAACGTCAGCTATTAAATTTCACTCAAATTTATCGCTTATTTTATTTGTTGTAGCCGTTTGAAGTAAGCAGCTTTTCTGTTTCTTGAAAAATGGAAAAAAGTGAATTTTATGAAGTGATTAAACAATTTTATTTGAAATGGCGAAAGAGATAAAAGAATACCTCAATAAACATTACGGTGAGCCTGCGCCGTCATATCGCATAGTAAAATATTGGATTGCTGGAATTTTAACGCGGCCGGACAAGCACTGCAACAATACCATCAATAGGAAGGCAAAAAGAGACGGTTACTGAAGAAAATATCAAGAAAATTCTCGCTATCGTTATGGACGATCGATGAGTCAAGTTACGTGAGATTGGTGGAATGGCAAACATACCATATGAACGTGTCTTAAATATTTTGCATGAACATTTGCATATGAAACAGCTATCTTGTCGATGCCGCGTTTGCTCAGTGTCAAACAAAAACGAGTTCGACAGACCACTTCTTATTCCATCTGCTTTCGCAGTTTGTAGCTATTGTATTACCGGCTGGATTGTCGACTGCATATGCCATATTTTCTTGGTCTTTTAATACGTCGGCAAACAGTTGTTGGCAGTTAGATCCTCCAAGTGATGATGCACTGCTTTTTGAAGTTCGTGAGGAATATGTTCCCAGTATTAAATAAATTTCATGCTATAGGTTAGGTTAGGTTTAATAGGATGCCAGCTATTGTAAAGCCAGCCCACTTGGGTCCAATTTGGCCCCGTTGTGTTGCCTGGGTGTGATGTGTATTTCAGCAGATCTACATATCACTGGTTTAGAACCAACCTGAGGATCGGATAAAGGAGTTCAATCCATTTACATCACATTCTGATACTACCGCCAAGTCGTGCAGCATTAGTCTGCCTAGATACAAAGCATCGACAAAGGAAGCTAAATAAACGCCTTAGAACAAAAACAAGCAAATTTGGGTATCAAAAATTTTTTTATTTTTTTTTACGTTTTTTGCCTTTATTCTCGCCTGCGACCCTATGTAGCATTGACCTGTTAGAACCGCCACAGCAGAGCGCAACCTTTTTCGGGGCAGGCCCCTAAGAATAATAGTCCCTCTGTTATCATATCTGGGCCATGTCAGCCTTGATACTCGGCAGGTGACCGCACTAGACCATCTCTCTCTCTCTCTCCCTTGTGCGGTCTCAAACAGTTGACGTTGGACTTGTTTCTTACAACTCCTAAGCGAGATCTCAACGATCCCCTTACGATCGACAGGTGACCTCACTAGACCATCTCTTTCTTGTGCGGTCTCAAAAAGTTGACGTTGGACTTGTAAACTGTAAGAAGATCCTAAGCGGGATTTCAACGATCTCCTCTATATCCCTTTGTTGTAGCCGGGCACCGGCCTTAGCTAGGCCGTCCGCTACAGCATTTCCGGGTATTTCACTGTGCCCTCGTACCCAAAAAAGCTCCAGATTATAATGTCTCGCTAACTCGTTTACAGATATCCGGCATTTATGAACCAACCTGGAAGTCGTATAGACCCCAGCTAGTGCATACAGTGCAGCCTTATTATTAGTACAATTTCGGATATCCTCCCCGTATATCCTGTAGTACCTTAACCAGTTAGCTGCTCTCATAATGGCCGCGGTTTTGGCCTGCGCTACGCTACACTCATTTTGCAGCCTGGAGCATGACCTCCCCCTCATAAAGGGGGGTCATGCTATACTTTTGCTTAAAATTTAAAATTATTTTTTTATTTTTTACCATTTTTGCGGCAAATATGAAGCAACAATAAGCAAGCACATTTTATTATATTTAGACTCACAAAAAAAAAAAAAGAATAAACTTAACTACAATCGACATATTTTTGCCAAATTAAGAAAAAACTACTTAAGAACCATTTCAATTGCTATTTCATTATTTCTTTTATAAAATTTCTAAACAGAAACATTTGATTCAATTAAATAAAATATTTTTAATATTTTATCTGATTTTATTTTATTTTTTTTTTATCATTTGTTTTCTCTTTTAGGTGTGGGCAAAACATGCCTTGTTACGAAATACATTAAAAATACTCTACACAAAGATATTGGCCCCACAATAGCTGCTTCATTTTTCACTTGTAAGGTCATTCTGGACGATGTTAAAGTAAAATTGCAAGTGAGTATTTTCGACAACAAAAAGACATACAAAGAATTCCATTAAGGTTGCCAAAAAATTAAATGGAAAAAATTTTTTAATTTAATTTTAAAGAAAATAATATAAAATACTGCTTACTAAAAAAGCACTAATCAGTAAAATTTTATCGACAAAGTTTAATTGATTAATGAAAGTTTATTGTACACCTAACACTTAAAAATGAAAGATAAACCAAAAACCTTCATTCCATTTTTCTGCCAGAAGACTTTTTCTAGCTAAACTGACAGTACTTTGACGATATATTACTCTATTTGGAGATAATTAGCAAGTCAATTGTCAGTACTGCAGCTGACTGCTAGAAATAGTTTTTAATTATTTAATAGCTGTGCTCGTTTTTCTTATCTTCTCTACAATATTAGTTTATGTATTTCGTTAATATTAGAAGGTCAAGTCTTGCATACATATATGTGTACATATTTATTTAAATTTAAATGTTTATTCTAAGGTATATCAGTAAGCTGGAATTTCGCTCAAATCCTCTTGCACGCAACATACTTAATTTTAGCGACCAAACTCGGTTGAGCAGAAGAGATACTTTTGCCACCATCAGAACGTTAAATAGGCGATTTTACCGATACAGTTCCTGCATAATAAAACTTTTTGTCTAGCATTGGCCGGGCTTAAGTAAAAAGCTAATTTTTTTTTATTTTTATGTTTGGTTTGGTATTAACATTTGAATACTTATTGTTAGTTCATGTTGAAGATTCTATAAATAAAAAACGCTTAAAAAATTTGATTTTTTTACAGGAAAATCTTTGATAAAATAAATTTTGTATGCATTAATTCTTGATAGAATGATTTTCTATAGAAAATAAACTTGTCGCTGGCTGCGACTGATGAGTAAACAATGAAAGCAATGCAGTTAGTTTTACAAAAAATAGAAAAACAACTTTTTACATAAGTGTTACAAATTTTAAGTTTATAAGAGAAATAAGAAACATTAAGGTGGCCCTGATTGTGTCATACAAGTTAAATACAAATCAATTAAATGGAAAGCAATTTAAATATGCTAATAATGAACCAAACAAATTAGCTTTCAAACAAACGCCATTTGGCGACAAAACTGTTTACTCGCTATTGCACTGTGAACGATTCCCTTGTAGTTGTAAAATGAAATTTGCAGAATTTACTGTTTGACAAACCATGATGTTGCTGCAACGTTGCTTCGACCTTAACACATAGATAGGTTTAGCAGGCTGCCAGCCATTGAAAAGCCAGCCCACTTGGGTTCAATTTGGTTACATTGTGTTAAACAATTTTTTCAAACTTATTTTATTTTATTAAAATATTTGCAAATAATTAGTTCAGCTCAAGGTCCTTTTTGTTTTTTAAAAAATATTTAATGTATTTTTCAATATTTCGTCTTCCTTTGGAAGACTTCTTCAGGAAAACTGTGTTTTTTGTGTGTAAATTCAATACAAAATTTGAATTTATAGGAATTTTTTGTTTTTAAAAAAACAAAAAGGACCTTGAGCTGAACGAATTATTTGCAAATATTGAATTAAATAAACGTCAAAGCAAATAGGGTCAAGAATTTTATTAAAATAATCTTATATAGGGATGGGCAAATGAAAACATATACCCATGTTTATCGTGTCGATATATATTTGTTTTAAACATCGTTATTTCGATGTATCATTCGAAACCTATTCAGCTAAAAATGTTCCAGAAAACAAAACTTAAAACTCAACCTGAGAAATATCAGCCAGAAAATAAATAAAACATATTTTGTCTTTCAGATTTGGGATACTGCAGGCCAGGAACGCTTTAAAGCCGTTGCTCCAATGTATTATCGCAACGCAAATGCTGCCATATTAGTGTTCGATTTATCACAATATCGAACCTTTAAAGAAATTAAATCATGGATACAGGAACTACATCGAAACGTACAGGATCCTTTAATTTTAACATTGGTAGGCAACAAATTAGATTTACATTCAAGTAGAGCAGTGTCCCGCGAAGAGGCTTGTCTGTTTGCTAACTCAATAGGTGCAACTTATTTCGAAACATCCGCCGAGACTGATCAAGGCCTGGAGCAGGTATTTTTTAGTACTGCCTTAGGTTTAGTGCGTCTAGCAAAAGAAGGCAAATGCCGTTCTCTCAGACAATTTGATTCATGTGATTCTATTTCGGCCTACACCAACAACAATACAGCATTCAATTATACCGCGCAAGCGATAGGAAGACGTCATTTTCATGAGAACGGATCCATCATACATTTGCCTTCCGTGCCAGTGGGCATACCAGTTGAGGGTGATGACATAAAAGCTACAGCAGTAGGACGCTTAGAGACTCCCTCTTGGAGCATAGAGCACATAGCATTGGGTGAAGTGGAACCTGTCAATTGGTGTTGCTAAACTTTTAATCAAAACCAAAAATCAAACAACACATAAAGTATAAACTAACATTAAATACATCAAGTAAACAATTGTGATTTTATTATAAAAAAAATAAGCAAGCAAATATCCAATAAAGCAATTTTTTTGTGAAGAGACCACAAGAATCTTTAGATTAAAAATACAATGGATATTATTGTAATTTAGTATTACTTTTCTTTTGTAAAATATTAAAAAAACATACACATATGTAGAAACCCTGTTTTTTTTATATTTATAATAGTTTTAGCTAAAAATAATTTGATATAAAATACAAATGGAAAACAAAAGAGTTGACCAAAAACTTCCCAACGAATTTCTTTAGGTTTATACTTGTTTTTCACATTAATTGTTATTGTTATTTACATACATACACTGACTCAAACAATTGCCCGTACACCACATAACTTCGGACATAAATTTTAATATATTTTAAAATACAGGTCGTAGTTAAAGAAATATATTTGTATACTACAAACTGTTATGTCTTTTAAATTTTTTATACACAAAAAGCGCAAGCGATCCCTAAAGTTGTTGTAATCGTTTAGATTAATGAAAAAGTGCAAAAAGCAAACTCAAAAAATTGCCCGTACAACTATGAATGAGAGAATGAAACAGCTTCAAACTACTGTTATTTTTAAAAAATCACATCACTTTATTTCTTATGTTGCCAGCACTGATTTAAACGTTTTCTTACAAAAACTTTACATCGTTAACATTAAAAATGAGTTTAAATAGTAAAACTGGTACAAAAATTCCTATTGAGATAAAAAAAACTTATCATAAAAATGCAAAGTGAAGGTAAAAGTTATCGTGAAATCTCCGAAATTGTTTCGAGACCTCGATCCTCGGTTCAATATGTAATTGAAAAATATAATAATACAGGAACATTAGAAATTAAACCAGGCAGAGGTCGTCAAAAAATTATTGATCTCCGTTTGGGACGAAAAATAGAACGCATGGTAAAGGTGGATCCAAAAATTACTGCAGTGGAAATTGCCAAAAATATACACGAACATGAAAAAGTTACTATTAACGCACAGACAGTAAGAAATTTTCTGCATTTGAAGCAATACAAAGCATGTGTTCCACGGAAGAAGCCGTTTATTTCAAAAAAGAACGTTAAACTGCGTCTGGAGTATGCCAAATATTATGTTAACAAATCCGAAGACTTCTGGAATACTGTGATATTTACGGATGAAAGCAAATTTAATATTTTTGGATCAGACGGCAGAAGATTCGTGTGGCGGAGAGAAAATACAGCTCTCGAATTGAAAAATCTAAAAGCAACCGTAAAACATGGCGGTGGTAATTTGATGGTTTGGGGTGCAATGTCAGCAGGAGGAGTCGGAAATCTTGTGTTTGTTGAAACTACAATGGACAAACACCATTATCTGAATATTTTGAAAGAAAATTTGAAAGTTAGTGCAACGAAATTAGGCATTGTAGAAAATTTTCGATTCGTTCACGACAATGACCCAAAACATAAGTCCAAAATTGTATGTGAATGGTTAAGTAAAAAAATTAAAGAAGTGCTTCCTCATCCTCCTCAGAGTCCAGATCTCAACCCCATAGAGCATCTATGGGGAATATTGGAGAAAAAAATCCGTCAACATACAATCACCAGCAAGGAGATGCTGAAAAACGTTATTACTGAGGAATGGCAGAATATTGGCAGCGAAATTACTTGTAAATTAGTATTATCAATGAAGAACCGGTTAACTGAAGTTATTAAAGCCAAGGGATATCACACCCGTTATTAAAACTACATAAAATAATTTTTAAGTTATTAATAATATATATGTACGGATAATTTTTTGAGTTTATTTTATGAAGTATTTTTTGATTTTTGCTCCTTTATTAATATTATAATAATATTTTAACCTTTTATGTTTGTATTTATGGAAAAAGCCCTTTCAACTTTTAAAAATTAATGAACTTATAAAAATTAAACAACATAATTTTGGCACTAGATACAAATATATTCACGACAGCTTATTGTACGGGCAATTGTTTGAGTCAGTGTATATATGTATACATATGTATATCTACTAATCACAATTTGCCCGCATATTCATATGCATACATACGTATGTACATATGTATGAAATAATAAACATATGCATATGTATATTATAATGCCATTTTGATAAGTTAAAAAAGTTTTATTTTTATTTATAAAAGGATTGCTTATGCATGTATAGCTGAAAAAAAACTTATATATGTACAAAAAACAAATATTTATTCATTTATTTAAATAAACGACATGTTTATTCATGCTCATTATTATCCTTAAAAAATAAAAATGAACATACCTTCAATATAAACACAGATATATATACATAAGTATGTGTAAATTTATATGTATATATGAATGAGTGTTGGTTTTCGTAATAACAAAAATGTAAATAAGAATAAGAAATACAAACTTTTATGTGGTTTTAAGCTCCGTTTCAGCAAAAAAACATAATTTATGAATATTTAGGTTTAACATTACATACTTATATACATATACATACATATATTTAAATTTTTAAATTAGTTTAATATAATAAAGATATTATTTAAATCCCATTCTGTAATATTTATACATATGTTTTTTATTTAAAAGGTTTAATAGAAACTTTCGCTCAAAGTGAAAGCATAAATAATACAGTGATACTAAATATAACAGGATGTCCCAGAACTCAACGTCAGGTCGAAACAGGGTGACAGGCTTGATTGTAACCATCATGATAAAAAACGTGTAGTTTTTTAACAAATGTTCTATGCCTCAGGTAAACAAAGTTCATTAATTCGGGGTTGCTATATAAACAACACGGTGAAACATATCGCTCCTTTATTGCAACATAGTCATATCTCAAAAAAATTAGCTTTCCGGGTTAACAATGCAGAATTGTTAACAGTGCTATCTTTTATATTGTGCCAAAATTTTATGTAAATTACCTTTAAACTGTCTCTTTTAGGAGATATTTTCTAAACATTTTTTCTAAGACTTGTATGGAAACTAAAAATTTGAATCGCATTTTTCTCGAAACAAGCTTTTTTACGTTATGACTATGTTGCAATAAAGGAGCGATATGATTTCATAGCGACACACGAACGTGTAAACAAGTTTATTTACATCGCAAACAGCTGAAAAGGACGTACCAAGGTGCATTAACATCTACTGCATGTGACAATTTTGTGCTACTGGCAGTATAGTAAGCTATTTACGTCAAATGTATTGCTTACATTTTTGAAAGTGAATTTAGTGCTTTATTCTGAATTAAACATACAAAAATTAATACCAATAAAAAATTATAAATAGCTTGTTTTCTATGTTTCCCAGCTATCTATATGTCGACATTTCATAGGAGCACCCTAATCATGTCAACATATAGATAGCTGGGAAACATAGAAAACAAGCTATTTATAATTTTTTATTGGTATCAATGTTAGAAGCTAAAATAGCGAATAAAAAACTTTACTGTCCATATAAAAATTATTTTGTGAACATGAAAATAATTCAAATAAGAATAATTTATATAGGGTGTTTTTTTAAGCCCGATAGAACTTGAAATTGTAAAAAATAACACAAAAAATTAAATTGTAATCAAAATTTTTTTTTTATTCGAAAGATCAATACGTGACATTAACATTTGAAAATGATTTCGGGCATATGGGCACCGCGGCTGTTCTTGACGAAGCGCATTCTGGACGTCCAATTTTGGGCCACTTTTTCGAGCACTGCTGGCCGTATGTCACGAACAACACGAACAATGCTGGCCTCCAAGGCGTCAATTGTTGCTGGTTTATCAGCATAAACCAGTGACTTCACGTAGCCCCACAGGAAATAATCGAGAGGTGTCAAATCGCACGACCTTGGAGGCCAATTGACAGGTCCATTTCTCGAAATCAACTTATCGCCAAATTTTGATTTCAGTAAGTCGATGGTTGCGTTCGCCGTATGGCACGTAGCGCCATCCTGTTGAAACCACATCTCCTCCGGATCAATGTCATCCATATTTTCAAACAAAAAATCATTGATCATGGTGCGGTAACGATCTCCATTGACCGTAACGCGAGCTCCGGCCTCATTTTTGAAGAAATAAGGTCCGATGATGCCACCAGCATGAAAACCGCACCAAACAGTGCATTTTTCTGGATGTAATGGAGTCTGTAGGGTCTCTTGTGGATTGGTCTCACTCCATATGCGGCAATTTTGCTTATTAACAAACCCGTTAAGCCAAAAATGCGCCTCATCGCTGAACACAATTTTGCGTCTATAAGTTGCGCGAATCGACGACTGATTTTCAAAGTAAATTTGGATAATTTCGTAGCGTTGTTCAAGCGTGAGTCTATTCATGATGATTTGTCAGAGTATACTGAAACAAATAAAAAAAATGTTTCATCAAAATTTAATTTTTTGTGTTACTTTTTACAATTTAAAGTTCTATCTAGCTTAAAAAAACACCCTATATTTAGACTCACAAAAAAAAAAAATAATTCAAATAAATAAAATTTATAATTATGAAAAGGTACATTCATAGTTTATAATTGTGAAAAAAGTTACAAATATTTTTGATAAACATAGCTTACCAGATGCCTGTTTTTGTTGTATTGTTGTAATTTTGCTCTAGTGCTGCCACCGTATAGACGTTAATGCACCTTGGGACGTACATTCTGTAAACTTGTAGAGATTTCAATAGTTTAAAGCCAACATTATGTCTTTTCATACGATTCCCAAAGATTTGCGTGGCTTAAAGGCCTGCTGGGTGTGTTATAGTGTATATTATTAGTTTTAGTCTTTTGACCAATTTGAATATGATGGTTGCGATAACTGCGACGATTTTCTGCGCATGAAAAATAACAAAGACAACGTCTACGATCACACCAGTAATAACTTTGATGGCATAATTGCTCTGATGAGCCCAAAAGATTCGTGGGTGCGAAATGGCAAAGAATTTGTAGGCATTTTTTTATATGATTTGTTTTTCTAAATAATTTATTTGCACTTCGATCTTTTTCAACAGAAGCATGCAGAAAAACTGTTAAATACATCACTGCATTGGTTTTTGTAAATTTTTTTTTTCCCAAAACAAAAATTCAAACACAAGAAATGGATGTCGAACTATATGTGCATTCATTTATATTCAAGCACGAACCTTAACGATGATTTAACTCACATATCGAAGTTGTCGCTCATTGTGTTTACTGAATAAAAATCAACTGTGCATTTGTGCGGCTGAATACAAAATCATATTTGAACGAAATGAAATGATTTTCATGTTGTTGAGCAAGTATGATGTTTTTTGCAATCACTCAAGGTTGTTCTCTGGTGCCAAGTTCAGTACAGTTTCACTATTCGTATTTCCTTTAATTTTTTGTATGTAACGAACAATATGCTTCATTGTAATGTTCTTTTGTTTTTTAAATATAAATGAGCAATACTTTTATATTGTGTTGTGTGTCTTTTTTGCTGAAAAAAAAATATATTTTTTTTTATTTTCAATTTACATATTATAAGATTATATTTAACTAAATTTTCTTTGCATAAGAATTTTTCAAATAAATTGTTATTTAATTTATTTTTCTGAATAAGAAAACAAATTAAAATCTGTGGGGCTTTAAAAACATGTACACACACACAGACACATACAAATACATACATACTCTACTAAACCATTTTTTGTCACAATTCTTATTTATGAATTAAAATTTTAATAAAAATTGTTTATTTAAAATATTGTATTGTTTTATTTTTTTTTAATTCCAGTTTGCATAAAAAACCTTTTATTTGCTTTAATTTATTTATGTATCCCAAATACTGTGATTGTGTTGGTGATTGAAAATTTTATTTAAAATAAATTCAATTCATTAGATACAAATGTCTATTACAATTGAGGTTTTAAAACTTTGGGTTTTATTTGCTTTTGCATTTTCAGTTTATCAATTTCTCTGACAGCAGCTGAATTGTGGCATCTGCATTCGAGTTACAGTTAAAACTGCAACTAGTGTTGCAAATAAAAGAAATTATTCATTGTGGCATAAATATGAAAAAAATTTACATCTTATCTTAAATAAAACAGCATTGTTGTCAAAGTATTCTATAATATTTTTAGTATGGGGGTCTCCAGCATGTTATTAGTATTTTTTTAAGAGCGCTAGTGTAGAATATTCGGCTGGGCCGAACCTAAAATACTCTTCACGATAATTACGTAAATATATAGTTACGGTATTCAATGGGTTGTCATAAAGTCATAAGTCTTAAAATATTATTATGGAAAATATGAATACTGTGAGCATTCTGACATATATTATTTTAAATTTGAGTCAGCTGAGATGGCAAACACCGTTTAAAAAGTCTTATTACGAGTACTTTTTGTTCGAAGCACAATATAAAATATTATGATATTATGCTTGATATGACACCGTTTGAATCCCCCAATTATATATTAAAAATTTTAACTAAATATGCTCGGATATATGGATCGATATCGGGGAAAAATTTTGTAATCGCCACGTCAAAATAATCTTTCAGGGAAATTATAATGAAAAAATCAGTTTAGACTATATCTCGGCCGATATCGGAAATTTTCTGTACAAAGGTAACCTCCTTTTATAATCAGAACTGCTTTTAAGCAAAAAAAAAAAAAAAAAATTGTTCATGGCAAAATCGGTTTAGACTATATATATCTCGGATATATACGGACCGGTATCGGAAATTTTCTGTATAAAGGTAACCTTCTTTTATAATCAGAACTGCTTTTAAGCAAAAAAAATTTTTTCATGGAAAAATCGGTTTAGACTATATATCTCGGATATATATGGACCGATATCGAAAATTTTCTGCATAAAGGTAACCTCCTTTTATAATCAGAACTGCTTTTATAATCACAACTGCTTTTAACCAATAGAAAAATCGTTTTAGACTATAAATATCTCGGGTATATATGGACCGATATCGGAATTTTTCATTTTCTCTATTTGGTAACCTGTTTTTTTTATGGAAAAATCGGTTTAGACTACATATATCTCGGTTATACATAGAACGATATCGGTAATTTTAATTTTCTTTATTTGGTAACCTCCTTATATTACCAGAACTGCTTTTAAAGCAAAAAAGGTGTTTAAGTTCGCTTACTCGATATTTCTTGTCTGACCTGGTCCTTATGTTTTTGTAAGAGTTATTCAAAAGAAATATTGTTGCAAATTAAAGTGATGCAAACAAAATATTTATATGCCAATATGTCTGTCAAAATTCGTTTAGCACAGGAAGAAGGTTGCGCTGTTACGTTTTAGTTTACTGCTTTCACCGCATTCACATACGGAAAGTTTACTTCGTAACCTAGTGTTTAGACATGCGAGTAAGAGTTCGAATAACTCAATACACTCACATTTTTTTACTACCACATTCACATTTTTCGTACTTGCAGCTAAATTTGCATGCGAGTGATTTTTTGGCACTTTCATGTAATCAAATGTCAAACAAACAAACAGTGTTACCGTGTAAATAATTTTAAACAAATCAACTGGATCATTATAAAATTAAAATCTAAGTTTTAGCTAGTTTGTATGTTAATTTATTAAAACTAATGCTATAGATAAAAATGTTTAAATTATAAAGCGTTAATATTAATAATATAATGATAATACAATTTAATGCCAACTATTTTCTAAAAATATTCTCAAGTCAAGAACACGGCAACTCCAGTTTATAAAGACAGCCAAAGAAACAAAATATATGAAGGAAACAAATTGTTTGAAGTTCACGTGCTGACGAGAAATTTAAAATGAACTCTCACTCGCATGTGTAGACAGAAATGAAAATTGCAAGAGATTCGAATTTTTCGAAGAAATTTTCGTTGATAATACATATTCAGCACTTGCATTCGTATGTCTAAATGCAGGGTAACTTGGGGGTTACATGACCAATTTTTGCCTTTCAAGTTTTAATACACTCTCACTTTTTTACTAATACATTCATATTTTTAAAACTTGTTGCGAATTTGATACGAATTTGCTTTCGAACTCTGTGTTCAAATTTATAGGCAAGAAAACAGCTGATAGCTATTTTAATGAACAAATTTTTCACTTTTGTGTTTAAAAATTCCGGTTTTTTGTGTTAATTTATTAGAAAATAAATCAAATTTGTGCTGATTTATTAGAAATCAAGTTTATATTGTGCCGAAAAACTTTAAACATTTTTTATTATTTTATTTAGCTCCTCTAAGACTTTTAAGAAAGCAATTATTTTTAGTTGTTTTTTTGACGCGGGCATCTTGAAAATACGTCACAGTTTTCACTTTTTTTTTTTATTAAAATCTCCTCCACCGCCAGTTTTCGTTACAGTACCATTAAATTTCGTATGTCTGCCCATCGTCTGTCGAAATGTAAAAGCAGACTAACAACAACCCTTTTTTGTTGTCATTTCTTTAACTCTTAAAAAAATACACAAGATACGAAAGTGATTTGATACATTTTTGATGTATCAAGATTTCGCAAACCAACGACAGGTATAAATAACACCGCATAAATTTTTAAGAGTGTTTAAAATACTCGGAAGTGAAAATGTTTGCGTAAACAACCCAATCACCTTATATTGAGAAATACTCATTCTTGTTGCTAGATGAAAATGCTCCTCAGACTGGCTTCAAATTTGTTTTGAAAAATTCATTCGAATCCGAGTGTTTGTGCTTTCTAATTCCACACATAAAACAAACGTGGCTATTTCCTGCCATTACAAAATACAAGCAGTAAAATTTTATAAAAAAAATATGCACAAATAAATTGATAGAAACATAAACTAAAAATGACAAGTCTTGCCGTCGCCGTCTTTCGTTGTATTATGTTTATGTTTTTCTCTCCCGCGACGAGAAATCGTACCGCACCGCAAACATTGTGCTTAGACTCTGAATAAGTGGTTTAAAAATGTATCCATAACGACCGCGAGTTGCCCGATTAACTTCTTTAATCTTTCGAATTACAGCAAATCTTATTTCATAGAATTTTAGTTTAACTCATAACTCAGTTTCAAATACAGATCATGATGATAATTATTGCAGTAATTGCAAAGTGAAAACTTAAAACAAGAAGTTTAAAAAAAAGAAGAAAAAGACGTTATTAGAGATAAAACTAAAGTAATTTTTCTAACACAATTGGCTTTTGTTGTTTTACTCTTCAACTCGTAAAAAAAGTTGCAAGAAAACTTTTACGCAATTACTATATACGAGTACACATAAAACTTGTTAACGGATATGTCTGCACGAAAGGATGTGGCTTTTGAAATATGAAGCAAGTTTATCTCTCTATAAACAAGAAGAATGTGAGGGTTGGTTTGTTTATGTTTCGAAATGCATATTGCAGATTGTCAAAATATTAAAAAGAAAATAAATTTTAAAATGAGTTTTATTTGTCTAAAAATATAGTTTTGTTTTGAACTTTAAATAAATAGAAAATGATTTATGGTTGCTTGTGTACAATGTCACTTCAGCAGAAATCTTTAAATAAACTTTACTGATTTGGCCACAAACACTTCTTGATTTATTGAAGGACTAAAGATACGTTCAGATTGAGTAAATATTTGATCAACTAAGCGTACACGTAAAAAAAAAATTTTTGGTTGATATGACAATATTCTAGGTGCACCATACTGTTGTTGAATTATATGAGGTGTGTTTAACGAGATCCCGGACTAGTTCGGACTAATGAGAGTAAAAGGCAAATTACTGTCCAAATTTGCAAATTTTGTCCAAAACTGCTGGAACGCAAAAAACTACAATTGTACACAAGGTGCATTAACGTCTATACGGTGGCAGCACTAAAGCAAAATTACAACAATACAACAAAAACAGGCATCTGGTAAGCTATGTTTATCAAAAATTATTGTAACTTTTTTCACAATTATAATCTATGAATGTACCTTTTCATAATTATAAATTATTCTTATTTGAATTATTTTCATGTTCACAAAATAATTTTTATATGTTTCATTCAGAATAAAACACAAAATTCACTTTAAACAAAACATTTGACGTAAATAGCTTACCATATTGCCAGTATTGTCACATGCCATAGCGCTGCCACCATGTAGATGTTAATGCACCCTGATTGTACATCTTGCCATATTAGTGCTGCTTACTTTATAAATTAAAGTATATTTTAGTGATTTTAGACGCTTAAAACGCATAGCATCATATAAACAAAACATTTACATTGTTGGCAACTGCTGTAAAATTAAAAGCAATGTAAAATTTTCAATAGATTTTTATAATACATATTTATAAAATCACAAGCAAAATAATAATTTCATGTTCTGTTTACAGCTTTACAAAGTTATTTTTAGTTTGGGCAACCTTTCTTTTTGCTTTTAACTGATTTTTAAACAAAAACTTTTTTCCAATTTTTAAATTTTCTGATTACTCTTTCAGTTTCAGTAAACAAAAAACAGCTGATTATTCAATTTTAGTCCAAACTTATCCAAATAAAAAGTTCGGGCTAATTTGTACACGAAATGAAAAAAGTTACTGTCTCATTTTCTCTCAAAATTGTTCCGTGGAACGATTTTGGAATAGTTTCGACCGGTTTCGTTATTCACGTGAAACACACCTATTGTTGTAGCTGACCAGAGGTGCCGTTTTTGGTATTTTAAGTAAAATTGGAGATGAGAATATGTTTTTCATTGTGGTTAATTTTTTCTTCAATAAATACAGTGAAACCTCCCATAACCGGCCACTAATATGCACGAATTTTTTGTCTTATTATGAGAGGTGTCCGCTTATAAGAAGCACACATTTGTTATATTTGTTGTTGTAGCTGACCTGAGTTGCCGTTTTTGGTAATTTTAACTACTGATGAGAATATGTTTTTCATTGTGGTTAATATTTTCTTCAATAAATACAGTAAAACCTCCCACAATCGGCCACTAATATGCACGAATGTTTTGTTTGATTATGAAAGGTGTTCGCTTATAAGAAGTACACATTTCTTATATCAAATATTTTATTATAGAATGCTGTATTTTATTAAAGCGGTGCTAGGCTTTGAAAAAATATATGATTAGACCAGTTAAAGTTGAGTTATTAAACTTCAAAAAGACTCCCAATATTATTTATGTGTATGATAGGGATTGTCTTAAATGCGAAAATGAAATTTTTTTTATATGGTCCTGAGTGCTTGCTTCTGTATTAGTGCGATAAAGGTAAACAAAACAAACATATGAGCTGTTGCATGTAAAAGATATTCTTAAATTAGTTTCTAATTTCGTGCAAAACAATAGTACAATATGATATTTAATTAAAAATAACATCACATGAAATACAATTAATGTTAAGCTTTTCTATGCCGTTGATAAATTTATGTGGTGTTTATGGGACACAAATGAGTGATACGTCTAGAAAATATGTTTGAAATATGCTAAATATTTTGAATTTATTTCATACATATTTTCTAGACGTATCACTCATGCATGTCCCATAGACACCAGGTTAATGTATTTCTTTAAGAATTATTCTATGTTTCCAATCAAAACAGCTGTTCTTTGGAAGGCTTACCATAATCTTTGAAATTTAAATGATGCTGCCACACTTTCAACACATTTAAATAAAAGCAATTACTTACTGGGGGTCTCCATTAGCCATGAACTTGGTATGAGCATCATGGCGAACATCTCAAATGGCTAATGTAGACCGCTCATGTCCATGTTTCGTTCATGATCTGACATCGATGTTCGAGTAAATGGCCGAGCATTGATGTTCGCCATTTTGTGTATTTTTTACATGATGGTCAACTTCATCATGTAAAAAATACACAAAAAGGCGTTGAACTGAACACTCATTTTTACATTAAAACATAATAATAATGAAAGTTTATTCCAGCTTGAATTTCAATAGATTGTGATTTATTAGTTGTTAGTTATTTTATTCTTCTTGTTATTTCTTTTTCCCGGCAACCATTGAAAACAAAATAATAATAAAAATTTTTTCGGGCTTGGTGGCTTTCAAGTTTCTATACATACTATTACCATGCTTGTTAAGTATTTTGATCGTGCCTATCCCCCTTTAAAGGTCAGTACTCTGTTCAAATGTGCGAAAAATGTTGAGCAACATTAATAATTTCACTCGGAAAATATGACATTTAAAATATGGTGCCTATTTCGCATTTTAGGCAAATTTGAAGGTTTTCTTGGTTTTAGGTATACCAAATTGTTCAGCTGTTGTTTGAAATTACGCGCGAAATATATACCACTCATATTATTTCGCAATTACAACAGAATGTTGCCAGAAACATTTCATAAGCTTTTCACAAATTGAACAGAGTACTACTTCAGCAACATTATTTCACAGATATTTCACACAAGTTTTTTTTATATAGAGTTTTGACAGCATTTCGCACGGAATGGCGAACACAGTACTTAGCTTAAGGCTGAAAAATTAAGCTTGCACTTAAAAACAATATAAATTAAAATGAAAATTAACTAATTTTGTATTTAAATGCGAAGTCAAAAATTGGGCTTAAGTAAAATTATATCATTTAAACTGTTGTTATTAATTACATTTTATTCATTTTTTTAACTTTTGAAGAATTTTTGCTGAGTTTTTGTTGATAATTATTCCTATGTATTCCTACGAAAACGGTTTTTATAATCAATTGTTATTAAATCTTTATTTTTTTAACACAATCAAAAAAGTTATATTTTTGTTTAAAAAAAACTTCACCCTTATTTTCTTAGAAATACCATTTTTGTCACACTTTTTTTTCAAAATACCCTTTTTTAAACATTTCGAGGGCAGCACTGGCTGATTCACGTTTATGGTGCGAGTCACGAATGGTCTAAATTTAGACGAGCGAACATTTGGAAGAAAAACATTTGGAATTCTCTTTTGATTTTTCTTTTGTATTCACTCGGTCGAACATGTTACCGGCAACATTCCATTATTATTTGTTTTTTACATTTTTCGTTAAGTTGTCTGTTAATTTTTTAACACATGATTAATTTCAATTATAAAAAATAATAAAATTGAAGTTTTTCATAAATGAATTAATTTTTAATGTCTGCTACAGTCACACCAAACATTTTCTTCTCCAAAATATTTTTTATTTCATTAAATGCCTGTGCTTTTTTATTCGGTCCATACATTCTTTGGATCGCACACTGTACCGATTACCTATCCCTTTACAAATATTTATATTCCATATTTATTAAAATTTCCAGAAAATGTAAATTAAATTAAAATTTCAAAAAGTAAATTATGTGTCAATAGAGTAAATGTTAACAAAGCGTGTTGCCGAGTACCGAACACAAAATCGATTCTCCCTTCCCCACCGGTAATTTGCTACCAAACTAAATGTTTCCCTTCTAAATGTTTTCGTGTCTAACATAGTGTCTATACGTGATATAATATCAAATATTTTTCTATCAGCAAACGTCAAATTTGATAGCAGAGAGTATTATATCACGTGTAGCCTTCCAAATTAGTATTATTGCAATATTATATCAGATATCACAATATTGTTTTGATACTATATATATTTAGAAAACCATGTCATGATATGAACTGTCAAAAAACATAAACAAAACGACATAATATTCAATTTTTGAAGAATTACCGAAAAAAGTTTAATAAAAAAGTCATAAAATCATTAAAATATTTATAAAAAATCGTTTATTGTTGTTTTTGTTGTTGGAATATATAAATTTGCTTAAGAAAAATACAACATTCAACGATGTTTACTGCATGGTTGCTTAAAAATTGTGAATTATTATGATATTTGCAAAAATAGTTGGCGCCATGCTAGATATGAGAGAAAATATAATTTGTTTTTTCTCATTAATCTGCTGAAGTTTTCCCAGCGGCCAAAGTTTCGCTTACAGAAGCGATGATCCGATGCACACTTGTAAGTCAGTAATGCACACCATCTCATATACGAACCTAGTATACTTTTTCATATACATTGCCGCATTTGTAGAGTGAACGCCTACAAAGTAAGCGAGCTAGTGTGGTGTTCATCCAACAAAAGCTCATTACTTCCGAACATACATTGTAAGCTATCAGTAGGCAGCTCGAATACAATCTCGCATACTTTGTAAGTCAGAAGTAGGCAGCACGGATACAATCTCGCATACATTGTAAGCCGGCAGTAGGCAGCTCGTACGTACTGCGCAATTCAGTTTTTTGAGAATATTCCATTAAATAAATTTGTTCCGTTTTTTGTCTACTGCATTCTTTTATTTTTTCACTAAATATTTTTGGCATCTTTCTTGTACCTTTTTTTAAATTGTTTTCTAGGCACTTTTACCTAATTTTGTTAATTAAAATTTTTGCAACGTAGTCTGACAAAGACGGCGAACGTTTGATTTACAACTAAAAAATAAAATACATAAATATAAATGTGATACAAAAGATGAATGTAATTCATTTTTGGGAAATCCATATACTACTTTCATACACTTTGTAAGTTATCATTCATTGATTACAAAGTGTTGCACACATCATCGAAGAGAAGTAATGTGGTAGGCAATGTTCGCCGCTGGGTTCTCTCATATCATATCACAGTTAATATCAGTTGTAGACACTATGTAAATGAAGACATGCTATTAGATAACATAATTTCAATTTCCTCTGGAATTTTGAAAATTCTTCCATTTTGCTGTTAAGCTAATTTTTAAACTTTAATTTTTGTATTTGCAAACTTTGTGATTAATTTTTCAATTGTATGTGCACGTGCAAAAAAATCTGATATTTAACTCTAGTTCAAACTAAAGAAAAAGTAGATGCAACTTTATACAGGAAATGAGAAAATTACTCTCTCATTTTGCGTTCCAGATTTTTTTTTTTTTTTTTTTTTTTTTTTTTTCATTCATTTGTTTATTGAATCTTCACAAAGTGAACTAACAATAAGTATTCAAATCTTAAAACTATATACATAAAATTAATTAAGTCCAGCCAATGCTAGACAAAAATGTTTTATTTTGCACGATCAATATCGGTGAAATCACCTATTTAACGTTCTGATGGTGGCAAGGGTGTCCCTCCTTCTCAACCGAGAGTGTCCTTCGAAATTAAGTATATTGCGTGCAAGACGATTTGGATGAAGTTCCAATTTATTGATATGCCTTGTTGCATACTTTGAAAATTCGTCTTTTACAAGAGGAACACAGAGATCCTTATGAATTCGTGAGTTTTTTACGTACCATGGAGCTGCGGTAATTGTTCGAAGAATTTTGTTCTGTCGCCTTTGAATTTTTTCAACGTTTGAAGCGGAGGCGGTGCCCTATAGTTGAATTCCATAGCACCATATAGGCTTTAGAATTGCGTTGTATAATAAAAGTTTGCAATCCAGCTTCAATGTAGAATTTCTGCCCATAAGCCAATTCAGTTGAGCTGCTTTTAACTTTAACTGAGTAACTTTCGCATCTATGTGAGACTTCCACGTTAACCTACGGTCCAGGTGAATACCAAGGTACTTGACTTCATTTTTCTGCGGAATAGGTGAATTGTTGATTTGGATGGCTGAACATGTTTGTTTACGCAGCGTGAATGTAACGTGAGTACACTTTTGTTCATTAACTTTAATTTTCCAAAGTTTTAACCACATCTCTAATATTGAAATATACTCCTGCAAATTTCGCGAAGCTACTTGATGGCTTTTATGTACGCTGCAGAATGCTGTATCGTCTGCAAAAGTTGAAGTGTGGATTCCGAGTGTCGTTGGCATGTCAGAGGCATAAATCAAATATAAAGTAGGCCCCAGTATGCTGCCTTGGGGAACTCCTGCCTCGATTGGCTGAGTTGGGCTTATAAAGTCGCCTTCTCTGATAACAAACTTCCGCCCACATAAGTAGCTTTCCAGAAGCTTGTGTGTATTTGCAGGCAAGTTCAACTTTATTTTGTGTATCAAGCCCTCGTGCCACACTTTATCAAAAGCTTGAGAAATGTCAATGAATAGAGCTGAGCAATACTTCTTCTCCTCAAAGGTCTGTCTTATGACATTGACTAGTCTGTGCGTTTGTTCTATTGTGCTGTGTTTAGCCCGAAAGCCAAATTGATGATCAGGGATGCATCCCACAGTGTTCAACATTGGACTCAACTTTGCCATTAACAATTTTTCGAACAGTTTTGAAATTGTTGGCAGTAGACTTATTGGTCTGTATGATTCTACTTTAGTGGGATCCTTCCCTGGTTTGGGTATCATAGTAATCATGGACACCTTCCACTCTGCAGGATAATACTCGAGACGTAAAATAGCGTTAAAAATAAAAAGAAGAATTCTACGAGCTACACGAGGTAGCTGTTCAAGCATTTTACCAGTAATTTGATCACTACCTGGAGCTTTCCTGGGGTTTGTGTTACGAATAACATTTTCAACATCTTGAAAACTAAGTCTCAAAGGCACAGGCGGTCTAACAGCACATGGCGGAAATTCAGCAACATCATCCACTGTATCATTTGCAGTAAAAACGTTTTTCAAATGATTAACATACACCATCCCTTTTTCAGAATCACTTCTTGCCCAATCTCCAGTTGAAGTTCGCAGAGGTGGCTTACCTATTACGGGTCTTTTCAGACCTTTTGTCGCTTTCCATAGAGAATAGTCGGTTTGCGGGCTACCATCAAGACCTTCTAGATAATTTTTGAGGGAAGCCATTCTTTGGATTTCAAGCAGATTTCTTAATTGAGTTATGCACTCCCGTAGTCTGCTTTTAAGCTGGGGAGACCTTCGAAGTTGCCACTCTCTTCTAACTCTTCTTTTTTCTGACAGAAGTTGCTCTATTTCAGACGAATACGTTCTATTGCTCACATTTCTAGATCTTGTATGACTAGTGGTAGCATGTTGTACGGCCAGTTTAAGGTCTTCAGAAAAATCTTTAATGGATATATCAACATCCTCAGGGGTTCTCAAGGCAATATTTTCTGTACAATGAGTACTCAAATATTTTTTATATTTTAACCAATTAACTCGAGTGACAGTCAACGCCAAGTCACAAAACGGGGAACCAATTCCCTGGGGGAACGAAACAGAAACTATAGTTGGTGAGTGATCTGATGACAAGTCCAATGAAGGCTCCACTTGCATCCATTCTGAGGGAAAATTTTTTGTAACTCCAAAGTCTATAACGTCTGGGATCTTGCGTTGGTCTGACGGCCAATAAGTGGGGTGTCCACTTGAAATCACACCTAAGCCCATTTTGGAAACGGTGTCAAAAAGCACACGGCGTTCCAGATGATAATTGAACACGAATGCTGAAATGCTTTTAGGCAACTTTGTGCAAGTTTGAACTCATTCGTTATACGTGTGGAACAGATCTAATATACAAACTTTCAAATATAAATTCTAACACAAATTTTTAAACCTAAAAATTTTCATTTGAATAAATATATTTGCTTTTATGAATAATTTTCACATACTTCCCACACCTGTGTTAAATTAATTCATTTCCTCATAACATTTAGCGAAAGTTAAAGTTTCTTAGAATAAGAAAAACAAACAAAAAGAAAAAACAAGAAAGTCAGAATTTGGCAAAATTTATCATGAATGTAATATTTTGCAGGTAAACTGTAGCAAAAATAACAAAGTTAATAATAATGTTAGTCATCATCATTGCCAACCATTTTAATGCTAAAAGTTGCCGAGTTTTATTTTCGTTTGCACAAACAAGTTTATGTATTATTTGCACTTTACTTCGCAACATATGTGCGTGAAGTAATAAAAGTTGAATAAAAGAATATTTAAATAATTTTGGCAGATTTAAGGCGTAAAAAATTTCATTGGTAAAAGTTTTAAAAACATTTAAATTTATAAATTTTTTTTTTTTTAAGTGCATGCTTTACGGTAAAATATTAATATTAAGGGACTAATATACATACATGCATACATACATACATACATACATACATACATACATACATACATACATACATACATACATACATACATACATACATACATACATACATACATACATACATACATGTATGTATGCTCAAACCAAGTTGTCACACGGCCTTCTCGTGGCGCTACTGAATAGTTCTCAACAAAAGTTGAGAATGAACTAACTGTGTGACAGCGATAATGGATTGGATGACGACCTGACGCAGACGATTATGGGCTGGGAGCTGACGTATTCCGTGACCTGATTAAGCACGAGTGACATCGTGCTGAAATGGCTCACGGGCTAATGCGGAAGCTACCTCCGTCCCGGTAAAACCCTGGCAGGGGCTTAAAGTATGATCAAAGTTTGTAGCCAATAGTTTTTGGCTGTGCAGGGTTAGTTGAGATGACTCCTAATCAGCTCCCGACCTGGCTCTGTACACAAGTCTCATAAGGCCTTGTGTCAACCCTCGCGAGGAACTCACTGCTTGCATAGCCACCCTCGGGGTCACTACAAGGGTAACTGCACATTCACTCAACAAAAAGTGAACTAAATTTTAATAAAATTAACTTAACCCGGAAAATGCGGGAATGTTTTGGACAAAGAAAAAACTTTTTATTGAGTGTGCGGCAAACGGAGACTACAGCTTTAAGCGGGGACCCAATTGAAAAAATGAATAAAAATAATAATAATAATGAGAGTATAAATGAGTTGAGCATGGGTGAAATTGTAAACCCTTTTGCTAAGAAATCGGTGATAACCAGATCACCTCCTACAGCGGTGAGTAGGACCGTTCCGGTGCCAGGCACCGTTGAAAATAGTGAAAATGGACAAAATAACGTCCAGAGGCTAGGAGAGAAGATCTCAAAGCTCGTAGCTTTCCTAAAGGCACGTTCAAACGTGCATAAGGAAATAGTGACAATGTCACGTGAGATACAGGCATTGTACATGCAGGTCTCAGATGAATTGAGTAGTGGAAGTGCTAGTAGTACAAAGAAAGCACATACTAGTACGCATACTCAAACAGACGAACCACCAAGGCTCAATCCTGTGATGGGCGGAACTCCAAAGCGTAGAAGGGAGGACTTAAGCCCAAAAGGTAACAGAGCTAAAAAGAATAGGGGAACAACCCCTAATAAAGTAGTCAGGGTAGGTGGACACACTATACCCAAGGCTATAAACTTAAACTTGGCTGGCAAACCGGATCTAAGTGCTAAAGATCCTGGTTGGGTTAAGGTTGGCCCAAGGGCTAAAACAAAGAAAGCGTCCGTTAAACCAGATGCTATAGTGATTAAAACCTGTGGAGATACTTCCTATGCGGATATTCTCAGACAGGTGAAGAGGGACCCTAAGCTAAACAACCTGGGTCAAAATGTGAAGAGCATTAGGAAGACAGGGAAGGGTGAACTGTTGTTTGAGCTGAATAGACCCGCGCACCAGAATACGGGCGAATTTAGGTCGGCTATAGAAGAGGTGCTAGGTGATGCTGCTAAGGTTAGATCACTTTCTCATGAGGTCAGGCTTGAGATTAGGGATATAGACGAAGTAACCTCTAAGGAGGATATTTATGAAGCTCTCGTCAAAATATCTGACGAATTTAAAGCTTTGCACCCTACGGCAGTTAAGTCGCTAAGGAGAGCATACGGTGGGACACAGACCGCCACAATTGGCGTGAGTGCACTGATAGCTCGCCGCCTTATAGAGATGGCAAAGATACGTATTGGCTGGGTGGTTTGCCGAATACGCGAAAAGGTAGCACCAAAAAGATGCTTTAAATGTCTGGATTATGGACACGTAGCAGGGAACTGTAAGGGGCAAGACCTTTCAGGGAATTGCCTACGGTGTGGCAAAACGGGCCACAAAATTGGAACCTGTTCCAATAAACCATCCTGCTTGCTCTGCAAGAAGGGAGCAGACACCGTTAGTGACCATGTCACCGGAGGTGCAGTTTGCCCGTTTTATAAAAGAGCTCTACAGAAACTTAGGGAGTAGAGTAGAACCTAAGTCACCAAAATGCGTATATTACAGTTAAATCTCAACCATTGCCAGGCAGCCCAGGAGCTTCTTAAGCAAAGCGTTCGAGATATAAGTGTAGATGTCGCTATTCTAAGTGAGCCATATCGGACCATGGCATCTGTAAACTGGGTTTCCGATAACACGGGTACATCGGCAATATGGAACACCAGCACGCTAACCATACGCGATAGAATAACAACGCAATGCGGATATGCTCGAGCGGTTATATCTGGCATCACTATTTACAGCTGTTATATACCCCCTAGGTATTCTATAGAAGACTTTCGGGTAATAGTTGACAGTATTGTAACGGATGCAGTTGGAAGAACCCCCGTAATAATAGCAGGTGATTTCAATGCGTGGGCTGTTGAATGGGGCTGTCCCTCAGCAAACGCAAGAGGAAGAATACTCTTGGAAGCCTTTTCTGTACTGGGTGTTGTACTCATCAATAATGGAGTTGAACACACCTTCAGAAGGGGTGATGCTGGCTCAGTAATTGACATTACATTCGTCAGTGCCAGTATCGCAACCCAAGTGAACTGGAGAATATCTGACATCTATACACATAGCGATCATAGCGCTATAATAATAGATGTGCAAGACGCACAGCCCCGTGCTATTGTACAAGCACGTGTCTTGACAGGATGGAAGGTAAATACCTTTGATAAGGATAGCTTCGCAGCCTGCATGGAGAACATGGAAATGGCTGGTTCAGCAGAAGACATGGCAGTGCAATTAGTGCGCAATATCACTAGTGCCTGCAATGTAGCTATGATACGGCGAAAAAGATCGCCAAATAAGCCTCCAGTGTATTGGTGGAATGATGAAATTGCTAGCTTGCGTTCAGAGTGTATTAGCGCCCGAAGGCGGTATACACGAACGAGGGGTCGGTTAGAGAATAACGTGCAGCACCAGTTGTATAGGGATAAAAGAAAGGCATTGAAGATTGCAATTCGTAGGAGCAAGCGTAGGTGTTTCCTGGATGCTTGTGATGAAATAGATAGTAATCCTTGGGGCTTAGCATATAAGCTAGTAACCAGGAAACTTAAATGTCTTGGCCCATCACCGCCAAGAGAAGAGAATATCCTCAACGGAATTGTAGACCATCTTTTTCCTCAACAGGAAGCTCCGACATGGCAACACAGCTATCCAGCTGAATTATTCGACATTCCTCCGGTTACGGTCGTCGAGATAGAAGGTGCTGTCTCAAAATTCAAAGACAAGAAGGCACCAGGCTTAGATTGCATCCCAAATATGGTACTGAAGGAGGCTGTTAAGCTCCATCCTGATTATTTCCTGAAAGTAATAAGCGCATGCTTGATTCAGGGAACTTTTCCAACAATCTGGAAGAGGCAGAAATTGGTGTTGTTACCTAAGGATAACAAGCCGCTAGACGACCCTTCCTCCTATCGTCCGCTCTGTATGATAGATACAAGTGGAAAACTTCTGGAGAGTATAATCTGCAGAAGATTGGAAGATTGCGTACAAGCTAACCTAGGTTTATCAGATAACCAATTTGGCTTCAGGAAAGCAAAGTCAGCGGTGGACGCTATCAAAGTTGTAGTAGAAACCGCTGCTCAAGCTATCCAAGGGAAGAGGTGGAGGAATGGAACAAAAGGGTATTGTGTGGTTATAACCCTAGATGTAAAAAACGCCTTCAATACGGCAAACTGGGAGCATATAGTTAATGCTTTGGTCCGTATAGACATCCCAGGGTATTTACTAGCAATTGTACGGGACTATTTCCGGGATAGAGAGCTAGTTTATGATACCGATAAAGGTACTAAGAGGCGCAAGATCATTGGTGGGGTGCCTCAAGGATCAGTTCTTGGCCCACTATTGTGGAACGTCATGTACGACGGAGTATTAAGATTGGATCTACCGGAAAAGGTGAAGATAGTTGGATTCGCAGACGATATAGCGTTAGTGTGTGAAGGGAAAGAGTTACTAGAGGTGGAAACCATTGCAAACGCCAGTATTCAGATCGTAAGATCTTGGCTAAGATCAATGGGCCTAACTCTAGCTGACCATAAAACGGAAGCGGTTCTGATTAGTAGTAGGAAAGTTAGGGAAACTGTCAGGCTAAATATTGGCACGTGTAGCATAGAATCTAAGGAATGTTTAAAATACCTTGGGGTCATGATTGACACTCGTCTGTCTTTTCAAGAGCACTTGAAGTACATAGGCAGTAAAGCATCAAAAACATGCACAGCGCTATGCCGGATCATGCCGAATACAAGAGGTCCAAAATATCTGCAGAGGAAAATACTCTCTAGTGTAGTAAGAAGCATTATCTTATATGCATCGCCAATATGGTCAGGCTCACTTAGATATCCTACTTATGTGAACCTGATATCTCCTGTGTATAGGCTGATCGCCTTGCGTGTATGTAGCGCATTCCGAACTGTATCGGACCTGGCCGCTTTTGTCATTGCCGGCATGATACCGATCGAGCTAGAGGCCGCTTCGGACATCTCGGTTGGGTTGAGAGAATCGTGTCTGCCAAAATGGCAAGAAAGATGGGCGACAGCTGACAAGGGAAGATGGACCTACTTACTGATACCAGACATCAGAGCATGGCTATCAAGAAAGCATGGCGATTTGAACTACTATATAACACAGTTTCTAACTGGGCATGGTTGTTTTAGGTCGTACTTGTACCGTTTTGGACATGACAGTACTCCGTTCTGTCCGAGTTGTGATGGTAATGTCTTGGAAGATGCTGAGCATGTGTTCTTCATCTGTCCACGGTTTAATAGTGATAGGGAATATTTAGAAACAGTCCTAGGACGTAGCATCAGTCCGAGCAGTATCGTTCCAATCATGTTGGAATCTTTGTGCAACTGGACGTACGTCTGTAGTTTTGTAAAATTGGTTCTGTTGGAACTTCGTAGGTTAGAACAGATTCGCAGCAGAATCAATGTAGTTTAGTTTAGATGTAGGGTGTATCACCTTTCCCACCCCGAGACGTAAAGCCTTGCGGCAGTCCCTCGGGGAGCATCTGGGTCAGGGCGAAGGGGTGTTTTTTAGCGAGTTAAAGTCTCGCACTACTGGCAACCACCATCACTGCCAGTGCCTTTCGATGGTTTTTCACCCCGCGAATAAAAAAAAAAAAAAAAAAAAAAAAAAAAAAAAAAAAAAAAAAAAACATACATACATACATACATACATACATACATACATATAACTAATTATAGAAAGAAATTTGGTTGAATTGAATTTTCGTTTCAAATATTTCAGCAAAAACAAACTTAAAATCATAATTCAGTGCTGCTTTCAAAATTGTCAAAATGGCGGTAAGTCAATAAATCTGGCAGCCGCAATTCCAGTTAATGTTAAATAATTGGTGTGTTCGACGTGAATAACGTAACAGTCCGAACTATTCCAAAGTAGTTAAAAGCATTCCACATAACAATTTTTGTGCAATTTTGAGAGAAAATGAGAGAGTAATTTTTTCACTTCGTGTACCCGAACTTTTTCGGACTAGAATTGAATAATCAGCTGTTTTATGTTTACATATATATGAAACTGAAAATGTAATCAGAAAATTTGCAAATTGGAAAAGAGTTTTTGTTTAAAAATTAGTTAAAAGCAAAGTGAAAGGTTGCCCAAACCAAAAATAACATTGTGAAGTTGTAATTAATAGTTGAAATTAAAAAATAATTGTTATTTGGCTATTAATTTTCTAAATATGATTATAAAAAACTAATGAAAATTCTACATTGCTTTTAATTTTACAGCTGTTGCCAATAATGCAAATCTTTTGTTTACAAGATGCTATGCGTTTTAAGCGTCAAAAATCGCTGAATTATACTATAATCTAAAAAGTAAGCAGCCTTACTAATGCAAGATGTACAATTGTGGCTTTTTGCGTTCCAGCGGTTTTAGGCAAAATTTGGAAATTTAGAGAGTAATTTGCTTTTTACTCTCATTAGTCCGAACTAGTCCGAGATCTCGTGGAACTCACCTAATAGTAGCGCATACGTGCAGGTTATTTGCGATTAATAGTATTGTAAATAGTAAAAATTGCCGCATAAACAGTAAATTAAATTTTTATTTGCGATAGCTAATTCACGAAAACAATTAATGACTAAAAACTCATTTCCAAATAAGACATAAAAGGTTGCCAATTTACTTCAAAATTTCAGAAACTTCGTCGATGTGGTACACATGAAATATGGTAAAAATTACGTGACGAAACAAATATTCAAAATTTTTAAGTTTTATTTGCTTTAGGGCTATTTTCACAATCTAAAATTAAGTTGCCATTAAAAAATTATTAACTAATTGCCGGTTTGCTTAACAGACACTATTTAACCAACAGTTAGTAAATTGGATTACATCATCTTTCGGTTACTTAACAGAAAAAATTTTAAAAATTATGGCAATGTTACATGTATTTTTTTACGAAAAATAGTGTAATGACGAACACAATTTTTAGAAAGAATTTTTTTTTTTATTTCTGCGGCCTTCAAATTTCATTGTATAAAAATGGTGATGAATGGATAAGTTCATTGCTCGGAAAATCAGCAAGTCCTCTTGCGAACTTGGTATTTTTATAATTTATCGTTGTATCCAAAAACAATCTTTAGCTTACCATTCGTTTAAAGTTGAACTAAATACACTTTAACTGTACGTTAAAATGACATTTGATTTGCCGTTTGTTATTTTTCTTGAAAAACACAATTTTTGGAAATTATAAAAACAAAAGATGTTATTATTTTTATTATATAAATTTATTGAAATATAACATTTTATATGAACTCAAAATATTAACTTTGAAAGAAAAATATAAATAACAATTATGTTAGTGATGCACTTTCAATCAAACGAATACAATGAAAATCGCTATTCGAATAATAAAAAAAATGTTTCTAGTATAAGTACCCCTATTACTTTTTTTCAATTTAATTAATATACTAGATATTATATATTCATTATTTATTAAAATGGTAAATCCAAGAATTGTTTGTCAAAAATATGTTATTGTATGTAATAATAATTATTATTTATTTTTTAAATTTGTTTTTCGGTTTTCGAATATTAGTTTTTATTCATCGCTATTCAAAAAATTACAACTGAATATAACGGCATTGCCACAACAAAACAATTAAATTCCTTACTACATTTAAAAGTTAACGTACTGTTTTTGCATAAAAATTTTTAACAAATGTATGGTAGTGCTAATGTGTTTGGTAACGTATGCGTTAAAACTCAAGTAAGAATTTTTTTTGGATATGGCCCTTATATATTAATTTTTCTTTTATTATTTTAGTAATCAAAATGCTGTTTACACTAACAGTGCTACCAATTATTTACATTTTGAACATATAGCATATGTTTTTTGAATTGAACTTTTTCAAATTTTTTCTTATTTGCAAACAGTTTTTCTTTGCGAATAGACGTTTATACGCAGCCTGTAGGTAGGTCATGTAGGTATAGGGTGTTTTTTTAAGCCCGATAGAACTTGAAATTGTAAAAAATAACACAAAAAATTAAATTGTAATCAAAATTTTTTTTTATTCGAAAGATCAATACGTGACATTAACATTTGAAAATGATTTCGGGCATATGGGCACCGCGGCTGTTCTTGACGAAGCGCATTCTGGACGTCCAATTTTGGGCCACTTTTTCGAGCACTGCTGGCCGTATGTCACGAACAACACGAACAATGCTGGCCTCCAAGGCGTCAATTGTTGCTGGTTTATCAGCATAAACCAGTGACTTCACGTAGCCCCACAGGAAATAATCGAGAGGTGTCAAATCGCACGACCTTGGAGGCCAATTGACAGGTCCATTTCTCGAAATCAACTTATCGCCAAATTTTGATTTCAGTAAGTCGATGGTTGCGTTCGCCGTATGGCACGTAGCGCCATCCTGTTGAAACCACATCTCCTCCGGATCAATGTCATCCATATTTTCAAACAAAAAATCATTGATCATGGTGCGGTAACGATCTCCATTGACCGTAACGCGAGCTCCGGCCTCATTTTTGAAGAAATAAGGTCCGATGATGCCACCAGCATGAAAACCGCACCAAACAATGCATTTTTCTGGATGTAATGGAGTCTGTAGGGTCTCTTGTGGATTGGTCTCACTTCATATGCGGCAATTTTGCTTATTAACAAACCCGTTAAGCCAAAAATGCGCCTCATCGCTGAACACAATTTTTCGTCTATAAGTTGCGCGAATCGACGACTGATTTTCAAAGTAAATTTGGATAATTTCGTAGCGTTGTTCAAGCGTGAGTCTATTCATGATGATTTGTCAGAGTATACTGAAACAAATAAAAAAAATGTTTCATCAAAATTTATTTTTTTGTGTTACTTTTTACAATTTAAAGTTCTATCTAGCTTAAAAAAACACCCTATATTATTAAGAAAATGATTAAATATGAAAGTAGAAAATACTGAATGTTTTGCTCTTGCTGAGTGTGAGTAACAACAACACTCTTTTCTATGATCGTTTCTTTTACTCGTAAAAAATACATAATGAATGATTGAATGCGAGAATGATTAAATACATTTCTGATGCATCAAGATTTTTAAATGTGATGGTAATTTTTTATAATGTTTATTACAATATTACATACATATATTGTAATAAATGAATTTTGTTTCAAATACAATTTTTTTGTAGTAAGTGGCAAATTGCTTATTAATCCTTTCTGTGTTTAATTAATTTTACTCAGATCGTAAACAAAAAAAATGTGATTTTATTATTCATCAGAAAGGATAATTACATTTTCCTTTTAATTTTACACCCCACAAAAAAAAAAAAAAGGTTGCGATAGCCTCCCCCACTTTTTTCAATCGAGGTATTAAAACCGATAGTGTCTGCCTCAAGGGAATAAAAAGCGTTGCATGGTGGTAAAAAGTAAGAGTTAGTATTTATGGCACCGTTTGTTTTTTCATGTCAGATGACCTTTTGTCGTTATAAAACGATTTGTTATGTGTCATCTCATGACACCGACTATAAAAAGAGGAAATAAAAAACACAAATTAGTATGCTGGAGATAAAAAAGAATTGAAACAGATGAAAACTGAATTGTGAAACTTAAAACGAGACAGCTGTTGCGGGTAACTACTTGTATCATCAGCAACGTGTACGAAAATCATCTTGCATGTTTAAATACACATAATTTTTTTTGCATGTGGTTGTTTCCATAGGAAGAAAAAACTGTTTTTCCAGTTAACTTCTTTATTTATAATAAATAAAATAATGGAGCAAAAAAAAAACCGACTCAGATGCCAGTTCAATTGAAATGTATGTTTACACAACGACATTTTCGATAGTGTTACCATCTCATAATACAAATTTAACATTCGCTGTTCGATGCGACGATGTTCGAGAAGTCACTTTCACCACAAATACGTGCTCGTTTCATCTTTTATAGCCTATTTACACTTACTCACATCTTCCATCTTTCATCATTTTGGCAAGATGTTAACATCTTCCTATATAAAGTCTATATGAAAAAAACTCAACATCTTTACAAGATGTTGGTTTCTCATTTTGCTAGACTCAACATCTTTCGATTATTTTAGTGTCATCACTAAAAAAGTTTAAAGAAATTGTCAAAAATTCATACCTAGAAAATTTTTACAATGATCGGGAGCGAACAATGTAAGTAAATTTTAATTTAATTAAAAATAATATATAATTAAAAATAATAAATTATAAATAGCTTGTTCTCTATGTTTCCCAGCTATCTATGTATATGTCGACATTTCATAGGAACTACCCTAATCATCAGTAGACTTTGGAAATTTTTGAAAGATATTCTCAAACATTCAACTTTGATTAGGGTAGTTCCTATGAAATGTCGACATATAGATAGCTGGGAAACATAGAGAACAAGCTATTTATAATTTTTTACTGGTATAAATGTTAGAAGCTTAAATAGCGAATAAAAATACTTAATTGATTAAAAATAATACATACAATACATATATTTATAGTAAAAAAGAAAAAAAAACCGTGTTGTATGGTCTGCTGCTGACGGGAGTATGCTAATAGGAGTGAGAGGAAAAATTCGCATATTTTCCAGAAAATGACAGTGAAGTTGCAAGATCCATTCGTAAGCTGCCTTTGAAAAACTCTGGCTGGACTGGTAGTCTTGGAATATCCTTTTTAAAAAAATTACCATTTCGATTCTAAGTTGTTATTATTTATATATATGAGTTAAAATCTTAATAAATTATTTAAAATTCTAACAAATGCACGTTGCGCATAAAGCAAGATTTTCTAATAATTCTGAAAATTGAAGCAGTAATTGTTTTTGCTCTCTAAGTGCTATAATTAATCCAATAAATGTATAATATTTTAATTCCATTTTATTTAATGTTTTTTGTTTGTTCAAACACGTAAAGTAATACTTGACAGATGAAAGATGTTGAAAATGTAATGTAAACAGCTTTTTTCAATTTTCAACATCTTCCACACACATCTCCATGATGTGAGTAGGTGTAAATACGCTATTACTATTCTAAAATACATATCTCTAATCGTTAGATATGAGAGTGATATACAAGCAGAAAATATATGTTTTCTTTCACATCATCCGCATTCTAAAATACCTTTTCACTGCATTTTAGTCCCAATATTGTTCGACACCAATTTTACCGTGTAAAGCACAAATTAACACAAAAAAAAAAATTTAAATATTTGTGAAAAATGTAAGGAAATATATATATACATAATTTGCAATAAAATATATACATATGTATGATGAACTAAAAAGCAAACATCGTCGCAACAATTTAGCGCAATGGTAGAATTTATGTTGGCACATCCTTTTTCAGTTTTCTTGCCTCCTTTATAGCGTTATCAACTCGGTGCGTTTCGCACCGTTTTTGGTGCTTTTTAAAACTATTTGTGCGAAAAATTCTTTAGTCGATGCGGAGTGCGGGTTTTTTTAATTTTCGGTGCGTTCTTTAAATTTCGGTGGCACAAAATTAAATTTAACTCAACTTTTCGTCTAAAATTTTCATTCAAAATTTTTACGTTTCATTGTGCGTGAAAAACGTACCATGTTATATGTACAAAGTAAGACAGTCTTGAGGTTGTATATTCCCCCACATTCCAAGAGACGTCATCTTCGTCACATCAAAAAACTTGACTGCACACTGGTCCTCGATAGCAATTATCTATTCTTTGATAGACCTTTGATATTTCATAGACGTAAGGTAGAGACTATCGACAGCTTTCAATCGCTGTTGGCAACGAGTAAATAATTGACAAATTTTTACATCCCTTTCATGGGACTACGATGACGCCTCTTGGAATAATGGGGATTATATACACTCTCGAAAGAAAACGAAAAATTTCGTTTTATAAAATTTGCTGCTTTTAGAGAGTGTTTTTCTATTAAACGATCAAGCCAAGTTTGCCAAATATTGCAATAAATGCAGTCTCTGAACAGAGAAATTCGATACGGTTTTAGTAATTGAGAAATTACCAAATTATTAAATAAGTTGTAAAGTTTTTTCAAAAAGTTTGCATTAAATATTGATTACGGTAAACATCATCTTTTATTTGTTATAATTCTGGCAAATTTTCGTATATTTCAGTAAATTCTTTTAAAGACACCGCTTACACTGTGTTTGATAGAATTGCTATTAATCAAATTTGAAGGCTTGTAGCACAATTCTGTAACTTTTGATGATTCGATAAACGTAAATTCTTTCGACAATAATGGTTGTATGCTCCTGCAATATAATTTTGACGACGATAAGCAGGTATTTTGGGCAGTAAAAGTAACAGCTGATTTCGGTCAACAGCAAATATAATTTCTTAATAATAAAATTGATAAAATATCGTTATTATTATTGCAAAGGTAACCTTATCTTAATAAAACTAACGGAGTCATACTAGAGGCCAAGTTTGACAAACACGAATTCTAGCTGTTGACCGAATTTGATGGCATGCCATCAGACGGTGCTACCAGACCCAGTATAATAGTCGCTTAAAAGACTGTTTCAGTATCGTGTTTTTAATATAAAAATATTGTACTTCTTAAAATATAAAATAGGTTTTTAAATAAGAAAGGCCTAAATTAAAAACTCGGTGCGTTTTTGTTGAATTAACGCGCTTTTTTCCTCCATTTTGGTGCGTTTTGAAATTTCAAAGTTGACAACGCTGCTCCTTTAACAAATATTAATCACAAGCAATAATTTAGAAACGAACTTGAGCCCGACAAAGATATTAAAAGTATATAATTTTTTATTTTTACTATTTTTATTTTGAATTTAGTTTTGTGCTAGGCGGCTGTGTGGAATGTTGTTTATATTTTTTTACTAGAGATAACACAAAATTCGCTTATTGAAAACGATATTTGTTCGCGCGTATTTTAGAATCTGTTGATACCGAGCCGTCGAAAGTGAATGTTTGACGGCGACGAAGTGAAGAGTGAAGTCTCGAGTAGACCTGATCGATTGTCGAATGTAGTTTATAATAAAAGCCTATTTAAGTCTAAGGTCAGAGAGAGCGATTTTAATTGCCGAACGTTTTGGCAATTTTCTTTTGGAATTGCTTTCTTGTCAAATTTTTTCGGCAATTCTTGAGCATTCTCTACCTTTTATTTCATACAATTTACATTGTATATGCACACATACATATACACATGAGAAAAAAGTAAGGAATTGCTGAGAATTGCTGAGTACCGGCAATTCTTTATTCCTTCTTATTCCCCTCACCGAAAGCTTCTATAAAGCCCAACTAAAGTTGCTGTGTGTGACCTGGCACTAATTGCTCAGACTCGATCAACGGTCAGACTGGCCGACTTTGTTCTAATGTAAAAATCTCAAGGGCGAAGAGAAAGCAGAATCTTTTGTTTCTTTTTAGTTTGTACATTTTCCATGGAATATCCCGCAAGAAAATCTGTTTCTTGCGCTATTTCAACATAAGCTCAAACATGAAGGCTGCATCTTTGTCCTCATGTTAACGTTTAGAGTATTTGTGAACGAGTTTTACTGCATAAAAGTTGGGTATTTCCAAAGAAAAAAAAAAAAGTAAAATCGAAAAAAGAAACACATTATGCAAATTTGCTCCTTTGTGGCTTTAATTTGTAGCAGATAAGTGAAACAGATAAGCATGAAAGCGAAACGTGTTCATTCATGCTATACCCTACTGGAAATAAAACCGGAACCCTTTTTTCAACAAAAAATAATAACAATCAAATATTAAACCAAAAATTTTACATGTACATACAAATCTTACATTCTCGCTTTCTTAAAACTGGTTTAAGTGACAAGTGTTGTCAACTCTTAGACAAACAAATTACAGTGAAAGACACTTTAAAAAATCACTTTAAGAACTTATTCACTTTTGTATTTCATTTCAATTTTTGTATTTTATTTTTTTGTAAATGAGCTTTAAAATAACTTGCTGTTATGTTTAAAAGAATTAGCAATCTATAATTTTTGCATAGTATTAAAAATTTCCACTCAACTGCTTAAGCCAAACTTTTCTACCAGACTGGAATGTAGTGTTCAGTAGAGAAAAACTTTTCTGCAAATGAAGCTGCTAAAGTTCATTTGCATAATTTTTCTTGCTTTCGAAGAAATTTCTGTATGTGTTAGTTGGAATGTACGTGCATGTGAGTGTATTAAGCATCCCAGCAAAGCATTTAGTTTGACAATCGTAACGCATAAGCATTTTTTTCCCATCAGTTGCGAACATAATCATAGAGACTTTCCAAGATTAAAACATATTCAGGATGGCCAATTGCTATCAATTTCAAAATGAGCACTTAATAAGTAAAAATAACAAATACTATGAAACAATCTAACTAACCTAACTAACATTAATCAATTTAATAGCTGCGAGCGTGCTCATGCGCCTCACTCATTTCATGTGTGCAAAGTTCGAATCAACAATAAGTTTTGCTCCTTTAAAATCGTTAAAAGTTAGAGAAACGCACTCCAGAGCTGCTTAAGCCGAGTTCAGACTATTATACTTTGTATTAATACTTGTCAAAAATTCAAATAATACGTGCAAGTCTGATAGTCTGAATGTAATCCGTCATACATACGAGAAGTAATACGATAAAAATTTGACATCCCATACGACTTTTTTGTTTTTTGAAACTTTTCAATACCATAATACTTTTCATTGGATTAGGGTTGTGTCTTTTAGGAAACTAGCTGTATAAAGACTTACTAGCCAACTATTTATTAGCCGATGGCGTGCCGTCACCGATAGTTTTTTTTGTCGTTGTAAAAAAGCTCGAAATTTGGGATTTAGCTATCGTATATAAATGTATTTTGCTCATGCTATATGTAGAACATAAAATATTTTGGTACTAGTAAAAAATTATAAATAGCTTGTTTTCAATGTTTCCCAGCTATCTATATGTCGACATTTCATAGGAACTAATCTAATCATCAGTAGACTTTGGAAATTTTTGAAAGATATTCTCAAACATTCAACTTTATATCCCAACAATCCAAATAAATTGCTGAGAATTTAAAAAGAAAAATGCTCTAAAAATATCCGTCAAAACACAAAAACAAGCTTTTCTATTTATAAACGTCTCTAACCTTTCTTTACACCTTTTTTATTCGCTGTTAAATAGCGAATAAAAAACTTAATTGTTTGATATTTTGGTACTTTTAAATTTGGATCTGTTTTACATAATTATTATATTAGCCGCTAAAGATTTTCAAACGCCGGTACGTCTACCGCCTACGACGAAGAGCTCACCTGCCGCCGTCTAAAGTTTTATGTTGGCACATCTCTCTGTTGAATAAAAAAAAAAAAAAATATATATATTAACAGCTGTTTTCTTTTCTCCTCCAATTTTTTGGTTTATATCAAGTGTGATGGTGTGAATGCAAAATCTAATTCACGTTAGACTTTTAGACAGTCGCAAGAAATGTGTTTAGACTTTTATCTCACAAAATCGAATGAAAGTATTTATACTTGTATAATAGTCTGATCGGGCCTTTAACGTCTGCCACTTCAATATTATAGCCTATTTACACCAAAGCGAAATCTGCTCATTCGAGATTTCAAGCCAAATCTAGTAGATTTTGAGAATATTTCCCATACAAAATGAAATCTACTTTATGAGTAGATTTCGACGAAATCTCCTGAAATCTACTCAGTACTAAGCGATGCAACTGTGATTTTTTGCAAAAAGTACTTAAAAATACTACGCTGCAACAAAAATTGCACTATAATGTGGTGTATGCAGTCTCTGGGCACAAAAAATATACACTTTAATGCTGGTGTATTCAGTCTCTGATAATATTGTATTGTCAAACCCACATGCATAAATTATTTTTGAGCAAATGAAATCTTGCTAGATGTCAAAAAACGGTGGTGTAAACGATATAGATTTCGTTGTAGATTTCAATTCAAATCTACTAGATTTAGAGTTGGTGTAAATGCGAAAAGTTTTAACAATTTTTCGTGTTTTGCAAAACTAATGTTTGGTGGGATGTCAAAGAAAACCGTAAAGAAAATCCCGCTAAAATGGTTTAAGGATTTTGTCGCAAAAAAAAAAAAAACAGAAAAAAAATAATAATAAAAATAAAAAATCTTTTACATGTGAGGAAAATTTTCGCTCGATGAAAATGCAAATGAGACGCGTTTTCATAGTGAAAATTTTGCTAGAAAAAAGAAACTTAAATTGGCTTTTAATAAGAATTCTCTAAACATTTTCTTTATTTTTGTGTCATTTTGAAATAACTTTAACTTGCACACTTTACAACACACATACACACACATATATACAGGGTGACTGACGTGAAGATATACTACTTTGTTTATAGTTATTAATTAAATGAAAGACAGTGGATTTTATATTGATAAATGTTTTATTTAATGTCGGAAATTATATATGAAATATAATATCAAGGGCCGAATTACCACTTACGTGAACGAGTAAAGCTGTTCGTAAATTTTTTTATTGGGCTTACTGCAATCGTTATCGAACAAGTACTATCGCAATTTGAGATTATAGTACTACAGTAACGCTGAATTTACACACGCAATTAGTAGCGTGCTAATTTTGTATACGTATTATCAACGAAAAACAATTCGAAACACTCGAATCTCTTGCCACTCGCTTTTCAGTTTACACATGCCATTGCAATTTCATTTTTAAAATGTCCTCGTAGCGTATACTTCAAGCAATTTGTTTACTTCTCGAATTTTGCCACCATTTGAATTTGTCTTCTCTTTACAAAATAGAGCTACCGAGCTCATCATATTTGGGGAAACGATTTATTTTTATTAAAATTATATTAATAATCTAATACTTTATAATTAACGAAAATCTTCTTTTTATGCGTATTTTAGGAATTAAATCTTAATAACACATATGAGAAGCTAATATTTGTAATTACATTTTGCTATAATGCAGTTAACTTGCATTAAGTTCTTGGCAGGGTAACATTGTTTATCATCTTGACATTCACTCGCATGCAGAATTTGCTGCCACTGGAGCTGCCATTGCGAAAAATGTGGATGTATTAGTGAAAAACTGTGAATGTATTGAGTTTTACGAACTGGCAGTAGCATGTGTAAACTCTAAGTAACTCCCAACTTGAACTCAAGCCAGGTGAAATTTACAGCACAGCTGATGCGTTATGTGCTAGTCACGGTTGCATGTCAAACATGAAGTTTTTATGTTGTTGGCTTGGCAATACCTTTTCGCACTATACTCGTATACTTCCACTTGTCATAAAACATTGTTTTAAATATCAGTCACAAGCACACATGACTATTAATTATTGATTACTTAGCAGTGTGGGAGGTGTTGGACCAAATTTTGTCAGTCTGAGAAGTGTCGAAGGTATATACACTGGGCCTTGATCAGTTTTAACTAATTTAATTCCAACACCTTAAATGTTGCGATCACTTTAGCTTTAGTCTTTACATGTTGTTATTTTGTTGATATTCCCCCTTCTTTGGAATTCTAATTTCTTAGTTCTAGTACTGTATATGTAGGGCTCAACCCCTGAGTACTGGTGCAAGATAAAAACAACTGTGTTAACATATAAATAACTTTTAAATTATTATTTTTTGGTTGTTAAAAATTATAATTATTTATTTGCTTCAATATTTCGATACTCCGTTGTGTGTATACTTTGGGATTTTTTTTTTTCAAATTATATTTATAAAATATCATAAAGCGGCCCATACACGTATCAATTCAATTTTGAATTGAGTCTTTCAACTGAATTGATTATTGCCCATACACTTCATAAACTGAATTGAAAGGTTTTCATTCAACTATTAAAATCAATGAAATTATAGTTAATTGCAAAAATATATGTAACTATAACGTTTTCTTTGCTAAAAAGACTACAAATATAAATTTTGAGACTTGATCAAGAGACTCGAACACACACAACACAATCTAATTGAAAGACTTGATAGTCAACTTGAAAAAATCAAAAAATTTAAATTTTTCTTCAACCAACTCGACAACTGCCAAACTAATCAACTGAAAAAGCCATACACGCTTTGATATGGATAACAACCGACACTCATTTGACAACTGAGTTGAAACGTGCTTAATACTGTAGGGTGCTTAATACTGTAGGTAGAAATATTAGTAAAACAAAAGATAGGTTGAAAAAGTCAGAGAAAATTATAATAAAGTATATACAATAGGCAATTGCCACTATTTAAATTATTCTAAATTCGGTTTTAGAAAAACGTCGAAAAATCGATCACCCTGATATTGGTACCAGTTCAAAAAAGAATGCCAAATAATTATTTTAACATTTTAGACAGATCTGCCAAAACTAGCCCCAGAGGGCTTCTAAAGGTGCCGAGTGTAGGCCCGACTTCCTATATTTTTCTAAACGCAATGATTTTTGTGGAACATACTTGTACCTAGTTTCTATCTTTAGGGCCGCCCCGATATAAAAACTTAATTTCCAAAAAAAAGTTTAATTTTTTGATACGATTAAATTGTAAATTAATAAGTTTTCATTATAAAGAATAGACCGTAATTCTTTTGATATTTGAAATGATCAATAATAACAAATATACAGGGTGGCGCAATAATAACCTTCCGATGTTTTTTGGCTGTAATAAAAAAAAAATGAAAAACTTTGATTCTTCTTGTGGATTACTTTTATTTGGTTTTTTAATTTTTTTACATCAAGTACAAGAATATGATGTCATGTAAATGGCCACCGCCACAGTTGATTTTCATTTGAGCCATTTTTATAGCATTTTCCATCACATTGGCTAAAACTTCCGGCGAGAAGTTCTCACAATCTTGGCGGATGTTGATTTAAGAGCTGCAAGAGTCTGAGGCTTGTTGACATAAACCCGCGACTTCGAAAAGCCCGACAAAAAGAAGTCTGCAGCGGTCAATTCAGGCGATCTCACTGGCCAGTGTAAATCGCCAAAACGTGAGATTAGGCGCCCGGGAAATGCATCCTTCAGCATATCGGTTGTGGCACGTGCAATGTGTGCCGTAGCACCGTCCTGTTGGAACCATTTGTTTTCCAATCCCAATTCATTAAGTTGCGGCAAAAAGAACTCGTTGATCATTGCTCTGTAGCGCTCACCACTCACAGTAACCATTTGGCCCGCGACGTCTTCGAATGAAAAAGGTCCGATGACTCCTCCAGCGAAAACAGCACACCATACAGTAACTTTGAGCGGGTGTAATGGCTGTTCGTGGGCTACACGCGGATTTTCAGTGCCCCAGAAGCATAAATTTTGCTTATTTACGTACCCGCTAAGATGGAAATGGGCCTCATCACTCATGATTATTTTTGATGAAAAATCATCTTCCTCTTGGGGTCAAATAAATAGTCACCAATATTCCGCGTTCTGGAGCAGTGTAGCGTAAAATTGTTTATTGACACGCACGTGTTTTCTACACAAATGTCAAAACAGAACTGACACTAGGGGCCAATCGCAAAATTTATAGCATTTTCTGATAGGAGGATTACTTTTGCGCCACCTTGTAGTTTAACAAACTAAAAAACACGCTTCATTATCAAATTAAAATAGTTATCCATATAACCAGACAATTACCCTTATAACACTTGACGAGTTTTCTTATTGGAATTCCAAAAATTGGCTTTAGGAATTGCCAAAATTCACCACTTTCCCGGAAACAATGTGGCAGCTTCAATTTTCGCACAAAACCGAATGACTATTTATAGTTTAGGTGCATGTTTCACAGCAAAAACGTGCACCGAATATGAAAAACCGGTTCCAAACCAGTCAACGAAGTGTCTCCGATTTTTTTGTTTTTTGAGAATTCCCAATATAAAGTTCGCGAATCTCCAATTTTTCGCCTGTCAAGAAGAAAAGAGTATATCTGACCGATACTAGTAGTTTTTACGGATACCTACTTGGTACTCGATAGAAAAGCATCGATGCCAAAAGTACTTGGTATCGAAGGAAAAGTATCGAGTATTTACTTATATCGTTTCATCTGTAGCCAATAGGCAACCCAACTAAAGTTCGGTGACTATCCGTAATGGAGTCATTATAAGAACTGAGGATGAAAATCAAGCAGATGATGTAAGCGATTGTAATAAGGGCAGAACATTCTATTTTATTTTCGGTCAGATGTAGGTGGTATGAATAAAAAAAAAAGATTAGATGTAGACACAAAAGATCTGTTCAGTCCAACTAGTGTCGTCTGAATTTGCATGGCAAGATAATCAAGCGTTTCTGGCTCATCTATACACGTATGTATAAAAAACGCTCTTAACTATAAAATAATCAGTTATACTAGCGGCGAGTCAACGTTCCAAAACGCAGCACTATAATAGGTCTACGTGTATTAAAACCGACATGACTCATAGGAAGATTGTTAAATGATTGTTAACTTACATAGGAAAGTGAAATTTGGCATCGAAATTGTTCATTTAGGAAGTTGTACCCATGAAACAATTTAAGAAATGCATCCGGGATTCAATGTAAGACTTTAACACCAATATTTTTTGATTTATTTATAGACTTAAAATAGCAAAATAATCTGTAATAATCTATACGAAGATTTCAATCAATTCCACAGAATTTCGTAACACGGCAAATGCAAATCAGCATTTATCTCCAAATTGTTTCTCATTACACCCTTCAGATAAAATTTACGTGATATTTCACAGCAATCAAATCTTCAGGCAAAGTAGCGAAAGTTCTATTAAACATGTAATTCGTGTGCGTACATTTCTATTGCGAATTATTCAAGTGTTTGCAAAATGTTCTACTTCAAGGAGTGAGTCAAAGTCAAACTGTCTTCTAACCCAAAAGGCTTTGAATGATTTGTGTGTGTGTTTTGTGTCTAAATTTATACGAAAAACTACTTAGACTTAGAAAATAATGTGGGAGTGTGGAACTCCTTAGGCGTATGCATCAAAGGCATAGCAAGAATTATGCTGAAGTGGCACTTCGGCAAACAGTGTTGTTTGCGTTGAAACTAAAATTTGATACATTTGAGAAAATAAATTACTAATGTAGTGTGAGTACTATGAACTTCGACACATGTACGAGGGCAACTCCATAATTCATTAGCTTAAGGACAATATTAGCACAACAATATGATAACAAACAGGCAAACAAACAGGTTTACGAGTATACCTGTTTGTTTGTATTACCCAAGAAGCTGGAAAATTTTTTTTCTTTACTTTATTTTAGTCTGCAGCGCAAAAGTTGTGGTAACGCTTATTTTGTCAAATATTTCATCAATGTGATTGTAACTTCACGCAATGAAATAACAGAAGTGTTTAGTTGTTCACTGTAGTCTCCTTTTAAGTTTTTTCTTTCTCTTAAAGCAGTGATGCCCAAAAGTTCTATATGGAAGAGTAAACACCAATACATTTAAGGAAAAACGACTTTTATTTAATATTTTTTGTTGTAAAAGGCAAATCATTTACAAAAACAAAATTCACACTGATAATCGCTGTCGTCAATGTTTACTAACAAAGCATGCAAAAGTACCCAGTGGCAAACTTTTGTAGTCCTTCATTTATATGGCCTTCTGTAAGGCCTTCTTACACATGTTTTTTTGGATCCAATACTCATTCCCGCTTGCCTTCTCAGGAAGGCGTTATAGAAGGCCTACTAAATCCCTTCTAAAGGAAGGCTTGTTTCTAATTATGTGTATATACGTATAAAGATACTACATTCTTGTACGCGTACTATATAATTAGTACAAACGTACATTTGTAGCAACAAAAATTGATGAATCGTTTAAATTAGCGATGTCCATCCATTGTAATAAAGTGGTAAACAAAAGCAAACACAATCTTACGCTCATTAGTTTAGTAATGAGACAGCGACGAATGAACATGCGCACGGGTGTATGAATTTATTCCTTGTTTGTTCTCTGTATTTTGCATGTTTTTTACTTTTTGTGATATAAAATGTATTAAAAATACAAAAAACATAAATTCATATATTTATTCTTTACCTTTACTTCAATTTTAATTAAATTTTAAGTAAAACGACTTTTTTGATTTGCGTATTTTTTCTCCCAGTGCAAATTTATTTACACTCAGAGCGTAACTATGGATTTCTCTTTGGGCATCACTAGTTCAAGGTGCATTAATGTATACACGGTGGCAGCACTACGGCATGTGACAATTTTTTGCTACTGGCAATATAGGAAGCTATTTACGTCAAATGTATTGTTTACATTGTTGAAAGTGAATTTAGTTTTTTATGCTGAATTAAACATATACAAATTATTTAGTGAACATAAAAATAATTCAAATAAATAAAATTTATAATTATGAAAAGGTACATTCATAGTTTATAATTGTGAAAATAGTTACAAATATTTTTGATAAACATAGCTTACCAGATGCCGGTTTTTGTTGTATTGTTGTAATTTTGTTCTAGTGCTGCCACCGTGTATACGTTAATGCACCTTGCACTAGTTTAAATAAAAACTCCAAAGAAAAACGGCAAACACAAAAACAAGAAAATGCAGTAAGAGAAATATAAAAGAGATGTAAACTTAAAATAGTTTTGCTTAAAATGCGTTACAGGTCGGTCGCATTCTGTATTTTTGTGAAATTTTTGTGGTAAAAATTTAAAAAAGTGATTAAAAGGTCGCTAAGGCGAAAAAGAAAATATTCTAACGAAACTTTACTAACAAACGCACAGATTGAATAGAAAGAACGCCTTCTACCAGACCTGTTGAAGAAGGCCTTATATCAGGCCTTATGAGGAAGGGAACGGGGAAAGCCTTGGCTGGCTAGGACAACGTGTGTAAAAAATATATGAGTATGGAATGCAGTAGCAAGGTCTTGTGTCTGCCAAATAAGGCCTTCTATCAGACCTGTTTACTCCTTCTTTCCGCCACTGGGGTATTGTTGCTTTGCTTTTGTGTGTGTGCGGTGAAGAACGAAAAAAAAATTTTAAAGACGAAGTTGTTTTTGTATTTTTCATTGCTAGTGCTGAGCGCAGTATTTGTGTATTAAAGAGCACAGCCCTATAGCTACCCAGTGAAATTTTTGTCACATACATCTTCGATCTAAGACCAGTGACAATGTAAGCGCGATCCATCCGAAGTCTGTATACAATTCCTACTTACATTTACACAGCAATGGCCTAGGCCGTAAGATGCATCCAATACTGTATACATTGTAAGCGAAGATTGGATGAGTTCAAAACTATATTATTAGCATTTGTTTTCTTCTTTGCTTCTTATGTACATTCAATTTAACAAAATGAGAGAAAAATACTAATCTGAATTGGATGTTACCCAGTGAACTTTTTGTCACATACATCTTCGATCTAAGATCATTGACAATGTAAGCGTGACCCATCCGAAGTCTGTATACAATTCCTACTTACATTTACACAGCGATGGCCTAGGCCGTGAGATGCATCCAACACTGTATACATTGTAAGCGAAGATTGGATGAGTTCAAAACTATATTATTAGCATTTCTTTTCTACTTTGTTTCTTCTGTACATTTAATTTAACATAATGAGTAGAAAGAGAATAATCTGAATCGAATGCTAGTTTTTTGTTGTCCTTAACATGTTTATTTTGATTTTTTCTGTTGACACAATCGCTTACAATCGGATGCTTTGCAAATTGTAATAAGTTGTGGACTGCTGGGTAGTTTTTTATTGTGCTTAACATGTTTATTTTGATTTTTTCTGTTGACACAATCGCTTACAATCGGATGCTTTGCAAATTGTAATAACTTGTGGACTGCTGGGTAAGCGCATTTACAAAAACAATTGAGTACCAAGCGCATAGGGCTGGGCACACTGGGCCGACATCTATCTGATATTGTACTCCGTACATAATTACCAACATTAAGTGACAATTTCACTATAGCGAAGCTGTTCGTTCGCACAATAATATTTAAAACAAAAACAACATTCAATATGTTGTTATTGTTTTAAATGTAATTGTGCGAAAGAAAGAACAGCTTCGTTATCGTGAAATTGGACGTAAATAAAACATTTATTAATATAAAATCCATTCGCTTTCATTTAATCAAAAGTTCTAAACAAAATAGTATAGCTTCCCTGTATAAAAGAATTACATTTGCTAGTTCTGGTTTTTATTATTATTTATATACACGAGGTCGTACTGATATTGAAGCTATCTAGCGCTAGATGGCAGAAATGTTGAAAGGTGTAGTGGTTTGTACGTCAATTCATTGACTTTTGCACACGTGAAAATAACTCTTGATCATCGCTAGATAAAGTTATTTTTCCTTTAAATCTATTCCAACGCTCTGAGTGTCATTTCATCTACAAGTTATAGAATTTTCAAACTGCCTACGTGTGCATGAAGTAAGCAAGGGCTACCATTAATATAACATACCCACATATATACATACATACGAAAGATTTATAAGTACTAAACTTCATGCAATTAAAGATTTGTAGGCAAACAGTTGGCGGCCAACATGTGTAATTATTTTCGAGTCCTTAACACAGCTTTAATTGCAATTTTAACCCTAGAACGACAATGTTATTTCATTCTATAGTAACACTAATGACATGTAAATTTTACTTTAATAATATCTTTCTTTTTGTCAATTTAAATAAATATCAAGTAAAAGGGGTTTGAGTTCGTTACAACATTTTATTAAAGACATGAACTGTTTTTTTGAAAGTGGTATAAGTCCATTTTTTTCATTTGTTGAGAGATATTTAGGGGTTTGCGTTTGAATCGATTTAAAAATATTCACCAACGTTAATCAATTCGAGTAATTTTATTAAAATTCTATTTAGATGTAATGATCGTCAAGCTTGAGGTTTTTTTTATAAAAATTTTTTTTAAAAAATTGTTTATTTAATTCAATATTTCGTCTTCCTTCGGCAGACTTCTAAGGAATTTTTTTTTTTTTGATTTTTGTTCATAAATTATTTATAAACAAAAATCAGAAAAAAAGTCTGCCGAAGGAAAACGAAATATTGAATTAAATAAAATTTTTTTTTTAAAAATTTGTATAAAAAAGACCTTAAGCTTGGCGATCACTACATCTAAATTTAAGAAAAAGGTCGAAAAATTAGGATAAAGAAAAATTAAAACTCTATTGTGAAATAATAATTACTAAAATTGTATGAAAAATAAACGATTGTTTTAATTCCACATGGACTTACACCACTTTCAGAACTAGCCTATTACAAGAAATAATAAGCAAGAGTGTAGTATATTCGGCTGGGACGAATCTAAAATATCCTTCACAATTGTTACGTTAATATATAGTATTGTATGCTCTTATAGTACATATGATCTACTACTTCTAGTTTCCTGCGTGTTGTTTGGCCTTCGAGAATTTTGCATCTTAGGTTCGGTTAGGTAGGCATGCCGCTGGATACCCCGGTTGTGCAGCTCGCATAGGTCCTGAAGTCGTTCGCTCTGTGAATGCCTGAAAAGTGGGATAGCGGAGTGAAGAAAAGAAGTTATAGGAATACTCGTATAGTGTGAGTGGAATGGTTGAGCGGGGATGGAAAGGAAAGGCGTGAACCTCTTAGTGTAGCGTTACATGCTGCTGTACTAGCCATCCGCTGCTTTGTATGAAAGAGGTCAGACATGATAGGCTGTTGAAGCTCCGCTCACTTAAGTATCTTAGATGATGGTGCTCCAATGCCGGGCATGCGCCGAGGAAATGAAGGACCGTCTCCTCCTCCTCGTCTTGGCAACTTCTACAAAAGTCGTTAAGGGGTAAGCCTAGTCTCTTGGCATTGTTCCCAAACGGGCAATGTCCAGTGATGACTGCTACAGTCAATCTTAGGTGAGATTTGGGCAGTTTCAATAGCTCCCACGTTCTCTTAGAGTTAATGTGCGGCCACAGGTTCCTTGATATAAAGTATGTGGGTTCCTCTTGGGCACGTTACACCGTGTGGAGTTTTATTCTTTTCCAAAGACGCTGATAACGGTTATCTGCAAAAGGGATTTAAATCCCTATCCTCCCTTTTATTGGTTTATTGTTCCTTTTATTGGTGAAGTCGTCAGCGATGTTGTTGCCATTGTTGGACCCATGTCCACATACTCATTTTAGAGTTATGTTAGAATGTCTCGCCATTTTATTTAAGGATGTCCGGCATTCTCGGACTAGACTAGAACTAGTGTATATTCCAATCAAGGAGTTGATGGCGGCCTTGCTGTCCTTTACTATCATGATATCCCTACCGAATATCTTGTAAAACGTCAGCTATCTGGCCGACTTATTTCAGTCTGAAGAACACTGCATCCGTCTTATAATCTGAAGGATATTTTAGTGTTAAATTCTTCTATGTAAACGCCCATCCTTTAAGCCCTTCTGGACCCATCCGTGTAAACACCCCAGATTCTGGGGGAGATTTGGTAGCCGAAGCTCCTTGAGTGGAATGGTTTTGGGATGCAGTAGTCAGTTAGATCGGGGAATAGGTCCCTTTCAATCTTTTGTATATTGGCATGGGTCCATTCTCGTGTCGCGTTCAACCTGATCGTTGCCTTTTGTGCTATCTGTCTGGCTTCTAAGTCATATGGCATCCAGCTCATAAGTGCTTTGATTGCTGTTGTGCTCGTGGTCCCTGTGGTCAGTATTGCCATGATTTGACTAACTTTTTCAATTTGCAGTCTGTTGGTTGCGGAGTCCAGTGATACTCCATAGAAATTTATCGGTTTTATAACCATGTCATAAAGCCACACAACTCCTTTTGGTTGTATTGCGGCTTGCTCGCACTAATTAACTCTCATTTCATTTACAGTTTATTGAGTTATTTTTCTATTAAACCACGCTCCGACTTCCTATCAGTGTACTGCAACTGTACACTCAAGCACAAGAAAAATGTCTTACAAGACATCATAGTATTTTCAAGTACTATCCATCGTCTTCCTTTACATTTCAAAATAAACACTTCAGTGCCGAAATGTTCAATCGTTTCGAACAAACAGAACCAACTGAAGTAGAATAAAATTGCATTAGAACTTCAAGCACTTAAGTAATATTCTACTTGTTTATAAAATTTGTTGTTGTTGTTCATAGTTTTTGTCTTTGTATTAGTGCACAAGTGCAGCACACACACATACACAGTATGCTCATGTGCCAATGAGTTTGTGCTAAGCGAGTAGCAAAACATAGCGAGTGCTAAGAGTGCACTCACTATGTTTTGCTATGAGTCATCGTTTTTTTGCTTCATTCTGATGTTTTGTTTCGAGTTTTGCTATGAAACAGTATTCAAGTACGCAAGAATTCAAGTGTTTGTTTTGCTTCTAAATGTTCTACAGCTGTTTGTTTTGTTTTAAAGATTGTTCTCAAATACAGTGCTTGGAACTACTGCATAGTAGTGAGCTGTGTTCTTTAGAACATTCTGTACAGCCTTTTAATATCTATATCGATGCGCCAAAGTACACTAACAGCTGTTAAATACTCGTAGGCTGTGAAATAAAGCGAATTTGCAGACACTAACTTGTGAACCGCATAAAAACGCAATATTTGCTCAACGTGACCTTACCTTTAGTTTATATACATACATATATATTTTTTTAATAAGCAAACAAATATATTGAAGATGTAAATTATTTGCAGTCATTAATTACTTAAATTATCATTCTCATAGTATTTGCTTTACCTCCCTTTCGAAAGAAATGCACACCACCGCTCAAACCTGTCAATTAAGCGTCACATAACTTGTGTTTTAAGATAAAAAAAGAAATGAAAATCCAAGAAAAAGAAATAAAAAAACCCCTTTTTATTTAAATTGATTTATAAGTTCATGTCGACAGTGGAGGTGACCCTGACCTCGAGTCAAACAATGGATTTTAGTGTAAACATTATTTTTTCCCATTTCCTCCCAAAAACAAAAAGAAAAAAAGGATAACAGAACAGCAGAGGAGTAAAACAAATAATGTTGATTTAACAATAAAGGAAAAAGCATAAATAAAAGATTCTTAACCCGGATTCTGTGAAAATTTATTTTTATTTTATATCAGAATGTGTCGGTTGGTGATTTTAAGTAATTAAATTAATGTAAACCAAAGAAAGAAAACTACAAAAGTGGTGTTCGGAAGTTTGCAAGAGCTGCATAAAGGACGTGCTGGATGGTACAGAGCAGGGAACAATGATAGTTTCAAATTTTTCTTTAAATAAATTTAGTTTTCAAATAAAGTTATTTTAAACTTTTATACATGTATAGTAATGTTTTGTAAATGGAAAAAACAAGCTACTGATTAATTTCTGTAATGGGAAGTTATTTTTTTTTTTTTTTAATAAAAGTGAGGTTATGAGCCAACTGCTAAAAAGTAGCATATGTACATATTTGCTTATTAAACGTAATTTAAAAAGTAAATCCTGTACAACACTCATAACGCCACTTTAAAACCAACAATTTTACTCAAAAATACAGTAAAGTGATATTTTATTCACATTAAATTCTCATTACATAATTTTTAGAATAAAAACCGTCAAAAAGTAAGTCAAAAAAATTACACGGAGATTTAATTAAACAAAGCTCCTTATGCCTTTGTTACTTTTGTGGTAAAGAAAAAAAAAAAAAACATTTAGAACCCAAATTCTGATTCTGTATTACTGCCTTTGAAATACTTTGAATTCTTAAAATTCTCTACTAAATTTATTTCACGTCTTAAAGTGAGCAAAGCGACTTCTTTCCTAACTGAGTTTATTTTATAAAATCTTAAATTATATATCTTTCTTCTTATGACGCCTTATCCATTTTCTCGAAATTGTTAAATTTGCCGCATATATCCCACAAATATTGAAAGCTTCTCGTAGAAAAATCAGCAAAAATAAAAAGAAAAATATTAAAAGATTTTCACAAATATTTATTGCCACAACAAAGGGAAATATACTTGAAACGATAATATGAACCCTATTTCAAGTACATACATATGTATGTATGTGTATGTTTGTTAGACTCCTTCTCACTTGTTGTTAAGACATTTATGACAAACGAAACCCGTGGTGTCATCATCATGTACGAGTATCTTGTGTACACGGATCACTGCTCACACCCAACCACTCATGAAGATTTGTTACATATAAATTTATGTCACTTGCAATTTATTCAAACTACACCAACGAGCTGGGAGCTCCAGATTTAACACAAGCTTTTCAATCAATGTGAAATAAATTTAGAAATTGGAAAGAAAATCCACCTAACATTTTTCACGTGAAATGAGCAAATAAACAAATTTAAATTATTTATAAACATGCGATATTTGTTGTTATAGTTTTAATTACTGTAGTTTTTTTTATTGTAGTTTAAATTGTTTTGTTGTATTTGATGTCATAAAAATACATATTTTATTTAAAAACCATTAATTTTATTTGTTGACGATTTTTTTTGCCGATTTGTGATAATCATATTGACGATTTTTTCTTTCTCAGAATTTGACGATTTTAAACCAGATTTATCCGGCATCTATGGTCACAATGGATATTGTGAAGCAAATATATCCTGGTCGTATAATCTCCGGTTTTGACGATTTAGCATGGCCAGCAAGATCCGCTCGACTTAACCTTACCAGACTTATTTTTTGGGTCTAAACACTTAGACGACAGCAGACTTCACAACTTCACGAGTACAAATGAAGTTAGCTTCAAATGCTGCCCTCTGGTCAGCAACATAATTATTTTAAAGACAGCAGCAGCACTATGTGTATTTAAACAATACAAAATTCAGAGGTGCCACATATATATTTTACAAGAATAAAACTAAAATTACTGACTGAAAAAGTAATAATATCACGCAAAATTGTAAAAACCCATAAATTTATTTGTTTATTTTGTATATTTCAAACTAATTTTAGTTCTTGTTGCTGGCAATTTATATTTATAGTGGCAGCACTGCATTTACTTTTTGCTGCCTACGAAAATAGAAATTAGTCTTAAGTTGGCAGCAGCAGCAAATGCAGTTGTGAAGTCGTGCTGCTGTGATGTCGTTAAAATAATCGTGTGCATTTAAAAACATGTATTTTATTTTTGACAGATTGCTGTTTGCTGTCTGCTGTCGTCTATGTGTTTAAAGCTTTAATGAGAATATTCGACAGTAATGCGAAGTATTGCAGAAATTTATGAATAATGTGATAAAACTGGAAGACAAGTGTAGCAACACTGGTGACAGCCACCATATTTTCCAATTAATAGCAAAAATTGTACAAGTCCGAATAAATATTTCTTAAGCTCAAAATAATTTTTTTTTTTATTTAGTAAAAAAGTTTTTCGAAAACGAACTTGGATAACTAATTTTGCGCCACCTTGTGTTAGATGGTTAAATTTTAAAAGCCGGTGTTGAATGTAAACTATACCTTAACGTCAAGTTTCTTTTTTCATTTAAATCATGGAAAGATACACAATCGAGTATGGCCAGAATGGTGGCAAGAAATGGCAACAGTGGATGATCAGTTTTCAAAGAAAATCATCTTCAGTGTTGTGGCACATTATCACCTCAGTGGATTCGTCAATAAGCAGAATTGCCGCATTTAGGCGGATGATAATCCAAGAGTGATGGTCGAAAAACCAATACACCTACAAAGAGTGACTGTTTGGTGCCGTTTATGGGCTAGCGGCAAAATGAGGCGGGTCAGACAGTTATTGTGAATGGTGTTCGCTATCGTGAGGTGATAAGGAAGTTTGTGTGTGGTTGCCACCTAGCTAACGAAACAATTGCTCTTTTACGCGAGAATTTCAATGGCCGTGTTATCAATTGGCCGCCAAAGTAATTTGATTTGTCACCAATGGACTTCTTTCGTTGGGTTTATTTGAAAGAAAAGGTGTTCGTCGATAACTCAGCTACAATTTAAGGTCTAAAGAAGGAGATAATTCGGCAAATTAACAGCTCATTTATGCTCCAGTTTCCATCGAAAATTTGGACCAACGGATGGAGGTCGCGGCGGCTGACATTTTGTTCCATACATAATTAAATCATAGTAATATTATCATAATAAAAAGAAACGATAAGAAACGGCCCTTAAAATTTAATCACATAATATATTGAAAATATTTTAACAAATTTTAAAAGTCCTCATCTGCAACCATTTTTAAAGACATGTACTTAATAATAGATTAAAATTGTTTTATTTCAAGAGCAGTTAATCTTTATTATTGATAGAAATATATTATTATTTATAGGATTTTTCATGAGTGACACATTGCCATGGTATCATCTCGCCTTCGCTCATCTCATCTCCTTTACTTTGTCTTGTCCCCTAAACCTACATCGTACTAAAGCTTTACCTTTCCAATATAAACTTTGATTGGTATATAATATGATTTCTCTTTATTCCTTAAGCATTCATTCAACCATTTTAAATTTCAATAGCATCGTTGTCAAAAAGCAATTTGAGAATATAGATACATACATATATTACATCACATTATTTGGCATTAAATTTACTGGTAACAGTTCTCTGTATATTTTTGGAACAAGTAACAGTTTTATGCAAATAATTGTGTCTGTATCTGTTTGTTATCTTTGCTGCTCTTGAAATAACACTTCATTGTTCGATTTGGTCGTTTTGCTCAATCATGAAGACATTAACAATAAAGAAGAAAAACGTTGAAGGTAAACTGAGGCACGATAAAGGGCTAAAAGTGTTTTATAGGTTGGATGCTTTTTCAGATGTTCATAACTAAAAGTATTATATAGATTGGGTGCTTTTTTAAAAATTCATAACTTCGAATTGACAGCACTGTTTCATTTAAACTCCCATTTAACAACTAAAAGTTGCTTTTTGTGTAGTTTGTGTTGACATTTCATTATCACAGTGATGTGTGTTTGAGCAAATTTTAACGATGATTTAAGGCCATGTCTACAAGACATGTCTTTTCTTTTGTATTGAAAAATTTTTTAAATTAGAAAAAGCCAGATTCATTTTATTTTTAATCTACAATTATATTTTATATTTGTTATTTAAATTTAATTTTAAATAATAATATAGATGTAACAAGCAACATATAATGTAAAGGCCATGTTACACTATCATACACGATCGTGCGATCTACAAAATAAAGCATGTGTGCTGAAAAAGTACTAAATATGCAACCGTGCAACAGACTTTTTTGAAAAATCATGCGATTTGAAAAATTTTAAGAAACTTCAATACATTATGGTTTCTGTGCGATCAGTGTGATATATATTGTGAAAAATATAAGAATATTGTTGGTGCCTCAAGAAAAAAATTTTAGTAATGTAAAATTATTATGCTAATAAGAGTTTTTAATTGTTTTATTGTGTATATAAATTATTTCAATCATACTTGTGTAATAGTGTGGCCTACAACGCCATTTTGAAACGATTTTTTCAAGTCGGCCAGACTTTTGAAACAGTTTCCTGTGAATGAATCGTACGATCGTGTAGGATAGTGAATCAGGGCCTTAAGTAGTTGTATTTTGTTAATAAAAACGGGGAAGGGAAAAAACTTATATAATTATATGTATTTGCTAATTAAAGCTTTTATTTTATTATTTGCGTTTTGTATATACTTAGCTGGTGAGGCCTAACATTCTTTATGTCAATAAAAATGCAGAATTTTTATTACATATTTTCCCAACGTTTCGTGAATTTTACGTTCACTTCTTCAGGGGATTCGTCTATTTTATAAAGAAAAAATTTTTTTTTGTTTTTTTTTATCATATTACATGAAGATATTGAGTAGAAACAATATTTGTGAAACTTACTTTTTCGTGATTACAACATTAAAAACCAATATATTAAATTATATTAATAACTTGTAAATAAAACACAAACATTTTGCGCTGTTTTTTATAATAACATTATAAATGGCGTTTAAGTTGTCAGTATCTTCTTTTTTGTTCATTGTTTTATTTATTGTTTTCCTTGTCCAGTATTTTTATATTGTTAAAGTCAGGTGTATGTTTGGTTTGTACAGTATGTTGCGATAAAGCAGTGCTTTCTTTTTTCTTATTAATATCTGTTTAAAGCGCGGTCTCCACCTGACATAAAAACACTAACTTTAACGCTAACTTCAAGTTAAAGGTAAATGTGGACCGCTCATGTTGAAGTTTGGTTAAAGTTATAACTTGGTTGTTAAAACATTTCATTTGGAAACTCTGTTATAACATAAATTGACAACAGCCTGCTATTTGTAGTTGTTTTTCGCTATTTTTATTTTTTTACTATGAAAAGTTATAACTCTAACATCACTACGTGTACGCCAACTTAAACAGATAGATATTTAAACAGTAAGTTTTAACTTCATGTTTTAACTGCGTTTCAAGTTAAGTCTAGACTGCATGTAACTGCTAAACTTCTTTTTGTTGTACCAATGTAAACGAGATCACAGCTGTTATAATCATCACCTTTACATGGAATTTGATAGGCAACGTTGTTTTGTTGTAGTTTGTCGATAGAGGTTTTTGTTTTTGTAAACATTGTGCTTAAAGTTCTATTTGGTTTAAAAGCCAATGTTGTGTTGTTGTTGTTTATTGCACATTTTATATATATTTGATGCTGAAATATTGTTTACATTCATTGTTAGGGTTGCCATTTCTATTGCTTTTTGGATGATTTCGAGTATTTGTGATATTTTTGATTAGATATGGCGGAAAACTATTATTGGTTAGTATTTCAGAAATTTTCTTTATATTCTTGTTATGAAATTTCTCATCACTTATTTCCAATACCTTGTTTACTAAATTTTTTGCTGTGTTGATAATTTGTGACTTGGGTTGGGTTGAATAGTAGTTGATTATTCTTCCTGATGAAATACTGTTAGTGTGCCGGTCGAAATATATTTTGTCATCTTGTCTATATAGTGTGCTGTCTAAATAAAAAATTTTTCCTTTATTTTTTATTTCAATAGTCAATTTTATTTTGGGATGGTATGCAAAGAGAGTATTTAATTTTATGTTACCAGATTAATAAAAAAAAAACTCCCAGAAGAAACTTGCTTTTTATTTCTATTTAAATTCAAGAATAGATGAATTTAAAATATAATTAATAAAAAGAAGGCCTGACGTTAGAAGCCTGAGTAGTATATAACAAAAAATCTACAAAAAATCCATAAAAAAGCCATGTTTTCTGTTTTTCAAGTTTTTTTCTCTAATTTGTTTTTGTCTCGTTTGTTATTTTTTAAATTGTTTTATTTCCATTCGACTGGCAAGGTAACCACATCGATACTACCAAAAGGGTAAAAAGAGACAAACGAACTTTTAATGAAACAGTTAGAAAAACGACATGACTTAAAAATCATCGTAAAGATGTAATATGATTTTAGTAGGAGGTTTAAAAGAGTATTATGAAAAAAGGCATGACTTTAAATCACCGTATAAATCAGCCCTTTTTTTTGGTAGTGCCCATACTCACGCTGTGTGTAGTGTGACCAGATCCAAACAAATTTTGCAGCTAAATTGGCACCACAATAGTTCTAAAAAGTGCAAAAAAAAAAAAATAATAATAAATTTAAGTGCTAAACCATAGTGCTAAAATTTAAACGTATTCATTTTAAGCAAATATTTTCTTTGACAGTTAACAGTTTTATCATTTATCAGCATTAGATATATTTTAAAACAAAATGAAAGAATAATGAAATTTCTTAAAACAATAAATTATTGTTTTAAGAAAGTTGTTATAGTCTAGCATTTCTTCCTTAAAATATTCGTGTAACTTACACTTATCAACTTTTAAACTGTTTTCTATAGAAAAAAAAATTTTATTTTTTAAGCTAAAAAAACTCACGAATTCATAAGGATCTCTGTGTTTCTCTTGTAAAAGACGAATTTTCAAAGTACGCAACAAGGTATATCAGTAAATTGGAACTTCAGCCAAATCATTGGCTGCACTTAATTAATTTTATGTATTTAGTATTAAGATTTGAATACTTATTATTAGTTCACTTTGTGAAGATTCAATAAATAAATGAATGACAAAAAAAAAAATAAATTTTTAAGCTTAGAAAAATTTTTGTGAAATGTTGTCGTAACTGATACATCAATTCTGCAATAAAACTGTGGCATATAATTAGTATTTCTGCCCCCTTTTAGGAATTTATAGTTTTTGTTTTTTTAGGTTTAACAAAATGTACAAAACTACAAAGTGGGCACACTGCTTGTGTGCATAGATGCCAGATAAATCTGGTCAGCTCACACATCGATGCTTGAGCGTGAGTTTTTGGCCAAAAACAAAATCATTATTATGCCTCCACCACCGTATTCACCGGACTTGATCCCTGCCGCGGACTTTTTCTTCTTCCCAAAACTGAGGACACCGATGAAATACAAGCGTTTTGCTACGATTGAGGAGACCAAAAAAGCGCATTTCAGAAGTGTTTCGAGGATTGGAAAAAAAGCTGGCCTAAGGGGATTACTTTGAAGGGGGCAAGATAGTGATTGATGAATAAATACTTCTTGAAAAAAATTTAAAATAACGGTTATTTTTTGATCAATCCTCGTATATATCTTACAATTTTAGAAGTGTTTTGTCTCTCATCATGTGCACACGTCTTTTGTTACTGCTGTCTATATATCTATCTATACTGCTGTTCTATATATCTGTGGCATTTTATCATAACAGCTTAAGTCGTGATAAGATCAAAAAAAGTTTTGAAGGAAAATTTTAATGAAGAACTAAATTTAAGAAAAAAAGAAGATAAACCATAATTATAACTAAATTTTGTGAATAATACGAAATTTTATTTCTGCAAACTAGAATACCATATTTATTCAAATAATCAAATTAGCAGCAATTTTACAATTTTTAAAAATCGACTTAAGCATTACTAATTTCGTATGAAACCAAAGAGCACCAGAATAGGTTTTATCTTTGTTTCACTGTTGTCCATGTTTTCTTTATATGTTCAATATTCAACCTTGTAGTGTGGAAGATGTTGGACTAAATTTTGCTAATCTGAGCAGTGTCGCAGGTAAATACACTGGGCACTGATCAGTTTTATCTAATTTAATTCCAACATTTTAAATGCTGCAATAGAGTTTGTTTTCGTCTTTCGTGTTGTTATTGTTTAAGTTAAACCTCCAGGAACAGTACTCCCTCTTTCCTACCTCATCATAACCTATTTTCCTAGTTCCAGTACAATGCGCTGCCAGTACAACGCGCTGCAGGGGCCATCCCCTGAGTATTGGTCCCAGATAAAAAAACAAGTCTCTGCACACCATAACACACTATTCAAAAACAATTTACTTACTGCATTGAAAACTATTTTTGTTTTTTTTTTAACTTTTCTCTAACAAGACAAGTTATATGAAGTTCTTACAATAAATATCCTTAAGTTATGAGTATGTTAATTTTTAATCAAGAAATTTATTTTTACTCGTATGTGACACACCAGTCTGAAATAGTCGTAAATAAAATGTGTAATTTTGTTAAGTCTATTTGTGTGTGATGCTGCATATTTTATCTACAATTTGAACTTGAATTAACGATGAGAATGTATGTACATAAATAAGTTTTTTGTGCTGTTGGGTGTGTTCCAAACTTGATGTATTTTTAGTAAAATTTTCACTCTATTGTACATAAAAATTTTTTAATTTAAAACTTTTTTTTTCATTTTGCATCCTGTTGGCTTTTCTTTTGGCAGTACTCGTACATATTTATTGTCTTTTATCATGAAATTGATGTGTTGAATTTGTTGTAAGGATGACAAGAGAAGGACTTAATTTAATTTAAAATAAATTTTTCTGCAATCAAATCTTAGTGCTTAGAGACATAAGCAAACAAACACACAAACACATTCTCACAAACACTCACAGATACACACTAACACACTCACACACAGCTAGACAATGGAAAATGCTTTAGAGCAAGTATGCCCAGCCCTATGCGCTTGATACTCAATTCTTTTTGTAAATGGGCTTAGATCCCAGCGGCGAACACTGCCTACCACATTACTTCTCTTCGATGATGTGTGCAACACTTTGTAATCAATGACTGATAACTTACAAAGTGTATGAAAGTAGTATATGGAGTTCCCAAAAATTAATTATGTTCATCTTCTATATCACATTTATAAGTGTGTAAAGTGCAAAAATTTTAATTAACAAAATTAGGTAAAAGTGCCTAGAAAACAATTTAAAAAAGGCACAAGAAAGCTAAAACATTTAGTGAAAAAATAAAAGAATGCAGTAGATAAAAAACGGAACAAATTTATTTAATGAAATATTTCCAAAAAACTGAAGTGCGTAGTACGTACGAGCTGCCTACTGCTGGCTTACAATGTATGCGAGATTGTATCCGAGCTGCCTACTTCCGACTTACAAAGTATGCGAGATTGTATTGGAGCTGTCTACTGATACCTTGCAATGTACACAGAAAAAAATAGATGAGATTTTTTTTCAATCAAGTTATGTTATTAATAAAAAACCATCAATTTAATAAAATTTGCATTGACTTAATTAAATTATTATTAATAATGAATTTTTGGAAATATCTCTTAATAAAATGCAATTAATAAAAAGTTTTCCGAATTGTTGACTGTTATTCAATAAATAAATTTAAAAGGTTGTCATATAACAGTGAAGAGTTGTTGTTTCTTTAACAATTTTTTTTGTTAAGTATATTTTACATATTAACAAAAATTTTTTTCAACTCAATAATTTTTGCTTTTAAGTGAAAAAGTTATTTCTACTTTATAATTTGAATTATCAATCCGGCAAAAAATCTTTTTCACAGGAAATTTGATAAAAATAGTGCAATTTTTTTTATCAATATGGCGTCTATTTTTTTCTGTGTATGTTAGGAAGTAATGAGCTTTTGTTGGATGAACACCACACTAGCTCGCTTACTTTGTGTGCAGGTGGTAGGCGTTCATTCTACAAATGCGGCAATGTATATGAGATGGTGCGCATTACTGACTTACAAGTGTACATCGGATCATCGCTTCTGTAAGCGAAACTTTGGCCGCTGGGTTATAGGGCTGTGCTCTTTAATACACAAATACTGCGCTCAGCATTAGCAATGAAAAATACACAAACAACCTCGTCTATTATATTTTTGTTCGTTCTTCACCGCACACACCCAAAGCAACAACACTTTCGCTTGCTTTGTTGGTAAATATTGACGACAGCGATTATCAGTGTGAACTTTGTTTTTGTAAATGTTTTGCTTTTTACAACAAAAAACATTAAATAAAAATAGTTTTTCCTTAAATGTATTGGTGTTTGCTCTTCCATATAGAACTTGTGGGCACCACTGCTTCAGAGAAGTTTTTGCTGTAAATCTGCTTACTTTGCCGTTGTTTAACACTAAATTAAAATTACTTATATTGGATGTTTTTTAGGGGTCCATAGCTTTGAGTTGGAAGCACTTCTTAATTTCACAATCCATTTAACAGCTGATAATTGCTTCTGGTTTAGTTAGTTTGACATTTCATATAATATAATATAGTTTTAATTTAAACTATAGCCCTATTCATTATCTTGTGGAAATGGTATTGTAACACAACATTTGGAAAACGGGTGAATATATTTTACCTTTGCACAAACAGAGATGTACAAATCTACAGACCAAGGCGAATTTATACAGGTGAATGCAAGCGGAAAGGCGAATTCACTACTATGTATTTTGTTATTGTAAAACATATCGTGAATGTCAAAATCTAAATTCGCCTAAGATTGTTCAGCTGGGAAAACATTTTATATAAACTTTTATAATAGTTTGAAATTAAAATCACAGATTATATTAGTTTTTCACTTTTAAATTCACACAAATTTCTTGAAATTGCACTAAATCATACAAAAAATTCTTCGGATTAAAATGGCGCGAAAAAGTGTGTAAACAAAAGAAAAAAAATTTGACAGTCTCATTGGAAAAAACACGAGAAGCAAAAAATAATCACCTGTCCTGTTAAGTTCACCTAGTAATGAATTCGCCTTGGGCCGAACTGCATGTTGTTTTTTGTATTGTTGTTCTAATAAGGCCACCTGGTACTTAATTCGCTTTGATTCAGTACAAACAGTATCGCACAAAACGTTTTCGAAGTGTTTTGCTTCAAAACACCAAAGCTTGAGGTGTTTTGCTCTTTACAAAAATGTTTGGGAAAATACGATTATTTCTACAGGTTTTGCCCAAAATACGTGTTTTCAAGCAAAACACCTATATGCGACCATGTCGCACAATTCACTTCCGTTCGGAAATGGAATTGAATCGGTTTTTTAATTCTACAAAAAAACGAAAATTTAAAACTTTTTAGGAATGAAATCAATTCTATAAGATAATACTAGTTTCATTCTTGCAATTAGAAATAATTTCATTCCGAAAAGTTTTTTAGGTTTTCGTTTTTTTTAAAAAGCAAAAAAAAGAATTCCGAACGGAATTAAGCTCCGAACAGAATTAAGCTCTGTGACGTGGCTAATGGAAACATGCTATAAGACAATCTTGCCGTTATATATTATACACACTGTCGAAAGGAAAAGAAACATTTCGTTTTATAAAATCTGCTGCTTTTAGATAGTGTTTTGCCATTAAACGATCAAGCCAAGTTTGTCAAATATTGCAAGTTCGTATTTCGTTTCGTGAATTTGTTACGGTTTTGGTAATGGAGAAATGGCAAAAAAAAAAAAGTAAATGACAAAGAAAAAGTAACTTATTATCTATTATATCTTTTAGTCCTGAATTTTCTTTGAACTTCTTAAGCACACTTGCCCAAGCTTGTAACCAGTGAAGCTAATTCCAGCCACTGAAGTGCTTTCATTTCTTCTCAAGAGTATTAACAGAGTGGGGGGACATTTGCTTTTATAACAGAAACTGTTTATCCCTTGTCGTTTTTACCAAAAACCAAAAGGTAAAAGCACCTTTCGCATAGCAGCAGGAACTATCTGTCGACAATTTTCTTTTTCCATGCCTGCTTAGTTTTTAAGGAAATTGATTTTATTTCGTCTTTATTTCCCAACAGTTTTAAGTCATTTTCCAGACTTAATGAAATTTTGTTTTTCAAAACAGTTTTTGTTTATTTTTAAAATAATTTTTGAGAATACTCGCAAAATGCCTTAAAAAATATTTAAAAAAATTGTTGTCAGTAACAACAGTTAACAAACTGTTAACATTTATTTTAAAAGCCATTTATTTTTTGCTTTTCTCTCTTAAAAAATAAAACAGATTTAACAATAATAAAGTGCCCATTAGTGTTTTTTTATGACAGTGTTAGCGCAACACAAAATTGACTTGCACATGGGAAAACTTTTGAGTTTGTTCGTTTGTGAGGACAAATTTAATTGACCGGTCGCATAAACTTTAAGTTTAAATTTGTCTTTTCGTAAGAAAAGTTTACAGTTTTAAATTAAAATAATGTTTAAACGATTTAGTTGTGTGTTAGAAGATATGAAAAATATAAGCGGAGAATTTTTTATACATATACAGGGGTGCCAGAACTGAATGTCAAGCCGAAACGGGATGACAGGATTGATTGTAGGTTAGGTAGACATCCCGCTGGATACCCCGATATAGCCTAGGTTTTTCAGCTCACTTGGATCCTGAAGTCGTTCCTTTTCTGATTGTCTGAAAAGTGGGCTAGTGAAATGAAGTATAGAAGTTGGAAAAATATAGAGTGAGTGGCGGAGAATGAAGGGCGGGGAAGAAAAGGAAAGGTGGGAACTTCTTAATGTAGCTTTACATGCTGTCCGCTGCTTCTTATGAAAGATAGGCTGTTAAAGGTCCGCTTGCCTAGGCATCTTAGCGATGATGCGCCAATGCCGGACATATACCGAGAAGATGTAGGATCGTTCCTGAAGAAAGAAAAAAAGCACATTTTGTTTAAAATAAAATCAAAAAACAATGTCTTTTTAAAGACAAAATTTTTCTATGAGAAGGAAAAATATATTATAAAGGGTGGTTAAATTTCAAAGGCCGATGTTGATTTTGAATAAAACACAAACTATTTAGGAAATTATTGTAATTTTATTTTATTATGATATATTGGTATTACTCAATTATGCATGTAACAAAATATCGGCGAAATGGGCGCCGCGACCACGGCGGCACACCTCCATCCGATGGTCCAAATTTTCGATGACCCTGAGGCATAATGGAGGTTCTATGCCGTTAATGTGCCGAATTATCTCATCCTTTAGCTGTTGAATTGTTGCTGGCTTCTCGACGTACACCTTTTCTTTCAAATAACCCCAAAGAAAAAAGTCCAACGGTGTCAAATCACATGATCTTGGCGGCAATTGTTTCGTTAGCTGTATGGCAAGTGGCACCGTCCTGCTGAAAACACATATCGTCTACATCCATATCTTCCAATTCGGGTCATAAAAAGTTCGTTATCATCTCACGATAGCGAACACCATTCACAGTAACTGCCTGATCGGCCTCATTTTGGAAAAAATACGGCCCAATGATGCCGCCAGCACATAAACCGCACCAAACAGTCACTCTTTGTGGGTGCATTGGTTTTTCGACAGTCACTCTTGGATTCTCATTCGCCCAAATGCGGCAATTCTGTTTATTGACGAATCCCTCATCACTGAAGATGATTTTCTTCGAAAATTGATCATCATTTTCATAATAAGTCTAGATAACTTTAGCACGTTGTTGGATTGTGTATCTCTTCATGGTTCAAATTGAATAAGTCTGAAATAGAGAAATATCAAATAAAATTTGGGAAAAAGCTTGGCGTTTAGGTGTGGTTCACATTCAACATCGGCCCTTGAAATTTAACCACCCGATATAAATAATTTTTTTTACAGTAGAATTTAGTAAAATTAATAAAAAACGTCAAAAAAGCATTTTATAAAAAAAACACAAAACGTATGTTTTGTTCTGCGACTCCTCATTTGTCAATGAGTGTTAGATAGGACAGCGCAATGTTCCTCTATAGCCGTTCTACCCGCCGGTGAACAGGGTTTGCCTTGCCGTATTCCTAACTAGGGCAATCAGTTTATCAGGTAAAGAGGGTAAGTGGTGCCTCGTTTGTTGTAGCAAATAAAACTCCAGGAAGCCGAATGACTTATGTTGTGTTGGCCTCCGAAACCCTTACCAAGGGTTTGAATTGGTAGAACGGGGATCAACATGGCCCCCGTGTAGTTCTGCTTGCAGTTCAACCCGTGCTGATCATGGTTGAGGTGCCTAGCTTGGCTGGAACGTTATGGCTGTGGTTGAAACCTAAGACGCAGGAAAAGGGTGTTAGTATCCTTGATACTTGATTGGTGTGAGGCTTCTTTCGGGGACTAACAACCTCTCTAGGGTCTGTATCCTTTACAACAGATACCTGTACTGTAAGGAACCTGTGGTGATGGTTGACGGGTGAGTTGGTTTAAGGGCTGATGCTACTAGTGGACTTCGGCCTACCAACTCATTAAGCCTAGTCTGCCATTGATTGCTGGGAAATAGCATACAGGAGGGATTAGAAGGCCCGAAATCCACAACAAGAAGTTGCTCATATGGCTGCAAACATATAGCAAAAATTGCCATATGTGTGAGCCTAGCCAGCCACACGGGGGGCGCTGGTGAATCGTGAATAATTCACTCGTGGAACTGGTCCACCATCAGATAAGGCCGTAAAGGCAGGTGCGGATGTAAATCTTTTTCACAGTTAGCTGTACGAATTAAGTGTAGTCGAAGATTGTGATAAGTGTTACTCTTTTAACGGGCAGTAACACGGTTGAAAAAAGATAGCGGGGGTTTCCCGATGAAAATAAATGCAAATACTGGATGGTTTTGTAAAAATATATAAAATAGATTGTTTTATTATTTCATTAATTAGAAAAAATTCTATTCTATGCATTACGTTTTTTGTGGTGAATAAGTTAGAAAATCAATGGCTTCAGTTATATATTTTCTTGCCGGCTTAATACTTCGTCCACTCGCTGTTGTCTTTAATCAAGGCGAATTCATTACTAACAGCGCAGGTGATTATTTTTTGCTTCCCGCGTTTTTTCCAACGAGACTGTCGAATTTTTTTTCTTTTGTTTACAAACTTTTTCGCGCCATTTTAATCTGAAGGTTTTTTTGTATGATTTAGTGCAATTTCAAGAAATTTGTGTGAATTTAAAAATGATAAACTAATATAATCTGTGATTTTAATTATAAACAATTATAAAAGCTTATATTTAACGTGTATATAAAATTTTTTCCCAGCTGAACAATCTTAAGCGAATTTAGATTTTGACATTCACGATATGTTTTACAATAACAAAATACATAGTACTGAATTCGCCTTTCCGCTTGCATACACCTGTATAAATTCGCCTTGTCTTTAATCAAGATTGAATTGACCGCTTTTTTATTTTTACGAACGTTAAAAAGTGTTTGGGGGCGTTAATAAACAGGCCAGGGCTGGATAATCCAACACATTGTGAGTTCAAGTGAACAGTTACCTATTCCAGCGCTTTGAATCATCGTAGATTATTGTGCTCTGCAAAATCGATACTCACTCGTAAAAATAAAAAGTTGCGATATTCAGGTACGTGAATATTTCCTTAAAATTACAGATAAAAAGTTCTTAATGAAGAAAAGTCATTTAGTTCTAATGCTGATTGTAATTTTACCTCATTGTCAATTCGTGTTAAATTAAAACGATTTCTTGGCAATACTTTACATTTGTATTTCAATTACTGTGCCAGTTTCTTTGATGTTCTGCTCTTTTTTTTAAAAAAATTAAAATAAAATCTTTGTTTTCTTGTGCTTAAGTGAACCAGTCCAGGGCAAGTGCCAGTCTTGACAAGAAATTAATTCCTATTTATTGAATTTTGGTTTCTATGCAACATTTTCCTTTTAACTTAATTTGAAATAAATATTCGAAATTTAATTTTAAATGTGAAACCCCAGAAGAGGAAGCAAACAAAAAAGTACCTTCTCAAACTTCCAAGAAATACCAGATATACGGAAAAACTTGCTGCTTAATGTCAATTTAATGTTATTACTGGTAAATTAAAAGTTTTGTAGAAACATTTTATGATGCATGATGCCATGTTTTTCATACAAGTAATTAAATATTAAACTGAACGATATTAATTTTTCCCTTTTCATTTTTTGGTCATTCACTTCGTCTAAAATGCTTCCGTTTGGCAGTTCATTTGCGCAATTATTTTAATATACGACTTCATTTATCACTAGTCCTGACAATGTTGTCTATTCGCAGCACACGCACACTCTGCCACAAAGTCTTTAATGTGGGGAAGTGAATGAAATTAAAAAGTAGCAAAACATTTATACACCTAGAAAAAAAACCCCAATGTGAAATTAAATTGAAAAAAATTCTTAAAAAAATACTCTCTTGATTTGAATTTAAGGTTGTGTAGAGGAATGTAGCAGTATAGGTGTTATGAAATATAATAGTTCAGTTCCTAATGAATTGTCAAAGATACAAAAAAATCAAGCATATATCAGCAAAAAACGTGCGAACAAAATATCGGGTGGTTAAATTTCAAGGGCCGATGTTGAGTATGAACCACACCTAAACGTCAAGTTTTTTTCTGCTTTTCGTTTGACATTTCTCAATCTCAGACTAACTCAATTTGGACTGTGGAAAGCTACATAATCGACTAACGCGTTAAAGTTATTCAGGCTCTTTATGAAAATGGGCGTTCAAATCAAAATGCATATCGAGCACTTCGTGATTTTTTCGTTCAATTTAATCGTCCCAATGTGCGTGCAATCGGAAAAATTGTGCAAAAATTTAGGCAAACCGGGTCCGTAGGACATGTGGAAACACCAGTGCATGCTTGTACAGCTCATTCTATAGGATATATTGCTGCTGTTCGCAGCTGAAGTGCTGTCCACTTCGAATCGTCATCGTGTCTAAGAATTGCATCTCTCACGCTCGTCGATGATGAACATTATGCATACGGACTTGCATTTGCACGCTTACAAGGTACACTTTACTCAAGAACTAAAGCCTCTTGGCCATTCCAAGCATCGTCAATGGTTAGAATGGTGGCAAGAAATGGCAACACTGCATTATCACTTTTCGAAGAATATCATCATAAGTGATAAGCACATTTTCACCTAAGTGGATTCGTCAATAAGAAGAATTGCCACATTTGGGCGAATAACAATCCAAAAGTGTATGTCGAAAAACCAATGCATTCACAAAGAGTGACGCCGGTCAGACAGTTACTGTGAATGGTGTTCGCTATTGTGATATGATCACAAGTTTTTTCTAGTCCGAATTGGAAGATATGGATTTTGGACGATATGTGGTTTCAACAGGATGGTGGCCACTTGCCACACAGCTAACGAAACAATGTCTCTTTTGCGCAACAAATTCAATGGCCGTATTATCTCACGTGGTGGCGATGCCAATTGGCCGCCAAGATCATGTGATTTGACACCGTTGGGCTTTCTTCTTTTAGGGTTATTTGAAAGAAAAAGTTTACGTGGATAAGCCAGCAAGAGCTAAAGGATATGATAATTCGGCACATTTGTCTTATACATAATTGAACAATATCAATATTATCATAATAAAAAGAAATTACAATAATTCCTAAATAATTAGTGTTGTATTCAAAATCATCGTTGGCCCTTAAAATTTAATCGCCCTTTATACGAGTAATGCTGACTTAAGTGCGATCGAGCTGCATAGTAAAAGAAAAGTCGACCATCTTTATTGCAAACAACTTGTTAAGGGTGGTCCAACAATAATAAGCCTAATGTTGCTTATGAGTCATACCTTAACGTCAAGTTTTTTGCCCAATTTGATGTCACATTTCTTTACTTCAGTGTTTGACAAATTCAACCAGAACTACACAACTGAATAGCCTTTTGTAAAAATAGGCGTTGAGGTCAAAATACATTTCGTGCACTTCATGATTTTTTTCTTAGCACAATCAGCATATCTCAGTAGATTTGTTCACAAGCCGTATTGCCGCATTTGGGTAATGAGAATCTAGGAAGGATTGTTGAAAAGTCGGTGCATCAACAAAGAGCGACTGTGACTATGGGCTGGCGGCGTCATCAGGTGTACTTCTTCGAAAATGAGATCGATCAAGCAATTACCGTGAATGTTGCTCGCTATTGCAAGATGATAATGGACTTCTTATGAACAGAAGTTGAGGATATGTACCTGGAGGATCTATGGTGGATGATGCCACGTGCGACACAGCCAATGAGAAAAATATGAAATCAAACATATGACGAGCACTTGGCCGATATTTTGTTTTACATATAATTAAAAAAAAACGATTTGCGAATTCTTCAATTGTAAATGAAATGTTACACAGTACTTAAATACTTCTCAACTTTATTCACACTTAATATATGTATCTGTGTACTATTACATCACATTTACTTACTTTTCTGACTTGTGACTGTCTTGCACAACGTTTAAAATTAAACTCTCCCTCTGCCAAACATCTGCCTGCTTTTTAAAATTCTTTATTACCTTCTATGTATAATCGTCATGAGCTTTCTATAGTTCCAGACTCAAATATACAAATATAATTGTTATGCACATACACTCACGTACTTGCGAAACCGTAGGAATGCAACAATAAGAACGCAACAACGACAATAAAGTCATTGGAAGTTAATTTAGTTGGAATTTTATGTTCTTTAGATCATATATGTATGTGTGCTGTGTATAATGTTTTGATTTTTATGCTATTTGTGTGGTCATGCGAGTACATTTATGTGATAAAAATTCATAACAATACATATATCATAATACAATATTAAGATAATGCTACGAAAACTTTTTGTTTTAATTAATATTAACAACTTGCGTTTGGGTGAGACTACTCTCTAGATTAAAATAATTGGTCTTATGTAGTTTGTAGTCTACAAAAAAGGAGCATATAGTTCCATTAGAATAGAGAACAAATTTGGGAAGGGGAGAGAGCTATAAGTTTGACATTAATAATTTTTATTACGAACGATTTATAATTATCAGCAGTAAATTATAGACTACAGGGTGGCCCAGAAAGACCGAAGTGGTGTGAATTGCTTATAACTTTTTATTTAAGAGATATCTTTTTAATTTTTTTTTTAAATACATTAAATTTATGGGGAATATTTTTGGATTAGGTTTTAAAAATGATATCCCGCAAGTGGTGGCCATATTCTGCTTCGCACAAATGTGCTCTTTCCAACACATTTTCCATGACCTTTCGCAAAACTTCCGGTGGTATGTTGTTAATTTCTTCTCGAATATTGGTTTTTAACTCCTCAATAGTCCTAGGCTTATTAACATAAACTTTTCCTTTTAAATAGCCCCAAAGAAAACAGTCTGGAGCGGTTAAATCCGGGGAACGCGGAGGCCAATTAAAATTGCTGTTACGAGAAATTATTCTTTCACCAAAGATGTCGCGTAAAAGAGTCATTGTGGCCCTCACAGTGTGCGCTGTGGCTCCATCCTGTTGGAACCATATTTGCGGATGGTTTTCCTCGGCTGGCCTTACAAAATTTTGCAACATGGCCCGATATCGATCACCATTGACGGAAATGGCGACACCTTGTTCATTTTCAAAAAAAAAAAAATGGGCCAATGATCCTTTCTGAAGAAACACCGCACCAAACGGTACACTTAACTGGGTGCAATTGTCGTTGATGAAGTACTCTCGGGTTTTCCGTAGCCCATATCCTACAGTTTTGCTTGTTAACGAACCCATTTAATTGAAAATGGGCTTCGTCACTCATTATTAAGTTATGAATAAAATTTGGATTCTCTTGTGCTTTTTGCTGGAAATAAATTGCATAGTCAAGTCGTTGCTGGTAATCTGTTGGTTTCAATTCTTGGACAAGTTGAATTTTGTATGGAAACAATCCTATGGTGTGCAAAATTCGCTGCAGCGACGTCCTTGAGAGGCCCAGTTGTGACGAACGTCTCCTGGTTGATGTTTCTGGATCCTCCCGAATACTCTCCTGTACCACTTGAATATTGTCAGCCGTGTGGACAGTTCGGTGTCTGCCGGAACCAGGAAGGTTCCTTACTGCTCCTTGTTCTCGAAAATTTGCAACCAGACGGTTTATTGTTGACTGAGAGGGTGCAACCCGCACATTAAATTGACGACGGTATGCACGCTGAGTCAACACAATGGACCGTTGATTTGAAAAGTAAATTTCAACAATTTGGGCACGTTGTTCAATTGTGTATTGCTCCATTATAAATTATCCAAGTCTTCTTTACAAAATACTGAAAAGAAAAGAAAAAAAAAATTATAATAAAAAAGTTATAAGGAATTCACACCACTTCGGTCTTTCTGGGCCACCCAGTACAAATTTTTATATATATTAATATAAAATATATAACTAAAAACTTGACTTTGGAAAAATTGCATTAGCGGTTGGAAAACTTTCAAATGTCCCATTGATTTTGTTGGTGTTATATACATGGGTTTAAATTTTTTGCTCGAATACGAAGAAAGTCATGGAAATGATTCAGAAACAGGGAAATAGGGTGCCGTATTAGTTGCAGCCGAGAGATATTGACTGGCGTTTGTTTGCTTGTGTGCTGCTGCTTGCTAGGCAAAGGTAGAAGGAATTTCTGTATCGCATTGTGATGGAGGATGAAAAATGTGTGCATTATGATAATCCCAAGCACAGGAAATTAGGGGGAATCTTGTTTCCCGGCCATGCTTTCACGTCGACGGCCAAAATGCATATTCAGAATTTCAAGGTTGTGTTCAATATTTGATGGAACCAGCTCGAAGTAGTGTATTATGAGCTATTAAAACCAATTGTAACAATTACAGGCGATTGTTGTCGAACGATCGCAATTAATGCATTTGAGCCGAGCATTGAAAGAAGACAAACTGCTGCAATATAACGGGAGACATGATAAAGTGATTTTACATCACGATAAAGCAAAAGTGGTTAAGACATACTTGGAAACGTTGAAATGGGCAGTCCTACTCCACCCACCGTATTCTCCTGATGTTGCTGTTTCGGACCATAACTTGACTAGCACTTCTGGTCTTATGAAAAAGTAAAAAATTAAATAGATTTGTGGATCGCTTGAAAAGATGACCAGTTGCTTAAACGCGGGCTTCGTACGCTACCCGAATGAAGGGAGAAAGTAGTAGCGAGCGAGGGACAATACTTTGTCTCGTTAATATATAACCAGGTTTTTACAATAAAAAAAAAAAAAAAACACGGAAGTAAAGTACATCTACATAGGTAAAAATTACCTTGAAACAGGCTACTGAAAACACCTGTCCTTCGCAAATAAAGTCTGGTAAAAGCTAGTTTTCCATATTTTTAGTTTTAAAATTTTTAGCAATAACATTTTTTTTATTTATTTTTATATTAAAAAATCAAAATGTTGTTCTGTTTAACTTTCAATAACAAATTTTGACTTCAATTAGACGCGTCTTCATTTGTCTACATCAAATAAACTTAAGTGACAAATAGAACAGCTGGTTGCCGACTGTTGCCGTATGCCGCTTACTTCGGCTTTTACTATTAATTAGAACTTTAATCAAATTGTTTTAAACTAATGTGCTGTTCATAGAACACAGACGAGCCACTCGTCGTTTTGTTTTGAAAGTTACTCAAATTTGTATGAAAGCTACTCAAATTTTTGAGTGACATCCCTACAAATTCTTTCGAGGAGTCGCTCGTCTGTGTTTTATGAACAGCACATAAGCCACAGACCTTTGCAATATATTCGATTAAACTCAAAAAATTGCAACGATTATTGATTTTTATAAAATTTTGTTTCTGTGTATAGAAACAACTTTAATATCCGTCACAAATGACTGCCAAACACACTTTTACCATTTAAACCAACAGCAACTGAATGTCAGGAGTATTAAAGGCAAGAAAACAATTACTGCTGGTTATAATTAAGGGAGTCTTGTTTCCAAATGCATTCTAAAATAAACCATTCAAATCGCGTAAATAGAATGTTACAAACTTAAAACGCAATTAAAAGTGGATTTGGGTACGTAGTCGTAGCAAACCTTTTAACAGCATTTTCGTAAACGAATTCTGCATGTTTTTCAGCGCTTTTTGAAAATATTTTAGTAGTTATTAAACCCCTTTTTAACATGTGTTTATGAAAGTTTGCAGACAGAATTCACCTGATATGCAAAAACATTCAGTCATGACCAGAAGTTTAAATTTTGAGAAAAAAAATAGCTTGAAGCCATAAAATTGGCGAGCAGAAAATTTCAATTGCAAATAATGTTGCTATTTCAAATGCAAAAAGATCAAGTGACTTATACGAGTACCATGTTCAGACGGTAACTGGAAATATCTGTTTCCCTCTTCCAAACACGATATGCGCATCTTAGTGTTCAGACGCTGATTGTTCTTATTTCATTTTGATTTTTTGTGCTGTTTGCACGCGTTTTTTTTTTTGTGTTATTTTTATATCCTTCACAAAAATGTTTCAACTATCGCAGACTAGCCTAACATTCATTTAATGAAATGCAGCATTATTTAATAAAATATTCGAAACAGTAACTGTCAGAAAAATATTAAGAAAACAATAAGATTTTGGAAAAATATGTTATGACGAGTTCAAGTTTTGCCGATGGGGATCAGATGTAAAACGTTATGTATGGTATCTAGTAAACCAGCAACACAATCTCAGATATACCATCAGAACAATAAATTAATTTACTATCAAAAATGTTTTAATTATATGGCCACCACTGTATGTATATTTCTGTAGTACTTTTTTGGGTGTCACTTAAGAAAAGCAATGTACACACGGTTGTCAGATGTTACAATATTGTAAGATCTGGCAACATGCTGACAATGTAGTGACAATGAAAAATTGTCCCGCAGGAGTAAATTGTGTGTTCAGACGATCGTAAGAAAATCTTACAATTTCATTGTCAGACTATGGTCTGACAAATAATTCATTTGACAACAAAAATTGTCAGTTCACACCGTTGTCAGGTTGTTAGATGAAAAAAATGGCCAGACATGTTGTAACGCATTGCCACTTATGTATATCAACAACTATCTGCTTGGCAGTGTTGCCCATCAAACTTTTTTCTGACAATGTTGCCATTGTCAGGTGCATTAATTTTATACATCTGACAATTAAAACTGAGCTTACAATACCAGCCAATTATCTGGCAATGCCGACGAAGAGTATTCTCACGATTGTCAGATGCCTGACAATATTGTTGTCTTACAATTGATTGACAATGGTTTTTCTGACAACGTTGTAAGTTAAAAATTGGCAGCTCACACGATTGTAATACATTTTCACACAATTTTACTGGCAATATTGTAAGATCTGACAGCCATGTGTACGTAGCTTTAGTGGCATAAAACATTACTTTTCAACGTTTGATTATTTAACTATGAATAAGTATTTAGTTTTAGGTAAAAAAATATCAAAACAAAATCGAAAAAATATATGTTTTGTTTTTAGGGAAATAACATTTAACTTTCGTTTTAAATTGTTATGCTTTTAATACGTGATCTAATACCACTAAAAAACATTCTTAACAAAAAGAAATATTATTATGAATGGAATATAAAACATAATAGTAAATCTTCTGAATAGCAATTAAAGATGACGTTTTGATGGCTTAAATTGCCATGATATAAAAAAGGTATATCTCGACTTTCTGTTACCGTATAGGAGGAAAAACAAACTGAATAAAAAACCAAAAATCTCTATATAAATCCAGTACTGTTTACTTTTTCCATTTTTTTCAAGCTTTTCTTTTATGAAATACACTACCAATCATTAGTAAAATGTAATTTTGCTAGAAGCGAGATACGCGCTTTTTACATTAAGCCATCGATAAGCAGAAAATTATTGTTCAATAACAATAAAATTTATGTTAATACATGAATAAATACACTTTTAAGCACCCAGCAAAAAAAGTTTATAGTTCCGCTCTCAATAGTATCTGCTAACAGAAATTTTATATATTATTTTTTAGCTAAATATTAAATTTTGTGCGATATGACGTATAACCCAAGGCGAATTTGACAGCGCAGGTGATAATTTTTTGTCATTTCTTTTGTTCACAAACATTTTCGCGTCATTTTAATCATTTAAAGATTTTTTTTTTGTATGATTTAATGTAATTGCGAGAAATTTTTGTGATTTTAAAAGTGAAAATTTAATATAATCTGTGATTTTAATGATAATTACAAACAATAATAAAAATTTGTTATAACGTTTGTATAAGATTTTTTCCTAGCTGAACAATCTTAGCCGAATTTGGACTTTGACATTCTCAGGAAGTTTTACAATAACAAAATACATAGTACTGAATTCACCTGCAGTCAACTTTTTTAGTTTTCTCTTTTTGAATTTCGGGACTAAAATTGTTTTATTTTATAAAATCATTTCGCAAAAAGGGTCTGAACTGTAATGATCGTCATTGTTTTCTGCTAAAATTTCATCTTAACATACACACATCAAGAATAAGCAGACGACAGAAGAACTTAAGAAACCTAACAACAAAATATATGTTATTCTTGTATTTAGCAAGGCGAATTAATTATTAGGTGGATGCATCGGCGAGTTCAGGCGAATTCGGTTAATATGGCGGCACTTTCTCTGTCAAGTTTTGTTTACCTTTTTCGGCGCCATTAAAATTTTTGTACATGTTCTTTATCAAGTACTTTTGACAGTTTAAGTGTGAATTCGCCTTTTTACACAAACAAAATACCTGTTGTTTTTCTTATTGTTGTATTGTTGTAGCGAAGCGGCTACCTTGTTTTTTGTATCATGGTATTTAGTTGTCATTGTTTTTTTTAGTATTCATAACGAAATGATAACATTAAAAAACTTTGCCAGAGATGGAAAGTTTAATATTTTATTTCTGCACATTTTGCGTGCAGATTCAAAAGATACGAAAAATTTATCTTTCGTATCCTACTGGCATCACTGTACCTTATACTACAAAGTAAATAAAAAAATAGTAGCGTTTCGTCTTTCGCCCTCTGCACACACACAACTGTCCGTATTTTCTATACATGTATGTTTATTATTAAATTCGAATGAAACCAAATTGCACCGGAATGAGTACCAATTGTGTTTTTTTTTACCGTTGTCCGTGTTTTTTTCATATGTTCACTACTCCCTCTTTCCTCCTCATTATAACCTATTTTCCTCGTTCCAGTACAATGCAACGCGTATGAGGACGTCCTGAGTACTGGGGGCTAATTCTGTCATTCGTCATTGAAATTACTATCGGGTAGAAAATAATTTCGATATTGTGTAAATTTTTAATGATGTGACTCGTTACGTAACGAGTCCAGTTATCACTTCAGTGTTGCAAAACAAAATGTGTTTTATAACACTGCCGAAAAAAAATCATATGTTTTGTCAAAACAAACTAGAATTTCAAAAAAATATATAACAACGCAAAGAAATGTAGCCCATATTATTATATTCTTCGACGAAACGGCTACCCTTAATACAATAAAGGCCGGGGCAAATAGAATCCGTCGTAATTTTTCCGTTTGTTTTTGAACTGACATCAACGTGTATGAAGTTGGCACAATCAGTACTTTGTTAACGGATATAAAATCAACTGCATTTTAATTTGATTTGATTAAAATCTTTGAATTTATATTTCAGACACAGCACATAAAATCTAACATAATTTTTTTTTTTAAATTTATTTCATTTTTGAACGAAAAATTAAATCAAAATATACAAATTATATTACCAGACAGTTGTCAAAGTTCTCAACGTACGTTAAAAGTTGAAAGTTGCTCAACTTTAATACTTTGCGTTGACGGAGAAGTACGAAATGTGACAAAGCTCATAAGGCTACGTATAAAGTACGACGGATTTTATGTGCCCCGGCCTTAAGTTTCTGTTGAAATCAAAATTTTTTCAGCAGGGTGGCCCTACATTCTTTTTGCATGCTTCTTTTTGGAAATTTGGTTTTTCTTCCACATTACCTTCAATTTTTATTAAGGAATCTATATCCTCTTCTGTCTGAGCACCATCGTATGATATTATAAATGATAAATCACAATAATCAGCCTCGGCTGAAGTCGAAGGCAAATTAGGACAGCTTTCAAAGTCGTTTGGCTGTGTCGTGTCCACCACTTTCGCTGACCCAAAAGTTTTAACGCCTTTTAACCCTTCAACACAAACTTCCAAGCCTGCTGCAGCCACTAATTGTTCCTCAACTTGAGAAATAACTTTTTCTTCGTAGGGTTCACCTCTAGCTTTTCTTGAGGATGTTTTATTACAACACATTTTTTTTAAACGTTTTGCTTTTGATCAGCATTCACCTACGTATATGTACATATCACTTCTTTATTGCAACATAGTCATATCTCAAAAAATGAGTTTTTCGAGTTAACAATGCAGAATTGTTAACAGTACTACCTTTTATATTGTGCCAAAAATTTATTCAAATTACTTCTAAACTGTTTCCTTTAGAAGATATTTTCTAAATTTTTTTTCTAAGACTTGTATGGCAGCTTAAAATTTGAAATGCGTTTTTCTCGAAACAAGCTTTTTTGAATTATGACTATGTTGTAATAAAGGAGCGATATGTATTTATGAATACGATCATAAGGATGAATATATGCATATGTATATACATACATATACATATAAATTAAATAAACAAATTTACTACCAATAATATTAATTCTTTTTACCTTGCGCCACATTTTCATATCTTTAATTGGTGGACCAGAAGCGTTCAACTTCAGAGCAAGCTCTTGCCTGACGTGCTGACCTGAAATAAAAAATTATTTATGCATTTAATTTTATATGCAAAACAAATTTTGAACTTATATTTCTTTTGTGTTCTTCTGTTTGGCGGGTTTTCGATAGTACTTTTGCTTGCGAGTAAAAAGTTGCACGGTTGCATTCGAATGGTTACTCGCTATCGAATGCCATTATTAGAAACTTCTATACCTTTTACTCGATATCGAATGAGATAATCCCAAAAGTGTAAAAATTCGCTCATTCGAGTAAGAACTCGCTCGTAAGCGAATGACAGAATTAGCCTCCTGGTCTAAAATAAAAAATTTAAATATTTTCTTTCTCTTTTTTGAAAGTGATTTATGTTTGCTGGGTAAACACGAGTGTGGGGTTGTATTTCTTCTATAAAAAAATAAAAAATTATATATATTGTAATACTAAATATAATTTTGGTCAATTTAATAAAATCATTTAAATTCATATCAACCATGTTCCTGCTCTAGAAGCAGGAAGGTGGGGGGTGACTTTTTTTTATCTGTTTATTCGAATTCATACGTAACAAGAATAACAAACTTCTTAATTCTAAACATAAATTAAATGAAAAAATAGGAAATTTGTGTTATGAAACAAATACTCGTACTTCTACCCCAACGTCTTAAGTATTGCCTTGACAACAACAACAAAAAAATATATACATATATTTTTAAACATAATCTTTTTTTAATGAATTTAAGCCTGAATGAAAAAAAATAATATTAAAAGGAAAATGAACTTATACTTAATATGAAACAAAAATAAATAATACTACAAAACAATTACAAAATAATTTCAAAATATACACGATAATCTACAACAAGTGTGACCAGCCCTATGCGCTTGATACTCAATTGTTTTTGTAAATGCGCTTAACTATAGGGCTGTGCTCTTTAATATACAAATACTGCGCTCAGCACTAGCAATGAAAAAAACACAAACAACTTCATCTTATATATTTTTTTGTCGTTCTTTACGGCACACACACAAAAGCAAAGCAACAATACTTTTGCATGCTTTGTTGGTAAACATTGACGGCAGCGATTATCAGTGTGAATTTTGTTTTTGTAAATGTTTTACTTTTTACAACAAAAAATATTAAACAAAAATAGTTTTTCCTTAAATGTATTGGTGTTTGCTCTTCCATATAGAACTTGTGGGCACCACTGATCTACAATATTGTTTTTTCCTAGAAGACTTTAATACAGCATTTACAACTTTTAAAACGTAAAAAAATGTCATTTTCAACTTTACATTTCACCATCATAATCCCTGGTTCCAGTTGCAGCTTTCGACCTCAATTACATTTTAATTTAATTTTCACCGCTTTGTAATGATTAACCAAAAATTCAATTGAAAATAGATGCACTTTGTCATATGAACAGTTAAATCCCAATTGTATTGAAAATTCAGGGATTTTTGCCCTCATTGTTGTTTATAATCAAACATGTTTATTTCACTTAAAGCTCTTAAAATCTGTTATGAAAACCAACACGTGCAAACATATGTGTATTTATACTGATGCCTACTCTCGCAAACAAACATATTAGCAGCTTAAACAAGATCTGCTTATAATATGCGTATGTACATGTCAGCGTTGTCAACTTTGAAATTTCAAAACGACCCAAAACGAAGAAAAAAAGCGCGTTATTTCAGCATAAATGCTCCAAAATTAGAATTTTTTTTCTTCGTTTTGAAACACCCATTTTGTATTATGAAAAGTATAATATTTTTACATAAAAAAAAAAAAACGGTAAAGAAACAGTCTTTTAAGCAGCTATTAGACGATCAAACTGGGCCTGATAGCTTCAGCTGATGAGATGCCATCAAATTTGTTTAATAGCTAGAACTCGTGTTTGCCAAACTTGGCTTCTAGTGCGATTCTGGTACTGGCGTATGGACAATGGTAAGTTTGCAATCATCATAACGATATTCGATATTGCACTAATCACTATTATCGAAATATTGAATGCCTATTACCGAATAGTTATTGTAATATATATAGTATATTATTACTGTATATATACGAAATGAGTGAAATAGCCTTTTAAGCAGCTATTAGACGATCAAACACTAGAACTCGTGTTTGTCAAACTTGGCTTCTAGTGCGATTCTGATACTGGCGTATGGACAATGGCAAGTTTACAATCGTTATAACGATATTGCGATAATCAAATTTGGTATTCGGTCGACCGAAATCAGCTGTTAGTCTTACTGCCTATTATCGAATACTTGTTGTATTATATATTGCATATTATTATTGTATATATATGAAATGAATGAAACAGCCTTTTAAGATGCTATTAGACGATCAATCTGGGTCTGATAGCAAATTTGCTCAATAGAGAGAATTTTTGTTTGACAAACTTGGCTGTCAAACTTATATTCACTGTCCACCGAAATCAGCTGTTAGTTTTACTGCCTATTATCAGGTACACAAAAATACCTCTACTTACCGTCGTTAAAATTACAATCGTTACTGCAAGGGTATCGAAAAAATTTTCGAATATTGGATCATTAAAAATTACAGAAGAGTACAACAACCCATCAAACTCGTATAATAGCAATGCTATCAAATACACAGTGTAAATTACATATTTGTTTTCGCATGCAAATAGTGAAAACTCGTTCGCTAGAGTGGGTGACTGTAAAATAATTTATTGATATTCACGAAAATTTGCCAGAATTGTAACAAATAGAAGATACAGGTTATCATAATTAAAACTTAATGCATTACGTTTTGGGAAAATTTAAGAAATTATTAATTAATTTGGCAGTTTATTTATTACCAAAACAGTGGTGAATTCACGCGCATTTATAAATACGAACTTCGCTATTCAGTGTCTGCTTTTAGTGTAATATTTGACAAACTTGGCTTGATCGTTTAATAGCAAAACAGCAATTTTTTTGAAAAAGCAAATTTTGTAAATTGAAATGTAGAAATTTTATATAATAATTGCATTGAAATGAATATCAGTTGGGACCACCGAAATTTAAAAAGCGCACCGAAAATTAGAAAAAAGCACACAGCGGACCGACCAAAGAATTTTTCGCACTAAAAATGTGCGAAACACACCGAGTTGACAACGCCGGTACACGTACTCTCATGAACATATGTATGGATATAAATATGTTAATAAACTAATACAAGCACATTTGCATATTTGAAATGCTGCAAAACGAAACGCATGTATACACACATATGCAATTTTAGCATCCACTGGGTCCTTGTGTTTATACAGCTTTAAGCGGTTTAAAACAAACCCACCCATACGACTACATTGAAGAAGTATGTTTATAAAATAAATATGTTGCTCATTCATCTCGTCGCATGTATGTACATTTTTAATACATTTATGCACACACATGCTTTAAAATTACTATAAAAAATAAACACACACACACACACAAACACATACTAGTACTCATACTCACGCTCTCATATGCATATAAACCATTCGTATTGTACTACAGTTGTATAAAAAAAAGATTTGTAATTTGCATATTCGTTTATACCGTTTATTGTTCGAAGTTTAAGCGCAAAAGTTGGCTTGATAAGCATTCGTTAAGTCACAGTGGAGATGAAAACTTTCGAGACTAAAATGTACAGCATAGAAATGTAATCTACAGGGTGGACCATAAATTTTAACATTTGTACAGACCGTAGCAGGAGCGCGAGCGGGGAGATTGGAGCGGGAGTTACAAAACTCGACACCGGCCTTTACGAATTTAGTGCCATGGCATCCTTGAGCGCAAATTTTGCGTAAGTAATACTGTCGCCACAACCGAAGCTAAACCCAAATTTTCTTATCATTTGAATATTCGCCATTGGAATCATTCTCCAAGGACCATTAAACATTGGCTCATCAAGTTGGTGATTACTGAATCAACATTATCAAAATACGAATTTGGGAGTCTTAAATCAGCGAGGGAATCGGAAAACGTAGAGCGTTCAACCGAAGCTAAACGCAAATTTTCTTATCATTTTAATATTCGCCATTGGAATCATTCTCCAAGCACCATTAAACATTAGCTCATCAAGTTGGTGATTACTGAATCAACATTATCAAAATACGGACTTGGGAGTCTTAAATCATCGAGGGAATCGGAAAACGTAGAGCGAGTACGAGCATCTGTTCGAGAGCAACCCAACTTTTTTTTAATTTGTTTTTTATTTTTATTTTTTATTTTCGACCAGTACTTAGGGGATGACCCCTACCTGTGCAGTGCATTGTACCAAAACTAGGAAAATAGGTTGTCAGGAGAGGGAAAGAGGGAGTAGTGTTTGTGAATATTTGACTTAAACTTTCCAACGTTATAACAAACAGGAAACGCGTCTGCAGGCAACTTATTCCACAGACGAAGCGTACGGCTAAAAAACGAATTCTCTCTGTAATGCGTAGTACGATTTCCCGGACAGTCGACCACAAATGGATGAGCTCTGGATGATAAAAGCGTGCTACGCAAAAATGTGCGAGTTTCCGAAACAAGATCCCTAATCTCGTCAGAGCAAAATCCATTGTAGTAACAATAGAACAGAGTAATGCATCCCACACTGCGTTGATGCTGCAGTAAATCAATAGAGTTGGATACCCTACTGACACCGAAAAGCTTCTTCGTCCTCCTGCACACGGTCGAGTAGCCCCAAAATAGACTTTGAGGCACCGGCCCAAGCATGAGAGTTGTATTCCATTTTCGGTCGGATGTAGGTGGTATAAATAGTAAGGAGATCGGATGGAGTGAAGTACATTTTACACTGTTTCAAAAAACCGAGGCACTTGAATTGCTTCTTTAGAGACATGAAAAATGTCTTCAGTCCAGCGAACATCACACTGTACTTTCATTCCCAGAACATCAAGAGCATCCAATTCCTCAATACTTATACCATCCAAGAGTACAAATGAAGCAGCATTAGCGGTCGTTTGTTTGTGTGTTAATAAACAGCACTGCCACTTGCCTCATTGTAATGGTACTGAATTTTTCTGCTCCTGCATTACAGAACTTCTCTGGATTCGGCCATATGCCAAATGACTTGTTGGCTGCAGTTCGTAAAATTTTTTGGTCGGAAATTCATATCGAAAATAGTTACCATTAACTGGGCACCGCGTAGCCCCAATTTCCTTTGGAAATATCTAAAAAGCAATTTTTGTCAGTAGCAAACCGACGACCATTACTGAACTAAAGGAAAATATACATGAGGAACCGCAAAACATTTCAATATCTTTATATGATGGGTTGGTATCATTGGTCTGGCTCAAGTTCAATCCTGGCTAAAGCCAATAAATATTTTTATTTTTAATTATAACAATAATTGCCGCGATCAATAACTCTTGATCAAAGAAGACAGGAAAAAAATAATTGAATACGCTAAAGCTGGGGGACAACTAAAACACAAATTATTGAGGAAGTATTTCAAGTTCTTGTATTGTTGCTGGCTTAAGGCCCAATCAGACTATTATACAAGTATAAATACTTTCATTCGATTTTGTGAGATAAAAGTCTAAACACATTTCTTGCGACTGTCAAAAAGTCTAACGTAAATTAGATTTTGCATTCACACCATCACACTTGATATAAACCAACATAGATATGCCATCATAAAACTTTTCACGGCGGCAGGTGCGCTATTCGTCGTAGGCGATAGACGTGCCGGCGCGTGAAATTCTTCAACAGTTAAAATAATAATTATGTATAACACATCCAAATTCAATAGTACAAACATATTTTATGTTCTAAATATAGCATGAGCAAAATACATTTATAAATGGCAGCTAAATTCCAAATTTCGAGCTTTTTTATAACGACAAGAAATACTATCAGTGACGGCACCCCATCGGCTACGAAATAGCCGACTACTCAATTTTTAATTAGGTAGTTTGCTAAAAAAACACAACCCTGATCCAATGTAAAGTATTATCGTTTTGAAAAGTTTCAAAAAACAACAAAGTTGTATGGGATGTCAAATTTTTATCGTATTATTTTTCGTACGTATGACGGATTACATTCAGACTATGAGACTTGCACGTATTATTTAAATTTTTGACAAGTATTAATACAAAGTATAATAGTCTGAACTGGGCTTTATCGGCGTACAGTTTTTTTTTTTTCAAATAACCTCAAATAAGGAAGTCCAAGGGCCAAATCACATGATCCTGGCGGCCAATTGACATCGTCACCTCGGGAGATAATACGGCGGTTGAATTTGTCGCGTAAAAGAGAAATTGTGGCAAGTGACATCGTCCTATTAAAAACACATATCATCCACATCCATATCTTCTAATTTGGGCCAAGTTCACCATCACACAGAGTAATTTGATATTCCGCTATAGAAAAGAATGTTGCCGCTTTAGTGTAAACATTGAAATTATCTTATTTCTACCGGGAATGTTCCGAAGAATTGAGGGTATTTTGGTGAGTCCTGAAGCTGATTTTGGGAATTCCCAAACAACACGGAACCGGTTCGCTAACCGGTTAGGAACCGACTTTTCATATTCGGTGCGCATTTATGTCCTTGAACGTGTGTCTGAATTTTCGCCCTTCATTTTAAACCCGGTTATACGGAAAGTAATTTGGTTTGTCGGTTTTTGTCGGTGTTTTGTAGATAATTTTCGGTTTCTTTTTGTAGATTTTTAGCACTTTTTTGGTTATTATCAAATTTACTTACAATAATGGATAAATTAATGGTGCAAATTCTGTCACTATTCTGTCAAATTCTGTCACTATTTGTATCCCACTGTTTTATGCAAATTTTTGTTATCTTAATACGAGTCTTAAAATGGAAAGATTTAATACTCCCATATTATCAAAAGCTAATCTTTATTCCAGCAAACAAATGTATGCAAGCCTAACTTCGTATTCGAAGTGAGTGATGAACGGTGTCTTTCCCTCTAACCGATAACATTTATTAAAAAGAAAAAAACATAAGAAAGGAATGTAATGCTAAATGATGCAGACAATTTCAAGTCATTAAATATTAAATTTAAACGTTCCTTTATCTTTTTAGTTGTTTGGCTGTTTCGTACTTGTTTTGACTTCCTTGTTTATGTGTATAGGACATGCTGACATATACAGGAATTCTCATTTCCTCATTGTATGACAATTTTTGTGCGACATTTCCTTTGAAACGGAGGTCAGAAAGTGCTAGACAACAACATAATCAATATAAACGAGTGAATGGACGGACGGACGGACGGCCACATTGTCACGTACACAAAAATTGATAATATTTTTATTGCTGCTGGTTTTTGCCCGAATTGATGTTAATGTTTGTTTGATCATCTGTTAAAAGCGCCCCAAGCATCACGTTTATCATGTAAACGAAGTGAGGAATTTATTTGCATGGAATAATAAATTTCTAATTTTCAACACCTCAAGAAAGAAGTGATGTTTTGTGAAAGTCAAATGGGATATAAAACTAGAAAAAAAGAGAATTTAAATATCTGTCCTGTCGATAACAGATTTAACTCTTAGCAGCCAACAGATTTTTATTTTGCTTTGAAAATTTTATTTCTCTGAATTTGACATTTAAATCAATACAGCTTTATTATATGAATTTGAAATCTATACAACTTTATTATATGGTGAATATTTCAACATGTGTTGGTTCGAATACGGAACGAGTAAATCCGTTCTTTCACTCACACTACTACAGGATAATCACCGGGAACGTATATTTTGTTTTGTCGCCATTTTAGTAAACATTATTCTTGATAGTTTATATGTGGAAGTAGTGAAGTAGACATGCGGCAAATTTATTATGGAAAAATATTCGATAAACCAACGCGTTTTAATCGTGAAAACATTTTCTAAAAATCAATCATCGATTACTGCGACGATGGGAAGGTTACGTGAAGTTTTTGCAAGAAACAACGTACCAACAAAAGGCAAAAAAATTTATCGTGTAGCCAGTGTTGCTAGAAATTTTCGTCGTAAAATCTTCAGTTTCCAAAAGGGAAATCTGAATTTTTGTAAAAAATCTTAAAATGCTTTTCGTTTAATTTTTTATGGCCAACATAAAAATAATGGGCTATAACTATAGTCAAACATTAAAGTCGATTAGTCAAAATTAAAGTTGGTTCTAAGTTGAACGAGCTCTAAATAGGTGACGAGTTAAATTCATTAAACATTTGCATACAATCTAGTCCAAAATATAAACGAGTGGCATCTCTGATCAGCTGACATGCAAATTTTAAAACATAGGAAAACAAACGGTCAAAAAATTTGAATAAAAAATAAAAAAAGAAGGAAGTTTTTAAAAATTATTATGAATTAGTTACAATTAAAAAATTGTTCTGTGTGCTATAAATTATTTTAACTCCATAAATTGGCGATTTTATTGACATGCGCAACATTAAAGGGAATGGGAGTCTAATTGGAGCACATTTTCTAGGCTGTAACGCGAAAAAAACGAACAGGATCAAATCTTGGTTTATATATTTTTGGCCTTTTTTCTACCCGAAACCCGAATTATGGCAAAGACGACGTCAATGTCTTCAAATATAATCATTTTATACATATATATATATATATATATACATATTTTAATTTTTATTTTATACCAATTTTTTTTAAATTTTCACAGAACTTATTTCTTTTCTTTACTTTTTATCATTTGACGGCGAACAGCTGATTTATTTAGATTTATGCTAATTTACTTAAAAACATCGTTTTCTTCGTTTAACTTTGGAACCGACTTTTGAAAGCTTTTTTTTTTTTTGTTTACGCTGCCATTACACAGGAAAGTACTTTCATGAAATTTCTGTATACGTATTACAAATAAAAAATGCAATGAAATAGACACAGGAAAGTGAAAGTTCATTTTAAAAATGTCGCCGAGGCAAAAAGTTGCAAAATTTGCCTCTGCTTCTCTCCACTCTTATTTTCTTTGCTTACTAATCAGAGTTGCCGAACTTATTACATATACAAATTTATAGGGCAATAGTTGAAAAAACTTATCATTATAAATTTTTCTATGATATTATTTTTATAAAAATACTTTGATTATTTTCTTTATGTGTTTTATATACAATAAAAGGAAAAATATTATAATTATTTGCTTATACATGCAAAAGAAGTTAATTTTATAATTATTATTTTACTACAATACTGCAACTTTGCGTAATTCTTTGTATGTGGCAACAGTGCTTAGAATTTGTCATTTTACTTTCAAAAAACGTCAAAAAATTTGTTTCATGAAATTTTTAATGAAAGCTGAGTGGAAAGTAAGCAAAATGAGAGCGTGTTAGTAAAGAAGTGTGAGTGTATTGCAACTTTCATGAAATTACTTTCCTGTCTAAACGATAGGTTATAGTAGACGTAAAGTATATTGTTTGTTAAACATTACTTTTTATTTTTTAAAGTACACTTTTTTAATGACTTTAGTTATGGCCCAATGTCCTTTAATTATAAGAAAAGGATGCTTATTCTAAAATAACAACACTGAAAGAAAAACGCTTCTTTATGGGAATGAAAGCGTTTATTTCACCATTCTTATCATAATGTCCATGGACACTGTGACCCACACAAACGTGTCATAATATTCATGGACATTATGACACTTTTGAAAATGTCATAGTGTCCATGGGCATAGTGACACTTTGCATATGGAATATATTATGTAATTTTTAAAAATGTCATAAGGTCCATAATTAAAAAAGAAATTAAATATCAAAATAATCGTATATTTGAGTGATAATGTCAACCAATAAAAGCCGTTCCCATTATCAAATTGGTACACACTTTCGGTGGCAAAACTTTGACGCATAGCTCTTACTTATATTGCCTACAAGAAGTTGACACTTCCACCCTTTTTAATCAAACAAATGATTATTTCAATACAGAATTAATTTATATTCACTTTTTTTTTGCAGAAATGAATTTTTACAGAAGTAAAAAGCACTTTATTATCAAAATAAAAAATCGCTTATTGAAATATATTTAGCAGTATATTACTTTCAAAAACTTGTCTATAGTAAGGGCAAAGAAAGGTCAAATTACCCTTGTTAGATTTAGTGTCCAAATTTTGAAAACAAATTGTAAAATATTTCAAGGCGTTAAGGCCCTGATTCACTATCCTACACGATCGTACGATTCATTCACAGGAAACTGTTTCAAAAGTCTGGCAGACTTGGAAAAATCGCTTCAAAATGGCGTTGTAGGCCACACTATTATACAAGTATGATTGAAATAATTTATATACACAATAAAACAATTAAAAACTCTTATTAACACAATAATTTTACATTAGTTAAATTTTTTTCTTGAGGCACCAACAATATTCTTATATTTTTCACAATTATATCACACTGATCGCACAGAAACCATAATGTTTTGAAAAGTTTCATAAAATTTTTCAAATCGCACGATTTGTCAAAAAGCCTATGGCACGGTTGCATTTTTAGTACTTTTTCAGCGCACATGCTTTATTTTATAGATCGCACGATCGTGTGTGATAGTGTAACATGGCCTTTAATAAAACATTTCTTGGCTCTGCCGTGCATAGAAAGCATTTTAAGATTTCTGTCACCTGACTATTGATGTTGATAGCATTTTCTTCGATATTTTTTGTTTCTTCTCCAATATCTCTGTATTTGACGATTTATCATCATTTTGACGAGTTTGGATGCTGAAAATAACATGCTGACGATTTATTTTCCAATCTTCCAAGCACCTTTGATTTTACAACTACATACTTCTATTTTTTAAAGGTTATTTCAGGAGAGAATGAAAGTAATAAGTATGTTATATTTATGAGCTGATAGAACAAAATTTTATCAACTTCTACAAATGACCGCGTAAGAAAAGTTATAACGATTTGGAAAAATATATTGGAATATTAAAATATATAAAGAAAAGAGTAGTAGTAGTCTTTTAATATAATTCGATGAGAGTCCTTTGGATTGTGACAGTTGATGACAAATTGTTAAAAATTTTCTTTAATGTCTATGATACTTTTTTCGGAGTATACTCGTAAGTATTCGTATAATATATTAGACAAGTGTTTAGAAGATTATATGTGATTAGTATTCAAAAAAATTGGAGCCGATTTTTCCTTCATACTTCCTTTATGAGTGATTAATCAATCCAAAGTAATAAAGATTGTCAAATCCAAAAACTTTATAAGCAATTGGATATACATATATCAGCATCTGAGGTTCTTAATATTGTTATCAATATATAAAACAATTTTCTTTCATTTGATAGCTTATCAGATAAATCCAATTGCTTGCCCTTTATATTATTATACATATATATTTCTTTTCAAATAGCAGCACTTACACAACAACTATGACAACATTCGTTCTTAATTGAACAAAACAATCTTATCTTGACAACAACACATTCTCAATTTAATACCAGTATTTTTGTGCCGGTAAGAACACAATTTAACGAGATACGCATTATCGTTCGCTGACCAAAATTATAGAACATCTTTTTTCTCTTTGTGTACCTATGCGCTCATATACTCGTATATAGTTATGATAACGGTATTACAATTACAATTTTCCACTTCTAAAATTTTTTGACTATTACTTAACTTATGTACGTTATGACACAATTTGTAAAGTGCCATAATGTCTACGGACTTTATGACACCTCCCTGATGGACATTATGTCTTTTTCAAAAGTGTCTTTACGTTCATGGACTTTTTGACACTTTTAAGTGTGTCATAACGTTCATGGACGTTATGTCACTGGACGTAATGACGTGCCACCGAAAAGTTTCATTTTGGTTATGAAAGCTTCATTAATGGGATGCGAATTTCGCATAGCACCGCTTTTTTACTTTTACTTCATTAACGTTACGAAAACTATTTCATATATATAGGGTGTTTTTTTAAGCCCGATAGAACTTGAAATTGTAAAAAATAACACAAAAAATTAAATTGTAATCAAAATTTTTTTTTTATTCGAAAGATCAATACGTGACATTAACATTTGAAAATGATTTCGGGCATATGGGCACCGCGGCTGTTCTTGACGAAGCGCATTGTGGACGTCCAATTTTGGGCCACTTTTTCGAGCACTGCTGGCCGTATGTCACGAACAACACGAACAATGCTGGCCTCCAAGGCGTCAATTGTTGCTGGTTTATCAGCATAAACCAGTGACTTCACGTAGCCCCACAGGAAATAATCGAGAGGTGTCAAATCGCACGACCTTGGAGGCCAATTGACAGGTCCATTTCTCGAAATCAACTTATAGCCAAATTTTGATTTCAGTAAGTCGATGGTTGCGTTCGCCGTATGGCACGTAGCGCCATCCTGTTGAAACCACATCTCCTCCGGATCAATGTCATCCATATTTTCAAACAAAAAATCATTGATCATGGTGCGGTAACGATCTCCATTGACCGTAACGCGAGCTCCGGCCTCATTTTTGAAGAAATAAGGTCCGATGATGCCACCAGCATGAAAACCGCACCAAACAGTGCATTTTTCTGGATGTAATGGAGTCTGTAGGGTCTCTTGTGGATTGGTCTCACTCCATATGCGGCAATTTTGCTTATTAACAAACCCGTTAAGCCAAAAATGCGCCTCATCGCTGAATCGTCTATAAGTTGCGCGAATCGACGACTGATTTTCAAAGTAAATTTGGATAATTTCGTAGCGTTGTTCAAGCGTGAGTCTATTCATGATGATTTGTCAGAGTATACTGAAACAAATAAAGAAAATGTTTCATCAAAATTTAATTTTTTGTGTTACTTTTTACAATTTAAAGTTCTATCTAGCTTAAAAAACACCCTATATTACGAAAAATTCTTGCTTGAAATAGTAAGAATTTCGTTATAGCTACTAAACAGTATAGTAAATGTAATGAAAATATTTCGTTGTATTAATGTAAGATTTTCGAAAGAGGTTTAGCTGTGAAAACGATTATCGTGGAATAGAATCACCGCGTGAATGCAATGCGTCTACCAACGTCCCCATACACGACAAACATTCATGCATGAGTACCAATTCGATATCATGTTGTTTGGACATGATCCCCCCTTGGTTAGCAGCGTAACTTTTTTAGAACTCTGTCGGATGTATGAACTCTCCCCGCGATTTGGGTTTAAACCACAACGACCTTGTGGCAAGAATTCATGATGCACGGTCAATAAGAAATACTACCTTGAGGCTATGCGCCGTTTGGAGCGAATCAATTCATCAGAAATGCACAGAATTGTGGAAAAAACAATCATAAATTTCGCACCATGATAACACACCAGCTCACACATCGAAGCTTGTGCTTGAGTTTTTGACCAACAACAAAACTGTTATCATGTCTCAACCACCGTATTCACCGGACTTGGCCTCTGCTGACTTTTTCCTCTTCCCAAAGCTGAAGACACCGATGGGAGAAAAGTGTTTTGCTACAGGAGCTGTGAGCGATATCAAAAAGCTTGTGTATCTGATGAATAAATAAATACTTTTTGAAAAAAAGTTTAAATAACGGTTATTTTTTGATCAGACCTCGTACATTGTACTTAAATATTTTCTCGCATTGAGCGGCCCTACTTGCCATCACTTAAGCTCATGTTCCATGCTTTGAAGGAGACAAAATCGTTATTGATGAATAAATAAATACTTTTTGAAAAAATTAAAAATAACGGTTATTTTTTGATCAGGTCTCGTACATCGTATTTAAATACTTTCTCGCATTGAGGTCCCCTGCTGTAAACGACCTACTTGCCATCACTTAAGCTGATGTTCCATACCTCGAACAAATTTAATATTAACAACTGCAATAGACCGCTGTAGAAAAATGTCATAAGTTCAAAATGACTTAATTTGAAAAATTTGCTAATGTTCTAGATTTTATTTTTCTAATTTACTGCAAATTGAATTGAAATCCAACTTAAATTTTAATTTTCCATATCAATAATAAACATAAACGTTGTCCTTTTTGTTAATGTGAAACAATTTAACAATGTTGATGTTATTTTCTATTATACGAGTACATAGTTATCGATATAAATTTCTATATTTAAACTACAATTTAACAAAATTGCATCCTTTATGGCTTTTAAACATTTTCCGGCGCATTGCAGTAGAGTGCCCGTCCCTTTACAAACACACAAGCACACATACAAACACTCGCATAGCGACATTAACATCCTTTTCAACACAATCACGTAGTCATTAATTTTTAAAAGCTTTTGTTTGGTGTAGTTAATTTTTACGAGTGGCGGTCTCTGTCTCTGTCTCCGTCTGCGTCTCCGTCTCTCTTCTGTCGACGTTGTCATGATAGTTGTTGAGTGAGTTTACACTGGCAATAAGTTGCACAAACAATAATATGTAATTATGAATGTTCTGTTGAAAAGCAATTATTAACGCTGTCGTTCAAATATTTATAGGCCGAAACTTTTGGCTGAGCAAAGTTCATTTAATCAATGACAGCAAACAAATAGGAATGTTGACATGCATACATAAACAAATTGAAAAATGAGACCAAACATTTTACGGTTTTAAAGCTAATGCAACTGCATTTAGAATTTAAATATTTTCACTTGGATTGAAATCACTTCATTATTAGAATGTGTGATTTTGTTTGTTAAATTTGTAGACACGTAATAAAAAGTTTAAACGAGTAAAAAGTGTTCTTGCGATAAACAATAGAGTTCATTATTTTACAATTACGATTACAATAAAACAACTTTCCGCCGTTTTTTCCCCTGAAATTCAAGGTTTTATTGTAAAAAACTGGTTACACATATATTTCCCAAGTAAAGTCAATAGCAGGTCACTATTTTCTTTCATCTTTTGGGCAGCGTACGAAACCCGCGTTGAAAAAACTGGTCATCTTTTGAAGCGATGAATAACTGACCAGTGATCAGTGGCCAGGCCACATGCTATGAATCGAAACAAGTGATAGTCCGAGAGAGCAACATCAGGAGAATATGGCGGGTAGATGCTATTTCAACGTTTTTAAGTATGTCTTAACCACTTTTGCATTATACGGTCAAACATTGTCACGCTGTAAAATAACTTTATCACGTCTCTCATTGTATTGTGGCCGTTTGTCTTTCAATGTTCATGCATTAACAGTAATATTGGACAAATCATTTTTTTTTGTGTGCGAGTTTTCTTTTTAATTTTAATAATATTAAAAAGATTATAAATAGCTTGTTTTTTATGTTTCCCAGCTATCTATATGTCGACATTTCATAGGAACTACCCTAATCATTAGTAGACTTTGGAAATTTTTGAAAGATATTCTCAAACATTCAACTTTATATCCCAACAATCCAAATAAATTGCTGAGAATTTAAAAAGAAAAATGCTCTAATAATATCCGTCAAAACACAAAAAACAAGCTTTTCTATTTATAAATGTCTCTAACATTTCTTTACACCTTTCAAACAAATGAACAACCGTTGATTGCTACGATTTGCTTTTTGAAAGTATCGAAAAGCAGAGAACAAAAATTCAAACAATGAAGTTTCTTATTCGCTATTTAAGCTTCTAACATTTATACCAGTAAAAAAATTATAAATAGCTTGTTTTTTATGTTTCCCAGCTATCTATATGTCGACATTTCATAGGAACTACCATAATCAAAGTCTACTGATGATTAGGGTGGTTCCTATGAAATGTCGACATATAGATAGCTGGGAAACATAAAAAACAAGCTATTTATAATTTTTTTACTGGTATAAATGTTAGAAGCTTAAATAGCGAATAAAAAACTTAATTGTTTGAATATTAAAAAGATTAAATAAATATTCTGGTGAAAACATTTGGAAAATAGGCATGCGATAACAAAAGGGTTTGGGTAAGAAGTTATATCTACAAATATATGTATGTATGTGTTTTAATGCATTTAAATGTATGTGTATTATTGCAGATTTACGGACTCGTATCGATATACCCAAAACACAAAAATGTTGCAGATTTTATTAGTATTGTATTGTTATATTCTACTTGTAAAAATAATGATTGAAAAAATAAATTATATATGTAAGAAAAAAATCGAGTTTTAATAATAAATAGAGGTCATTTGTGTGTGAACATATGTATGTATACTTATGTAAACATAATATTGTGACTTTCAACACTACTATAATTAATCGTAACAATAGAATTACCAATTTTTCAATAATATGGGTAGGAGTGATTATATTATATAGTTGAACATGACAGTAAAATTTTAATTTTTACAATAACAGTGTTAGCTATGATACAATTGCTATAACTTTTACCAAACATTTGGTTATATAATGGGTAATTTTATAAGAACTATCGGAAATTTAAAAAAAAAACACATAAAATTCAGAAAAATGCATGAAATATTTATTTGGATTGATAGTTGGGTGGATATAATTTAATGTTTGAAGATTATTTCATGCAAATGTTGGCCGCGGCTGCGCCTCAAATGGTCCATCCGCTTAGTCCAATTTTGGCATACTCTTTCCAACATTTCGGCCGGTATCTCACGAATAATGTTGGCAATGTTGGCTTCCAGTGCGTCAATCGAAGCGGGCTTGTCCTTATAGACATTAGCCTTAACATAGCCCCACAAAAAATAGTCTAGAGGCGTTAAATCGCACGATCTGGGCGGCCAATTGACTGTTCCCAAGCGTGAAATAAATTGTTCACCGAACTCGCCTCTCAATTGGTCCATTGTTTCGCGTGCTGTGTGGCATGTGGCACCGTCTTGTTGAAACCACATGTCATGCAAGTCAAGCTCTTCCATTTTGGGCAAAAAAAAAGTTTGTTATCATCGCACGGTAGCGCTCACCATTCACAGTAACGTTGTGATTCGCATCATCTTTGAAGAAATACGGCCCAATGATGCCGCCAGCCCATAATCCGCACCAAACGGTTGTTTTTTGTGGATGCATTGGTAGCTCTTGCAATGCTTCTGGCTGCTCTTCACTCCAAATACGGCAGTTTTGCTTGTTCACGTATCCATTCAACCAGAAATGAGTCTCGTCGCTGAACACAATTCTTCGATAAAAAAGTGGATCTTCATCTAACTTTTCAAGAGCACATTCACCCCAAATTTGGCGTTGTGGTAGGTCGTTTGGCTTCAATTCTTGCACCAGCTGTATCTTATAATGCTTCACACCCAAATCCTTCCGCAAAATTTTCCACGTAGTGGAGTAACAGAGGCCCAATTGCTGCGAACGGCGCCGAATCGATAATTCACGGTCATTACCAACACTGGCCGATACGGCTGCGATATATTCTTCAGTTCGCACTCTACGTAAGCGTGTTGGTGGTTTAATGTCCAACAATGTAAATTTGGTGCGAAATTTTTTTACAATAGCCCGAATAGAAGCCTCAGTAGGTCGATTAAACTGACCATAAAATGGAAGAAGCGCGCAATGAACTTTCTTAACAGAGCACGCATTTTGGTAATAAAATTCAATAATTTGCAAGCGTTGTTCGTTTGTAAGACGATTCATGATTAAATTATAGACCAAACTGAAGATGTTTGACAGTGACACAAGATTCAAAACGTGCGTGAGCTGTCAAAACTAGTGTTGCCAAAAAGATAATAGCAAAAAAATCACTCGTTTCTATGATTTTGGCTCTTGTCTGTGCTTAGGTTTGTAAGTAAATTCTAGATTGAAACCATATTATGTGGTTGCGTTCAACCTTATAATTCAACCACAGTATTTTACCCTTGCAATATTGTTATATCAACCATATTTTTTCTTCTACGTGTATAAACAGATTTGGTTGCGACACAAATAAAATTAGCTGAAGAATATTTCAATTAATAAGAATTATATAAAACTGATTGAGTTGCGAAATAAATAAAAAGTTAATTGTAACAGACAGAATTTATTGTAAGTTCATTAAACTTGATAAGAATTCTATAAAATTGATTTGGTTGCTACATACATAAAATTAATTGCAGAATAGTCGTAATTAAAATTAATAATAACTGATTTAGTTCTAAACTAAATAAAGTTAAATGCAAAATATTAAAAAAAATTATATTAAATTGATTTATCTGCAAAATTACTAAATTAAAATAAAAGAATAAACATTTTTGTATTTTAGTAATAAGTTTCATTTTAAAAGAAATCAGAAAATAAAATCATTCTTTATCTACACGCAAAGAAAAGCTAGTTTGATATATGGTTGCGACAGCATTAGTATATATTCTATAATGTTGTGTACTCCTGTTAAACACAGCATATTATTGGTTTAACTTTAGTTTGTTTCTCTATAAACATGTTACTGTTTGCATTTCAGTAATTTTATTGTTGCCATCTATAAACTTCAATATATGATTGCATAAAATTGTGAAAATTTTTTAAAAAACCACAATAGCTTCTATCACATCCAGTACAAACATATTTATTTTTATAATATATATGATGCCCTTATTCATATGCAACAAAAAAGTTTAAAAAATAAATTTACTATTGTTGTCATTAATAATATTTTCCTTGTAGTCACTGACATATAAATTTGTTTCAGTGCGACTTTTTCTTTGGAAAGAAAAAAATATTTATTGTGCTTTTAATTTAAAATTTTTTATTTCAAAAGGAGAAAAAAAAAAAAAAAAAACGTACAATAGGTGAAAAAATATATATTGAATATTCGCGAAAATATGAAGGTAATATAAAGATATACATGTGTAACAATACGTGCAACCATATTAATATGGTTACATATGGCTGTTAAAATTGCAGTCGAAGACGGAATTTTTAATAAATATTTTTGTTTTATTACAGCAGATGGATATTTCAACATCGAAGAGGAGATGCAATGCAATGATATGCTGTTTTTTTTTTTTTTGTTGAAACTAATTATCATATATATCGTTCCTTTATTGCAACATAGTCATATCCAAAAAAAAAATTGTTTCGTGAACGCATTTAAAATTTTTAGTTTCCATACAAGTCTTAGCAAAATTTTTTTTAGAAAATATCTCCTAATGGAAACAGTTTAAAAGCAATTTGAATACATTTTTGGCGCAATATAAATGATAGTACTGCTAATAATTCTGCATTGTTAACTCGAAAAGCTCGTTTTTTGAGATATGACTATGTTGCAATAAAGGAGCGATATGTATTTGTGATTGTGATATCGTTCTATTACAATAAAGAGATTTAAGATATTAGTATGATTATTTCATTAAATTAGCATGGTTACATATGAGAAAAGTATGTATGGTTATAGGGTAGAGTATGACAATTAGTTGAAAACTTTAATCAATATTATGGTTACTTATTATTATAACAATGTTAAACAGATATATAGTCAGGGCTGGGCAGTATTTGAAATACTTGTATTTGAAATACGTAGTTGAAATACAAATACGTATTTTGTATCTGTATTTCAAATACACGATCTGAAAGTATTTAGTATTTTGTATTTCAAATACATAACTTAATAGTGTTTTGTATTTTGTATTTCAAATACATCTGGCTCAAAAATATATTTTTACAAAATACATTTATTTATTATAATAAATTGAAAATAAGTTATTTCACATAAGAGCTTAAATGTTAATATTTACCATTTTGCAATACTGCAATTCAGCTTTCATTTGTTTTGTCCAGAGCAAATACATTTTGCGCTAATCAGGTGATATCAGTAAGAATGTCCACACATTCGCCACCAGATTTTTTCTTACGCTTTGGATAATTAGAGGAGAATAATTTTTATTATGGAAAACTTTAGGCTGCGACAACCACATTAGATCCACTGCAATATAATACTTGGAGGCATTTCAGTTGTATTTTAACAAAATTAATGGAGAGCTTGGAAAGAAGATTTAATGAGTTTCTCACGCTGACACCTGGAGCAAATACAGCCATATTGGTGTCAATTTCCAGCCTAGTTTCAAAATTAGCTGATTGCCAGAAAGCATCTCAATAAAAGAGAGGCAAAAAAATCAAAATCTTGCAATAGATACCTTGGAGAAAAATTACAAAAAACGTGAAACCATGACTGGATGCAGAAGAAGAAGTAGTAGTTGAGGTAAATATGATGACGATTTTATTGTTGTTTTTGACAATACAGTGATTAACCTTGTAAATCAAATTTGGAACTTGAGTTGATCAGTTTTCTAAATGATAAAAGCAAGGAGCTTGCCATTCTGGAAAACTATCCAAATATCAAAAATGCATTTAAATATATAATTTGACAGCAGCTTGTGCTCATCAGAACCTGTAGAAAGATTATTGTTATCTATCAAATGCTAAATATTAGGTTTGTTAATTTAATTTCCTAACAAGTTTAGAATAATCATGTGAATATACATACGTATACCGTAAGTGTATATATGTAAAATGTATGTGTATATATTAAATGTATATAATAAAAAAAAATAGAAAATTTTTATATAATATTAGACAACTTTATTTCTAATATTTGAATACATAGATAAACATGCAGTTGTAAGTATGAACATATATAATGTCGCCTAAAACGCAAAGGAGCGTAGCTGTCAAAAATTTTCTAGTCCAAAATTATTATTAAATGAGGTGTTACTATCAATAATAAAACTATTCATACATTTTAATGGGCTTACAATATCTTGCCAGTTACGTCCTTTTGTGTTTCAGGTGACAATACACAACTTAGTTTAAGTGCATATGTAAAATAAAACATGTATCGAAAGCCAGTTTTTCTGAGATCGAATTGCACAAATGTATTTGTATTTTGTAGTTGTATTTTGTATTTGAAATACACAACTTGAAAGTATTTTGTATCTTGTATTTGAAATACACTACTGGAAAGTATTTTGTATCTTGTATTTGAAATACACTCCGGGAAAGTATTTTGTATCTTGTATTTGAAATACATAAGGCGTGTATTTTGCCCAGCCCTGTATATAGTATGGTTACTTATAATATTTTTTTACAATACTATGGTGTGCCCTATCAATGGCGTCTTAAAATTAATTATGTAGTATTATCAGGTAGTAAGTTGCCCTTAGAATATTGTCATATCAACCATATAATTTTTTCTACGTGTAGCAAAAAAGCAAATAGGTTGTCTTATTTTACATAATACATAGGTTAATCTTATTACTCGCTTTGTTTTCACCTGACGAGAGAACCACCGTGTGGTTAGAGACTATTAAGTTAGGGACCCACGTTAAACATCTTCAGATTTTTCCTTGTAAGTAATTGAAGGTTTCTAAAATTTTCATTCCTTCAATAGCAATATTATTGAGGTTTTTCGTCGAATACAAGATTTTACACGCTTTTCCCATTAAGAACGCATTGATTTCATAATTTATTAAAACACTTTTAACCTTTTAATTTTTCTGCTTTTAATTGATTTTATTCATCCTTTGCCACCTCACTACGTTAATGTTGACACAAACGGTATAAAGTACTCGTATCTACAATATTATTTTTTACCTTATTTGTGACAAATACTGAAATTACATATTTTCTTATTAACTTGCTTGTTTCTCCTTTTCGTTGCGCTTTTTCCCTCTTTTTTTTTTTTTTTTTTTTTGCTTTCTCACATCTTTTGCTGGAGGATATTGCCAATTTACTTTCACACGTAAACACGAAATTACTGTTGCAGTCAAATGACTGTTCAATGTCGTCTCGCTTGAGTGCTTGTTGGTGTGCTGGAGGAAGTTGTAGCAACAGTAAAAGATATGAAAAGCAGACATGAAACATTTACATTTTCTTTATTTCAGTTTAGCAGCATTTTTTTTTTTTTTGATATGGAATGGACAAAATGTTGTTTTCTTATTTGGAATGTATTAGATTAGATAATAATGTAATTGGTGGTGAAGTTTTGGGGTCATTACTTACACAATAAAAAATCAAACTATTAAATAAAAAATTATTGAATAATATTTTTCCAATAAGTTGGTTATTGGAAATTTTCGGAAAAGTTTATTTTTTGCTGATTCAGCAAATATATTTTAGTTCTATGCTGAGCAATATGAAAAACTTAAACTTTTTTTTGTTAGTTCAGCCTTCGTAGCAGCATTTTGCTGGTTCAGCAAACTTTTTGGTTTGAAAATAAGTTTCCTTTTTGAAAAAGAAACTATTCTTAGACTTAACTACATCGTATATTAAGTATATAATGAATTTTCTGCTAATATTTTTATTATTCAATAATAATATTTTGTTGAATACTTTAAAACTAGTACTATTTGGGTATTTTTCTCCATAAATATATTCAGCCCAAATACAAAAGGAAAATTCCGTGGCAGTTTTTTTAACTTTACACTTTCCTCCTATTATGAATAAAAATTAAATAACAAAGTTTTAGTTTTTTCTACTCCCCATTCACTGAAAACACCAAAGAGAGAGAGCAATTTTTCAATTCCTACGGTTTTTTTGATATTAGCGGTTTTCACTCTTTGTATTAAATTTTAAATGCTTTTAAATATAATACTATTGTAAACGCGGGCTAATCATGGTTGAGGTGCCTAACTTGGGTGAAACGTTCTGCTTATGATTTAAACCTAAAGACATAGGAAGGGGGAGCTAGTATCCCTGATAATTGTTGTTTCGGGGGCTAGTAGCACCCCGAGGTGCTGTTGTCTTCCAACAGATACCTGTACTGTAAGGAACCAGTGGCGATGGCTTGACGGGTGAGTTGGTTTAAGGGCTGTTGCTGCTAGTGGGCTTCGGCCTACCAACTTATTAAGCTTTGTCTTCCGTTGATTACTGATAAATTCCATACATGAGGGATTAGAAGTAGGAGTAAACTTCATGGAATGCATTCAAACAAACAATTAAAACACCACAAAAAAAAAAGTACTGGAAAAAAACCGGAGAACAATCATATCAAAAAAAGTATATTACGTAACTTGGTGATGTAAGTCTTGTTTCTCTCTATGGCTCTTGCGTATTGACGTGCATCTTTTCTTTCAAACAAGCCCAAAGAACGAAGTCCAACGGTGTCAAATCGCAAGATCTTGCCAAGCAATTGATGTCGCTACCACGTGAGATAACATGACCATTGAATTTACCGCGCAAAAGAGCCAGAGTTTCGTTAGGTGTGTGGCAAGTGGCAACGTTATGTTCAAACCACATATCGTCCACATCCATATCTTACGATTTGGGCTATAGAAAGTTCGTTATCATCTGACGATAGCAAACACCATTCACAGTAACTGCCCGAACGGGCTAAATTATTGCTATAGAAAGTTCGTTATCATCTCACGATAGCAAACACCATTCACAGTAAACTGCCCGACCGAACTACTCGTAAATTGTTTCGGTGTATTTTTTATTAAAACAATTCTAAGCACTTAAAATTCTGTACTTAAATTTTACTTTTGTTAATAATGTTTGCACATCTCTTTCTTTTGTGTGGACCAACAGCCTTGACATTGTTATTAAGGCAATAGAAAATAGTCGAAATCATTAATTGTCTTTTATGTACCAAATATACAGTTATTCGTTAAATTAAATTTTATGTTTTCATAAGGAAACTCAAAGTTAAGAATCATACAATTACATTTATTTTCATACATTAATTTTTATAAGTCCAAAGTGCCGGCAACACCTGTCAAATACATGCTCTTGTTACTGCCTTTATTAATTGTTTATGCTTTCGAGTAACTAACTCTAATGCTCTGCCTGGTGTTTATGCTCAAACTGTTATATTTTTGCTAAATTAAAAAGTAACTGTAACTAACTGTATTGTTTATCGCGCCAGAAATAAAATTTTTTCATGTGTGTTGTGCTGAGCAGGCAAATTTAGTGTGCTGGTTTCTTTATAGTGAAGCTTAAAATTAAAGTCCAGCTGGGGTCATGGTTACAATTACGTTAGAAAGTTCAAGTCAAATGTTCACAAACACTACTCGCTCTTTCCCCCTCCTCACACACAATGCACTGCATATGTAGGGGTCATACTCTTAGTACTGGTCCAAGATAAAAAAAACATTACTTTCATGACGGAGGGAGGCGTGATGGTGTGGGGAGCTATAGCCTACTATGGCACATGCGAATTGCAGTTTTTAACGTCACGCATAAATGCGGAAAGCTATAAAAACATTTTATAAATGGCTTTTTCTAAATTCCAAAACTCGTTCGGGAGTCTAGAATAACATTTCCAAGACGACAATGCCCCAATACATACGGACAGATCCGCAAAAAGTTGATGTTCTTGATTGACCACCGTACACGACCGACCTAAATATAATCGAAAACGTATGGGGCTGGTTGGCAGGGAAGGTTATGCGACTCCGGAAAGCAATACAGCACAAAAACAGAACTAATCAAAGCCATCAAACACGCTTGGTCCACCATTTCGTTGCATTTTTTTTCCTTGGACCAGTACTCAGGGGATGACCCCTAAATATGCGGTGAATTGTAGCAGAATTGTACAGGAAAATAGGATGTCAGGAAGGGAAAAGAGGGAGTAGTGTTTGTGCACATTTGACTTGAACTTTCCAACGTTATAACAGACAGGGAACACGTCTGCAGGCAAATTATTCCACAGACGAAGCGTACGGCTGAAAAACGAATTCTCTCTGTAATGCGTAGTACGATTCCTTGGGCAATCGACCACAAATGGATGAGCTCTGGACGATGAACGCGTGCTACGTAAAAATGTGCGTAAGAGCAAAATCCATTGTAGTAACGATAGAAGAGAGTAATGCACCCTACACTGCGTCGATGCTCCAGCGAGGCAATAGAGTTGGATACCCTACTGTCACCGATAAGCTTCTTAACCCCAAAATAGACTTTGAGGCACCAACCCAAACATGAGAGTTGTATTCCATTTTCGGTCGGATGTAGGTGGTATAAATAGTAAGGAGGTCGGATGGGGTGAAGTACATTTTACACCGTTTCAAAAAACCGAGGCACTTGAATGCTTCTTCAGAGACATGATGTGATCAGTCCAGGGAACATCACACCGTATCTTCATTCCAAAAACATCAAGAGCATCCTATTCCTCAATATTTTTACCATCCAAGAGTACAGATGAAGCAGCACTTGCGGTCGTTTGTTTGTGCGTTAATAAAAAGCATTGGGTCTTACGAGCGTTAAAAGCGACCCTGTTTTTACGAACCCATTTCGGAGGATAATAGAAGATCACTATTCAGTGAATTATTCATATTGAGCCTCTTGGCAGCGATCTAAAAAGAGTACGAGTGGCAAATGCTGCTGTCATCCGCGAAAGAGTAGATAGGGTTGGAAGTTTGATAGAGAAGGTCGTTGAGGAAAATAAGAAATAGGGTAGGATTACTCGTACATTGAAAGAGTGTAAGTTAACGTATTTGTTACCTGGTTGAATAATTTTTTATTTTACTGTAAATTTAATAACACATTTTTGTTCAATTGTTATAATTAACAACAGTTAAACAAAAATAAGAACAAAAAATTTCATTGTCGTCTCTTCCTCTTTTTCTATATTTTGTTGCCAAGACGAATAACATATTAACTAAAGCATGGGAGTGATGAAACTCTATCTCTGCTTTAGTTTACTCGGCATATTATTAAAGTAAGGAGAGATTAATTACCTCTCTTTTGAAGTTTTAATTTTTTTTCACGATTCATTAAATCAGTTTCACCAGAGACACAGCGAAAAACAGAAGTAAAAAGTTAATTGTTCATGGGATAAGATTATTAAATATTAAAAGATTATAAGAAAAACCAAAGCTTAAAGATAAAAAAAGGATTATAAGAAAAATCTAAGATTAAAGATTAACCCAAGATTAAGGGAAAACATGAAAAATTTGTTACAAAATAAAACTATCAAAAAAAAAAAAAAAAAAGAAACGTAAAAAAAGGAATCCTGATTAAAAGAACAATTTTACATAGTAAATCATTAGAATCAAGGAATTAACCAAAATTAAAAATGTGGCAAAATTAAAATTGCATAAAAATTTGAAGTTAAATTGTATAAACAAACAATTCTACATAGTAGAAATATTAATAGAATAAAACCTAAGATAAACCCTCACTTACAAAATTGTTATTGAAAACTAAATTATATAAAATAACATTTAAGGAAAAATTAATTGAATTCTGAAATTATATAAAAAATATAAAAAAAAAATACATTAAAAAACTAATTGAATTCTAAAATTGTAATAAAATAAAATCACAGCTTTATTATATAAAGTTTATGGTCAAAACTACCATAAACGTCGTTTCAATAAAAGTGCTGGGAGTGGAGTTGCTCGAGGCATTTAACCGGTGAACCATCACCAAATTAACTTGTACAATTCCATTTCCAATCGAATTTTCGAGGCGGAACCATACATTACTAATTTTATTTAAAAATTTTGAAAATATAACAAACTAGCAATAAAGTGCTAAACATAATGAAATTATCGCAAATGGCGCTATCCTGGTGACCAGTTTTTGGAAACATTTTTAAATAAACTTTTTCTAAAAATTAAAAATAAAATATTAAATTTAACGTTATACTAGTAGTCATTATTGTTTTATTTTAAGAAGAATTTATAAAAGTCAAATAGATAAAAATTGTACGTCAATAACACAAATAGATTAGTTACCATTTAACATTAAAAGAAAGTGTAAAGAGGGGCGCTAACCTGATGACGCGCAGTGTATATTTGATAAAATACGTTTTTTTCCAGTCGCAACGAAACCGAAACATCATAATATCCGGACATCAATGCTTAGTTTCTGATTGGCAATTTTATGTACATGCTTTGGAACAATCTTCCACTAAGTCAACAACTTAATAGCAAAATGCTAATAATTTTAAAACATTTTTGTTCACATCCTTTCCATAATTTTCTTTTATTGTTGTTTTTGACTTTATTAACAACGTCATATTTTAAAGTTTTATTGTATTTTATATTAATTTTTTATTATATTATTTATTCAACATATATCTTTTGTAAAGTTATGAGTTCCTGTACTCTAAACATCAGACTTAGTGTCTTGTTGTACAGGAAATGAAAATAAAGAAACAAATAAATAAATGAATAAAATAAATAAGTTTTCTCTTTTCTGAATTAATTGTTAAATGCTTGTAGTGTTGTGATTAGTAATTTGTTTTTAATTAAAACAATTACATACTTGCTAATCATTGTTTCTCCCTGAAGGCCTATAAATTTTGCCCAACTTAGCCACACAGACTATTGTGAATGAGTCATACTCGTATATTACCTTTGAACGTTGTTTGTTATTTTAAATGCAATATAAATTGCCTCCAATACAATTTATACATTCTGATACAAATTTCGGCAATAAAACATGTGTGATTTAACGTTTGTACAGCCGACACATTTCTATAACAGACATTTCCAACGTCTACTTAAAATAATAAATGATGAAGCCAAACGCAAGAAGAAATATGCTCGTAGGTATAAATATGAGAGAAAAATATTCGAATGTCTTTGTTTTACAGAAGTGTTTTTGTAGACAAACACTTATTCATTCTTGATTTTATGGCAAACAAATAGTAAAATGCCAACAAATCACCTTCAAGGATTTGTGCTGAAGCGGACGAGCCACTTAAGAGGCATAAATTATATTCTATTTTGAATTTTCTAAGTTGTATGAGAGCAATAAAACGCTTTAATATTATTTAGAGCAAGTCAATATTAAATCAAATGAAATGAACTCTCATGTTGGAAATCGAAATCAGTAGTAAACTGTTTGGTAAATAACAAACGATTGTCTTTTCAAAAATGGAAAGAAGGATTGAATGGCGTGTCATTCAATCCTTAAAATGTTCAAAATTTTGTTCTTTTCGTGGCCAAAAAGAAAGTAAATTATACAAATTGTACTGTATTATATGCAGCTGGTAGATATATGTCTATGAAGTTTCAAATGGTCCTTATAATGATTCATTAGTTGCATAGCATCTTTATTACCTTGGGACATGGGTTTTTGTTATCTATGGTCAAGCCATATCCAGAGATTGGCTGAAGATTTATTTGTTAATAGTTTGAAGCAGTGGTTCTGAAACTGATTTATATCAGCATGTGCCTTTACGGCCTAATCTGATGATGGACTAACTCCATGGCGTGAATTATTCACGATGCAGCAGCACCCCCGTGTGGGTGTGCTAGGCTCACACAGGTCAAAAATTTTTGCTGTAAGTTTGTAGCCCTATAGGCAAACCTCTTGCCAAAGAGTTTGGAACTTCTAATCCCTTCTGTATGCGATTTCCCAACAATCAACGGAAGACAAAGCTTAATGAGTTGGAAGTGCATTAAGAGCATCAGTCCTTAAACCAACTCGCCCATCTAACCATCACTCCTGGTTCCTTACAGTACAGGTATCGGATGCAAGACAACAGCACTTCGATGGTGGGGGGGGCCCCCGAAAACCGCACCATAGTTATTAGGGATTCCCCTTCTTGTGATTTTAGGTTTAAACCACAGACAGAACGTTTCAGCAAAGGTTAGTAAAAATGGAGCATTACATGATAGAACAATGTTTCTTCCTTATTAAACAATATTTCAAATACAATGATTCACAAATGGGTGCTCAATTTTCGTGTCAATTAATCCAAGCGATGAAGCTTTTTTAATCGGCGCCGATTTTTCCTTCATACTTCCTTTATGAGTGATCAACCAATGCAAAGTAATAAAGATTATCAAATCCAAAAACTTGATCAGCAATTGGACACTAGACATACATACTTTTTTTTTTTGGTATCTGAGGTTTTTAGTATTATTATCAATACATAAAACAATTCTCTTTCATTTGATTGCTTATCAGATAAATCAAATTGGTGGCCCTTTATATTATTATAATTTCCTTTATATGCATAGTTCCTTTATAAGTAATCAATCAATGCAAAGACATAGAGACTATTAAATAATAAAAAAAAGATATTGGAAAAGAAAGCGATTCAGAAACAAAAGATATCGCAGAAAATGCTATCAACAGGTCAGATGTCAGGTGACAGAAATCTTAAAATGCGTTACATGCTTGGCAGATCTAAGAAATTCAGATATTTTACAATTTGTTCTCCTGGTTTTGAAAATTTGGACACTAAATCTAAGAAACGTAATTCAACTTTGCCTTTACTATAGAAAAATTTTTGAACGTTATATACTCCTAAATATATCTCAATAAGCGAAAAAACTAATTTCTGTAAAAAAAACTCTAATTTTGGTTTAATTTTTCAAGGGAATATTAATTCGTAGATTTAAAGAGAATATAAATAAGTAAGAGTGTGGTAAATTCGGCTGGGCCGAATCTAAAATACCCTTCACAATAGTCACGTATAAAAACACGTTTTAGGCTATATCTCGGGTATATATGAACCGATATCTAACCTTATATCATTACCAGAACTGTTTTTAAGGAAAAAAAGTTATTTAAGTTCGCTTATGCGGCATTTTTATGAAAAACCCCGTTTAGGTTATATCTCGGGTATATATGGACCGTTATCGGAAATTTTCATTTTCCTTATTTATATAACCTATCTTCCTTATCAGAACTGTTTTTAAGCAAAAAAGATGTTTAAGTTCACTTACGCGACATTTTCATGAAAACCGCAGTTTAGGCTATATCTCGGGTATATATGGACCGATATCGGAAATTTCCATATTTATATAACCTTGTTTCATTACCAGAACTGCTTCTAAGCAAAAAAAAAAGTTTTTTAAGTTTGCTTACGCCGCATGTTCATGAAAAACCCGGTTTAGGCTATATCTCGGGCATATATGGACCGATATCGGGAATTTTTATTTTTCATATTTATATAACTTTATTTTATTACCAGAGTTGCTTTTAAGCAAAACAAACTTGTTTAAGTTCGCTTACGCGACATTTTCATGAAAAACCCGGTTTAGGCTATATCTCGGGTATATATGGACCAATATCGGAAATTTTCATTTTCCATATTTATATAACCTTATTTTATTACCAGAACTACTTTTAAGCAAAAAAAAGTTGTTTAGCTTCGCCTATGCGACATTTTCATTAAAAATCCGATTTGGGCTATATCTCGGGTATATATAGACCGATATATGAAAAAAATTTTTTTTGCCTTTTAATAAGTGTGTGAAGTTTGAAGCAAAACAAACAACTTTTGTTTTCAAAAAATTTCATACAAAACTGCGAAAAAAATGGCTTTTTTCGGAATTTTGAATATATCTCAGCTATACGTGGACCGATATTACTGAATTTCAATAGCAAACCAATGAATCGATGGGGTAAAAGAATGGTGAAAGAAAAAAGTTTCTAAGTCTAATGGTTTTCTCAGAAACGGTATTTCAACAGCGGACAGACGGACATCGCTTAATCGATTTTTCCATTAATTCTGATTCAGAATATATATATACTTTATGGTGTCGCAAAAAAAACTGTAGAAATTACAAACGGAATCACAAACTTATATATACCCTTTACATTTTTGTGAAGGGTATAAAAAGTTCTGTATTGAAATGATTACATCTTTAATCAAAAAGAGTGAAAGTGTTAATTTCTTTTTGGCAATATAAGCAAGAGTTATGCGTCAAAGTTTTGCCAACGAAAATGTGGGCCAATTCAGTAATGGGAACGGTTTTTATTGGTTCACATTATCACTGAAATATACTTCTATCTTCATATGTCAACTCTTTTCTAATTATGGACCTTATGACATTTTTAAAAATTACATAATGTCCATTTGCAAAGTGTCACTATGCCCATGGACACTATGACATTTTCAAAAGTGTCTTAACGTCCATGGACCTTAGGAAACTTTTAAGTGTGTCATAACGTCCATGGACATTATGACACTGGACCTTATGACATGCCACCAACACAAACGTACATGCACGAGTACATCTGACATTTTCTATGTTTGTTATTATTACATAAAAACATATTTAAAACATTAAAATACAAATGTGCTAAAATTTCCTCTAGCCGACTACTTAAACCGCCCAAAATTAACCGCCGCTGAAGTCTTCGCAAGGCATAGAGTTCTAATGTCAGATGTTTAAACGTAAATAAATAGAACAGACTCTATTTGAAACTTTATCAGATGACTTTGCTCATGTTTTTTACACGTCGTTGGGCACGACCATGATACAAAAAACAAGGTAGCCGCTTCACTACAACAATACAACAATAATAGCCAGTTTACCAATTTCGAAAGAAAATGAATGCGAAAGAAAGCTAGTCACTCACATTCGAATCAATTTGGGTTTGTCTCGCTACTATTCGTTCGCATTTTCTTATGTGTTTTGATTGAGTTTTGACAGATCGTTCGCCTAGAAAAAAGTTAGACGAGCCCAAATCAATTTTCTTTCGCTTAGATTGCGAACGCAAGCATGCTGTCGAGATTGGTAAACTGGCCGTAAAAGAACAAAGGCGAATTCACTTAAGCTGTCAAAAGTAGTTGATAACGAATATGTACAAAAATTTAAATGGCGCCGAAAAAGGTAAACAAAACTTGACAGAAGAAGTGCCGCCATATTAACCGAATTCACCTGAATTCGCCGATGCATCCACCTAATAATTAATTCGCCTTGGCCGCGACGACGAGTTGAGGTGGACTGCGGCTCTTCAGCCACACTACCGCAAACAGCAGCAATATTTTCTGCAGAACGAGCTGTACGAGCATGCACTGGTGTTTTCACATCTCCTACAGACCCGGTTTGCTCCAATTGTTACACGATTTTTTTTCGATTGTACGCACAACTCGACGATTAAATTGACCGAAAAAATCACAAAGTGCAGGATATGCATTTTGAATTGAAAGCCTATTTTCATAATAAGCCTGAATAACTTTAACGTTTTACTCGATTGTGTAGCTTTTCATGGTTTAAATTGAGTTAGTCTGGAATTGAGAAATGTCAATCACTGTCTTCTTTTATACAATAGGCAAATTTTGAGTAAGGTCCATTTTTAGTTTTAACTTTGGTTAGCCATTTGGCCATTATAGAAGGTAACTCTTTAGTTTTAGTGAAAATGGGAAAAAGTGGATTTCATGTTCTAAATAAACATTAGTTTTTAACAAGAAAATCATTCAATGTTGAAACCAAAACAAAAAAAAAAAAAAAAGACTTGATTAATGCCATAGGGACTATACAACAATAACAAAAACGTTTGATTTCACTTTAATCTAGCTTTTTCTGTTTTTTTTTTATCAGACGGATATTGTTTGTTTGTTTGTGCTTTTCAGCAAATACCACTAAACTCTTAAAACTAAAGCTTTTCTTTACAGTTATTACCTGGAAAATCAAGTGAAAATATGTACGAGTATATTCGTATAGATATATACGTTCATATGCAATTTTGATTGAGATCACAGATGTTCATAAAACTCATTTGCCAAACAAATTTATTGGGAATATTGCTGATAGTCTTGAATTGCAAAATGGAAAATCTTTAAAATACATATGTCCTATTAATAGTATTTAAGAATTTGTGCAAAACTTTTATAATAAAATGCAGACATTTCTGAAGTAAAATTCATAAATTAGTTCCTTTAGTAATATTCAATTAAATTTATTTGCTTTAATTTAAGTATTAAACACATAGACCACAGCAGACTTCACAACTTCACGACGGCAAATGCTGCAACCGGGAATTGTTGTTGTGTAGGCGACTACTGAAATATTTAGAACACGGCAGCAACATAAATTCATTCGAATAAAAGTATACTTCAGTGTGGCCACCTTAGAGTTTTTAGCTTTACAAAATTCCACTGTTTTACAGAGCGAGTTCAGTTAATATCAATCCTTCATTTTTTTTTTGTAACTTTATTATTTTATTTATTGAATCTACATAAGAAATGTAATGACAGTAAGTATTCAATTCTTAATACTAAAAAAAAAATGTGATTAAAGTCCTGCCAGTGCTGGACAAAAATTTATTTTTATGCGAATATTATTTCAGATTTCAGTCATCTGTTTAGAACTCTAATGGTAGCCAAAGTATCCCTCCTTCTCAAACGGGTATGACCACCAAAGTTAATAATATTAACTGCAAGCGGATTTGGATGGAATTCAAGTTTGCAGCATTTGCCACTCGTACTCTTTTAGTTATAGGCCCAGCCTATCAGAGATCGCTGCCAAGAGACTAAATATGAATGATTCACTGAATAGTGATCTTCTATTGGTCTCTGAATGGGGTCGTAAAACAGGGTAGCCTTTAATGCTCGTAAGACCCAGTGTAGCTTATTGACGCACAAACAAACGACCGCAAATGCTGCTTCATCTGTACTCATGGATGGTATAAATATTGAAGAATCGGATGCTCTTGATGTTCTTGGAATGAAGATACAGTGCGATGTTCGCTGGACTGATCATATTTTTCATATCTCCAAAGAAGCATTCAAGTGCCTCGGTTTTTTGAAACGGTGTAAGATGTACTTCACTCCCTCCGACTTCCTTACTATTTATACCACCTACATTCGACCGAAAATGGAATACAACTCTCATGTTTGGGACGGTGCCTCAAAGTCTGTTTTGGGGTTACTCGACCGTGTGCAGGAGAGGGCGAAGAAGCTCATCGGTGACAGTAGGGTATTCAACTCTATTGACTCACTGGAGCATCGACGCAGTGTGGGATCCGTTACTCTGTTCTATCGATACTACAATGGATTTTGCTCTGACGAGATTAAGGATCTTGTTCCCGAAACGCGCACATTTTTACGTAGCACGCATTCATCGTCTAGAGCTCACCCATTTGTGGTCGATTGCCCGGGGAATCGTACCACGCATTACAGAGAGAATTCTTTTTTCAGCCGCACGCTTCGTCTGTGGAACAAGTTGCCTGCAGAAGTGTTTCCTGTCTGTTATAACGTTGGAAGATTCAAGTCAAATGTTCACAAACACTACTCCCGCTTTCCCCCTCCTCACAACCTAGTTTCCTAGTTTCCTAGTTCCCCTGAGTACTGGTCCAATATTAAAAAAAAAAAAAAAAAAAAAAAATATATATCTTGTCGCGTACTTCACAAATTCAGATTTCACAAAAGGTACGTTCAGATCTGCGTGGATTCGTGAGTTTTTAACGTACCATGGAGCGTCTGTAATTCTACGGAGAATTCTATTTTGACTTCTTTGAATTTTTCCAATGTTGGATGCCGAGGCTGTGCCCCATAATTGAATCCCATAGCATCATATTGACTTTAGAATCGAGTTGTACAGCAAAAGTTTACAATCAAGCTTCAAGGTCGAATTTCTGTCTATTAGCCAGTTAATTTGCACTGCTTTCAATTTCATCTGCGTTACTTTTGTCTCGATGTGCGTCTCCAATGTTAGTCTACGGTCAAGATGAATACCGAGATATTTGTCTTCACTGTGTTGAGGTATTACTTTATTGTTAATAGTAATGGGTGAGCATGTTCCTAGACGCAGTGCGAATGTAACATGGGCACACTTTGGTTCATTAACCTTGATTTTCCAAAGCTTGAGCCATTTCTCTAGTTTGTCGATATGTTCCTGTAAGTTTATTGATGCTTGCTGGTGGTTACTATGTATGCTAAGGAATGCTGTATCATCTGCAAATGTTGAAGTGTGAATGTTGGTGCTTGTCGGCATGTCAGATGCGTAGATCAAATATAAGATAGGCCCTAATAAGCTGCCTTGGGAAACTCCAGCTTCAATAGGCTGGGCGGGGCTTAAGAAATCGCCTTCTTTTATTATAAATTGGCGACAATATAAATAGCTTTCCAAAAGGTTATGTATGTTCGCAGGTAAGTTAAACTTTATTTTATGCATTAAGCCATCGTGCCACACTTTATCAAAAGCCTGTGAGACGTCGATGAATAAGGCAGAGCAATATTTTTTATCTTCAAATGCCTGTCTTATGACATTAACTAACCTGTGTGTTTGCTCAATGGTGCCATGTTTCGCTCTAAAACCAAATTGGTGATTGGGAATACATTCAACCTTATTAAGCATTGGATCCAACTTCGCCTTTAGCAATTTTTCGAAAAGTTTTGAAATTGTTGTCAGTAGACTTATTGGACGGTATGATCATACTTTCGTATGATCCTTCCCTGGCTTAGGAACCATTGTTATCATGGACACCTTCCTCTCTGCAGGGTAATACTCAAGTCGTAAAATAGCATTAAATCCTTCATGAAAAAATTAAAAACTTTTTGTTTGCTACGCTTAAAGCATTAAACACATTGAAGCCAGCAGGACGACACGACTGCAGGTTGTTGTCCAAGCTGCATAAACAGCTTGTTTTCTATGTTTCCCAGCTATCTATATGTCGACATTTCATAGGAGCTACCCTAACTTTGGAAATTTTTGAAGGAAATTCTCAAACATTCAATTTTATATCCCAACAATCTAAATAAATTATTTAAAAAGAAAAATGCTCTAATAATACCTGTCAAAACACAAAAAAAAGATTTTTCGTTTATACACATCTCTGACATTTCTTTACACCTTTCAAACATATTAACAACAACCGTTGGTTGCTACGATTTATAGCTCCTATGAAATGATCAGGGTAGCTCCTATGAAATGTCAACACATAGATAGCTGGAAAACAAAGAAAACAAGCTATTTATAATTTTTTTTGTTATGGAAAATTCAAAATATAAATGTTGTTCTGCGCCACCCTGTATTTATCTATTTAAACGAACTTTTGACTTTTGCTTATTTTTTTTTTTGAAATTTGGGAAAAAATAAAACTAATACATAAAATTTGTTATAAAATATTTTACAGAAAGCAGATTAATGTTTTTCACATCAGCTAGCAAATTTCAATTTTTATGGCTTCATTTTTATTTTCTCCAAGACAACACGAAATTTGTTTAGCAAATAATAAAAATGAGACAAAAAGAAATATAAAACATCTAGAAAAAATGTCAAAATAAAGTGTTACGACTTCCAAAAGATTTACACAGCTTAATGCGCTTAAGTCAAGGCAAAGTCATTTATGTAACAATAACAGGAAACTAAAAACATATAAACACAACCGCATAAACACTTACACTTGCACACACACACATACGCACTATATACCAAACTATTTGGCCATCTATAATGTCTAGTAAAGAACCACCCCATTTATTCGTCTACATACAAATCGTAAAATCACAATAGAAGATAATGAAAGTCTAGGCCATCAAATAAATAGAGACTGTAAATGATGCTGGTGATTATGCGAAAGATGATGAAAATGATGATGAACAAAAAAAAAAAAAAAAAAAAAAATGCCAGAAAGAATAAAGTAATATTGAGCAAAGTATTATAGGAACCAGAAATCGTCTTAAGCCCTGACAGATCGTTAAGGAAAAGGCAAAGCAATGAAAAATATTCCAACAATTTAATTTTGGCGAAAAAGGAAATGGCCAAACCAATTAAGCCACACACATACGCAGTTAGAAGACCGGCCAAATAAACTTAAATTAACTGAACTGTGACTTTGTGTAAAACGCACATAAATTATTTCTTATAAAACGACTTACGCATAAAAAATTATTTTATGTTTATAAAAAACGTATTTAATAAATTCATATACAAAGTTTGTTTCTACATCCTTGACATCACTGGGAAACATTTTTCACTTATTATTTTATGTTTGTTAAAAACTTATTTGCTAAATTCATATATTGTATATAGTTTATCAAATACGCCCCTAACCCGTTGGCGTCAATAAAAACATTTTTCACTTAAAGATCGATTTGCCATTGGAATAGAAAATAGAAATAATGTTGATTAATGGCGTTTTTATAAAAGACTTATTTGCAAAGATTTATTTATATGCAAAGTTTGTCAAATACCCCTCTAAACCCTTGACGTCAGAGGGAAAGATTTTTTTTCTTATAATTTTATGTTTATTAAAAACTTATTTGATAAATGCATATATTATATAAAGTTTATCAACCACTTGACGCCAATAGGAAACATTTTTTACTTAATGATTTTACATTGAGATACAAAATTGAAATAATGTGGATTAATGGCGTTTTTATAAAAGGCTTATTTGATAAATTTTTATGCCAAGTTTGTCAAATACCCCTCTAAACCCTTGACGTCAGAGGGAAAGATTTTTTTTCTTATAACTTTATGTTTATTAAAGACTTATTTGTTAAATGCATATATTATATAAAGTTTATTAAATACTCCATTAAACCCCTTGACGCCAATAGGAAACATTTTTCACTTAACAATTTTACATTGAGATACAAAATAGAAATAATGTTGATTAATGGCGTATTTATAAAATACTTATTTGATAAATTTATATGCAAAGTTGGTCAAATACCGTTTTAAACCCTTGACGACACTGGAAAATATCTTTTTTTTTGCTTATTATATAATTTTTATTAAAGACTTATTTGATAAATGCATATATTATATAAAATTTATCAAATACGCCCCAAACCCCTTGACGACAATGGGAAATATTTTTCACTTCATGATTTTACATTGAGATACAAAATAGAAATGATGTTGATTAATAGCATATTTATAAAAGACTTATTTGATAAATTTATATGAAAAGTTTGTCAAATACCCGTCTAAACCCTTAACTTCAATATTTTATTTTTATTAAAGACTTACGGCCGTATGCAAAAAAACTTAACAAAGCTTGGTAAGCATTTGTTAAGAAAATTTACCTAATGTTCTATCCAAAAACAATTATTAACTTACCATATGTTTAAAGTTGAAATTAGCCACTTTAACTGTACGTTAAAATGACATTTGATTTGTTGACCTTGATTTTTCTTTAAATTCACAATTATAATGAAAATATTAACAAAATCAATGGATTATGCTCGGCAGATAAGTAAATTAGAACTTTATATTTTATACGAATTGAAAATAATAAATTTGAAAAGGAAATATAAATAAGAAATATGTTAGTGATGTACTTTCCACCAAACGAATAAGACGAAAAACGGTATTCGAATAATACAAATGTTTAAGGTATAATTAATCCTGTTAATTTTCAATTTTATTAATATAACAAATATTATACATTCATCATTTATTAAAAAGCTAAATCGATTAAACGTTTGTCAAAAATGTGTGATTTAAGGTAATAATAATAATTCTTTTTTTTAAATTTATTTTAATCGATTTTCGAATATTAGTTTTCATGCATCACTATTCAAGAAATTACAACTGAACATAACGGCATTGCCAGAATAAAACAACTAAATTCCTTACTATATATTAGAGTTAACGTACTGTTTTTGCATAAACTTTTTTAACAAATGTATGGTAGTGTTAATGTGTTTGGTAACTAACGTATACGTTAAAACTCAAGTAAGATTTTTTTTGGATATGGCCCTTATTTGATAAATGCATATATTATATAAAGTTTATCAAATACTCCCCTAACCCCTTGACGCCAATAGGAAACATTTTCCCTTAATGATTTTACATTCAGATACAAAATAGAAATAATGTTGATTAATGACATATAATAGCTAAAAGTAGAAGACACTGAAAAACTATATTTAATAAATATATAAAACTATATACAATAACTATATATAATAAATATTAATGTAAGTGAATACAAAGAAAATCTCTATTTCTTATTATTTAAACTCAGGAATTCCCTCTTATTAAACGTTAGTTTCTACAAAGATTGGCTAATATCGGGTGGTTAAATTTCAAGGGCCGATGTTGAATGTGAACCACACCTAAACGCAAAAGTTTTTTTTCCGAATTTTATTTGACATTTCTCTATTTCAGACTTATTCAATTTGAACCATGGAGAGATACACAATCCAACAACGTGTTAAAGTTATCCAGACTTATTATGAAAATGGGCATTAAAATCATAATGCATATCGTGCACTTCGCAAATGTGCGTACAATCGGAAAAATCGTGGAAAAATTCGAACAAACCGGGTCTGTAGAAGATGTGAGAACACCAGTGCATGCTCGTACAGCTCGTACTGCAGAAAATATTGCTGCTGTTCGCGATAGTGTGGCTGAAGAGCCGTCCACCTCAACTCGTCGTCGTGCCCAACAATTGCATCTCTCACGCTCGTCGTTGATGAACATTATGCATAAAGACTTGCATTTACACGCTTACAAGGTGCAATTGGCTCAAAAACTAAAGCCTCTTGACCATTCCAAACGTCGTGAATGGGCAACAGTGGCTGATCAATTTTCGAAGAAAATCATCTTCAGTGATGAGGCTCATTTTCGAATTCAGTGGATTCGTCAATAAACAGAATTGCCGCATTTGGGCGAATGAGAATCCAAGAGTGACTGTCGAAAAACCAATGCACCCACAAAGAGGGACTGTTTGGTGCGGTTTATGTGCTGGCGGCATCATCGGGCTGGCGGCATCATGAGGCCGGTCAGGCAGTTACTGTGAATAGTGTTCGCTATTGTGAAATGATAACGAACTTTTTATGGCCCGAATTGAAAGATATGGATGTAGACGATATGTGGTTTCAGCAGGACGGTGCCACTTGCCACACAGCTAACGAAACAATTGCTCTTTTGCGCAACAAATTCAATGGCCGTGTTATCTCAAGTAATGGTGATGTCAATTGGCCGCCAAGATCATGTGATTTGACACCGTTGGACTTTTTTCTTTGGGGTTATTTGAAAGAAAAGGTGTACATCGATAAGCCAGCAATAATTCAACAGCTAAAGGATGAGATAATTCGGCACATTAACGGCATAGAACCTCCATTATGCCTCAGGGTCATCGAAAATTTGGACCATCGGATGGAGGTGTGCCGCCGTGGTCGCGGCGGCCATTTGGCTGATATTTTATTTCATACATAATTGAGTAATACCAATATATCATAATAAAATAAAATTACAATAATTTCCTAAATAGTTTGTATTTTATTCAAAATCAACATCGGCCCTTGAAATTTAACCACCCTTTATAACTCAACTTTGTTCAAGCACTCTACTATCTTTCGTTCTCATTTTATGGGTGGTTTTAAAAGTGGTATTAGAAGTGTTGAACAGGGTTTGGTTTTATAATTTTTATTTTGTTATTGTAATAAAAATTAATTTAATGAAACTTCATGTATAAAATTACAGCAAAAAGTAATATTACATCTAAAGCTGAATTTTTCATGGTCCATTGGGAATAATATTTCCGTTATATTATTATATATTAATTTATGTGAAAAATATTTCCTATAAAATTCTATACAACTAGCTTATGTTTTTATTATTTTGGCTTAATATTTGTATTAGCGTCCATTTTGTCTACAAGTCAAAACTGGAAAAATTGTTTAATAATAATTTATAGCTGTGGACGTAAATGATTTAATTAACATAAAAACTATTTTTAATGATTAAAGAGGTCAGTGTATAAAAGCCTCTCAGAAAGACTTGTGCCCAAACCAAAATCGATTGGAAAGTTTTATGGGTTTCAAGAAAAAAATTTGTGCCTTTGCATTTAATTTCAACATGAAACACTTTATTGAATTTCCAAAATTGTTCTAAAAAAATCTGCCAACTAAATCTTAAGATCTTTTCTCTAGTTGGAGGAAAAATGTTGCTGCCACCTACTTAATAATTAACTAAAAATAGAGATTTTTTGTTAAACTTGCCCTTGAATAATTTAATTTCTGTTCTTACTTTTCTCTCTCGGTATTTGTTTGTTAACCCCTCTAATAACAACTAAATTGAAATTTATCCTTGATCAAAAGAAATCATTCCAAACAATATTTTTTGTAACAAGAAATGAAATGAAAAAAGAAAGACAAGAAAATATTGATGCCTTTCGCAAAACAAATAAATAAATATCTTAACCCTTTGACAATAAAGAATTTTTAAATTATTATTTTAGATGTTATAAAAATTAAAGATTTTTACTGCTTCTACGAAAAAAATTTTGGGACATACATATCGCTCCTTTATTGCAACATAGTCATATCTCAAAAAATGAGCTTTGCGAGTTAACAATGCAAAATTGTTAACAGTACTACCTTTTATATTGTGCCAAAATTTTATTTAAATTACATTTTAACTGTTTCCTTTAGGAGATATTTTCTAAAAAAAAGTTTCTAAGACTTGTAAAATTTGAAATGTGTTTTTCTCGAAACAAGCTTTTTTGCGTTATGACTATGTTGCAATAAAGGAGCGATATGTGTCCTATTTGGCCGTCAAAGGTAAAAGTTTGGGAATAAAAACATTGAATATTTTGTCGTTATAAAAATTAAATGATTACTGACCATTTTTGATTAGTTTACATGGTTAGCTAAGCAGGCCGCTGGATCCTGGATTTGTCCAGCTCATTTGGTTCCTTATTAGATCCCTTTGTGATTGTCCGAAATAAAGAAGTAAAAGATAGAAGGTAGAGGGAAATAGTTTGAGGGTAAAACAAACAATGGGGGATATAGTGGTTTTGGGGTAAGGAAAGAGGGGAAACCGCTTTATGTGGCGTATACAAACCACTCCTTATGAAGGAAGCCAGCTTTGTAGTATTGACCCAGGCCGGACATGATAGGCTACTGAAACTCCGCTCGCCTACATACGAGCATCTTAAGCGGTTGTGTTCCAATGTCGGGCATATTCCAAGGGCTTCGCTCTTGGCAACTCCTACAGAAGTCGTTGTAGGGTAAATCTTGTCTCATGGCATGGTTACCAAACAGGGAGTGTCCGCTAATGACTGCTACAGCGACTTTAAAGTGAGATCTGAGCAGGTTTTAGAGCTCTTCTGTTAAACTTAAACTTAATGTGCAGCCACTGGTTCCTTGATATAGGGTGTTTTTTTAAGCCCGATAGAACTTGAAATTGTAAAAAATAACACAAAAAATTAAATTGTAATCAAAATTTTTTTTTATTCGAAAGATCAATACGTGACATTAACATTTGAAAATGATTTCGGGCATATGGGCACCGCGGCTGTTCTTGACGAAGCGCATTCTGGACGTCCAATTTTGGGCCACTTTTTCGAGCACTGCTGGCCGTATGTCACGAACAACACGAACAATGCTGGCCTCCAAGGCGTCAATTGTTGCTGGTTTATCAGCATAAACCAGTGACTTCACGTAGCCCCACAGGAAATAATCGAGAGGTGTCAAATCGCACGACCTTGGAGGCCAATTGACAGGTCCATTTCTCGAAATCAACTTATCGCCAAATTTTGATTTCAGTAAGTCGATGGTTGCGTTCGCCGTATGGCACGTAGCGCCATCCTGTTGAAACCACATCTCCTCCGGATCAATGTCATCCATATTTTCAAACAAAAAATCATTGATCATGGTGCGGTAACGATCTCCATTGACCGTAACGCGAGCTCCGGCCCCATTTTTGAAGAAATAAGGTCCGATGATGCCACCAGCATGAAAACCGCACCAAACAGTGCATTTTTCTGGATGTAATGGAGTCTGTAGGGTCTCTTGTGGATTGGTCTCACTCCATATGCGGCAATTTTGCTTATTAACAAACCCGTTAAGCCAAAAATGCGCCTCATCGCTGAACACAATTTTGCGTCTATAAGTTGCGCGAATCGACGACTGATTTTCAAAGTAAATTTGGATAATTTCGTAGCGTTGTTCAAGCGTGAGTCTATTCATGATGATTTGTCAGAGTATACTGAAACAAATAAAAAAAATGTTTCATCAAAATTTAATTTTTTGTGTTACTTTTTACAATTTAAAGTTCTATCTAGCTTAAAAAAACACCCTATATAAGGGCTCAGTGAGCCATCTTTCTTGCGTTTCAGCGTGTAAAGCTTTATCCCTTTTCAGCATGCAGATAAGGGTTGTCCGCAAAAGAGATCTATATCTATTCCTAATATCCCTAACCTGTAGGATTGTCCCTTCTTTTTGGCTAGTTCGTTGGTGATGTTGTTGCCACTATTGCTATCGTGCCCACTTACCCATTTTAGGACTAAGTTTGAATATCATGCCATCTTGTTTAAAGATGCCCGGGATTCCTGAACTAGAATAGAATTAGCATAAAATCAGATCAGGCCTCGCTATTATCATGATATCCCTACCAAATATCTTGTTAAACATCAGCTATCTATGTATGATAGTATGAAAAGTATTTTGGGCCAAAGCCATTGGAAAATTTCGCTTAAATGACGAAAAACTCAAATTGGATATATGTGTCCCATTTGTCATGAAAGGATTAAAAAGCAAGAAATAAATAAAAAATGTCACAAAAAACCGGTTCATTTTAATTTTAACACAAATATATAAGAACTCATTGGTTTTATATCGATTGACCATGATTTGGTCAAAATCCATTGAAAAAAATTTGCTTAAATGACGAAAAACTCAAATTGGATATATGTGTCCCATTTGTCCTGAAAGCGTTAAAAAGCAAGAAATAAATAAAAAATGTCACAAAAAACCGGTTCATTTTAATTTTAACACAAATATCTAAGACTGCATTGGTTTTATATCGATTGAACATGATTTGGTCAAAAGCCATTGGAGAATTTCGCTTAAATCACGAAAAACTCAAATGTGTCCCATTTGTCATGAAAGGGTTAAAAAGCAAGAAATAAATAAAAAATGTCACAAAAAACCGGTTCGTTATAATTTTAACACAAATATCTAAGAATGCATTGGTTTTATATCGATTGAACATGATTTGGTCAAAATCCAATGGAGAACATCGCTTAAATGACGAAAAACTCAAATGTGTCCCATTTGTCATGAAAGGGTTAAAAAGCAAGAAATAAATAAAAAATGTCACAAAAAACCGGTTCGTTTTACTTGTATTTACATACAAATTATACAGGTCGATGAAACTTTTTTGTAGGTTGTTATTTTAACCCTGTGGCGTAAATTATGATGGAAATTTTAGGACAGCTAGTCGCCTCATTATTTATTTGTGTAGCCAGTCATGTAATAAGTGAAAATCTTCAAATGAATTCATGACAAGAACACAGAAAAAATGTACATCAACTTAACAAATTACTAAAAAGGATGATGGATAATTGTAACTTTTATACATTGAAGGTGTCTTTTGTAGTATTTACCACAAACAATTGGCTTTTCGTAAATACCAGAGATTGGCAACAAGTATCTTGTGGGTATATGTGCCACAGAACTTCAAAATTATGGGTTTGCGAATTTTTGTTTTTAATTTTAAAGAATAACGAAAAATTCAATGCTGATGAAAAATCATATTCATTCTGCTGCACACATCAAATTCTGATTATGAGCAGAAGTAAGACAAGCGCTTGCAGTAAATAAATAATCGTATCCAAAAATCGTATTATTGTCATTACCTCATACAACATGTTTGAACCGAGAATCTGTGTGGCTTGGCCAACCTGATATGCCCTCGCTTGCCAAATTAGCGCCTTTTGCGCTAGCTTTGGAGCTTTTCAGTACCCTAAAAATGGAGTTTTTTCGCCTCAGCGGTATGTTTTAAAAATCCGCTAAAATGGCGTTTTTATGCGCTTACTTTTAGCTTGAATTCAAAAATCTGTAATGAATTTGGATAATTTAGAAGGTGGTATTAACTCCGTATTGAATAAATATTGTTATTTGGTATATTTTTGTAAAACTCTGGCGAGAAATCAATATTAAAAATTCTGAAAAATAATTAATTCGAAAACAAAAAATTTTTTTAATTTAAAAATTTTTTGGTTTGTATATACAATACAAATTTGTTACAATACAAATATGCTGTGATCAATAATTATTGATTGAGGCTGAGTGGTTAAAGCAGCAGATCATGATAAGTCATGACCCGAGTTCAAATCCCAGTGGGTGCTGATGAGTAGTGTAGCGACTTCGAAACAGCTAAAGATTTGATTATTATTTTTCTTGTCGTCTTCAATCAGTAGTTATTGACCACAGCAAATTTGTATCGTAAAAAATCCTTATTAAGAAAAAACTTAAGAAAGGAAAAACTTGACCTAAAACCCGATGTATGTATGTAAAAACCAAAAAATTTTTAAATTAAAAATTATAAAGTTCAACAAAAATTTAACAAAAACAATTTTTTTATTGCCGTACCTTATCTAACAAGATCGGGGGGATACTTATATTTTCTTAGCGTGTTTATTAATTTTGAAAACGAAATTGAAAAAATTTACAATTGTTTTTATGTTTGACGTTTACGACCAGTAAAAATTTTGATGGTCGTAATTTCTAGCGATTTATTATAATAAATAAATCTATACTGTAGTAATGTATTTCTGAGCCGCTTACTTTTAAGATATATATTTGAAATACAAAATACTAAATACTTCCACGTCGTGTATTTGAAATACAACTACAAAATACGTATTTGTATTTCAAATACAAGTATTTCAAATACTGCCCAGCCCTGGATGTTGGCTTCATAGTGTAAAAACAATTGTATAATCAAAACACGAAAATCAATTTTTTCATTTTTCTCAAAATCTTTGCTTTCATTGATTTTAAAAACGAAACTTATGTTATGACTTCAACGGTTGCTCCATAGTAAATAGCAATATACTACCGAAGACAAAAGTACATGTATTAAGAGTAATCACTAGGATTCACGTTCCCTTTATTCATTGTTTCTGTTGGACTGCAACAGGCAAATAACTTTTGATAAATTGAAGTCTGTCGGGGCAACGAGTTGATACCATTTTTAAGTGAAAATACTTACACAAATACATATTTCACGTTGTAAAAACACAGAGAAAAATATTACTTCAATTTTTTTTTAGGAATAATTTTGCTGTAACTATTTAAATTAAGCTTACGAGAACTTACGAGAACATTTGTTTCATTGGTTTTATTTAACACTCGAAAAAGTTTTAAAATTATTGTCTTGATATTTTTTAAAACGTTTAGTAATTATTGCATATGCAGGTATATAAAACTGCATGTACAGTGTTGCCGCTTTAGTGCGAAAATTAAAGATAAAGTATTGCTTCCGGGGAAGTAGGGGGATTTTGGCGATTATCGAAGTCGGTTTTGGGAAAACTTATAAAACTTTTAACTGCTTCGATAACCGGTTCAGTATAGGCTCTTCATATCCGCTGCACGTCCATGCCGTGTATCCGAATTATTAACGGTCACTAAATTTTGAATGAAAATTAAAGCTGTCGTATTGTTTCGGGAGAAGTGGGTGTGATTTTTGGCAATTCCCATAGCCGAGTTTGAGAATTCCCGAAAACTCGGAAGTGCTTTGCTAACCGGTTCGTAACCGGTATTTTATATTTGGTGTAAATTTTTGCCGTGGAATGTGTATTTGAATTAACAACTGCCATTCGGTTTAGTGCGAATATTGAAACAGACATTTTGTTTCCGGGAAGGAAATCCTGAAGCCAATTTTGGGGAATTCCCAAAAACTCTGAACCAGTTTGCTAACCGGTTCGAAACTGGTTTTTCATATTTGGTGCACGTTATTGCCATGTAACGTGTATTTGAACTATTAACGATTATTTGATTTAGTACGAAATTTAAAGTTGGCGTATTGCTTACGGGGAAGTGGTGGGATTTTGGCGATTCCTTAAGCCGATTTTGGGTATTCCCAAAAAAACTTGCAACTCCTTCGCTAACCGGTTCGGAACTGGCTTTTTCATATTCGGCGCGCGTTTTTGCCCTGGAACATGTTACTCAGCTTTAATACTTTGAGTTGATGGAGAGAGCTCATAAGGCTACATGTTTTTCAACTTAGTTGTCAGTTGAAACAGGATTTCTTTTATTATATATTATTTTTTAATTTTAATTAGAACTTTCTATCATTTTTATTTATTTTACTTTATTTTATTTTATTTTATTTTATTTTATTTTATTTTATTTTATTTTATTTTATTTTATTTTATTTTATTTTATTTTATTTTATTTTATTTTATTTTATTTTATTTTATTTTATTTTATTTTATTTTATTTTATTTTATTTTATTTTATTTTATTTTATTTTATTTTATTTTATTTTATTTTATTTTATTTTATTTTATTTTATTTTATTTTATTTTATTTTATTTTATTTTATTTTATTTTATTTTATTTTATTTTATTTTATTTTATTTTATTTTATTTTATTTTATTTTATTTTATTTTATTTTATTTTATTTTATTTTATTTTATTTTATTTTATTTTATTTTATTTTATTTTATTTTATTTTATTTTATTTTATTTTATTTTATTTTATTTTATTTTATTTTATTTTATTTTATTTTATTTTATTTTATTTTATTTTATTTTATTTTATTTTATTTTATTTTATTTTATTTTATTTTATTTTATTTTATTTTATTTTATTTTATTTTATTTTATTTTATTTTATTTTATTTTATTTTATTTTATTTTATTTTATTTTATTTTATTTTATTTTATTTTATTTTATTTTATTTTATTTTATTTTATTTTATTTTATTTTATTTTATTTTATTTTATTTTATTTTATTTTATTTTATTTTATTTTATTTTATTTTATTTTATTTTATTTTATTTTATTTTATTTTATTTTATTTTATTTTATTTTATTTTATTTTATTTTATTTTATTTTATTTTATTTTATTTTATTTTATTTTATTTTATTTTATTTTATTTTATTTTATTTTATTTTATTTTATTTTATTTTATTTTATATTATTTTATTTTATTTTATTTTATTTTATTTTATTTTATTTTATTTTATATTATTTTATTTTATTTTATTTTTTATTTTATTTATATTTATATTTATTTAGGCATAACAATACAACAAGAATAATTCTTTTATTATAGTACTGTTAAAAAATTTGAGTATTGTAGATCTAGAAAGGACGAAGTAGTTGGCTACTTTTGGTTTTAAGTCGCTCGTTCATCATACAATAAACTCGTTATTTTAGCGTGTTTTTTAATTATCACAACTAATTAATATTCTATTAATAATTAAATATTCTATTAATTACATTTAATAGAATATTTAATTAAGTGGATTTATTAATCTTTTCTTATTTCCTTAAAACTTTAATTTAAGTCTTGAACACATAGACCACGGCAGACTTCACGGCAGAAAATGCCGCTACAAGAAATTGTAGTCGTATAGTCGACTACTGAATTATTTTGAATACCAGAAAAACCTAAATTTATTTACATAAAGGTATACTTCAGTGTGGCCATCTTAGAGTTTTCAGCTTTACAAAAGAGTTCTTCTCTCTATTTACTTTTTCGTCTATATTTGTTACATACTGATAACATATGCAATTTGGAGACAACTAGCTGCTTCGTAGAGCGGCCGTATTAAAAATACATCATGTTTACATGATTTTTTTTTTTCGAAAATGATTTTCTTTTAATAAAAACATATAAAAATATTTTTAAAGAGATACGTTTAAAGCTACCTTACATTTATAACAATTTATCAATTTATGAATACGCAAATGATTTGGAATAAATTTTTAATTCGGAGAAGGAAAATAAGCTTCGTTAAAAAAAACTTTAAAGAAATTTATTAAGGGGGGTATATACGAATACATTTAGGGCCAGTTACACGATAGCGATTTGAAACAAAAACAACATTCAAAATTTTGTTATTGTTTTAAATGTAATTGTGCGAACGAACGAACAGCTTCGCTATCGTGAAACTGGCCCTTAGTATATTCACGAAAAAAATATTGCCAAAAGTAAAACAGTCAGTGGTGGAAGCAGTTGGACTGCTGAGAAAAAAAAAATATATATATACATGAGACGGTAAATGTGGTTTGTGTTGGACATAATATAAATTTTAAACGTGATCATTATTTGAATGATTACAGGAAATTTGAAATTTATTTACTATAGTTCACTTTTACATGATACCGAGTTCAAATCCTAGTGATTGTTGATCAAGAGTTATTGATCGCGGCAATTATTATTATAATTAAAAAAATAAAATCCTTCTTGCCTAAAGCCAGATTTGAACTTTAATAAAAAAATAATTATAACATGTAATACATATTAGAATGAAATTAATTCAAATTGAATGCTACCAAATATCAGCATAGACAACAACCTGCAATCATGTCGTCTGGCAGTTGTCAAAATAAACGTTCGCATTTAAATGCATTTATATTATATTTGACATATTCAATGCTTTAATCGGCTTCCATCCAAACAGTTATTGTATATATTCAGACACAATTTTCTCTGATTCATTCAATGGCATTTAATTTTCTCAGTGTACGTTGCAGTTAATATTTAAAGAATGTAGGGAAAGTGTAATTTTGTACCATAATCTTTAATAATCACGTGCATGTTGTATTCAAAGTACCGGAAATATCAACTTGTTAAAAGAAATGCAGAACTTTAAATACAATATTGCAACGATATTTCAATCTCGAAATATATGAATCTGCAGCTGACTGAACGATTACATGTATGAACGGTTGAGTAAACAAAATAAAGGATGAATATTCGAATTAAGAATTGTATTTTCTACAAAGACAAAAACTTAAAGGTATGAAAGGAAAAATAAAGAAGAGTTACATGAGACTATGGATGACACATACCAAGATAATTCATATTTTCTGAGTGCCATTTGCTGGTCTTTTGCGTTTTCATGTACGAAAAGTAGCCTAGAAGTTAGTGAAATGCTTTAAACTAAATCGTTGATGCTTTAGAACTGCAGTTAGTTTATACAGGGAGTTCATCCGCCAGCTGTTGCCGAAAAGAAAAAAAAAAACGTAATAACTTATTTTCTGTGTAACTAACCTGTTACATTTTTCTTGATTGATCTTTATATAACTAAAATTTAGAATTGGGACAGTGAAACAAGAATTTGGATAGTGCAACGCATTCACGCTTTAGAGTCCGTTGTTTCCGTTGAAAAATAATATAGGCGCACGTTTGGCCGCACTCCTCCTAACAGATGGAGGATAATGAGGATCGTACACAGAAAAAAATATAGTAAAAATAAAATCAACAAAATTTTTGCCTGAAAAAATATTTTGTATGCATATACATAAATATCAAAAAAATAATCTTAGATATCGTATTTTGTTGTTGTTTTAAGATTCCGTTACAGGTCCGCATTCAAACAATTTATTAATTGATTCAATGAATTTCGTTATTGAATACGAAAAAAAGTTTTTTCTGTGTAAAGAATTTTACCGAGCGTGGCATAATCGCAAAAAGGTCTTATCATCTAGATCCCGCAATTTGGACGCAGGAAACTATCGCTGGAACACTAGAGACTTTCCGATTCGCTTGGAATTTTGCGAGAAGATCATTTAAATGGTGTCAGAGGATGAAAACGTCTTGAACTGCATTTTTATGTCTGACGAGGCACATTTTTTTTTTTTATCTGGGACCAGTACTCAGGGGATGACCCCTACATATGTAGCGCATTGTACTGGAGCTGGGAAAATAGGGTATGATGATGAGGTAAGAGGGAGTAGTGTTCGCGAAATGTTAACGATAACAACACGAAAGACTGAAACAAACTCTATTGCAGCATTTAAAATGTTGGAATTAAATTAGTTAAAACTGATCAGTGCCCAATGTATATACCTTCGACACTGCTCAGATTAGTAAAATTTAGTCCAACACCTTCCACACTACAAGGTAATGAACGGCAGTGTTAACAAAGAAAATTGTCGAATATGCTGTAATTCTATCCCTCACTGTTTGGTTTCAATCAAATACAATTAATCATACTCGTGAAGAATTTTGCCGAGCGTGGCACAATCGCAATAAGGCTTTATCATCGAGATCCCTCAGTTCGGATGCAGGAAACTTTCACTGCTGTAGCTGCTGCCATACAATCTAGTCCTAGAGTGTCGACAAGAAGCTTATTTGGTTAAATGGATGTTAGCAGACAGCCAGTGGAGATAATTTTGCAAGGAAATACTTATTTCCATATAAAATTCAAACAAACCTAACCCTAGAGACTTCCCGATTTTGTAAGAAGATCATTCAAATGGTGTCGGAGGATGAAAACGTTGTGCCCTTCAATTTTATGTGTGATGGGGTACATTTTGATTTAAAGGGCAATGTTAACAAGCAAAATGATCGAATATGTTGTAATTTTAACCCACAGATACTCAATCAGATGCAATTACATCCACTTCGCATCACAGTGGGGTGTGCAGTTTCTTCAAGATTCATTGTCGCGCCTTAGTTTTTCGAAGAAAACGGTCTTACTGTTACCGTCAATGGAGATCGTTACTTAAAGATGTTGAAAGAGTTTTTCTTTCCAGAATTGCACCGAAAGAGAATCGCTTTCAACACTGTTTGGTTTCAACAAGATGGGGCAACTACCCACGCCTGCTATGACAGAATTGAGGCGAAAATGTCCCCATAAACTGATTTCAAGAAACTCTACATTCCGCTGGCCAGCCAGGTCTCCTAACTTCACTGCATCTGCTTTTTTTCTGTGGGATTATTACAAACAAGAAGTTTACCAAAGATACCCAACAAATTTGGATGATTTAAAGCAATCCATTCGAACGGTTATTGAGACAATTCCCGCTGCAATACTCCAGGCAACTGTGAAAATGATTTACATCAGTACCTGCCTTGACGGCCTAACCTGATGGTGGACCAATTCCACGGAGTGAATTTTTCACGATTCACTACCGCCCCCGTGTGGACAATACTCCAGGCAGTAATGCATAACTTTTTGATAAGATGCCGTACATGTGTCAACGAGAGTGCAGGCTATTTGAATTCAATTATTTTCAAAACTTATAGCCAGTTCGCCGATGTCGAAAGGATAACTTCATTCGCATTCAGGGCGAAAGAAAATTGATTTGCGTTTTTTCTAACTTTATTCCATGCGAACGAAGTGTCAAAATTCAATTCAAATATATAAGTTCATGCGAACGAACAATAGTGACATAGACAAATCCAAATTGATTCGAATGTGAGTGAGTAGCTTTCTTTCGCATACATTTTCATTCGATATCGTCAAACAGGCTGTTAAGAAATTAGTTTAATAAAAACGTATTTTTTTTTAATGAATTTCTAAAAAATAAATCACATAAACTTTACAAAAAGTTGTTTGAGTTTCTTAATGCAGCAAAATTGATCAGCCTCCCTGTACTTGTAGTCTTTTGAGCTTTTTCGCCTTCCGTACTTCTCCGTCCACGCAAAGTATTAAAGTTTTAACTTTTAACGTATGTTAAGAACTTCATCAACTATCAGTTTATAATTTTTTTTTTTGCATTTTGATTTATCTTTTCGTTCAAAAATAAAATAAATTAACAACAAATTGTATTCGATTTACTGTGCTGTGTCTGAAAATGAAAAATCGAAAGACTTTAATCAAATTAAAATGAAAAAACAGTTGAATTTATATCCGTTAACAAAGTACCGATGGTGCCAAATTCATACTTTGTATACGTTAATGTCAGTTGATAAATGAAGCGTAAGACGAACGGACTCTATCATATAAAATATAAAAAAAAAATTATAAAAATTATCTTTTTACTTAAGTCCGGCCAATGCTAGATAAAAAGTTTTATTATGCGGGAGCTATTTCGATAAAATCAGCTATTGAGCACTCTGATGGTGGCAACGGTATCCCTTCTTCTCAACCGACTGTGGCCGCCAAAATTAAGTGTATTGCGCGCAAAAGGGTTTGGATGAAGTTTCAGTTTACTGACATGCCTTGTCGCGTACTTAGAAAATTCCTTTTTTACCAGTAGAACACTCAGATCTTTATGAATTCGTGAATTTTTTACGATATGTACATACAAAGAACAGAAAATAAAAAAACAAAATAAACATAATACACAAACAAACATACATACATGATCTCAAGAAGGCAATACTACAAGGAAATCAGCCACCAATGACTACATTGTTATTGTTCCGTTCCTATTGTTTGTTGTTAATGCGATCTTATCGTTTCACAAGCATGTGCGGGAGAGTGTGCATTTGCTTAGCAATTATATTGCATTTACATTTGAGCCTGGCCAGAGAACCAGAGCACTCACAAAAAAGAAGTAAAATGTAATAAATACTTGCCACAGATTCATGTTATGCGCTGTGCAAGACAGTCAGAAGTCATAAAAGTAAGCAAGTCCAGTGTGTTCACACTGCACACAGTAGTAATGGGTGATTTTATAAGAACTATCGGAAATTTAAAAAAAAACACATAAAATTCAGAAAAAGGCATGAAATATTTATTTGGATCGATAGTTGGGTCGATATAATTTAATGTTTGAAGATTATTTCATGCAAATGTTGGCCGCGGCTGCGCCTCAAATGGTCCATCCTCTTAGTCCAATTTTGGCATACTCTTTCCAACATTTCGGCCGGTATCTCACGAATAATGTTGGCAATGTTGGCTTCCAGTGCGTCAATCGAAGCGGGCGTGTCGCTATAGACATTAGCCTTAACATAGCCCCACAAAAAATAGTCTAGAGGCGTTAAATCGCACGATCTGGGCGGCCAATTGACTGGTCCCAAGCGTGAAATAAACTGTTCACCGAACTCGCCTCTCAATTGGTACATTGTTCGCGTGCTGTGTGGCATGTGGCACCGTCTTGTTGAAACCACATGTCATGCAAGTCAAGCTCTTCCATTTTGGGCAAAAAAAAGTTTGTTATCATCGCACGGTAGCGCTCACCATTCACAGTAACGTTGTGATTCGCATCATCTTTGAAGAAATACGGCCCAATGATGCCGCCAGCCCATAATCCGCACCAAATGGTTATTTTTTGTGGATGCATTGGTAGCTCTTGCAATGCTTCTGGCTGCTCTTCACTCCAAATACGGCAGTTTTGCTTGTTCACGTATCCATTCAACCAGAAATGAGCCTCGTCGCTGAACACAATTCTTCGATAAAAAAGTGGATCTTCATCTAACTTTTCAAGAGCCCATTCACCAAAAATTTGGCGTTGTGGTAGGTCGTTTGGCTTCAATTCTTGCACCAGCTGTATCTTATAAGGCTTCACACCCAAATCCTTCCGCAAAATTTTCCACGTAGTGGAGTAATAGAGGCCCAATTGCTGCGAACGGCGCCGAATCGATAATTCACGGTCATCACCAACACTGGCCGATACGGCTGCGATATTTTCTTCAGTTCGCACTCTACGTAAGCGTGTTGGTGGTTTAATGTCCAACAATGTAAATTTGGTGCGAAATTTTTTTACAATAGCCCGAATAGAAGCCTCAGTAGGTCGATTAAACTGACCATAAAATGGAAGAAGCGCGCGATGAACTTTCTTAACAGAGCACGCATTTTGGTAATAAAATTCAATAATTTGCAAGCGTTGTTCGTTTGTAAGACGATTCATGATTAAATTATAGACCAAACTGAAGATGTTTGACAGTGACACAAGATACAAAACGTGCGTGAGCTGTCAAAACTAGTGTTGCCAAAAAGATAATAGCAAAAAAATCACTCGTTATAAAGTGCCAATAAACTTGTAAATTATTGTCTGCGTCTTTATTTCATTTCCACTTGAAGAGTTCGCAAAAGCGTTTTTAAAGGTAAAAATGTAACAATATATATATTTTTTACTGGTATACGAGTATATAATAGCAGCTAATAAAATAAATGAAAATAAAGTCTATTCCTGCAAATAAGCAAGTATTTTCTTTCAGTGTTCTTCAATGAGATCGTGCTTAATTAACAGTTTTTACCTTTTATTTGTAAATCAGTGTTAAACAGCTAAATTAAAGACAAACAATTAAACTTCCGTTTTGCTCTATGACCCTGATTATTTGACAAATTTATTAATTAGTCAAAGAGATGTTCGCACGTTACACTTTTATTCAATGCATTTTCATATTTACGTAAACAGTGTGACATGTATTCACCCATTAGCTTGTTGATGAATAATGAGGCCAAGCACAAATCACTTTGTTTTCATAAGCTTAATTGATTTTAAACTGAAAACACCCAAGACCATAATGATCGTGATTATAAGTGACATATTTAGAGGGAACGGAATGAGCAACAATACTACTAGTTCTTGCTCTCTTCAATATGCGAAATAGCTGAAAGGAAGTGACGAGATGCAAAAAAAAACTTAGAATGTGGGAATATGGTTGGTACAATTTTTTCCCATTTTCCCTTAAGATATCAACTAAAGGAAATTTTTTGAAGTTCACAGATTTTAGTTGGCAACACTGCTTTATTTGACAACCCATTAAAAAACTTCTTGTTGAGAAGCTCGGGCCCAGCAATCAATGGAAGACAGGGCTTAATGACAACAGATACCTGTACTGGGAGAAACCAGTGGTGATGGTTGGACGGGTGAGTTGGTTTAAGGGCTGACGCTCTTAGTGGGCTTCGACCTACCAAGTCTTTATGCCTTGTCTTCTATGGATTGCTGGGAAATTGCTTACAGGAGGGATTAGAGGGCCCGAACTCCGTAAGGGCAGGTGCTGATGTAAATCTTTTCCACTCTCTCTCTCTCTCTATCTCTCTATCATCATTTTGCCGTAATATTAAGAACCTACCAAGAGATTGTACGAATAAAAACATTGGAACTGAGTAAAATTTGGGTACTTAACACAATTTGGGTACTTGAAGCTTTTATTTCTTTATTTTTTAGTATGAAACTAACAAGTACTGCACTATTTTACAATCCTCATTAAATGCGCTACCTTTTAATGACACTTGCCAAGGCACTTTAGTACATTTTTTAAAAGAAGGGCCTATCAAAGTCAACAAATTTTGAAAATTTTAAATTCCTAGTTTAACAAAAAGTCTTGGTTCTAGAAAACTTGGGGAAAATTGTGTAATTATTTTTGACTGTTGTTCTAGAGATGTTTTTAATGCTGCAATAGAGTTTGTTTCAGTCTTTCGTGTTGTTATCGTTAACATTTCACGAACACTACTCCCTCTTTCCTCATCATCATACCCTATTTTCCCAGTTCCAGCACAATGCGCTGCATATGTAGGGGTCATCCCCTGAGTACTGGTCCTAGATAAAAAAAAAAAAATGTTGTTTAGGGTTACGGTTCCAAATTTTAGATGAACAAAAAAAAAAAAAAAAAAAAAAGTAACAAATTTCTAGATATTTCATAAATGCGCATAATTTTTCAAATTTTTCTTATGATGACTACAATTAATTTTGTCACACACCGTTTCGGCTTGACGTTAAGTTCTGAGATATCCTGTCTATTGTAGGATTATGTATGCTATAAGCTTTATGTGTGGTCTGATTGATTCAAAATTGTTAGATTTTGTTTTTTACTCTGTGATGGTTAATTGAGCATAATGTTTCGCTTTTATACAAAATTTTTGTTGTTGTATATATTTTCTGTTACACTGTTCAAACAACCCTTTGCTGCTATTTAAAATTGTTGCAATTTTTAGTTTCATTAATCTTCATTTGTGTAATTTCAATTAAATTCCTTTTTTCTAATTTTGACTTTTATTTTAAAAAGATTGCTCCACTAAATGTGAATTGTTTCAAATGCTTTGCCGCAGATGCTGCTTTCGGTACTTGTTAAATAAGCTAAGGGAAGAGAAATGTCGCAACAGTGTTACCAGTAATGTAGTTATTTTCGAAGAATAGAATGTAAAAGTTTAAACCAAGTATGCCCAGCCCCAAGCGCTTGATGCTCAATTGTTTTTGTAAATGCACTAGCAATGAAAAATACACAAACAACTTCGTCTTATATATTTTTTTATCGTTCTTCACTGCACACACTAGAGTAAAGCAACAACACTTTCGCATGTTTTGCTGGTAAACATTGACGACAGCGATTATCAGTGTGAATTTTGTTTTTGTACATGTTTTGTTTTTAACAACAAAAAATATTAAATAAAAATAAGTTTTTCGTAAATGTATTGGTGTTTACTCTTCCATATAGAACATGTGGGCACCACTGGTTTAAACTGTTTCTTTAAAATTTTTAAACATTTCAAATTTTTAAACTATTTTATACATTTCAGAAAAAAATCTTTAAATTTTGTTGGCACAATCAGCAGCAGTTGTAAGTTCATTAAATATAAAAAAAAACGAATAATAATAAAGTACATTTGAACCCCTTTTATCGCGCCATATTATTTGTCGTATTGTTTGTGCACTAATTTTTAAGTTGTTGTTAATTTTAATATCATTCATGAGTTCTTTGCTCTGGTTTTATTTTGTTTAATGAGCAAACAATTTCAACATACAAATTGCACAAACATGCATGTGCAGGCAATTATAAAAAATATAACTTTTCTGCCAGAAAGTTAAGTACACACGCAAATGAACAGTTTTGTTCACATACACACATACATATGTACGAGTACGTACAAACATAAATATTATTCTGTGCTGCAGAGTCGCATGCGACACATGAATACAAACATATTGAAATAATATTGACTTCTGCAAATTATGCGGTCAATGTTGAAGTAATTTTTTTTTAATAAAATAATTACTTAAATCTTACACAATCATATTAACGGAAGAGTCAAAGAACGAAACGTGCTTTTTTTTTGAATTTATTTGTTAAGAAGATGAATTTTTTTTTGGTGTGCACCAAAGTGGGAAAAAGCGCATTATATCATATAAAACCGCACGCAAGTTTAGAATTTTTCTTTTTCATTTTCAGAAAATATTATATTTTGTACCAATAAAAATTATAAATAGCTTGTTTTAAAGTTGAATGTTTGAGAATATCTTTCAAAAATTTCCAAAGTCTACTGATGATTAGGGTAGTTCCTATGAAATGTCGACATATAGATAGCTGGGAAACATAGAAAACAAGCTATTTATAATTTTTATTGGTATAAATGGTAGAAGCTAAAAATAGTGAATAAAAAACTTAATTATTATATTTTGTATTATAAAAATATTATAAATATTATTTAAAAAATTATAAATAGCTTGTTTTCTATGTTTCCCAGCTATCTATATGTCGACATTTCATAGGAGCTACAGTAATCATCAGTAGACTTCGGAAATTTTTAAAAAAATATTCTCAGACATTCAACTTTATATTCCAACAATCTAAATAAATTGTTAAGAATTTAAAAAGAAAAATGCTTTAATAATATCTGTCAAAACACAAAAAACAAGCTTTTTCATTTATACACGTCTCTAACATTTCTTTACACCTTTTAAAAAATTTCCGAAGTCTACTGATGATTAGGGTAGCTCCTATGAAATGTCGACATATAGATAGCTGGGAAACATAGAAAACAAGCTATTTATAATTTTTCATTGGTATCAATGTTAGAAGCTAAAATAGCGAATAAAAAAAAAATTTTATGTATAAATATTATTTTATATTTAAAATATGATAATGAGATAGTCTTTTACTTGGCTATTAAGACGATCGATCAAATTGCGTCTGATAGCGCCAGCTAATGACATGCCTTTAAATTCTTTCCATAGCTAGAACTCATGTCAGTCAAACCTGGCCTCTAGTGCGCTTGAACAGTTTTGTGGTTAGATTCAAAAATATGATCTAAATGGTCTCCAAACTGGGAAAACTCTACTCGTACTTAGATAAGGAAAGTGGATTGGGAATAGTCCAATGTATTTAAACTTACTGGCAGGAAAGGATTCCTGCTAATAAAAAGATACTTTACCACTTACATTAAATTTAGATCTGATGATGTACCAGTTCCACGGTAAAAAAGGGTCACAACTCAAAATTTTCCAAAACTGACTTTTTTCCATAATAATAGGTGATTTTATAAGAACTATCGGAAATTTAAAAAAAAAAACACATAAAATTCAGAAAAATGCATGAAATATTTATTTGGATCGATAGTTGGGTCGATATAATTTAATGTTTGAAGATTATTTCATGCAAATGTTGGCCGCGGCTGCGCCTCAAATGGTCCATCCGCTTAGTCCAATTTTGGCATACTCTTTCCAAAATTTCGGCCGGTATCTCACGAATAATGTTGGCAATGTTGGCTTCCAGTGCGTCAATCGAAGCGGGCGTGTCGCTATAGACATTAGCCTTAACATAGCCCCACAAAAAATAGTCTAGAGGCGTTAAATCGCACGATCTGGGCGGCCAATTGACTGGTCCCAAGCGTGAAATAAACTGTTCACCGAACTCGCCTCTCAATTGGTCCATTGTTTCGCGTGCTGTGTGGCATGTGGCACCGTCTTGTTGAAACCACATGTCATGCAAGTCAAGCTCTTCCATTTTGGGCAAAAAAAAGTTTGTTATCATCACACGGTAGCGCTCACCATTCACAGTAACGTTGTGATTCGCATCATCTTTGAAGAAATCCGCACCAAACGGTCGTTTTTTGTGGATGCATTGGTAGCTCTTGCAATGCTTCTGGCTGCTCTTCACTCCAAATACGGCAGTTTTGCTTGTTCACGTATCCATTCAACCAGAAATGAGTCTCGACGCTGAACACAATTCTTCGATAAAAAAGTGGATCTTCATCTAACTTTTCAAGAGCCCATTCACCAAAAATTTGGCGTTGTGGTAGGTCGTTTGGCTTCAATTCTTGCACCAGCTGTATCTTATAAGGCTTCACACCCAAATCCATCCGCAAAATTTTCCACGTAGTGGAGTAACAGAGGCCCAATTGCTGCGAACGGCGCCGAATCGATAATTCACGGTCATCACCAACACTGGCCGATACGGCTGCGATATTTTCTTCAGTTCGCACTCTACGTAAGCGTGTTGGTGGTTTAATGTCCAACAATGTAAATTTGGTGCGAAATTTTTTTACAATAGCCCAAATAGAAGCCTCAGTAGGTCGATTAAACTGACCATAAAATGGAAGAAGCGCGCAATGAACTTTCTTAACAGAGCACGCATTTTGGTAATAAAATTCAATAATTTGCAAGCGTTGTTCGTTTGTAAGACGATTCATGATTAAATTATAGACCAAACTGAAGATGTTTGACAGTGACACAAGATACAAAACGTGCGTGAGCTGTCAAAACTAGTGTTGCCAAAAAGATAATAGCAAAAAAATCGCTCGTTATAAAATTGAAAAAAAGTATAGCAAAACCTTCTTCAATATTGAGTTTTTTCATAATGGAACAATATTTTTTTCCATATTTAAAATTTCTCCTGAAATTTTAGTATTTTGAGTTGTGACCCTTTTGTATTTAGGGTGCGATATGTATATTTGTATATATTGTATATGAAAACTTATTATTAACATTTTGCATGTTCATTTACAAATTTATTTTTTTATACATGAGTGTGCATTTTACATGTACACGTAAAAAATATCATGGTAAATAAATGTTTAGTGAAGTAATTTGTATCGGTGCTGCAACACACCTGAAACCAAAAATTAATCGAAACAATGGTTGGAAATTGGTGGGAGTACCCCGAAGCAGGCGAATACAGTGAAATCGGCTGACAAGGTTATGGTCACTGTATTTTGGGATACACACGGAATATTGCTCATTGAATCACATGAAAGTATTATCATGCATTATCGGATCAATTGCAGTCAATTGCCACATTTAAAGAAGAAAAAAGTGCAACGCACCGGTTCACACAGCTTCAAAGTCTATTTTGGGGTTACTCGACCGTGCGCAGGAGAGGGCGAAGAAGCTTATCGGTGACAGTAGGGTATCCAACTCTATTGGCTCACTGGAGCATCGACGCAGTGTAGGGTGCGCTACTCTATTCTATCGTTACTACAATGGATTTTGCTCTGACGAGATCAGGGATCTCTTTCCCAAAACTCGCCCATTTTTACGTAGCACGCGTTCATCGTCCAGAGCTCATCCATTTGTGGTCACTTGCCCGGGGAATAGTACAACGCATTACAGAGAGAATTCGTTTTGCAGCCGCACGATTCGTCTGTGGAATAAGTTGCCTGCAGACGTGTTTCCTGTCTGTTATAACATTGGAAAGTTCAAGTCAAATATCCGGGGATATCCGGGACATGCGTTCAAGGTCGACGGCCAAACCAGTTTGATTCCAAGTATTTTATATAGTATTTGGTGGGATCAGGTCGGCGTAGTGTGTTACGATTTGTTAAAACCAACTGAAACAGTCACAGGCGATCGTTATAGAGTGCAATTATGGCGTTTGAGCTGAGCATTGACATTTGAGAAAAACGATCACATTGGTATTACAACTTTAACAATGTACTATTCACATATTTTCTCTGCATGTATTGACATTACTAGTCCTTTTTATGTTTGCATTTAACTGCTGTTGGATTTGTGAAGTTTTATTGGCCATACTCGTACATACACAAACAAGCTGACATGAATGCTTTGCAATAGTTTCTTATGAACTAAGAAATTGTGCACACAGGAACTTCCTGCCAGGATAGTAATCTTACGTAATTTTGTATGAATAAACATAAATATGCAATTATTTGCTATTCAAGGAAAAGAAAAAAAAAATAAGAGGAAACTAGTAAGAAACACTGTATTTAATCTTAAAAAATAAATATTTAGTGAGATTAAAATAAGGATACGTTTTTCCCATATGTTTATATTTTCTAGCGGGGAAGGGTTGTACAAAAAAAAAAAAAAAACAAAATTTTTAATATAAATATTTTGTTTCATTAGGGTTGTTTTTTGCCGCAAGTAATACCGCAACAAAATACGTTTTTTAAACAATATTTCTGAGGAGTTCATTCAATGTTAATCTTTTTCAAAGGAGTCTATCAAAAATTATGAAAAAAAATAAAAGACGATATAAAGAAACAAAATTGTGTAAAAGGTTTAATAGGGCCAACCCAATTGACCAATTCGCCTACTTTGCACACAACAGCTAACCATTGAGAATTATAAGATTAAGGTCCAGTTTTTGACTAAATTTAAATGTCCTTTAGTTCCATTTAAACACGAAAATAAAATTTTCAATACAATTTTTTTTAATTTGTCAATCAATAATTATTGATCACAGCAAATTTGTATTGTAAAAAATCCTTCTTAAGAAAAAAACTTAAGAAAGGAAAAACTTGAACTAAAAACCTGATGTACATATGTACAAACCAAACAATTTTTTTTATTTAAGTTTAGTTCACACAATATGGTAATATGGTTTTATGTGCATGTGTTCGTATTGTTACGTTTTTAGCTTTATATTGTTTGTGGGAATGTACATTAATAACAAAAAGATCCTGCACAATGGGCTAGAAATCATACAATTTCGTAACATTGTCGTCCGCTTAAGCGTTTTCGTCCTGATCAGCCACAGGACCACCTTTTCTGTATATGGCTAGTTGTTAGTAGTTATCTTGGATCGAGGGCTATTATCCTTACGTTTGGTTTTTTGTTGTTCCTGTTTTTGTTGCTGATTGCTGTTTCCTGTAATTGCTGTGTTCCTGTTGTGCTGATTGTAAGTATTTTGGGGTTCTACTGGTAGTAGTTCTTGGGCTACGAAGTCTGACCGGAGACTTAAATCTGGTACCACGGGAACCGGGAGTGCCAGCAACTTGTTCCTGCCCGGTTATGGTGCGGCCCTTCGGGAAGTACCGTGTTGTTTTTGGTTTATACCCAAATCCCGGGGAGAGTTCAATTGAGCTCGGTGTGAAGTTGCGTTGCAACCGGGTGCCATGAACCATAGATAAGAAGGAGTTTTGGAAAGACTCTGCTCCTAGTCAAGGAAGATCATGTACAAACAACATGAGCTAGAATTGGTACTAATGCATGGCAGTTTACCATGTATATGGGCGCTGATAGACCTATTGTATTCACCCGGTTTTTAGATCAGCGTGGGTTAAGGCCATACTGGCAGGTACCCAGGTAATCGTTTTCACAATTGTCTTTTTGTATTCTGCAAACCCAACCGTTTAGTTTTAATCGCCTTATACTGCCCTTCCCAATGAATTAATAGCTTGGGAGAAAGTCCTTTCTTCCTTTGTGCATGTTGCATGTTTAAAAATACCTTTTTCCATTCATAAACTTTTTTAATAGGAGGACCAGTAATATTTAGTTCTTCTGTAAGCGAGTTCCAAAATTTATAAATAATAATCGAACCATTGCAGGTTATTTTGTATCCTATTGAGAAGCATGTCACGTTGCACATTATTTATTGATTTAGACCTAAAAACAGTTTTTAGTTAATTTATATATCCATTAAAATATAACAACTACTTACATTTTTTTCTAGTTCCCCAAAGAAAATAAAATGAAAAAATTTACACAAAAAATGGGAAAAATCTCTTTGAAAAATCCATTAACGACAAGGCGAAATTTTGTTTTGCATGTGAATTACATGCCAGAAAATGGAAACACATTTTATGGGAAAAATTATTCATGACCGCACTTTTGGGAAAAGGGAAAAATTTGAGGGGTAAAATTATTCGTGATAGGGGTGAATATCTCTTATGAATACAGCCGTTATATACCTACATAAGAATATAAAAAAAAAATCCATTCACGATAAGAAGAAATTGTTAATGGGAACATTTTTTTGTTCATGTTCATTCACCTTTGAATTACATATCAGATAATGGGAACACATTTTATGGGAAAAATTATTCACGATTGCACTTTTGGGAAAAGGGAAAAATTTGAGGGGTAGGGGTGAAAATCTCTTATGAATACAGCCGTTATATACCTACATAAGAATATAAAATAAATCCATTCACGATAAGACGAAATTGTTAATGGGAACATTTTTTTGTTCATGTTCATTCACTACTGAATTACATATAATGGGAACACATTTTATGGGAAAAATTATTCACGATTGCACTTTTGGGAAATGGGGAAACATTTTAGGTGAAAAATTATTCATGATAGGGGTAAAAAATGTCAATAAATTGTGTTTCATAGTTTAAAAAATAGATTTCTTTATGGGAACAGAACATATGTTCTGTACTTGTTTTAATGCTATTGCATATATAAACTTCTAATTCGATCGCAAAAATAAAAGTGATTTCATTTCGAGAAAATTGAACGATTTTAATTTTCTGAAGAAACTTTTTCAGAATTGAAATTGATTTCGATCAAAATTAATTTCTGTGACACGCCTTCAATTTCTAGGTTTTCTTATTAAAAACATATATTTGATTTCCTTTGTTTTTGTCAGCTTTATCATTTTGTGCTGTCAACCAATATTATCTAATTAACTTTGTTCAATTGACCTTAAATGTTGACTGAACAAATTGTTAGCAATTTCAATTTGAAGCATTTTTGAATATTACAGAGTAAAAGAGATACAAGTATTATAATTTATCTGAGAAAACTTACCAAGTCTGCTAGCTGAAGGTGTTCGTTTTTAATTATTGCCAATTTAGAGTGAAAGGATATTTGTTTTTATTACTAGTACCGGCATTTCGTGCTCTGTGTACGCAACATTGACTTTTGAGAGCACGTGCTTTAATTTCTTTCTTAAGCAAACACAAACAGTCTAAATCATTGTTATAATCGACAAATATGTGCTCGTACGTTTGAAGCATTGGCTTGTTTATGTTTATGTAAAATAGTCACCACGTGGTGGATTTTTCAAAGCGAAACAAAAGTGTTTCTATAAGAAGCAACATTAAATGAGAGCCGATTCAAAGCGCAGGTCTCTCATTGCGATGTTTTCGATGTTGTTTCTATGTGTGTGTGATTTTTAAGAAAGTAAACTTCAGGTACTTTCACACTGGGTCAAATATTTGCCCAAAACCACTACTTTCTTATTGAGCGCTATTTTTGGCAAGCGCATACATACAAATAACTACACATAAGCTGAAAAGTCCCGGGCCTAATAAAGTAAACACAGTTTTTTTTTGGTTCAAAACTAGCTTTATTCATGAATGCAAACTCCAGCGCCGCTCTAACATTTCATGCCACTTTTGTATAATGATTTATCTTTTGCCTTAAAATATTCCTTAGTTTCAGCGATAACCTCTTCATTCGTGCGAAATTTCTTACTTGGCAAATACGGCGGATGTGGGAGCAAGTCGAAATCCAATTCATGTAGTTTTGCCATTGTTTTGATTGACTTGTGGCACGGTGCATTGTCTTGTGTAATTTACAGTATGTAGTGGTTTCACAAACTACAAAAACCACCGCGATGTTAATTGTGATTGTGATGCACTTTCAATACAAACGATCACTGCTAAGAAAAGAGAGAAAAAGGTCGGTGAGAGCCTTATATCACTATCAATCGAAAAGGGGGGGGGGGGTGTAGGGGGGTTCGTGACCTTGTACTATAACAATAAAGCATTTCTATAGAATATAATATATAAAATAATATTTAATATTTTTTAATAATATTCAATATTATTTACGTGTGATATCTATATAATCAGAATGCACAAATTACTTTATTTTTACCTTGAGGAAGATGTTACACCTTGATTATTATATGAAGCTTTAAGCAAAAGAAATTTACTTCGTGCTGTTTTCAGAAAAAAGAATATGGATAGGTTCTTGACAACCAGCAATGAACGGTCGAAGTGTGATGAGTTGCATTTATAGGTAAAATTACTTTCGTTACGCTACCTTCAAATGCGACTCTGTGTAAAACTGAATTATTAGTTTGAACTTAGGTTTTCTACTTTCCATTTCATAATTTCATAAAAATTTTATCATGATTTCAAAAAAAAAGTCAGTTTTCCTGCCTTAGCTATATGGATCGTTTCAAGTTTAACCTAAAAAGTGACACGATATGACAATATAACTATTCAAAACTAAACTAAACAAAATTGCGAGAAAGAGTTGAACGATTAACAGCCAAATATATTCTATACAAGACAAAAAGAAAAAATACCGATACGAAAGTAGTTTTTTTTCAGCCTTTTCAGAAAAACATGTATTTTCATCCAACCAAAGCCGTATTTTAACGTAAATCCAGCCTTATAAGTAGGTATTGCATGTGGTTACATTCCTGTACAACAATTACAAAAACACCCAACATCAACTCTGCAGCAGCAGATTTGCAACCATTGTGATTTTTATGCGTGTTCGATGCTTTAATTTGATTTTACTTAAGAGAATTACAAAAGAATGCAAATTATTCTCTTTGTCCTAAACCCGAAGAGAATATCGTCACATTATTATTTTACCATAGCTATACTGCCGTTTAAAGTTTACGTAAGAAATATTGTATCTGTAGATTGTATGTATGTATATGGGAAATTTTTTTCAACATGATTTTGTCTTTAACTACTGAGAATCATAAAGTTTGGTGAAGTAATTATTTTTCAAACGAGTTCAAGATTAATTCAGAGGTACCGCAAGACTCCGTTCTTTCTCCTACTCTATTCCTTATTTTCCTCAACGAGCTTCTCCATCAAACTTCCAACCCTATCCACTCTTTCGAGGATGACAGCAGCATTTGCCACTCGCACTCATTTAGTTATAGGCCTAGCCTATCGGAGATCGCTGGCAAGAGGCTAAACATGAATGATTCACTACACTACAGTGTCGTTCTATTAATCTCCGAATTGGGTCGTAAAAACAGGGTCGCTTTTAACGCTCGTAAGACCCAATGCTGGCTATTAACACACAAACAAACGACTGCAAATGCTGCTTTATCTGTACTCATGGATGGTATAAGTATTGAGGAACCGGCTGCTCTTGATGTTCTTGGAATGAAAGTACAGTGTGATGTTCCCTGGAATGAGCACATTTTCTATGTCTCTAAAGAAGCATTCAAGTGCCTCGGTTTTTTGAAACGGTGTAAGATGTACTTCACTCCAACCGACCTCCTTACTATTTATACCACCTACATCCGACCGAAAGTGGAATACAACTCTCATGTTTGGGCCGGTGCCTGTAAATTACTCGACCGTGCGCAGGAGAGGGCGAAGAAGCTTATCGGTGACAGCAGGGTATCCAATTCTATTGACTCATTGGAGCATCGATGCAGTGTAGGGTGCGTTACTCTGTCCTATCGTTACTACAATGGATTTTGCTCTCATGCGATCTTGTTCCCGAAACTCGCACATTTTTAAGTAGCACGCGCGCATCGTCCAGAGCTCATCCATTTGTGGTCGATTGCCCAGGGAATCGTACTATGCATTACAGAGAGAGTTCGTTTCTCAACCGTACGCTTCGACTGTGGAATAAGTTGCTGGCAAATGTATTTCCTGTTTGTTATAACGTTGGAAAGTTCAAGTCAAATGTTCACAAACACTACTCCCTCTTTTCCCCTCCTCACAACCTATTTCCTAGTTCCGATACAATACACTGCATATGTAGGGCTTATCCTCTGAGTACTGATCCAGGCAAAAAAAAAAAAAAACTTGTTACAGTAGTTTGAAAATATTTAATTGTTGGCGATTTTTAATTTGGTGATTTGATTATATTTGATTTTGTTTTTTTTTGTGTTATTTTAATTAAACGTTTTTTACAGTAGACTTTTTATAGTTTTATATTCGCTTAAATTCATTTTTGAGATTTGGGGACTTTTTTGTTAGATCACGTTTTTGGCGCTTTTTATATTGGCGAATTTTTTTTAATTTTTAGGTAACAAATAACTTTCTGTAAATTTTGTTGACTTTTTAGTTGAACGAATTCTTAACTTTGTATATGTTTTCATAAAATTTTTTTGCTAAAATCTTTAGGCGTCTGGTAATTTTTGGTGTTTGCGTTTTTATTTAGTGATATTTTTTTGTCGATTGGTTTGTTGTGACATTTATAATATTTGTGCAAAAATTTAGTGTTGAAATTTGAGTTTCCGATTTTGGGATTTTTAATTGATTTTTCATTAAGTTTGAGAAAATAAAATATACGATTTATTATATGTAAGTCGCTTAATTATTTTTAACCGTATTTTTATGTGCCATTTCAAATATGCATGCAAGTATTTTTTTTTTTGTTTGGTTTTGAACCTGCCTCAATAATTTCTTTGCCAACATTTACTTTACATTCTATGTTTTTATTTCAATGTTGTTGTATTTTCACCTTTATCCTATTGCCTTACTGGTTTATTAACACAGTTCGTTTACTTTATTTTTTTTTTTTTTTGCCAGCTTGTGCCTTCGTGCCGGTTTGTTTTTGTTTCTTGTCTTCGGTTTAATGTTATCTACAGTAACGAGTTCAACTGATGCTTTTTACAGTTTGTTTTTGGTGTTAAAGAAAAAATGTTGCCCATAAGTAATTTTTGCATTAATTACACAAATATTCAGCAAATGATCCAGCACTTTGACTAAAAACTCCAATTTTAAAGAGTCTCTTTATTTATAAGGCATTTACAACAAAACAAAATCCAATAGGTTTGAATGAAAATCTTCAACAACATCTTTAGAATTTATATTTCTATTTCGGGACATCTTGTAAGATATCATTTTTAAAAAATTTATGTTCGCAAAGGTTATGACAGCACAAATAACATCACAATGAATTCACCTTGTAAAAAAAGGGTTTTCTATTGCAGCGTAACAGTTTCAAGTAGTGTTGTGAAAAAATCACAGTTGTGTTACATAGTATGAAGGAAAGTCTACTAGATTTCGTCAAAATCGTCAAAATTGCAAAGTAGATTTGGTTTTGTATGGAAAAACTCGTGAAAAGCAACTAGATTTGGCTCGAAATCCCTTGACGAAGCATTCACCGACCCAGTTGACAAGGCTAACTCACCTGCTGGCTGAAATTTTTGCCGGAAAGCAGTCAACCACTTCCCGAACTCGGAAGAGTATCTGCAGCTATGACAAAGATATTTTTCTAGTTTTAAGCAGTTAAAAGCGGTCTAAATGACCTCGACATAAATAAGGCCCCCGGACCGGATGACATTACAACACTGGTCGTGAAGCAGTGTTTTTCTACGCTTGCGCGACCATTATCACGTCTCTACAGCATACTTTACCAGGTTGGTGAGTTCCCATCATTCTGGAAGGTTGCTAATGTAACAACAATTCCCATAAAGGGTGAGGCAAATAACCGTGAAAATTACCGCCCCATTGCAGTTTGATCTACACTTTCCAAAGTAATGGAAAGTATGGTTAACTACCACCTTGTCAGGTATCTAGAGTCGCATAAATTACTTTGTGATCGCCAATACGGATCACGTAAGGGTAGCTCTATTGGTGATCTTTTGGCATATCTATGAGAAAAATGGTGCCACTCTATCCATCATTTCGGTGAAAGTAAAGTGGTGGGTGGCTCAGGATATCTCCAAAGCGTTTGAATATCTCCAAAGAGTGTGGTATGCTATACTACTGGCAAAACTTACTGCTTTTGGTGTCGGTGATGATTTTAGTCGGTTTTTATCGAGATTTTCCGGCGTTGGAGCATCCTCGTCTAAGATACCTATGCTAGCGGAGCTTCAACAGCCTTTCATGTCTGGCCTCGGTCAAACCAACCGCCTTAGCCTCTTTCATAAGAAACAGCGAATGGCTAGTACAGCAGCATGTAACGCTACACTAAGAGGTTCCCGGCTTTCCTTTCCTTTGCTTTCCATTTCCGCCCATCGATCTCCTCCACTCACTCTATATTCATCTAACATCTATTTTTCACTTCACTATCCCACTTTTTAGGCAATCCCAAAGGGAACGAATACAGGACCCAAGAAAGCTGGAAAACGTAGGCTACTTCGGGATATCCAGCGGCCTGCCTGCCTACCTAACCTAACCTAACATCGAGGTTTCCTAGAGATCGCACTAAACGAGTTGTTATAGAGGGGGTCTCACCAAATGAGTTCAAGATTAATTCATGGGTACCGCAAGGCTTCGTTCTCCCTCCCTCCCTATTTCTTATTTTCCTCAACGACCTTTTTTTTCAAACTTCCTACCCTAACCACTATTCTGCGCATGACAGCAACATTTGCCACTCGTACTCATTTAGTTATAGACGCAGCCTATCAGAAATCGCTGCTAAAATGCTCAATTTAAATGATTCACTGAATAGTGATCTTATATTAGTCTTCAAATGTGGTCGTAAAAACAGGGGCCTTTTTAACGCTGGTAAGACCCAGTGCTATTTATTAACACACACAAAAACGATCGCAGATACTGCGTCATCTGTACTCATGGATGGTATAAATATTGAGGAATCGGATGCTCTTGATGTTCTTGGAATGAAAATAAAGTGTGATGTCCGGTGGAGTGGACACATTTTTCATGTCTCTAAAGAAGCGTTCAAGTTTCTCGGGTTCTTAAACCCGTATAAGTGGTACTTCACTCCATCCGATCTCCTTACTATTTATACCACCTATACGAACACTACTCCCTCTTTTTTCCATATCATAACCTATTTTACTAGTTCCAGTACAATGCGCTGCATATGTAGGGGCCATCCCCTGAGTTCTGATCCCAGATAAAAGAAAAAATATATATCCGAAAGAAAATGATATACAACTTTCATGTTTGAGCCGGTACCTAAAAGCCTATTTTGGGGTTACTTAACCGTGTGCAGTAGAGGGCAAAGAAGCTTATCGGTGACCGTATGGTATCCAACTCTATTGACTCACTGGACCATCGACGCTGTGTAGGGTACGTTACTCTGTGCTATCGTTACTACAAATCAGTAATCTCTGACGAGATTAGGTATCTCGCGCATTTTTACAAAGTACACATTCTTCATCCAGAGCTCAACCATTTGTGGTCGATTGCCCGGGGAATCGTACTACGCTTTACATAGAGAATTCGTTTTTCAGCCAAACGCTTTGTCTGTGGAATAAGTTGCCTACATACGAGTTTTCTGTCTGTTATAACGTTGGAAAGTTTCCCCCTTCACATAACTTATTTTCCTAGTTCTGGTACAATGCACTGCATATGTAGGGGTTATCCCCTGAGCACTGGTCCTAAATAAAAAAAAAGTACAAGATTTCGCTTTGGATTAACTGCCCTGTTATAGATTTCAGTATGAATCGAGTTTTAAGATATAATCAGCCCAATAATGAATATTCTCAGGAAATTTATTTCTCACGGAATTTATTTCTCACATATTTCTCAATTCAAATTAAAGAGAGAAGCACAATTTTTGTCCGTAAGATTTTCAGAGTTGATCTGCCTTTAGTGTTTTCAACGAATGGAGAGAAGAAAAAATAAAAAAAAACTCATATTTTATTGTTGTTCATAATTGGAGGAAAGAGAAAAATGATACAATTCCTACGGAATTTTTATTTATAATTGGGCTGAATATATTTTTTTATATTTTAAGAAACATAAAAACTGCAAAGCTTATTGTTTGTTTAATTAAATAAAAAACATATAGAAGCTTGCAAATCATTACATTTGTGTTCCTTAAAATTTTGTTTTACAGAGTTTTGTTTCTTCTTTGAACTTGTATTACTAGGCAACATTCTTTTTTGCGGTTGTTAACAAAAAATAATTCACATTATTCATAAGCATAAGAATTCCCAAAAACTTTATTTCGTGCAAATCCCGGTTTTTGGCATCTTCGGCATTTGCAATAAAGCAAACCGAGATGTATTTAACACTAAACATACAGATGCTACAACTGCTGTTGTGACCAGCAATGACGGCAGTTAAATCAGTCGACAGTTAAATCAGTACGATGTGAAACGTGCCGCGTAGCAGTTGTTGTACTCGCATGCAAAACAAACTGATATTTTATAAACCTACAAAAAAAAAAATCCCTAAAACGTGCAGAGGAATAAGCGAACGAAACGAATTTTACAAATTTAAATTTTAAGTAAAAATTTAAGAGATATTTAATTAAAAGTTTTTTTTTGTGTATGAATGTATTGAGAAGTTTAATATACTTAAAATTATAATTAAAAATGAAATAGAAGATATTTAAGGCTAATAGTTTAAAGTAAAACAGCTAAAATAAAAAAGCAGTAAATTAAAAAAAAAAAAAAATAAGTATAAAAAAGGTGTTTACATACGATTGCCAATTTAGATAATTAAGTTCATTTAAAGATAAAACCCAGTTGCTAAAATAAAACAAAAAACAAAGTAAAATAATAATAAATAAAATCTATCATTTTAAAAAAATGTCCAAGTTAAATGTAAATATTGTTAGATAAAGTAAAAAAAAAAAATAAATAAAAAATTTTTCGTAAATGTGTTAAAAAAAAATAAGTTTTTTGTGAAATTTCTGACAAAAAAAAAAAAAATAATAATATATACTTTTTTAAAGCTATGTCCATAATTTTGCATATTGTTACAGTAAAAAAAAAAAATATTCAAAAATATATCCGCTAACATGTAATAACACTAGCGTCATATGTTACCAACATAATTTTTTTATTGGTTTCTAAAAATAATATTTAATAATAGTGAAAAAGATTATAAAAATTTTTTTTTATTTAGAAAACAGAAAAAATATATTTGGCGCCACCTAAAATAAAAGTAATAATTTTTTTTTGAGTGCCAAATTAAATAGCATAATATAATATACTATTCTTAGACGTTTCCTTAACTATTAGTTTGGAATCCTGTTATAAGACTATCACTAGTGAGTAACACCCAGTAAAAATTTCTATGGCAAAGTAATGAGTTAAAATATTAATAATAATACTATTCAATACTTCTTCTTTGGCATTTTAAGTAATTAAAGTAAAGCGGTAAAGCGCTCTTGCTTATGAATAAATATTACCAAGTGTCACTATAAACAAAGTCATAAGAAAAGCTTATTACTTGTAATTAATTAACAAACTGAAGTTAACGTTTGATTAAAGTCCTGGTCAATAAAACACTATGGAAGTGACTAAAGTTGTTCTCTGTATAAATGTTTTAAAAGTTTAAATAAAAATAAATTTTATACGATTTTTTAAAATAGATTTTCATTTTAAAGATAATGCCAAAAATAATTACTTAAATATCGTATCATAATGGAGACTAAATAAGGCAAACAATAAATTGTTTAATACTGGAAAGTATTCTGTTAGGTAAGTGCAACATACATTTTAGAAGGTATTCGCTACACCTAGCGAATACTTTTTTTTATTTTAGATATTTTTTAAACAATAAAGTTTTTTATTCGCTATTTTTAGCTTCTACCATTTATACCAATAAAAATTATAAATAGCTTGTTTTCTATGTTTCCCAGCTATCTATATGTCGACATTTCATAGGAACTACCCTAATCATCATTCTACCATTTATTGGTATAAATGGTAGAAACTAAAAATAGCGAATAAAAAACTTTATTGTTTGAATTTTAGTTCTCTGCTTTTCGATACTTTCAAAAAGCAAATCGTAGCAACCAACGGTTGTTCATTTGTTTGAAAGGTGTAAAGAAATGTTAGAGGCGCGTAAAAAGGAAAAAGCTTGTTTTTTGTGTTTTGACAGGTATTATTAGAGCATTTTTCTTTTAAATTCTCAACAATTTATTTATATTGCTGGGATATAAAGTTGAATGTTTGAGAATATCTTTCAAAAATTTCCAAAGTCTACTGATGATTAGGGTAGTTCCTATGAAATGTCGACATATAGATAGCTGGGAAACATAGAAAACAAGCTATTTATAATTTTTATTGGTATAAATGGTAGAAGCTAAAAATAGCGAATAAAAAACTTAATTGTTTGTATTCAAATTACTTTTAAACTGTCTCCTTTAGAAGATATTATCTAAAAAAAATTTCTAAGACTTGTAGGGACACTTAAAATTTGAAATGTGTTTTTCTCGAAACATGTTTTTTTTTTAGTTATGACTACGTTGCAATAAAGGAGCGATACGTATATGGATCGATATCGTAAGCTTTCATTTTCTTTCTTTTAGTAATTTCGGTGCATAACCAGAACAGTTTTTAAGCAAAAAAATTAGTTTCAATGAAAAATCGGTTTATGCCATATCGGTCCATGTATACCCAAGTATATATGGACCGATATGGGAATTTTTCATTCTCTGTATTTTAGTAACCTCTTTTTCTATTTAGAACTGCTTTTAAACAAAAAAAAAAAATTTTTTTTTGCATGGAAAAATTGGTTTAGGCTATATCTCGGGTATACATATATGGACCGATATCGGAAATTTTAATTTTCTCTATTTGGTAAACTCCTTATATTACCAGAACTGCTTTTAAGCAAAAAAAAAGTTGTTTAGATTCGCTTACGCGACATTTTCATGAAAAAATCAGTCCAGGCTATATCTCGGATTTACGAGTATATGGACCGATATTGGAATTTTTCATTTTCTGTATTTTAGTAGACTGCTTTTATTACCAGAACAGTTTTTAAGCAAAAAAAAAGTTGTTTAGATTCGCTTACATGACATACTCATGAAAAATCGGTTTTGGCTGTATCTCGGGTATAAATGGACGGATATCGGAAATATATATTTTTTGTATTTTATTAACAGAACTGATTTTCAAGAAAAACAAAATTTTTAAGTTACGTTTTCATTAAAAATTGGTTTAAGCTATATCTCGGATATATATGGACCGATTTCAGGAAAAATTGTGGCCATTTAGCAATATGTGGCTGTAGCGGTAAGTGACAGCCGAAATAAATAGTTCGTGGTTGTCATAGAATAGGCTAAGCTATTTGTAAACATAACACCATCGAAAAACTGGTCGATCTGTATTTGCATCATAAAGATATTCTCGACTTAACATAACAACTTATGATTCAAAATTTCGTCATGTACGGGGGGTTAGGTTAGGTTAGGTAAGCAGGCCGCTGGATTTCCAGCAAGTACCCGGAAACTCCAGCTCACTTGGGTCCTGTAGGTCGTTCCCTTTGTGATTGCCTGAAAAAGTTAGTAAAGGAAAAAGAAAATAAAAGGTTATAGGGATATAAAAGGAGTGAGGAAGAGGGAAAGGAGGTGGGAAACTATTAGTGTGGCATTACTTGCTGATTTACTAGCCATCCGCTGCTTCTAATGAAAGAAGCTAACGCAGTCGGTTTGACCGAGGCCAGACATGAAAGGCTACTGAAGCTCCGCTCGCCTAAGTACCTTAGACGATGATGCTCCAATGCCGGGCATGTACCGAGGAGGTGAAGGATTGTCTCCTACTCCTCCTCGTCTTTGCAACTTCTACAGAAGTCATTATATGGTAGAAGTCATTATATGGTACGGGGGGTTTAATTTTCAGCTTTAATATGAAGAAATTTTTTTGAGGGCAACGAGAAAGCTTGTCAAATATTGTATTATTTAATTTTGTGTTTGAATGCATTTCATGAAGTCTACAAAGAGTATTTTGTTGGATTTGTTACGTTTTGATATGAAGAAATGTGCGGCTGAGGTTCAGAGAATGCGGTCAAAAACCGGTTATTAGCGAGAGAACTTGCCGAGAGTGGTTTCAATGCTTTAAGAATGGGGATTTTGATGTGGAAGACCAGCATAACGGTGAAAGAGGGACAGTTTTTGTAGATGAAGAATTGGAGGCTATAATTGAATTTGCCGCATCATTTTGAGTGACGACACAACATATTTCCAAACACCTGAAACTCACGGGACAGATTTGGAAAGAAGAAGCTTGTGTCCCATACAAGTTGAAGCAGAGATGTGTTGACTGGCGGTTGTTTGCTTATGAATAAAAGCTGCTTGCTAGGATGAAAAAGATTTCTGTATCGCATTATGACTGGGGATGAAAAATGGGTTCGTTACGATAATCCTAAGCGCAAAAAATCATGGGGATAGCCAAAGCGAATATTCGCGGTTCCATGGTCATGCTCAATATTTAGTGGCACCAGTTCGGCGTAGTGTATTATGAGTTATTAAAACCGACCAACGACTATCACAAGGGATCGTTGTCGGATGCAATTAATGTGTTTGAGTCGAGTATTGAGAGACAAAGGGTCGCAATACAATGATATACGTGATGGATACAACATGATGGATACAACATAGATAATAGAATTTATAGCATGAAAATGCTTGACCTCATCTTGCGCAAGAGGTCAAAATATAATTGGAGGCGTTGAAATAGGAAGTCTTACACCACCCGCTATATTTCCTAGATGTTGCTTCCTCGGGCTATTGCTTTTTTCTATCATTTGTATGCGGTCTGGTCCAGTCTTATAAAAAAGTAAAAAATTGAATAAAATTCAAACGATGATTAGTTGTTTCAACGCGGGATTCATAAGCTACCCAAAAGATGGGATAAAGTAATGGGTGATTTTATAAGAACTATCGGAAATTTAAAAAAAAAAAACACATAAAATTCAGAAAAATGCATGAAATATTTATTTGGATCGATAGTTGGGTCGATATAATTTAATGTTTGAAGATTATTTCATGCAAATGTTGGCCGCGGCTGCGCCTCAAATGGTCCATCCTCTTAGTCCAATTTTGGCATACTCTTTCTAACATTTCGGCCGGTATCTCACGAATAATGTTGGCAATGTTGGCTTCCAGTGCGTCAATCGAAGCAAGCTTGTCGCTATAGACATTAGCCTTAACATAGCCCCACAAAAAATAGTCTAGAGGCGTTAAATCGCACGATCTGGGCGGTCAATTGACTGGTCCCAAGCGTGAAATAAACTGTTCACCAAACTCGCCTCTCAATTGGTCCATTGTTTCGCGTGCTGTGTGGCATGTGGCACCGTCTTGTTGAAACCACATGTCAAGCAAGTCAAGCTCTTCCATTTTGGGCAAAAAAAAGTTTGTTATCATTGCACGGTAGCGCTCACCATTCACAGTAACGTTGTGATTCGCATCATCTTTGAAGAAATATGGCCCAATGATGCCGCCAGCCCATAATCCGCACCAAACGGTTGTTTTTTGTGGATGCATTGGTAGCTCTTGCAATGCTTCTGGCTGCTCTTCACTCCAAATACGGCAGTTTTGCTTGTTCACGTATCTATTCAACCAGAAATGAGCCTCGTCGCTGAACACAATTCTTCGATAAAAAAGTGGATCTTCATCTAACTTTTCAAGAGCCCATTCACCAAAAATTTTGGCGTTGTGGTAGGTCGTTTGGCTTCAATTCTTGCACCAGCTGTATCTTATAAGGCTTCACACCCAAATCCTTCCGCAAAATTTTCCACGTAGTGGAGTAACATAGGCCCAATTGCTGCGAACTGGCCAACACTGGCCGATACGGCTGCGATATTTTCGTCAGTTCGCACTCTACGTAAGCGTGTTGGTGGTTTAATGTCCAACAATGTAAATTTGGTGCGAAATTTTTTTATAGCCCGAATAAAAGCCTCAGTAGGTCGATTAAACTGACCATAAAATGGAAGAAGCGCGCGATGAACTTTCTTAACAGAGCACGCATTTTGGTAATAAAATTCAATAATTTGCAAGCGTTGTTCGTTTGTAAGACGATTCATGATTAAATTATAGACCAAACTGAAGATGTTTGACAGTGACACAAGATACAAAACGTGCGTGAGCTGTCAAAACTAGTGTTGCCAAAAAGATAATGGCAAAAAATCACTCGTTATAATACTTTGTAATAATGTATAATGCTTTGAACCATAAATGTATAGCAGTAAAGTGTCAGTTCACACACATCAAGTTTGACTCGTCAAGTCTTGAGTTTTTTAGAGAACGGGGAAAAGAGATTAGAAAAGAGTGCAGACTTGACAAGTTTAAAATGGAATGCTAGAAAATATGAAAACTTTAAGGAAAAAAAAACTTAAACTTGACGATAAAAAACTTTTGTGTGTGAACGTAAAGTTCAAAAGAAAATTGCAGCAGAATTGATCAAGAAAGCCTGATGTGTGTAAATTGGGACAAAACCACGAATTTCGAAAAAAAAAAACGGCGGCAGTGTAAACGGCGGAAGTATAATTATAAATGCCTCAATTTGAATTATGAGCATCAAATTTCTAATATTTTTTCAAGAAATATTGCCGTAAGTGAGACAAACTGTTTTGTGAAAAGCAATTTTTCTTTGGAGATATGATTTGAGTTGTTAAAAATACTTTTCCCCGCGTCTCTGAATAGATTTTAATTACCAAATTTCATTGTATAAATTTTTGTTCCATGTTGAAAATAAGCTGAATATAAATAATTCTATTATTTTTAGATATTTTAGTTTTTTACCTTGTACTTTATTTCCCAGAAACTTTTTTGTTATTCAAACATTAAACAAACAACTTCAGGTAACTTTTTAAATTTTTTTTTTTTGTATTTATTAAAGATAAACATTTATTACTTTTGCATTGGATTTCATATTCAAATCATAAAAAACAATAAAGTGAATTAAAAGGAAAAGTTTAAATGGATTGACGTTGTTTATAAAACAGAAAAATATATTGACGATATTTCCATAGAGTATTATATTGCCTCATGCTTAATCGAACATGTTATTTATCAATGTCATATTCATTCGTTGTCTTCTTATTTCTAGAATATGTTTTAAGTGTTTTGCAGAATGATGAAATAAAAAAATAGAAAAATATATAAATAAAAATTAATAATAATGCTGTGCACGAGTAACTTGAAATGAATAAATGTGGTAACAACAAAAGCCTTTTGTGTTTGCCTTTTGTCACGCAAAAAATACTCTTGAGGCTTTCTTTATTTTATGCTGAAAAAGTAAATAATGAAAATAAAATTGCTTTGTTTGGTTTAACCTTTTACAAATGTAGACAAGTGCGTGTGTAAAACTTGTGTTTCAAAAAGCGTTTAGATTGTTTTAGCACTTCCCTTACGAGACTGTAAGTGACTAATTATCATAAAGTTGTACTTCAATTGGTGCAGTGTGCTATACAAATTGTTGTTTTAAGTTAAGTTGTTTGTTTTTCTTACATTCTTTTCAAGCTTAGTTTAAAAAACACACGTTAGACTGCTTGTATTGAAATTAAGTTTAATAACAAAAAGGGAAAAATGTAAAATTTGTTAAAATTTTTTTGAAGGATATTAAACATTCAGAATTGTTTTCTTGCATCAAAATGAAAATTGTGATAAAAATTATTTCAAAAAATTGTGTATTTAATTCAATATTTCGTCTTCCTTCGGAAGACTTCTTCAGGAAATTGTTTTTTTTAAACAAAATAAAACTGTTCTAGTTTTAAAAGCTGATAAAGGTAATAAGACAGTGGTAATGAATAAAATAGATTATATTTCTAGAATAAATAACATTGTAAGCGATAATACCACATATCAGATACTAAATAAAGATCCAACTTCTAGATTACAAAAGCTAAATAATAATTTAGTTGATGAGCTTTCTAAATGTGGGGTTGTTACACTGTTGGAGAAGAAAAGTTTGATAACAAACATAGCAATCGCTCCAAGATTTTATGGGTTATCAAAAATCCATAAAGAAGGTTTTCCTTTAAGATCAATATGCTCTTCGATTAATTCACCATCGTATGAACTTTGCAAATATACAACTAACATTGTTGAAAACATAACAGTGAATTCTAAGTATAATGTCAAGAACTCTATTCAATTTAAAGATAAAATTAAAAACATTAGGGTTAAAAGTGATGAAAAATTAATATCTTTAGATGTTGCTTCACTTTTTCCTAGTGTACCAGTTGAACTTGCTATTAATATTATTGAAGATAACTGGAGCAGATTATCAGAATTCACTAACATGAATAAAAATTTATTTTTATGGATTCTTAGATTTTGTATAATTGATAGCAGGTATTTTCAGTCAGATAATAAATTTTTTTCACAAAATAAAGGACTACCTCCCGTTCTCCCGTTGTAGCGGATATTGTTATGAAGAAGTTATTAGATTCATGTTTAGACAAATTGAGAAATAAACCTAAAATCTTAACTAAGTATATAGATGATTTATTTTGTATCATAAAAGGAGATGAAGTTGATATGCGAATGTCAACTTTAAATTCGTTTGACCCCTGCATTAAATTTACAATTGAGACAGAATTAAACAACAGAATTTCATATTTAGATACATTAGTTTTAAGAAAAGATAATAGTTTGTTAATAGATTGGTATCAGAAATCAACGTCTTCTGGAAGAATAATTAATTATTACTCAAAACATCCAAGGAGAGAAATAATAAATACCGCAAAAAAAATCTTATAGACAGAGTATTTAATATTAGTGATATTAGATTTCATACGAAGAATAAAAAAGTACTTAAAAACATATTAATTGAAAATACAATAAACTAATTTTAATACAGTATTATTTTTTTAATTTAAAATGTGATAATTTGTTCTTTTCAATATATTTATTTCAACCAAATTTCTATACAATTTTTTACCAGAAAATAATAATTACTAAAATAAATTTATTGGTTCTTATTTACTTTTACTTTATGAAAGAAACTGTTTATGTGACTACTAAAATCCCAATGTTTAATGCTTGCATTGTTGAAATAAGCTGCTTGTGTTACAATGGAAAATGCAATTGATATGAGGGCGGGCTCTAGAGAAAACTTAGATACCATGTTGAAAATTCTTTCTAAAAATGTTGCGGGCTTTAAAATATGCCATATAAATGCCCAGAGTCTAAACAATAAAATTGACGAATTTCGTAGTCTCTTTGAAAATAGTGGTATTGATGTGATATGCATTTCGGAAACGTGGTTTATCCCAGATATTAAAAGTAGCCACTATAATATAAGTGGATACCGTCTTTTTCGCTCAGACAGAATAACAAACGGCGGTGGTGTTGCAATATATATAAAAGCAGGCATTAACTGCAAAGAAAAATACAGAAATAATGACTACGATGCCATTGAGTATATTATGGTTGAAATTTGCAACAATAGTGAAAAGCTTTTGATTGGAACTATATATAGGCCTAATAGAAATATTAATATGGACTATATGATAGAAAAATTTGGTATTTATACACTAGGGTATGACCATATAATTTTGGTTGGTGATTTCAATGCAAACATCCTGGAAGACACTAATTTGCAAGAAGACATGAGCTCCATTGGATTAACGTTAGTAAACGGCAGCAACCCAACTCATTTTACATCAACTTCGAGCACTTTAATTGATCTCTGTTTTATAAGCAAAACCTCTTGTCTGCTATTATTTGATCAACTGTCTGCGTCCATGTTTTCACGCCATGACTTGTTGTATATAACATACGATTTTAACCTCTTAAAAAGTACTCAACCGCTAAGTTTTCAATATAGAGATTTTAAAAATATAGATCATATGTCTCTTAGAGATGAATTGTCTACCATAGATTGGAGTTGTATTTTCAGTATATCTACAGTTGATGAGCAACTAAATTTTTTAAATCGCAATATCCAACTCCTGTACGATAAATACGTAAGCATTAGAACCAAAGTTGTACAAAATAACAAGCCATGGTTTACTCCTGAAGTAGAAAATCTAATAGCTGAAAGGAACCAAGCATATACTAGGTGGAAGCGCTACAGAACTCCTGATCTATATAGAAACTTTAAAACTGCAAGAAATTCTGTAAACAAGAAAATAAAAATGGTCAAATCAATGTTTTATCAGAATAAGTTTCAAAATTGTGTTGACTCACAAAAAAAATGGAGAGAAATACGCAAAATGAGCTTGATTAATTGTACCGAAGATGACACAAATGTTATAAACGTAAACCAGCTAAACGTTGACTTTGCGAATATACCAAAACCTGGAATTAATACGAATTTTTACGATAATGCTACCGTGAATCAACAGAATTTATGTAAATTTAATTTTATACACGTCACACAAGAAGATGTGCTTAAGTCACTTCTTAATATTAAATCTAATGCTGTCGGCCATGATGGAATTCACCCAAAGTTTGTTAAACTTATTCTTCCATACACGCTTAGTTACCTTACCTATTTTTTTAACACAATCTTCACAACGTCGACGTACCCAACTATGTGGAAACATGCCAAAATTGTGCCAATTTTAAAAGCTGACAAATCGTATCGACCCGTTGCAATCTTACCATTTTTGTCGAAAGTATTGGAAAAATTAATGCACATACAAATAAGCCGCTACTTGCAAAAGTATTCAATAATACACGAAAAGCAATCCGGATTTAGACCTATGCATAGCTGCATGACTAGTTTAATAGATGTGGCCGAAGAAATACGGTGTAGAATTGATAATCGACAAATGATATCTTTTCTCATTCTATTAGATCATTCTAAAGCATTCGACACAGTTCATCACTCCATTTTATACTTAAAATTAAGAAGAATGTGTAACTTCTCCTCTACCGCATTAAAACTTATGGCATCATATTTAAGCGGAAGGAGTCAAAGCGTGTATCATGGATCAAATATATCCGAAATCTGTATAATGCCTAGAGGCGTGCCACAAGGCTCCATACTTGGTCCACTTTTATATACCATATATTCTAATGACTTACCAATGCAAATAAAACATTGTCAGTTACAAATGTACGCAGATGATGTGCAACTGTATATTAGCTGCAATGTAAATGATAGTTTAAATTGTATTCAATTAATAAATGAGGATTTGGATCGAATTCATAAATGGGCATCTGCAAATGGTTTAAGCTTGAATCCAAACAAGTCGCTAGCCTTAGTCATAGCTGGATCAAAAAATTTCAATGTAAATCTTCCATCAATAGAAATAAACAACACAACAATAAATTATGTAGACTCGGCAAAAAATCTAGGAGTAATTTTTAATAAAGAACTAAACTGGGTGGATCACATCAAATCAAACTGCGGAAGGACTTATGCTATGCTAAGAAATCTGTGGATATCGCAATATTTCACGCCATTTAAAATTCGTATATTACTAGCAAAAGCCTATTTATTGCCTACACTTCTGTATGGCTGTGAACTATTTGCAAGTTGTGAAGCTGTAAGCAGACGAAGGCTAAACGTTACATTTAATGCGATTGCAAGATATGTTTTTGGAATTAAAAGAGGCAGGAGTATTTCTCACTATGCGAAACAAATATACAATGTTACATTCGACAATTTATTAAAGTGTAGAATACTATTATTTTTGCATAAAATTGTGTACAACCAACAACCACCTTATTTATATAGAAAAATTACTTTTTCAAGATCCAGAAGAGGGAATAAGATAAACAGCTTAAAATATTCGAGAGCTTTGTCTGAACAACATTTTTTTATTAATTCAATTCGAACCTGGAGCCAATTACCCCCTCAAATTCAAACTATAAACAATGCAAGTCATTTTAAAACTGCCATTTTTAAGCACTTTTCGTAATATGTTGATAACATAAAGAACCTTATGACAAAATTACGTATTTAAATGATTTATATATAAATTTATTATTTCCTTATTTTGTTATATTTTGTTTTTTTTATATATATTTTTTTATTTTATTTTTTATATACATATATATTTTTTTTTTTTATATTTTTTTTTTATTATTACACCATTTACAATTGTTGTTATAATTAAATGCCAAATACTAAGCAATACTGTAATATAAGACATGTGCTTGTTGTATTGCCTTGACAAAATAAACAGACAAATAAATAAATAAATAAATAAATAAATAAATAAATAGTTTTTCTTAGGACCTTGTTTGCAAATTAATTAGAAAATATGATAGCAGAAATAGACCAGATGTTAGTAAAGAAACAAAAATTTATAAATCGTTAGCGTATGTACCTGGAATGTCTGAAAGGTTACAGAATTCTAGTATATTTGATAAAAGAAGATATAAAATGGCATACAAGATTTATAAAACATTTGTAAGATTATTTAGTAAAACAAAAGTTAGAATTAGTAAGTTAGATAAGTCGAATTTAGTGTACAAAATACCATGTGGCGGTAATGATAGTGAACAATGTGACAAGGTATATATAGGAACAACGAAGAATAAATTCAAGACTAGATTAGCAGGACATAAGACAGATCAGAAATATAGAAATATTAATTCGTCTCAGAAGACTACTTTTCAACCATATTGAATACCTAAAATAATTATAGAAAACGTTATATGTTTGAGATGCTGCAGATAATTAATGTACCATTAGCAAATAGAATTAATTTTAGAAAAGATACGGAAAGTTTAGCTCAGAATTATAGGCATCTAATTTATAAAAATACAGTAATAAATTAGCATATTAAGAAATCTATTATTAATTAGCATAATAATAGATTTCTTAATATTATTATGATAAAAATGTTTTTTGTGTATTTTAATTTTTTGTGACACTTTATGTGGAATGTATTTATGTATGTATGTTAATATTATTTTCATTTCCTGTCAAATAATTTATAAAGAAAAAAAAAAAAAAAATCAACAAAAAAAAAAAATGATAAAAAATTTTAAAATAAATTAGTTATTATAATTATCGAACATTACTATTAAATATTGGAACATTTATATTAAATTTCAAATTAATCATAACTTACGAGTAAAGTAAGATAAGTAATAATAATAGCTTTTCTTTATTTTGCGGGCAAGATTTTTGCTTTTTGTGCTGCTAATAGACACTAAACATCTGCTAGAGTGTAACAGAAAGTATGCCAAAAGCTGTTTAAGCATTAATTTTTGCATTAATTTTTATTCAAGTAAGAATATTATATTCTATGCTGAGGTTTTGCTTTATTATTACTACCACACTCAAACAACAGTATACTATCAGCATCAAAATTGAGTCAACATCAATGATAAATTTATATTTCGTTTTATTGCATTGCTAGTATAAACACTAGAATAATCTTAGTAACTACAATTATAAGACTACTTGATGCACATTTAACCAGGTTCAGAAAATATACAAAAAAAGGACATAATAACTTTTAACTAAAACTGTCAAAGCTTACTCTTCATAAGTGAGTAAACAGTTTCTTTCTCTTTTATTTTTTTCTTTTCATGTCTTCTAACTGCCATTTACGAATTTCCCCTTTCTAAAAAACTGAAATAAAACTCTTTCAATATACGACATTTTATGGTCCACATTAGACAACTTTCAGTTTTTTTTTTTATTGAAAAAAATTTTTTTTTTTAAACTAACTAAAAATACAAACTCATCAATTGAAATTACGACTGACTGTTTATTTTTGTTCTAGAAAATAACGGATCAGTTAAATCTCTCATATATATGAAATACACACTGTTCGACTGTAGCGCTAAACAAATTTTGACCACACATATCAACAACCAGCACTTAACTAAAATATCAACGTTGCAATTATGAATAAAAAACAATATTTGCAATAAATTTCTTTAGTTGAAGGTCCTGTTTCTTTTTTTTAATTTTTAATGTATTTTTCAATATTTCGTTTTCTTCAGGAAAATTTATTTGTTTGTGTGATAAATTCAATAAAATAAATAAATTTGCTTGAAGAAATCTTCCAAATGAAGACGAAATATTGAAAGATACATTAAAAATTAAAAAAAGGATTTTGAACTAAAGAAATTTATTGCAAATATTGAATTAACTAAAAGCCAAAGCAAAAATCAATAATGTATACAGAAACAAATTTTATATCTGCTTCTAGCAATTTGCAAAACATATATGAATACGACGTTGTCATATTTCACGAATTTTCTAAAATAAGCGAGTGGTCCACATTACACGCATAGTCCGTTACCCGAAATTATTCTAAGTTTATTCTGAAAATACAAGTGTTGCCGATGAATAAGTCTAACATACATATGTTTACGATAAAAAGCTTTCAAATTCATATAACAATAGTTATTGTTATATTAAAACTATATTTTTTAAATACTACTATTTCATCTAATCATATTTGAAAATTATAGAACCGTAATAATAGATACGGTAACATACATATATATTTATAATATATTCATATTTATATTTATATTTGTAATTAATTTATAAACTATGTTAAAAACGACTATACGCTTTTTGGTGCAACATTACAAAATATTATAGAGTTGCAATGTTGCAATTACAATATGAAGAAATGCATTTTCCCTGCGTTTACAAGAAATATTGAAAAACTCTTAAACGATTACAAGCAGATGAAATTTCAAAAGTTTGTGGGCTTTAAGTGCATTAAAAATATGCGCGGATGTTTAATAGGCACACAATATTAGCATTTTTATAAATCATACGCACCATCTAAACTGTGAAGAATTATTTGGTAAAACCAAAATATCACTAATACGTCTCGGTAATATATCATGTACAATACCATTAATTCTTCATTGAAAACTGCTAATTCCAACTAAAATTTAAAAATTATGTTAGATGCTTAGAAGCAATCGAATATATATATATATATATATATATATATATATATATATATATATATATATATATATATATATATATATATATATATATATATATATATATATATATATATATATATATATATATATATATATATATATATATATATATATATATATATATATATATATATATATATATATATATATATATATATATATATATATATATATATATATATATATATATGGCCAAGAAATGGAAGATCATATTCAGTGATGAGGCACATTTTCATCCCGGTGTATTCGTCAAAAAGCAGAATTGCCAAAAGTGATTGTCGAAAAACCAGTGTACCCACAAATAGTGACTGTGTAACGCGGTTTATGGGCTAGCTAAGGATATGAATGTGGACGATATGTTGTTTCAACAGGACGTTGCCACTTCCCACACAGCTAACGAAACATTGACTCTATTGCGCGACAAATTTAATGGCCGTGTTATCTCACATGGTGGCGATGGAACTCCTCCTGAATTTTTATGCCCCTGAATAGAGAGTGCCCTATTTTGGTATACTCCTAGGCAAAACCTGCATTTTGGGGGAGGAAGAGTTGATCAAAAGTGAAAAAAATTTACACCAGTATCTGCCTTTACGACGGTGTGAATTATTTACGATTTACCAGCGTCTCTGTGTGGCTTACCAGGTACACACCGATCGCAATTCTTACCATATATACCACATAGACAACCCCTGGCTCAGAAGCTCGGGCCTTTTAATCTCTCTTGTATACACTTTCCCAGCAATCAATGGATGACAAGGCTTAATGAGTTGATAGGCCAAAGCCCACACTGCGAGCATCAGCCCTTAAACTTTCCCTTTTTTTATTTTTTTATTTCTTTTTTTTTAGCTTTTATTTATTTATTGAATCTTTACAATGTGAACTAACAATAAGTATTCAAATCTTATTACTAAATACAATAATTTATCTAAGTCCAGCCAATGCTAGACAAAAAGTTTTATTATGCGCATATTATATCGGTAAAATCAAACTTAAACTTTCCCGTCCAACAATCACAACTGATTCCTTACAGCTCGAGGTGCTGTTGCAAGGCAACTGCACCTTGAGCGATTGTTAGCTCCCGAAAAAAGCCACGCACCAACCATTATCACGGATAACACCTCTTCCTGCGTCTTTAGGTTTAAACTACAGCCAGAACATTCCGGCTAAGGTAGGCACCTCAACCATGATCAGACCGGGTTGAACTGCATGCAGGACCACCCGGAGACATGCTGATCCCCGTTCTGCCAATTTTAAACTTTGGTATGGGTTTCGGAATTCCTTAATACAACATGTGGATTTCTGAGTTTTATTTGCAACAAAACTCCTTCCCCTCTAAATTATAAAAAAGAAAAGAAAAATAAAGGAGTTAACACATACACATGATATTGCATATATGTATATGTTTCCGTCGACTAAAAGCAAAAGACAAAAGCACTGAAATAATTTATGGAAAGTAGACGCTAATGCCATTCATTCTCTTCTCTGGCACACGAGCAATTAATGTAGTTTTTTACTTTGATTTAATTAATTCAATTTGATTTAATTCAAATCAAAATAATCAGCTACATTTTTAGCACATCAAAACTGTCTCGTCTAGGATTAGAAATTAACATAAACTTTATTTTATAACTCTGATAACACTCAGCAATTTTAAGTCCCTCTCACGTCAACTGAAATGTGTTCATTTGCCCCAAAAGTTCAGCTAAATGAATTTCAATTGCAAAGAAAATTCAGACATATATAATTTTTTTTTTCAAAAATACTATACAAAGTGTATTCTGTATTCTTTAAATTACACTAACTTTACTTGAGAAAGAGAAAGAAAGGGAGGAGAGGAGACAGAGAGGTAAAAAAAAAATAAACAAAGACAATCAGTCGTGCATAAAAATATGATAATTAGGTATAAAGAAAACACGTTTAGTTTTTATGTTGCTTTTGGTTTGACAATTATTTCTGCAACCACAAACACCAGTTTTATAATTCACGTTACTTTTCTAAATATACCACCACACTAAAAGGCTTAAAGAAACTTATATAAATGTTAAGAGGTTCTTTTGCAATGACACTCTGCTGTGACATTAAAGTAAAAGAATTGTTGGCCTTGGCTGCGCTTCTGAAATGAGAAGCCATTTCCTACATGCTAATGGTCATTATGATACAATGACCTCTCAGCAGAGAGACAGAAATCTTAAAATAATGTATTAAATTTTAGAAATTTTCCTTTGTGGTTTTAAATTCATGTTCGTCGACAGGTTGGTGAGACAATCAAAAGGACATTTATGCAAATAAGTTGAAAAACACACAAATAAATCAGCGTTGGAGAGAATATTCTGTTTTAAGAAAAAACGTAGAAAATTTAACCTTTTACCAGGATTTGTTTTCTTATTTTGTTTGGCCAAAAATATACAGACAAAACACTGAAGACCTTAAAATGTTTACTGATGCAGTCTTTGCTTACAGCTTTTAGTAAAATCGGTTATTTTATGCATTACAAAAGCTTTGTTCAGACGGTTGTCAGATCTGACAATGCATGACAATGTACAATACAAATGGTTAGTTTACACGGTTGCAGCAAAAATTTTCAGAATCAAAAAAAATTTAATTGTTTTTGCGAGTTTGGCAAATTGAATAATTAAAAAAAAAACTATTTGGGATATGGATCAAGATATTGCGACCATTTTAACAACATTTATTTTAAATAATAGTGATCATGAGGAAGAAAACATAAAGAAACGTCCTAGTGTTTGGGTCAACAACTGGGTGCTTTGTCGCCATCAAGAGACATTTTACAAAAAATTTCTCAACTGGTTTCGTGCAAATGAACCAGAAACGAAAATTTTCTAAGTTACAGTTGAAAGTTGTGAAGAGATCGGCCCACTTCACCCTGCAGTCATAGAAACTCACAGAAATAGCATTTTAGACTTTTTGCAATGCACTACGAGTATCTTTGTGTAGCTTATAGTCTATAGTGAGCCTTATTATTTTCTTTTCAATAAATTGGGAGTTTGTTATCAGAGAAGGCGACTTTATAAGCCCAACTCAGCCAATCGAGGCAGGAGTTCTCCAAGGTAGCATTATGGGACCCACTTTATATTTAATTTACACTTCTGACATGTCAACCAGATGTGGTATTCACACTTCAACTTTTGCAGATGACACAGCATTCTGCCACGTACATGAAAACCATCAAGTATCTTCGCGAAATTTGCACAAGTATATTTCAATATTAGAGATGTGGTTAAAACTTTGGAAAATTAAAGTTAATGAACGAAAGTGTACTCACGTTACATTCACACTGCGTAGACAAACATGTTCAGCTATCCAAATTAACAATTCACCTATTACGCAGCAAAATGAAGTCAAGTACCTTGGTATTCATCTCGACCGTAGGTTAACGTGGAAGCCTCACATTGACGCGAAAGTCACTCAGCTAAAATTAAAAGCAGCGCAATTAAATTGGCTTATGGGCAGAAATTCTACATTGAAATTAGATTGCAAACTTTTGTTATACAACGCAATACTAAAGCCTATATGGCGCTACGGAATTCAATTATGGGGCACCGCCTCAGCGTCAAACATTGAAAAAATTCAAAGGCGACAAAACAAAATTCTTCGAACAATTACTGCAGCTCCATGGTACGTAAAAAACTCCCGAATTCACAAGGATCTGTGTGTTCCACTGGTAAAAGATGAGTTTTCAAAGCATGCGACAAGGTATATCAGCAAATTGGAACTTCACCCAAACCCTCTTGCACGAAACATAATACTTAATTTTAGTGGTCACACTCGGTTGAGAAGAAGGGATACCGTTGCCACCATCAGAGCGTTAAGTAGGTGATTTTACCGATATAATATGCGCATAATAAAACTTTTTGTCTAGCATTGGCTGGACTTAGTTAAATTATTGTATTTAGCAATAAGATTTGAATACTTATTGTTAGTTCACATTGTGAAGATTCAATAAATAAATAAAAGCTAAAAAAAAAAAATAAATTGGGTTTTTTATTTACAAGTTTACCTTATAAATTAGCAACATTCGACAGTCTGCCGTAGTTTCCAAAACCCAGCTGCTCGCACTGACGTATTCCATGCAAAATGCCGAAAAGGTTATTTACTGTTTAACATATAAATTGCACGAGACGCAAAAATTTGGCTAGAATTAAATTTTTCGAACCAAACAAAGACCGGAAGTTACCGTGACTTTTTACCAACCTGCTTATTGATCATTGAAATATTTTTCAGTGCAAGCGACAGGGAGTTTCATATATAATGTATATCGATAACTAATAGTGAAAGGCCAATGTAAGCGGCTTGCGGCAACGAGCGGCAACAACCTGTTCTATTTGCCGCTTGAGTTTATTTGTTGTAGGCAAATGAACGCGGCTAATTGAAGAAAAATTTGTGCTTGGAAGATTAATAAAAAACCATTTTGATTTTTTTTAAGCAAAAATAAATAAACAAATTCATTTGTTGAACTTTCAAACCCGAAAATGAATTTCTGTCTTCTATTTTTTTACTTTACTTTTTGGTTTGACAAATTGAAGCGGCAAAACGAAAAGTTAAACTGAATTCAACATTGCCGCTCGGCCGCCTTTAACGGCATTGCCAAATTAAATTAAATTCAATATGTTGAAATTTATGTAGGAATATTTTTATAAAAAATATAATTTTTTGTAAATGGGTCACATTGTTGCCGCCCGCTGCCGCATGCCGTTTACATTGGCCTTTCACTATAAGTGACATGAAGATTAATAAAATTACGAACACAAACAAATTAATATTAATAAAAATAATAATTTTAATTACGTTCAGAGAAAAATATAAAATATAAGTAAATATAAAAAGATATAAAAACATAAATAAATATATTTCAGCATTGCCGCAATTGTAAGCATCGTTTTGTATTGAACGTACGTAATTTAATTTATCTTACAATTGTAGCTGATGCTGCGCAAGTTCTTTGAAAATTCAAATCCTAAACAACATAACCATAAAAAGTTTGTTCTCCAAACTAGTTTGTATAATAAATATCCTTAACATTATTGCGAAGGGTATAAAAAATTATAAATTTAAGTGGATTTTTTTATTTTTAATTTATGACCATTTCGCATTTTAAATTTTATGCAAAAAAAATTAGATTGATATATTAAAGTTCTGTAACCTGCCAACAAAACTTAAACTGAAACATACACGAGTAGGTTGAAGAAGGCTGTCGTCAGTTTTCTTTTCCAAAATATTTACATTCCGCCTTCTATATTATCCTATAACACTCGTACATACCTATATAATCACTAGATTAACAAAAAAGCCAGAAATAATAATTATTTACATCAAATTTGATTATAAAGAAATAAAAGTTTTAGCCATTTTTCCACTTGAGGTGTATTCATTAAAAGGAAAATTGGGGCAAAGAAAGAAAGCAAAAAAAAAAAAAAAAAATGTTTCAGAAAATTTTTATGGCAAAGGAAAATAAATCTCTACAAAATATTTCGTCTTCATTGATGCGTTAAATTTGCGTCCCACAAACTAAAAATGTGTGCTGATTAATTGCGTGAAACTAGTATTTTAGTTACTTGTTTTAAAGTTCTAGTCCTAAAACACAGTTTGCAAATTTTAAAATTTAAAAAATTTCCTTTTTTCTAAAATGTGGTTATAAATTAGAAAAAAAGAATATGCTTTTCATTGTCTACCAAAAATGGAGAAAGGACTCACAGCATGCCAGCATGACTTGAAAAATTAAAATATCGTTTTAACAGACACGCACATACACACACACGCACATACTCGTATTTCAGAGAACATTGAATTAAACAAAATGCCAAACACTTTCATTTCAAAGTGTCTGAAGCATTTGTTTTTAAGTGCTTCACTCCATTCACACTGTATTATTTTGGAAATTTTTTAATAAAGAGAAAAAAATAAAATAGAAAGTAAAATACTTATATGTGGAGAAAATTTTATTGAGATATTTCTGCACAATTGAATTACTTTGCATAATTCAAACAAAATTCATTGAAATTATTACAGATTTTTTTTTTGTTTGATTACATTTGGGCATAAAGGTTTAAAGCCTTTGTCAGTTTGTTAAAAAGATTTTCGCTTCAGAAAGTATTAAAAAACTTTATTTGAAAAATTGAAAACTTGTTAGTCAAAGTTAGTGAATACATTAAACATTTAAAGGAAAACAATTATGCGATAATGACGAAACTGTGATTCGGTTTTTAGCAGTTTTTGAGATATTTTGTGGAACACAAGGATAACTTATTTTCTCCCGGCTGATTTTGTATAAAATTATATGAAGCAGCGAGAGAGCTTTCAAATGGGTGTGAATTTTCAAAATTTATACATTTAATAAGAAATAGTGAATTAAATAAACAATTTTTTTAAAAAATTTTATAAAAAAGACCTCAAGCTTGACGATAATTACATCTTCATTTATATATTTATTTTCGCATTTTCTTTGGGGCCGTTATTACGGCTTAACGATTAAGTCCTTAAGTTAACATTAACATTAGTTACTGTGAATGATAAAGTCACTATCGAGGGGGACACTCGTATATAAGTTTGTGATTCCATTTGTAATTTCTACAATTTTCATTTCCGACCCTATAAAGTATTTATATTTTGAATCGGCACTGATAAAAAATTCGATTAAGCGATGTCCGCCTGTCCGCCTGAATTACTGTTTTTGAGTAAACTTCGAACTTTTTTCTGTTACCATTCTATTACTCCATCGATTCATGGATTTTCGATTGAAATTCATTAAAATGGGTTTACGTCCAGCTGAGCTATATCCAAAAATCCGAGAAAAACCATTTTTTTTTTTGCCATTTATATGTATGCAAAAATACAAAATTTTGTTTGTGCTCTTCAAACTCGACAGAATTACTTGGCGTGGCGATTAAGAGACAAAAAAAATTTCTTCGTTTTCGGTCCATATATACCTGAGATATAGCCTAAAACGATTTTTTCATAAGAAATGTTTTTTTTGTTGTATTAAAAGCACGTCTTGTTATGCCCCAGTATCAGAGGAGGATCAGTTTTAAGCTATATTATGAGCGTAGCTTAATACACGCTGAAATTACAGCTATAATGAGAGCAGCTAACTGGTTGAGGTACTATAGGGTATACGGGGATAGTAAGGATACGTTAAATGCGCTTGTGGGTGTCTATACGACGTCCAGGTTGGGGCAAGAATGCCGGATATCTCTTAATGAGATAGCGGGACATACAAGCCTGGAGCTTTTCTGGATACCGGGGCACAGTGGAGTGTCCGGAAATATTGTGGCGGATGAGCTGGCGAAGGTCGGGGCTCGTCTACAGCTAAGGGGCATTGATACGATGGTAGGAGTCCTGCTTAACAGCTGTAAGAACCAAGTGCAGCGTCAACTTGTAGGGACTGCACAGGACAGATGGTCTGGTGAGGCCACCTGCCAAGTAGCAAGGCTAACATGGCCTGCGTATGACCGTAGAAGAACTGCGGTCTTAAAGGGGTTTCCCCGTCAAAGGTTGCTTACCTTGGCGGCAGTTCTGACAGGACATTGTGTCATAGGGACGCATGCTAGGAAATTAAATCTTCCATTTAATTATTTCTGTAGAAGTTGCGGGGATGAGGACGAGGAGGAAAGTGTTGAGCACTTCCTCTGTCGGTGCCTGGCTCTCTGTTCTATGAGAGCACTGTATCTAGGCGGACCGATGCTGCACGGGTTGGCAGATATATCGGAATGCCAAGTGAACGGACTGGATTCCCTTATCCGGCTTTCGGGTTGGTTTGGATCTGAACCGTCGGGGGAAGTGTAAGTCTCATAGGCTGCACTTCCACCTCAGACAACACAACGGGACCAAAAGGACCCAGGTGGGCCGGTTTCATGAAACTGGCGGCCTGTACAACCTAATCTAACCTATAAAAGGAGGTTAAAAAAATAAATGTAAATGAAAATTTCCGATATCGCTTCATATGTACTCGAGATATAGCGCCTAAGCCGGTTTTTTCATGAAAACAATTGTTTTTCTCTTAAAAGCAGTTTTGGTAATACGCCTGCCTTTGTTTTATTGTTAATTGCGCCAATAATTTAGCGCACTTACGCCCCATAAAGTGAGCTCATTTTTAGGCAGGCGTATTAAAAGTTATACGAGGGCAGTTTGTCCAGGTGTTCATCTCAGAAACTTTCTCGGGGAAAAATATAATATATTTTATAAACCATTTTTGATACTTTTTACTTTTGACCCGCGCCATTAAAAGCAAAATTTTTGTGGAATATCCTACCGCGAGCCTGTACAGTAGAATAGAAAACAAAGAAGTATTTAAAATTTTCATTTGTGTTCGGAGAATATCTTTTTTATATCAACAATGGAAATTCGAATTAGAAAGGAGTTTTTGTATATAAATAATATATTTGCTAGCTTTATTTCATTACAAATAAAACAAAATTTATACGTTTTATACCGTTTTAACTGAACGCGTTTAATTAGCTCTATGGAGTAGGTTGGGTAAGCTAATTTTGTGGTAGGAGGGTGATGAAGAGGTAAATATCGTTCAGGGATAGCTTGACAAATTATCATCGGTCTCCAAGCCATCACGGTGAAGTTTCCAAAACTTTAAGTGGGTGGGCTACCGATCCTGGCGCAACATCTGCCAGAAGGAGTTTGCTGTGGGAGAATAAAAATCAGGAGGTAAGCTGTGGTGTATAGTGTTATACGATTTTAGAATACATACTTTTTATTTTGTTTATCTGGCTTACTCAGCCACTTTCGGGCCTGATCTATATTTAAATTTTTCCTTAGTGGTTTGTGTGGGTTTTCACAAAGGGCTGACTTGGATATTATTTTTTTGGCCGACAAGAACCACCCCAAGATGGTGAGCTTCAGCCGGAGCAAAACGCCAGCAAGTCAGCGAGGTTGGCGATCTGGCAACTCAGAATCTTGGTGCTTTTCAGCAGTTAATATTAATTACAACTACTAGGTGCAGCAACAAGTAGCTTGAAACTATTTTCACTTCAAAGTAGAATCCAGAACATACCCGAATATATTTTTACTATAATTTTTTCTGTTAAATAATACATAGATGCCAGTATTAGTGATGCGAGTTGATGAAAGGCTGATGCTCCTAAGAACTTTGGTCTATCATGCACCATTTTTGTAGGAAATCACTCTTAAATAAGGAATTTGTTATATGATAAGATATAACCATTGGTAGGTAAGTTAGAGCAGACCACAAAGCGGGTTTTGTTATAAATCAAAATCACTGCTCCATAAATATACATAAATCAAAATCACTGCTCCCTCACATAGCATCAGTTTTAGTGATACTTCCTAGTTGCGTTTTTTTGCACAAAATTTTCACAAAATCCTGTTTAAACTTTCTCTGATACATTCTGGCATTGAAGACTTCGTATTTGTATTTTTCTAATATCTTAAACTACAGTGTTGTTATTTTTTAAGCCCGATTTTATCTTTGTCACTCGATTGCAAAAACGTATTTTTTTGTGCGTAAATTATTAAATAAATTTGTATTTGGACACATTGACACAATTTTTCTGAAATGTTTTGGGGTTTTTATACGGTCGAGTTGTTTGAGTTTTATTTTACTGAACAAAATCTTATCAATGTTAATTCAAGCATAAACAGATTTGTTTGTTCACCAGAAAGAAAGACTCACATGCAGACAAGTAACTACACCAATATGTTCATAATAAATACGCACACATACAGACATATGTAAATGGAAATACACACATACTGTAGAAGGGTATAAGACAGAGATAAGTAAACAAATGTTTCTGTGATCAATATGTAAAATTGCGTTTGTCTGTAATAGAATCTTGTAGCCAAAGGAAGGAGTAAATAGGTCTTGATGAGGGCCTTGTTATTACAACGTTTAAATTTATTATTATGCTAACTTAACAAAAAATATAATAAATCTGGGCATCCTTTTGATTATCGTAAATATGCAGTTGCTCGTAAAGGATATAATATGTTACACAGATCACGCTATGCAACTTATTTAGCACGAACTATGATTGATTTCAAAAATAGTCTCAGATCGTTGTACAATTTTGTAAACTTTAAAAAGAAGGCCACCCCTTTTCCTAAGGTCATGAAGTTCCGGAATACTGCGTTCAGTGAAAGTAATGTGTTTGCGGATTTTTTTCTACAATCTATTCTAACGCTGTTTATAATGATGCTATCTTTCCAACTTGCTATCAATTAACCAGTAATAATATTTCCTTTTAATTTTTTCAACTGAAATTTTCTTATATTGGTAGTCCTGATAATGTTCCGAGCTGTATTGATTAATTGTGCTGATACGCTTGTGGAGCCGCTGACTCGAATTTTCATTATTTCATTAAAAAGTGAAGACTTCCCAAATTTTTGGAAAAATTCTTTCATTATACCCTTGTATAAAGCTGAAGCTAAGTCTAATGTTGTAAATTGTTAACTAAGCTCATTGTATATTTGAAAAAAAAGTCGGCGGGATCGTATTTCGGAATATTCTTTTAAGATATAAAATTTAGCTTTTCAAAATCTTCTTAAATATAAATGCCGTATTTTCTTGCATAAATTAATAACTTCCCTACAGCCACCACATCTATTCAACAAAATTATTTTATTAGTAAGAGTGTGATATATTCGGCTGGGCCAAATCTATAATGCCCTTCACGATATATATGGACCGATATCGGGGAAAAAATATTTTTGCCTCGTAATCACCATTCACCAAAAAAGAAATCTTTCATTGACATTTTCATGGAAATGTTTGTTTAAGCTATATCTCTGTTATATATGAACCGATATCGGAATTTTATATTTTCTGTATTTTATTAACCTTCTTTTATAACGAGAATTGCTTTTTAGCAAAAAAAAAAAAATGTTAATGGAAAAATCGGTTCAGGCTATATCTCGGTCTACTTGTATGGACCGATATCGGAAGTTTTCATTTTCCATATTTATATAAACTTGTTTTATTACAGAACTGCTTTTAAGCAACAAAAAGTTGTTTTACGCGACATTTTCATGAAAAACCCGGTTTAGGCTATATCTAGGGTATATATGAACTGATATCTGAAACTACCATTTGCCATATATATAGCCTTCTTTTATTGCCAGAGCTGCTTTTAAGCAAAAAAAAAGTTGTTTAAGTTCGCTTACGCGACATTTTCATGAAAAACCCGGCTTAGGCTATATCTCGGGTATATATAGACCGATATCTGAAAAAATTGTTTTTGCCTTCTATTCACCCTGCTTAATAATTGTGTGAAGTTTGAAGCAAAACAAGCAATTTTTTTTTAATTTTCATACCAAATTGCAAAAAATATTGTCTCTTTTCGGAATTTTGAATATATCTCAGCTATACGTGAACCGATATTAGTGAATTTCAATAGCAAACCCATGAATCGATGGGGTGAAAGAATAAAGTTTCTAAGTCTAATGGTTTTCTCAGAAATGGTATTTCAACGGCGGACAGACGGACATCGCCTTATCGACTTTTCCATTAACTCTGATTCAAAATATATATATTTTATAGGGTCGCAAATGAAAATTGCAGAAATTACAAACGGAATCACAAACTTATATATACCCTTAACATTTTTGTGAAGGGTTTAAAAAAAATATATGAAAGAATTACAAAAAGGTAATAATCAAAATGTTTTCCATAAAATCCCTTATTTATTTTGCAAAGTGATATGAACTCAGGCAAAGTATAATAATACTTATGGTTACCTGTCCGCTGGTACATAATACATGTATATTTTTGATTTAACATACTGAACAAAACGACCACAAAACGCACCCTTCGGATGAAATTTAGCAAACATGCATTACAAACACTCCGAAAAGTGCCATAATGCCCACGGACTTTACGACACCTCCCTGATGGACATTATGCCACTTTCGAAAGTGTTTTAACGTCCATGCACTTTTTGACACTTTTAAGTGTGTCATAACTTCCATGGACTTTATGTCACTGGACGTTATGACATGCCACCGATTTTATAAGTCCCCCACAGCCAATCAAAGCTGGAGTTCCCCAACGTAGCAGTTTAGGACCTATTTTATATTTGATTTATGCCTCATACATTCCAACGAGATGCGGCATCGGCACTTAAACTTTTGCTGATAACACAACATTCTGCAGCGTGCATGAAAACCATCAATTAGCTTCGCGAAATTAGCAGGAGTCTCTTGATCTTGCCAGTCACACGAAACCCCTTTTAATTACTTACCAGTCCACTCATGGCTTTGACCAATATAATATTATACTAAGAGTTGTTGCCAAGACGAATTTTCTAAGGTGACTTTTCACTATAATTGTATAGGGTGTTTTTTTAAGCTAGATAGAACTTTAAATTGTAAAAAGTAACACAAAAAATTAAATTTTGATGAAACATTTTTTTTATTTGTTTCAGTATACTCTGACAAATCATCATGAATAGACTCACGCTTGAACAACGCTACGAAATTATCCAAATTTACTTTGAAAATCAGTCGTCGATTCGCGCGTTGTTTTATCGCAAAATTGTGTTCAGCGATGAGGCGCATTTTTGGCTTAACGGGTTTGTTAATAAGCAAAATTGCCGCATATGGAGTGAGACCAATCCACAAGAGACCCTACAGACTCCATTACATCCAGAAAAATGCACTGTTTGGTGCGGTTGTCATGTTGGTGGCATCATCGGACCTTATTTCTTCAAAAATGAGGCCGGAGCTCGCGTTACGGTCAATGGAGATCGTTACCGCACCATGATCAATGATTTTTTGTTTGAAAATATGGATGACATTGATCCGGAGGAGATGTGGTTTCAACAGGATGGCGCTACGTGCCATACGGCGAACGCAACCATCGACTTACTGAAATCAAAATTTGGCGATAAGTTGATTTCGAGAAATGGACCTGTCAATTGGCCTCCAAGGTCGTGCGATTTGACACCTCTCGATTATTTCCTGTGGGGCTACGTGAAGTCACTGGTTTATGCTGATAAACCAGCAACAATTGACGCCTTGGAGGCCAGCATTGTTCGTGTTGTTCGTGACATACGGCTAGCAGTGCTCGAAAAAGTGGCCCAAAATTGGACGCCCAGAATGCGTTTCGTCAAGAACAGCCGCGGTGCCCATATGCCCGAAATCATTTTCAAATGTTAATGTCACGTATTGATCTTTCGAATAAAAAAAAATTTTGATTACAATTTAATTTTTTGTGTTATTTTTTACAATTTCAAGTTCTATCGGGCTTAAAAAAACACCCTATACTAATACAACAACAGCGCAATTCTATATATAATATTATATATCGCTGGTCTCTTGCAGAAAGGCCCTAACAAACATAATTGCAATTTTACAAGAGAGGGAAAACCCATAATGAAATCTGGATATCTAGGTTCATTAACAAGTAAGTTTTTTGTTCAATTGCTTGGAAAACCGATATCTATGAAATTATACAATTAAATTTTTGTGACGCTGTAAATTTATGTGAAATTTAGTATGAGTAGAATCCCTAAAATGGTTGGAAAATACGAGTTAGAGTCTTTCTACATGAGGCTAACGATATATTCTATAAAAAAAAAAAAAAAAAAATTTAAAATAAATAAAAGCTCAGTGGCCATATGGAAAGATACATCATGTTCACGTGATACCGAGTTCGAATCCTAGTGGGTGCTGATGAGCAGTATAGCAACTGTGAAACAGCTAGTTGTCCCCCAACTTTAGTATTCAATTATTTTTTCCCGTCTTCTTTGATCAAGAGTTATTGATCGCGGGAATTATTGCTATAATTAAAAAATAAAAATATTTCTTGGCTTTAGCCAGGATGGAACTTGAGCCTGACAAATGATACCATCATATAATATTAGAAATTAAAAAATTTAATTTTTCAGAGGTATTTCATGATTTTACAATGTTGTATAATTAATTTACTTTTAATGGCTGTTAAATATAAGCTATTGAGTTCATATAACTAATATTTTGCCAGTGATTTTGTATTAAAATGGCAAATATTGCTTTTGTTGTTGATGCGCCTTAAACTATGCCATACACTTCTTTCGTTAATTATGCTTAGTTTAGCTTATTGCTGATGCGCCTGAAACTATGCCACACACTTCTTTTGTTAATTATGCATAGTTTAGCTTATTGCTGATGCGCCTGAAACTATGCCACACACTTCTTTTGTTAATTATGCCAGTTTAGCTTACTTTTTAATTCGATAATGGCCGGTTTTTAAAACGCAAAAGTTTTATTCATCTGTTTTGTTACTTTTATATTAAACCGCCATCCATTAAAATTTTATTACTTTAGATTAATCTCAACTCAAGGATCATTTTCAAGATTTAAGTAGCCATTACCGTGTCTTCAAATGTTTTGCTTATTTTATATATATTATTTTTTTACACGCGACAATAAATTTAATACTATTATTGTTAGTTAACATAAAATCTTTGTTTTTATTGCCTTAGTTAAGCACATTTCACAATTTTATTACCGTCTGAAATAGACATAAATTTTAACCTTCACCAAGGAAAAATTATCCAGCCTACAAAAATAGAAAAACAAACAAAGAACGACTTATAAAAACAGTACTTAATACTTAAATCACCAATTAAAGTGCAATTTAATGGTTTCAAAGTTATTTTACAATAAAAAAAAAAAAAACAACAGAAATATTAAAAATCATTTAGTATTTTTATGAAACAAAATTTTTTTCAAATTTAAAAGAGGATTTAAAAAAAGCAAAATACTAGTGTTTTGCATTAAGAGGAAAATTTATATTGAAATAAATTTTAAACAAAATAAAACAATAAAATTTTTTTAGTTACATTAAACAGTTTTGCATAAAAATATACAAATTATTCTATACTTTATACAAAAAATGTGTATATATTTATATATATATATTCATATATATTTTTATTATTTTAATTTAAATCTCTTGTTGGTTGTCTATATTAATTAAAAACATTTTTTTGCTTCTCTTTTAATAACAAGCACATTCATGCAAATTAATATTAATTTAAACTGCGTTTTAATTGAAATATTCTTTAAAAATTTTATTTAAACTTTTTATAAGCAGCTTGTTTTCTATGTTTCCCAGCTGTCTATATGTTGAAATTTCATAGGAGCTACCCTAGTCAGCAGTAGTTTTCAAAAATTTTTGAAAAATATTCTCAAACATTCAATTTTATATCCCAACAAACTAAATAAATTGTTGAGAATTTAATAAGAAAAATGCTCTAATAATACCTGTCAAAACACAAAAAAGTCAAAAGTCTACTGATGATTAGGATAGCTCCTATGAAATGTCGACATATAGATAGCTGGTGAACATAGAAAATAAGCTATTTATAGTTTTTTTAAGGTATCAATGTTAAAAGCTAGAATAGTGAATAAAAAGCTCAATTGATTACAACTTTTTATAAACAGCTTGTTTTCTATATTTCCCAGCTGTCTATATGTAGACATTTCATAGGAGCTACCCTCGTGAGTAGTAGACTTTGGAAATTTTTAAAAAATATTTTTAAACATTCAACTTTATATCACAACAATTTTAATAAATTATTTATTATTTATTTATTTATAGTATTAGAAAATAATTACAAATTATTAACTAATGTTATATTTTGGCCATGGCGACTAGGCCTTAGGCTCGACATTTGTGCAAATATACATACATATATAGACTCATACATAGTTTTCTATACATAAATAAGAAATGTTTCAATAGTTTGGTGTACAATATTTTGTTTTGTTTTTAATTAGTACTCAAATATGACAACATATATCAGTCGCTTTTAAAAAGCTTATTATTTGGATGAGGTTGGTTCTATTGGGATTTGAAAGTAAAGATATGGGGTTGGGTGTTGCTTGAAGAACAGGTTGCGTTGGTTCTTAAATTTTGGGCATGTTGTAAATATGTGCATAATTGTACTGGTGGGGTTTATATTACAATCGCAAATATTTGGGGTAGACAATTTGAGTATATGTCTATGGGTTAACTTGGAATGTCCTAAGCGCAGTCTTTCTATTTTTACTATGTCGCGTCTATTTAACTTACAGTCTCTTAGAAAGTCATTTATACAAATTTGATTCATGTTGGAAGTTCGATACCAGTTTGACGTTTTTGTGAAGAAGTTGATTTTATCACAGAATTAGCTTTTTAAAAATTTGTTGATATCTGTTGTATTGAAATTATGTGAAGTTAAAAGAGGTCTGTTAGGTCCCTCTTTAGCAGCTCTGTCAGCAGACTCATTGCCTATGATTCCGCAGTGTCCTGGTGTCCACACAAGTACAATGTTTGGGTATTTGTCAATTAGAAGATTCCTAATAGTTGTTGCATAGGTACAATTGTTTGAGGTATTAATAATTGATTTGAGGGAGGAAAGTGAGTCTGTGCAGATTGCAAAATATCCTTTTTTTTATTATTTAATATGTTTATAGCCTCCGTAATTGCAATGATTTCCGCTGTATATATTGATGTGTACTGAGGGATAATTTTAGCTATAAGTATTTTACCATTTTTGGTTACACTGTAACAAACTATGTTGTTTATTTTTGAGGCATCTGTATATATGAAAGAGTAATTCTTGTATAGCGATTGAACTTCAAGAAATTATTGTTTAAACACTGAAGGATTTGTATTTGCCTTTACTGAATCGTTAAGAGATAAGTTATCCGATGTTTTGTTAAAGAGCCAAATTGGCTTGGTCACGTTGGACTTTGTTAAATTGCGTAAGTTCGCTTTCTGAGCAGATTCTAGTAATCCTTTGTATAACTGAAACGAAACACGCAAAAATAAGCTTATTATTTTACACACATCTCTACCTTTTTTTACACCTCTCAAACAGATGAAGAACCTTTGATTTGTTTTTTTAAAGTATCAAAAACCAGAGAACAAAAACTCAAACAATTGAGTTTTATTTACTATATAAGTTTTTAACATTGATATCAATCAAAAAATTCTAAACAGCTTGTTTTCTATGTTTCCCAGCTGCTTACTCAATATGTCGACATTTCATAGGAGCTACACATAGTCAGCAGTAGGCTTTGGATATTTTTGAAAGATTCAAGTACTCAGTACGTAAAACTAAGTAATAAATACCTTCAGAGTTGCATTTTCCAGTATGTTATAATCATTTATGCAAATAGTTTCTTATTATATATATTACGCATAAAGCTTTAAACACATAGACGACGGCAGACAGCAAGCAGCAATCTGTCAAAAATAAAATACATGTATTTAAATGCACACGATTATTTTAACGACATCACAGCAGCACGACTTCACAACAGCTTTTGCTGCTGCTGTCAACTTAGACTAATTTCTATTTGCTTAGGCAGCAAAAAGTAAATGCAGTGCTGCCACTATATATATATAAATTGCCAGCAATAAGAACTAAAATTAGTTTGAAATATTTAATAGAAATAAACATCACATAAATAAAATAAACAAATAAATTGATGGGGTTTTACAGTTTTACTTGATATTATTACTTTTTCAGTCAGTAATTTTAGTTTTATTCATGTAAAATATATATGTGGCACCTGTGAATTTTGTATTGTTAAAATACACATAGTGCTGCTGCTGTCTTTAAAATAATTATGTTGCTGACCAGATGGCAGCATTTGAAGCTAACTTCATTTGTACTCGTGAAGTTGTGAAGCCTGCTGTCGTCTAAGTGTTTAGAGCTTTAATATTTGAATACTTACGAGCATTGTTATTCAATATTCAAGATTCAAGAAATAAATAAAAGCTAAAAAAACAACAAAAAATACATGTAATATTACTTTTGCGCTTGTACGAGGGCGGTTCGGACACTCCTTAGTCTATCAGTGAAAGAGAATAGTTAGTTTTTCAAAAAAAATTTTATATTTCAACATAATCTCCTGAAACTTTAATACACTTAATCCAATGCTTTTCTAGCAATTCTATTCCTGGATTAAAATAGTTTTCTATTTTATAGATAGAAGACCTCAAGGTCTTCAAAATAGTGGTTTACAACTGTAATTGCATCTTCATTTGAGGTAAAACGCTTGCCAGCAAGGAATTTTTTTTAGATTTGGGAACAGGTAAAAGTCACTGGGAGCTAAATCAGCAGAATAAGGTGGGTGGTCAAGCAACTCGTACTTTAAGTCGTTGATTTTAGCCATTGTTAAAACGCTCTTGTGCGCTGGTGCGTTGTTTTGATGAAAAATTATTTTTTTGTGTTGGAAGCCAGGACGTTTTTCTCGAATTTGTACATTTAATTGATCCAAAAAAGGTTGCAATAGTTCTCTGAATTTATTGTTTTACCCTTTTGCAGATAGTCAATCAATAAAATACCTTTGAAGTCCCAAAAAACCGTTGCCATAACCTTACTAGCCGATTGAATTGTTTTTGCCTTTTTTGGGGCACTTCCTCCAGCTTCAGTTCTTTGTTTGGATTGTTCTTTTGTCTCTGGAGTATAGTGGTGGATCCATGTCTCATCAACAGTTATGAAACGACGCTTAAAATCCATTTTATTTCACTTAAAACGATCCAAACAAGCTTGAGAAAGGTTCATTCTTATGCGTTTTTAGTCGGCAGCACCCAGCTTGCAGACAGTTTTTTCATCCGTAGTTCTTTATGCAAAATTAAATGGACTCGATCATTTGAGACGCCCATGATATTAGCTATTTCACGCACTTTTATTCGTCGATCATTTAATACCATATCATGCATTTTGGCTACAATTTCTGTTGTTGTTGCTGTTTTTGAACAGCGTACACTATGTGGTTCATCTTCACGACCACGTGAAGATGAACCCAAATTTTTTACTGTTGCATATGAAGGAGCACTTTCATCTAACACATTCACCATATCATTATGAATTTCATGTCCCGATAAACCTTTTTTAGGTAAATATTTAATAACACCACGCGTTTCTAATTTTTCCATTGTAAAAAAATCGCGGATGCGTCTTTTGTGAACACCTGTTTTTATATGAAGGAGCTACCAGATCGAAACAAAATTTAACATGTGTTCATAGCAGAGAGAAAACACAACTTTTTTCTGTTTATACCCCGCTTTTTGTGCTAGGCTAAGAAGTTTCCGAGCGGCCCTCGTAGTAATTACTTAACAAATTTTTTTTGTGCTGATGCACTCGGCAAAATAAAAAAAGTATTTATGTGTAACTGTGTCACAATTCAGCGAAATCTCTTCGAGTGTTTTTATATTTTCCTCAATATATTGACCCCATTCTTCATTTACATACAAAAGCCTGAAAATAATTATTACAATTTTTTTTTTTAATATTCTTTTATTTTTAGGTCTATTGTTTTCAGCAAATATTTTGCAAAAGTGTTGATTTTTATGATCAAAAATAAATTGTTTGATTTAACGAAACACTTTGCTAATAACTTAAGTTTCCATTATTGGGTTATTAACCATAAATATAGAGAAAAAACCACAAATAAAATATAAAGCAAAACAACAACAAAATTGCATCTGATGTATTTCAAGTCGGTCCAACTGTCTGTTCGGCATCTAGTCAATCATTTATGGTGGCTGTTAGTCACTTGTGATAGAAAAATCGTGGAAAAATATGAGAAAAATGAAAGAAAAAAAAAACAATTAAGAGGAAAACAAAATGAAAATTAAAATACTGGTGTTGAGCATGAAAAACATTTTCATTACTCGTAAACCACATATTCACTCGTGTGAGTATTGTTAGCGAAAAGTTAAATCCAAGGATAAGAATCAATGTTTGCAAAACAAGAATAGAAACATGAAAACAACTAAAACAGTTGAGGCGAACTTCACGTATCAGAATAAGCAGCATAGAAGAGAATAATTTCAAAACAGACGCGACCGATTTACATTTGACCTACAAAAAGAAAAGTTGTTTTTTTTTTCGAAAAAATTCTACATTATGATTATACACAATAAATTATGCATCATTGGACCATTCTTTACTACAAATTCTCGCAGATTTCTAGAACGGTAATAAGCATGATTTTTTGCTATTAAAAAAGTAGGCAGACTTTACGTTGATGCCCACTGCCTTAAAGAGTTACTTATTAAAATTATTTGATTGGGGTGTGGCCCAAAACGTTCTCTTGCACTGCGACTATTGTCGATCTATTGTGCTTCCTGTTACCCTCTCTCGGGTTAAGCGCATCAGCAAACTACACTAACTTCTGCAAAGGGAGTCATAGCAAGTCCTGTTCATTCAAAATATAAGCCTCACTTCTTCCTTTCCCGTAGGAAGCTGCAGGAAATACTTATTCTTTTTTTTTCTATAAAAATGTTGTAATATCTCCTGGAGGATTCTGTATGAATTCTTAGGATTTATTTATTGATTTTTATTATAAAAATGTTATTATTTTATCTATACAAATGTTGTAATATCTCCTGGAGGATCCTGTAGGAATTCTTAGGATTTATTTATTAATTTTTATTATAAAAATTTTATTATTTTCTCCTGGAGGGTGCCATAGGAATTGCAGGATGTATTTACTAATCACTGGCTACTAGAAATTTAAAAAAGAAGTTTTTGTTTCTTCACTTGATTAAAATCTAAATCCATCCAACAACCCAACTCAACTTTCAAACACGAGCTCCCTGTCTGCTCAACTGCACTGCCAAACAGGTAACAAAGTAGTATATTCGGCTGGGCCGGATCTACAGACCCTTCACAATAGACACGTAAATATATAGTATATGTTACAAGTTTAAGCAAAATATGGACCGTAGGCGGGGAAAAAAATTTTTTTTGCCTTGTAATCGTCATGCCAAAAATATAATGTTTCATCAAAAACCTGGATTAGACTATATCTCAGGTATATATGGACCGATATCAGAATTTTTCATTTACTGTATTTTAGTAACCTCCTTTTATAACTAGATCTGTTTTTAAGCAAATAAAATTTTTTTCATGGAAAAATCGGTTTAGGCTATATCACGGGTATATGTGGACTGATATCGGAATTTTTCATTTCCTATATTTTAGTAACCTCCTGTAATAACCAGAACTGTTTTTCAGCAAATAAAATTTTTTCATGGAAAAATTGGTTTAGGCTATATCTCGGGTATATATGGACCGATATCGGAATAGTAATCTCCTTTAATAACCAGAACTGTTTTAAGCAAAAAAAAATTTTTTTTCTTGAAATTTTCTTAAAAAAATCGATTTAGGCTATATCTTGCGTATATATGGACCGATATCGGAAATTTTCCTATATTTTAGTAACCTCCTTTTATAACCAGAACTGTTTTTAAGCAAACTAAAAATTATTTTCATGGAAAAATCGGTTTTGACTATATCTCGTGTATATATGGACCGATATCGGAAATCTTCCTATATTTTAGTAACCTCCTTTTATAACCAGAACTTTTATAACCAGAACCATTTTCTTGTGAAAATCGGTTTAGGCTATATCTCGCGTATATATGGACCGATATCGGAATTTTTCATTATCTGTATTTTAGTAACCTCCTTTTATAACCAGAGCTGTTTTCAAGCAAAGAAAATTTTTTTCATGGAAAAATCGGTTTTGACTATATCTGAGGTATATATGGACCGATGTCGGAATTTTTCATTTCCTATATTTCAGTTACCTCCTTTTATAACCAGAACTGTTTTTAAGCAAAGAAAATTTTGTTTATGGAAAAATCGGTCTAGGCTATATCTCGGGTACATACGGACCGATATCGGAATAGTAACCTCCTTTTATAACCGGAACTGTTTTAAGCAAAAAAAATTTTTTTTTTCTTAAAATTTTCTTGAAAAAATCGGTTTAGGCTATATCTCGCGTATATATGGACCGATATCGGAAATTTTCATTTTCTATATGTTAGTGACTTCCTTTAATAACCATAACTGTTTTTCAGCAAATAAAATTTTTTCATGGAAAAATCGGTTTAGGCTTTATCTCGGGTGTATATGGACCGATATCGGAAATTTAAATTTTCTGTATTTTAGTAACTTTCTTTTATAACCAGAACTGTTTTTAAGCAAACTAAAAATTATTTTCATGGAAAAATCGGTTTTGACTATATCTCGGGTATATATGGACCGATATCGGAAATTTTCTACATTTTAGTAACCTCCTTTTATAATCAGAACTGTTTTAAGCAAACAAAAAAAAAATTGTTTAAGTTCGCTTACGCGACATTTTCATAGAAAAATCGGTTTAGGCTATATCTCGCATATATATGGACCGATATCGGAATTTTTCATTTTCTGCATTTTAGTAACCTCCTTTTATAACCAGAACTGTTTTCAAGCAAAGAAAATTTTTCGCTGGGAAAAATTGGTTTTGACTATATCTCAAGTATATATGGACCGATATCGGAAATTTTCTACATTTTAGTAACCTGCTTTTATAAAAAAAATTTTTAAGCTCGCTTACGCTACATTTTCATAGTAAAATCGGTTTAGGCTATATCTCGGGTATATATGGACCGATATCGGGAATTTACATTTTCTGTATTTTCGTAACGTCCTTTTATTACTACAACTGCTTTTAAACAAAAAGAAATTGCTTAAGTTCATTTACAGGAAATTTTCATTAAAGAAGCGGTTTAGCCTATATCTCGGGTATATATGGACCGATATCGGAAAAATTTTTCCCCATATTTAAATAATAAAAATAAAAATAATAAATAAAATTGCCAGAACTGGTTTTAAGCAAGAAAGTTGTTGAAGGTCGCTTACGCAAAATTTTCATAGAAAAATCGGTTTAGGTATATATGGACCGATATCGGAGAAAATATTTTTTGCCCTTTAATCGCTATGGCAAATAATTGTGTCAAGTTTCAATTTTTTTCATAAATTTTCACAAAAATTGCAAAAAAAGCTTTTTCGGAATTTTGGAGATATCTCAGCTATATGTGAACCGATTTTACTGAATTTCAATAGCAAACCTGTGAATCAATGGGGTAATAGAATAGAGGAAGAACAAAGTCTAGTTCTAATGGTTTTCTCAGAAACGGTATTTCAACGGTGGACAGACGGACATCGCTTAATCGAATTTTCTAACAATGCTGATTCAGTATATAAATACTTAATAGGGTGGGAAATGAAAATCGTAGAAATTAAAAGAGGGATTCACATACTTACCTTTTGCAAATTTGTAACGGTTATAACAAGAACTTCCTGCCTACTGTTATCGTAGTTGTCGATGTTGTTTGTTATCGTGGTCTTTGCCGCAAATGTGGAATTTCCAGCTGATTGTCATTGCCACATTCTAGCTGATGGTGCCCGAATTTATTCCCCGCACCAATATTTTGCCTTATCAGCAATTCCCACGATTGCGTTTGGTTGGCTGCTAGCAGTTTTTTTCTTTTTTGGCTGATACTAGTGGTACCGCCTTACGAATTTTGGTGTTTGTTTTATGCTTCTCTGGTCTTCTGTCGTATCATAAATGAGCTCCCAGTGCTTCAGTTAGCTACTGATGATTCGGAGCAGGTATTCAGGTACGCCAAAATTATCCAGTGCTATCAGAATATCTGGTCATGTGAAACTATTAAAGGCATTGTGAACGTCCAGTGTAAGCAAAAAGAACAATTAGTCTTGTGGACTGGTTTTGTATAGCTTCGGCTACCTCAACAACATCTTCAAGAGCTCCTACTGTTGACCTTTCAGAACTTTTATATGTTCTCAAAAACTAAAATGAATTCAATTTTTGTACATTCATCCAAGTGGTATAATAATGCAATAACTTTATAAGTTTATTACAATAACATAAACAAGATCTGAGAAAAAAAATATACAATTTGCGGTTTTTCTCGTATATGAACTTTAATCAAATGTCCAAAAACATGTTATAAACTTAAAACTTTATTGCCAAACAAATATTTAGCTTTTTTATTTGAAGAAAACAAAAAAACAAGTGAAATTGATTTCTTTATGCATAGTATATACATACATATGTATGTAAAACTTGTTAAAATAATAATATTCTATAGAATGCGATAACAATCAGGAAGAAAAAGAGTTGCAAACAAGAGTTTTTCTTATATTTTGTTTTACACACAAAACGTCAAACACACTCGTAAGCAAATCTTATTCGATTTTCAATTACTTTGCTGTTAAAACAAATATGTGGTATATGTGTGAGTATAATAGGTATTTGTGAATTGTTTTTTCTACAAGTAAGTTTTAATCTTTGTAAAGGTAACTTAGCTTGGAGCGGAGCCTTAGAGGCAAAACAAAAAACAAAAAAAAATTTTTTTTACTTGAAAATTAACTCCAAAACTGAACGATTATTGCCGTTATAGTTCTTTGAAATTTCATTTTAAAAGTACATATCGCTCCTTTATTGCCACATACTTATATCCTAAAAAAAAATAGCTTTTCGAGTTAACAATGCACAATTGTTAACAGTACTACCTTTTATATTGTGGCCAAAATTTACTCAAATTACTTTCAAACTGTTTCCTCTAGGTGATATTTTCTAAAAAAAATTTTCTATAATTTATTTGGAAACTAAAAATTTGAAAAGTTTTTTTTTTCTTGGACCAGTACTCATGGGCTGACCCCTACATAGGCAGTGCATTGTACCAGAATTAGGAAAATAGGTTGTGAGGAGGAGGAAAGAAGGAGTAGTGTTTGTTTACATTTGACTTGAACTTTGCAACGTTATAACAGACAGAAAACACGTCCGCCGGCAACTTGTTCCACAGACGAAGCGTACGGCTGAAAAAGGAATTCTCTCTGTAATGCGTAGTACAATTCTCCGGGCAATCGACCACAAATGGATGATCTCTGGGAACAAGATCCCTAATCTCGTCAGAGCAAAATCCATTGTAGTAACGATAGAACAGAGTAACGCAGACTTTGGGGCACTGGCGCAATGTAGGTTTGTCTCACCATATATACATATATATATATATATATATATATATATATATATATATATATATATTATATATATATATATATATATATATATATATATATATATATATATATATATATATATATATATATATATATATATATATATCAGTTTGTGTCAGTTTTTGATTTGGTGCACTTTGATGTGCCATGGAGATCACCACACACAACACAGACAGTGGGCAATTTACAATATGTCTTAGTGTGGCCATACTCCTGGCAGTTCATGCACTGAACGGGTCCTGAACGCTTATGAGGCTCCTCTACAGTAACTTTCCGGTGTAGAAGGTATTTAACATTATATATTGGGTGAACCCTCATTCTTCTTTAAGGTGACATCTCCAGGTTCTAATTCCACCCTAAACATGGGCTTAGGTATCTTTTCTAGGTGTTTCTCTGATGTTGAAAAGATTCTTAATTTTAAACCCTTTCTCCTCCAAACCAGATTTAACGTCCTTAGGATCTACGCCAGAATCAATGCCTTTAACAACAACTTGGAGGCCTTTCGCACTTTTAAGCTGATAGGTGTAAAAAGCTCTATTTTTTTTCTCCAAGTCGTCTGTCAATTTGCGGTAATCATTTTCATGAATTACCTGGATTTTTGTTTCTTTAATATTTCCATGCTGCAGAGATGTTACGCTAAAGGTATTTTCACCTATTATGGAAATAAGTTTGCTTACCAGTTCCTTAGATGTAGGCTCCCTCACATAAATTGGTGGAGGTTTAAATGATTTTTTTGAAGTTGTTGGCTCATCCGTTTGGAGAATAGCAAACCTGTTATTATCAGAAGATTTACCGGGGTTCTCATCTTTAGGTATTTTAGGCTTTGATGATAATTGGGCAGATTTTTGGAATATGAATTTATGTTGCTGCCGTGTTCAAAATAATTCAGTAGTGCCCTACTCGACTACGATTGACGGTTGTAGCATTTGCTGTTGTGAAGTCGTGTGGTCTGCTGTTTAATGCTTCAAGTACGAAAGTTTTTTCTCTACTCTAGGAATATTACAGTTATTTGTTTGAAAGTTAAAGGACACAAAGAGTAAAATGCAATTTAAGAACTTGTCTTAATTAGATATTCTATCGGTTACAAAGCTGGCTGAGTTTTACAATATTAATCAATAATATTATTGCTATACTAGACTTAAAGCGTTTTATATAAGTTACTTTTCTTCGAAGCTTTGGTTAAATGTAGCTTCTGTAGTATTGTGTGTGTGTGCTGTGACATCGAAGTTACATTTGCATGTGTGTGTGTGTGTGGGAGTATCATAGTTTCAAATCACAATAAGCCTTTACAACATAAAAGCGTACGAAGTGTTTTATACTTCAAAGAAAGTAGTTCAACATTAACTTTAGCTAAAAGCTCCATTTCTAATTTGTTTTTTGCCATTTAAAGGAGCTATTTCAATTCTCATCTACCAGTTTACCCTTTACCTAAGCAAAACAAAAGAAAAAAAGCTTTCCTTTCCTTCATTATTAGTTCAAAACTGTTTTGTTTGTTTACAAGAGTAAAATTTTGTTTTAGTTTATTCACTTTATTTCAACGGAAATTTATTTACAAAATCAAAGAAAAAGGATCCACTTCTAATTAAAAACAAAAATCTTAAAAACTTAAATGCAGTTGTGCCTGCTCTCAGGGTATTTGCGTATTAAAACAAGTGTTAAAATTTTTGTTAGTAGGGTAATTACTGCCTTTAATGTTGAATTGTGTAGGAAAAGTTATTTAACGCCTGAATGCATGCAATTTATTTCTGTACTTAAAATGTTTCAAATGGCTCTGTGCAGTAACACCGTGTGGGCCTTTGTATGTTGTGCCTTTTAATAAAAATATATTTTTATTATATTTACTAGCATTTACCCGCAATTTTGTTTGCGGAAAACAGGTGTTTTGAGTAGCCTGTTTCGAAGCGTAACCAAGATTAAAAAAAAATATTTCATTACTATACACTTTACACAAATGTTAAAGTTATATATGACATTTCTACAACTTTCATTTGCGAACCTATAAATGATTCAGAATATATAATTTTGAATCAGAATTGATAGAAAAGTCGATTAAGCGATGTCCGTCTGTCCGTCCGTTTGTCGGCATACATATGGCATAAAATGCTACCTGTGTGAGTCTAGCAAGCCAAACGGGGGCGCTGGTGAATCGTTAATAATTCACTCCGTGGAACTGGTCCATCATCAGATAAGGCCGCAAGGCAGGTGCTGATGCAAATCTTTTTCACAGTTGTCGGCCGTTGAAATTTGAGAATATCTTTCAAAAATTTCCAAAGTCTACTGATGGTTAGGGTGGTTCCTATGAAATGTCGACATATAGATAGCTGGGAAACATAGAAAACAAGCTATTTATAATTTTTTATTGGTTTAAATAAAAATATATATAAATATGTTCCACAACAATAGTTGCTTAATGGAAATATGTTATAGATACATATCTTACACAAAATAACATTATATTATTGTACATAACTAAAGCTATTGTTGTGTTCACATTATCTTTTTAAACATTATTATTGCATTCAACCATATTTAGAAGAAATGATAGAAGTGTAATAATAGAAATGTGGAACTTTCAACATGGATATATTTATAGAGAATTATACTCAGGGCTGGGCAGTATTTGAAATACGTATTTGAAATACAAATACGTATTTTGTATTTCAAATACATAACTTAATAGTATTTTGTATTTCAAATACGTCTGGCTCAAAAATACATTTTTACAAAATACATTTATTTATTATAATAAAGTGAAAACAAGTTATTTCACAAAAGCTAAAACCGCTAGAAACTACAACCATTAAAATCTTTATGAAAGCTACATTGCAGTATTACAAAATTACTGCAATGTAGCTTTCATTTATACAGAGCTAATACATTTTACACTAATCGGGTGATATCAGTAAGAATTTCTATATATTTGCCACCAGCTTTTAATATACAGGGAAAGAATTTTTATTATGGAAAACTTTAGGCTGCGAGAACCAGATTAGATCCACTGCAATATAAAACTTTGAGGCATTTAAGTTGTATTTTAACAAAATTAATGGAGGGCTTGGAAATATGATTTAATGAGTTTCTCATGCTGACACCTGGAGCAAATAGAGCCATATCGGTGTCATGTTTCCATCCTAGTTTCAAAATTAGCTGATTGCCAGAAAGCATCTCAGTAAAAGAGAGGCAAAGAATTCAAAATCTTGCAATAGATACCATGGAGAAAAATTGCAAAAAACGTGAAACTGGATGCAGAAGAAAAAGTAGTAGTTGAGGTAAAGATGATAAAGATTTTATTGTTGTTTTGGACAATACAGTGATCAACCTCGTAAATCAAATTTGGAACTTGAGTTGATCAGTTTTCTAAAGGAGCTTGCCATTCTGGAAAACTCTCCAAATATCAAAAATACATTTATAGAATTTGACAGCAGCTTGTGCTCTTCAGGAACTGTAGAAAGATTATTGTTTGTCGGATGACTGATTGAAATATCTAGTTTTTATTAAAGGAAATTCTTGTTTTGCCGAATGAATTTTTTTTTTACTATCTATCAAATGCTAAATATTAGGTTTGTTCCTTTAATTTCTTAGCAAGTTTAGAACAATCATATGAATATACAACTTAGTTTAAGTGCATATGTAAAATAAATAAAATAAAATAAAATAAAATAAAATAAAATAAAATAAAATAAAATAAAATAAAATAAAATAAAATAAAATAAAATAAAATAAAATAAAATAAAATAAAATAAAATAAAATAAAATAAAATAAAATAAAATAAAATAAAATAAAATAAAATAAAATAAAATAAAATAAAATAAAATAAAATAAAATAAAATAAAATAAAATAAAATAAAATAAAATAAAATAAAATAAAATAAAATAAAATAAAATAAAATAAAATAAAATAAAATAAAATAAAATAAAATAAAATAAAATAAAATAAAATAAAATAAAATAAAATAAAATAAAATAAAATAAAATAAAATAAAATAAAATAAAATAAATTAAAATAAAATAAAATAAAATAAAATAGAATAAAATAAAATAAAATAAAATAAAATAAAATAAAATAAAATAAAATAAAATAAAATAAAATAAAATAAAATAAAATAAAATAAAATAAAATAAAATAAAATAAAATAAAATAAAATAAAATAAAATAAAATAAAATAAAATAAAATAAAATAAAATAAAATAAAATAAAATAAAATAAAATAAAATAAAATAAAATAAAATAAAATAAAATAAAGTAAAATAAAATAAAATAAAATAAAATAAAATAAAATAAAATAAAATAAAATAAAATAAAATAAAATAAAATAAAATAAAATAAAATAAAATAAAATAAAATAAAATAAAATAAAATAAAATAAAATAAAATAAAATAAAATAAAATAAAATAAAATAAAATAAAATAAAATAAAATAAAATAAAATAAAATAAAATAAAATAAAATAAAATAAAATAAAATAAAATAAAATAAAATAAAATAAAATAAAATAAAATAAAATAAAATAAAATAAAATAAAATAAAATAAAATAAAATAAAATAAAATAAAATAATATAAAATAAAATAAAATAAAATAAAATAAAATAAAATAAAATAAAATAAAATAAAATAAAATAAAATAAAATAAAATAAAATAAAATAAAATAAAATAAAATAAAATAAAATAAAATAAAATAAAATAAAATAAAATAAAATAAAATAAAATAAAATAAAATAAAATAAAATAAAATAAAATAAAATAAAATAAAATAAAATAAAATAAAATAAAATAAAATAAAATAAAATGTGTATCTAAAGCCAGACGGGTACATTTTTCTGAGACCAAATTGCAAAAATGTATTTGCATTTTGTAGTTGCATTTTGTATTTGAAATACACTCATGGAAAGTATTTTGTATCTTGTATTTGAAATACATAATCTGTGTATTTTGCCCAGCCCTGATTATACTATATTAAAAATTATAATATACTGCTAGGGGCAACAATACGGAATATCACAGAGTAAAAACTAATGTTGCCACAACAATACTCCAAATTGTTTTTTTTTGCGTTTACGTATGTCGAAAAAGTTTGCTGCCTATACGATACCTAAATCTAGACATATCGTCTAGATTTAGGTTAAAATAGAAATATGATCCTCTTAAACTTGAAATAAGCAAAGAGCTTTCTAAAGGGCCTTCTTTATCATTAATCTGACCTGTGATATATAAATAAAATGCGTATGAAAATTAAAACAGAATTAATGCATATACTTATTTAAGTTGTAAGTGTTTTGTTGCACAAAGTTTTGTTTTTCATTTAGTTTACTACTTGGACACTTTTCATTTAAAGTGCTAAAAGCACAATATTTTGTTAAATATTTTTTTCTCTCGCCTTTTCAAATAAAAAATCTTTTCCAAATTAAATGCTTAAAAACTATTCTTGTTTGGGGTTTAGCTTTTTGGTTTTTGATATACTCGTACACGCATACACATACATATATATATTTTTTATAATACAGTAGCTTTTCATACAAATGACTTTTTCATTTCGAATGCTTAATCTTTATATTTCAGATTTTATATATTTTTTATACTTTTATGTAAATTCATTATTTTTAGCTTTTCTCTTGTTTATTTTATGTAGGAAAATAAAGCAAACGACTTATTCGCATTCAGACTTTACGCTGTTGAATTTTTGGCTTAAATTTGAATGTGGTTTTAGTTTGTTATATAAAGTGTATCTGAACAAAAAAATAAAAAATATAAAAAATAATTGGTGAAAAAGAAAAAACTGTATTTCAATTCATTTTTAAATTTTATTTTTCCCCCGGTCCTTTTCTATTATATTTTTATTTAAAAACTATTCCGGCATTTTGGTTGGTGTTGCAAAAAAAAAAAAAAAGTTTAAACAAACTGGTTTGTTCGTTTTTATTATTTTAGATTGTTAAACAAAAACATGAGAAATTTTCAGGAAATCTTTAAAATTTATTACGAATTAAATTTTTATTCAAGTATTGGACTTTAATTCGCTTAAAACCATTTTTATATGCCGCTCTTATTGTTATCAAAAAATGTAGAAGCAGATTTTGAAAAATTTTACATACAACAATAAAATACAGTTTTTATTGTAATTTACTTTTCAAAACTCAATTGAAAAAAATATAACGAATAACGGACTTGGACAAAAAACTTACTAAACGTTTACTTATCGTTATTAAGTAAAATTCCCTAAAATATTTTTCAGGCATCAATAACTCAGTTTCAAAAGTTGAAATTTTGAGAAACCTTCAGCCTATCTTTAAATCTATGGTAAAACTAACTTTAATTTTCTATTAAGCATTAAACACATAGACCACAGCAGACTACACGACTTCACAACAGCAAATGCTGCAACCGACCATTGTGGTCGTGTAATGCACTAGAGAATTAATTTAAACAAGTCAGCAGTATAACTGTATAGCAATATAAGTTATAAGTTTTCAAAAACCTATACTTCAGTGTGGCCACCTTAGGGTTTTTAGCTTTACAAAATTTCGTGATTGGCAGAACAAGGGCTGTTTATATCAAATTTTCATGAAAAAGTTCTTCTCTCTAAAGGAGATTGTCTGAAAAAGATAAAAAGAGAAAATTATATTATAATTTATATATATAAATATATAAATATATATATATATATATATATATATATATATATATATATATATATATATATATATATATATATATATATATATATATATATATATATATATATATATATATATATATATATATATATATATATATATATATATATATATATATATATATATATATATATATATATATATATATATATATATATATATATATATATATATATATGTATATATATATATATATATATATAATGGGTGATTTTATAAGATCTATCGGAAATTAAAAAAAAAACGCATAAAATTCAGAAAAATGCATGAAATATTTATTTGGATCGATAGTTGGGTCGATATAATTTAATGTTTGAAGATTTTTTCATGCAAATGTTGGCCGCGGCTGTGCCTCAAATGGTCCATCCGCTTAGTCCAATTTTGGCATACTCTTTCCAACATTTCGGCCGGTATCTCACGAATAATGTTGGCAATGTTGGCTTCCAGTGCGTCAATCGAAGCGGGCTTGTCGCTATAGACATTAGCCTTAACATAGCCCCACAAAAAATAGTCTAGAGGCGTTAAATCGCACGAACTGGGCGGCCAATTGACTGGTCCCAAGCGTGAAATAAACTGTTCACCGAACTCGCCTCTCAATTGGTCCATTGTTTCGCGTGCTGTGTGGCATGTGCCACCGTCTTGTTGACCACCACATGTCATGCAAGTCAAGCTCTTCCATTTTGGGCAAAAAAAAGTTTTGTTATCATCGCACGGTAGCGCTCACCATTCACAGTAACGTTGTGATTCGCATCATCTTTGAAGAAATACGGCCCAATGATGCCGCCAGCCCATAATCCGCACCAAACGGTTGTTTTTTGTGGATGCATTGTTTAACTCATTTAAATAAAAGACCGTGTCGTCTCGTCTTGACATCAGTATATAGAATGCTCTTTATTCATATTTTGGAATTAGTAGTTTTACTTACTAGGTTGTATAAATTAGTAGTAATTAATAGAGTTATATTTTAAAGGAATGATTATAGTAATAGAATATCTTAAGTCAGGGCTCGGCACTATACCTCCCTTTTATTTATTTTTGTTTTCACAATTCATTTTTTTTTTTTTTAATATAAATTATTATTATTATTTTTCTTTTTTAAATTCTTATATTGTAATATTTATATTTACATGGGTTACTATACCTCCCATTTTAATAAATTTTCTTCAAAGTTTAATTTTATTGTGGGAAATTGTATATAAAAAAAATTTGTAAACATGTCTAAATGAGAAATTATTTTAGATTAACGTGAGTTTATTTAAGTGTGTGTGATAGTAGTTTTACCTATATATATACATACTAATTAAATAAAATTAAATTAAAGTTTTCTAATTTGATTTTTGTGCACAGTTTTTTCCCTCTTTGTTAAATCATTGTAAATCGTTACATTGACACCATTTAAGTTTTTAACAATATAGGGCCCGTCGTATATGCTTTTATGCTTTTCGTATGGTTCTTTTTTCAGTAGAACGTTGTCATTTATCTTCAAAGTAACCGGGTTAGCAAATCTGTCAAACAGGATTTTGTTTCTTAACTTATGTTTGTCTATCAGCTGTCTTGCTATAATATTAGTCTTTTGCAATCTATGTTTTACCTCTTTGCTGTAATTGTCTAAGTTGTAAAGTGGGTCAAGGTTTTGTCTTGTATCAATTGGCAATGTTGCCGTTTTACCAAAAACTAGTTCGTAGGGCGTAAAATGATTATCAAACACTGTGTTCTGTGTAGTGTTGTGGTAAAAGGTAAAATATTTCAGGTATGTGTCCCAATCAGTTATGTTTTCCTGTATATAAGCTCTGATATATTCGTTGAATACGCGATGGTTGCGCTCGACTGTTCCTATACTCTGATGGTGATAAGCAGTTGAGAACTTTAAATCAATCTTCAATAATTTGCAAAGTTCTGAAAACAATTCATTCTTGAACTCAGTCCCTTGATCCGATTTAATTATAGTCATTCTCCCGTATATGAGTATAAAGTTCTCAAATATTGCTCGTGCAACTGTAATAGCTGATTTGTCGGGTACTGAGACTGTAACTAAATATTTAGTTAGATCGCATATTAACGTTACTGCGTATCTATTGCCATAAGCCGATTGTGGCAGGGGGCCTATTGTGTCCAAAACAACAATATCAAATGCTTTTATTGGAGTGGGTGTTAAAACGAGTTCCTCGGTATTGCCTGGTTTCACCTTGTTTAAAGTACATTCTTTGCAGTTTTTAATAAATTTCGAAATATCTCTTGTCATTTTCTTCCAATAAAACTTTGTTCGAATTTTCGCATACAACTTTTTTTGACCGCAGTGACCACCTGTTATGGGGTCATTGTGGTATATTTCCATCAATTTTACCTTATCGTTATCTTCGGTTATTATTTCCATTGGTTCAGTCAACACAACTTCTAAAGTTTTTAGGATCTCTATTCCCTTATCTTTCAGAGTTTGAATTGCGCAAATTGAAAAAAAAGAGTCACTTTTGGACCATTCTACTATAAAAATCTTGTGATTGTTGGCCTCCTTTTGCAGCCTCGAAAGCAATTTGTCTAAACAAATTGTTTCGTTAACAATATCTATATCAAAATATAACAATTTTCTAAATTTTCTATATAAATTTATGCGCATTTTTGTAAGTTTCTGATTCATAAAAAATAACTCTGTTTTGATTTTTGGTATTTTCTTATCGAAACTGTAAGAAAATTTGTCGTAAATTTGCAATTTAACTGACTTTTGTTGTTGCTCTTTAACCTGTTTTTCCGTATCGATCTTCTTTGACATTGCCCGAGTTGTGATCGAATATACGTTACCACTCAGGTTTTTTAATTCATCAATGGAAATTCTTGATAAGGCATCCGCTCCTACATTTTCCTTTCCCTTAATGTATTCAACTGTAAAACTATATTCGGAAAGTTCCAACCTTATCCTTGATAACTTAGAAGTTGGATCCTTTATATTAAAAAGATAGACTAAAGGTCTATGATCCGATCTAACGGTGAAATGGGTGCCGTAAATGTATGGCCGAAAATGAAGAATCGCAAAATATATTGCCAAAAGCTCTAACTCAATTATGGGCTTGGTTTGCTCAGATTGACTAAATGATTTTGAAGCAAAATGTACTGGTAAATCATTCCCATTAATGCTTTGGCTTAATATAGCTCCGCAACCAGTTTTTGATGCATCAACCGTAACGATGAAGGGTTGGCTAAAGTCAGGGTACTGTAATATCCTTGGAGATAATAAGGCAGATTTTAATTTTGTAAAAGATTTATGACATTGCTCACTCCAGGTGAATTGTACATTTTTCCTTGTAATTAAGTTCAAAGGTGCTGCTAATAATGCAAAGTTTGGTATAAATTTTCGATAGTAATTGGCGAAAGCCACGAAACGTCTTACAGCGTCTTTATTACTAGGCGGAGGATAGCTTTTTATTACATCTGTTTTCGAGTCATCTGGTAAGATACCGTTTGCGGTGCATTTATGACCAAGAAATGTGACTTCTGGTCGAAAAAAATTACATTTGTATGGGTTTATTTTAAGGTTGTGATGTCTTAAAATTTCGAAAACACTTTTTAAATTTTGAAGATGGTGTTGCTTACTGCAACCAATAATTATAACGTCATCAATATAAAGAAACGCTTTATTTGGTGAAAGACCGGAAAAGGCGATAGCCATCATTCTAGAGAAGGAATTTGGGGCGATATTGAGGCCGAACGGTAGAACTTTCCAACGGTATGAACCGCTGTCTGTACTAAAAGAAGTAATATCACGAGAATCCTTGTGCAATGGTACCTGATGAAAACCAGAGTACAAATCTAAAACCGAAAAATATTTAGCACGACCAAGGTTGTCCAATATTTCGTCTATTCGAGGCAAAGGAAATTTATCTGCAATTAACTTTTTGTTTAAAGCCCGATAGTCGACGCACATTCTGTAAGATTTTTTATCGTCCAAACTCTTTTTAGGTACTAATATTAGCGGACTGTTATAGTTAGATGTGCTAGGTTCAATTAAATCGTTATTCAAAAGTTTCTTTACTTGCTTGTTAATTTCATCTTTTTGGGTATGTGCTAGACGATAGTTCTTAATGTACACAGGTGTATGGTCATTTAAACGTAATTTTTGTTCGTAAAAGTTTGTAACTGTCATTTTGTCATCCTTCAATGCAAAAATGTCTGCATATTGTTCACACAATGGCATTAAATCACTTACAACGTTACTCGGCATATTCTGTTGTAGTACCAGCTTAAGCTTTTTGACTCGATCATAATCAATTTTTGTGTTATTAATAGAATAAATATGAAAATTTTGCAATTTTTCAGCTTGAATGTTGTAATTTTTAACACATTTTATCTCGTTCGTTGTGTTAACTAAACGTAAAATTGGATTTTCCGAATCAATAATTCCTTTCCCTATAAATACTCCTTCTGAGATTTCCTGTGAATCGACAAACATAGGTTCCGTAATATTATTAAAGCTAAAAATTCGATATACTTCACAACGGGGCGGAATTATGCAGGAGTAACTACTTGTACCCTGTAGTATTGGTACATTGATTTTTGTATTTTGGATGAAAAAAGTTAGTGTCATAGATTCGTAATCGATTTTACACTTGTTGCTTTTGAGAAAATCTTTCCCAAGTATACCATTTGAGGGAATATTAAAATCATCACTGACGACATGAAATTTCTGTGTAATTGAAAAATTTGAAAGTTTTAACTGTGTGTTAATTGTTCCTAATGTTCGCACTGTCGATGTTGTTATACCAGTTATGTTAATTCTTTCCTTACTATCACATACTATATTTGCGTCTAAACATGAAATCTTGATCAGTGAAATGTCGGCTTGTGAATCTACAAGAAACGTACATGGCACATCATTATCAAATAAATTTAGCTGAATAAAATCTGAGTAGTTTGGATTTAAGCTATATACAGATTTAAAAGATTCGGTTTGGTCTAATTCAAAACTTCCTCCCCCAACAGAATTTCTTGTTGAGGGGCCTCTACGTTTAAAGGCCTAACAGAAACATTTCGGTTGCTTGAACTTCTAGAAAAATTTGGCCGATTATTACCACGATAATTATTTTGATAACTATGTTGATAATTATAAAAAGTTCCCCTGTTGCGATTGTTTGCATTATTCCAATTCCTGCCACGAAAATAACCACGATTTGTACCACGATAGGTCTGACTGTTACGAAACTGTCCAAACGAATTTGCTTGATTTGTTCTAAAAGAAAGAACTTGGTGCTCTTTACTTTCTGTCGCCTGCTCAACAACCAACTTTGCAACTACATCTTTAGGGTCTTGAAAAACTGTCGATGCTAATATTGATTTTACTAAATCGGATTTCGCATTCAAACGGCACATGCTCACCGTCTGTTCTACTGCCATCTCGTGGGCTTTCTTCTTCGTTATGCCCTCAATCACCAAAGAGCGTTCAAAAGCTTCCGCGAGCTCTTCTGCGGTTTTAGAAAATTCAGCATAATTGTTATTTTTGACGTGTAAGGCTGCTATCTTACCAGCAACTACCTTTGAGTTGTCTGGTTTAATTCTACTTTTCAAAGCGGTTACTATGTCGTTCACTGCAGCAATATTATCTGGTAAAGCTTCTCTAGCTTTCCCTTCCAATTTTGATTTAATAAATCGTAAAAGAGTAGGTAATAAAGGTTCATCTGTGAGGTCCTCAATCAAAGCAATTTTATCTAAAAATGATTCTAGTGCTAATGGATTGCCATCATAATTGTCTCTTAAAATAGACGAGCACATACTTATGTATGTTTTCTTTTGTTCGGTCGTAGCCATTTTGCTTACGGTGGTTAAACTAAGTTTTGTGTCAGTATTTGATTCAATTTCCGAATCACTGCTTTCAATGTCACTTTCACTATCAGTCAAAATGTCTTTCCTTACGAATTCGAAAAGCTCTATATTTTCAGGCACTTTTATCTTACTACCGAGTTTGCCGAAACACCTTACCAGAAGTTCACGACAATGCCCGATCCTGGAAAAAATATTTAGTTTTGTAGCAGAATTTAAACTTTCAGAATTCTTTTGCGCGTAGTTAAGAATTGAATTATAAGTTTCAACCAATAAATTAATATATTCAATTATTTTGGTTTTCTTGGTTGAAACTGGCCGATTTTGTAAAATGCGTTTCTTAATTTTAGAAAAATTTTTAATAAGTTCATCGAATTGTTCATTATCAAATGAAGACATCTGTTATAGAAGTTTATTTTTATTTATTTAATATTGATTATATATATACATAGCTATATATAAAAATAGCTCAAAGCCACATATACATATAAAAATAACTCAAAAATAATTATCTTTGCTTTTCGTTTTCGACCACAATATTTTTTCCGTTCTTGTATTTCATAATTTATAAAAACCCTTGTAACACTTTTTAAGAGTTTTTTTTTTTGTTTATTTGTTTGCACATCAAAGTAAAAAACCTTAATTTATTTTTGACGTTTTGCAAATATTCGTACATATGTATATCATGTTTGCTTAATTTTGTTTTGTAAAAAAAAAAAAAAAATTTTTTTTTTTTTATGAGCGAATAATTGACTTTTGTTTTGACATCTTTCTCCCCAAAGTTTTTATGAATGTTGTACTCTTATATACTCTCCATAAGCAATTAATTTTATTCATTCCCCAAATACTCTCTTGAAAGAAGAGAAGAAAATAAAATTACAAATATACTTTTAAAACTTAAGGGTGGTTTTCAATCAAAATTTTCTGCTCGTACTTTTTTCCTCTACTAATTTTCTTTTTTTTTATTATTTATTTATTGTTTTTATTATTTTTTTTTATTTGTACATACATATGTAATTTTCTTATTAGCTAGTTAAGGTTAGGTGTACGAGCATTTCAATATAAATTAATGTTATCAGTTATTAGTTGGTAAAAAGTTACAATTTTAACTGATATTAAGTTTGCTGATAATTATATTACGAGAGAATTTTAATAAGTATTGAAATGTATATACACATACATATGTGCCTATTTACGTGTATGTATGTAGATTTGATTATACAATGTTCTTATTGTTAGAAAAACATCAAGATGAGGAATAAAAATATTTATAATTAATGTAAATTAGGAATATAAATGTAAATTTAGGAATAAAAATATTTATAATTATAAAGTTGATTAAAGAATATAAGTAAGTATATGTATTTAGTAAGTTTCTTTATACTACATATGTAATCTTACGTATTAGCAAATTTGATTAATCTTCTTATTGTTTGTTGCTCTGGTATCATAACATTTTTGCTTACAGAGTTTTTCTTCTTTTGCATTTCGACTTCTGTCTCTTCAGTTGTAGGTTTTTTTTTTTGAGATTTATTTTATACTTCTTATTGCTGCTGCTTTTAGTACATTTTGAGTAATTTTGTTTGTCTCGTTTCGAAAACTTTCACAATTTGGTTATCCCTTTGCTTTTATGTTGTTTCGTATTTCTCTTTTTATTACTTTTTCCCCTTTTTATTTATTTATATTTTCTTATGCGTTCATTTTTCAATTTGCGTTTGTTTTCTTTTCCTAAGCTTAGTTTGACACATTAATGTTCTTTTCGATTTAATTTAATTTTATATTATTTAGTTTGTGTTTTATAATTTTTTGTTTTTAAATGTCTGTTAATTTTAATTAAGTTTTATTTATATGTACTTCACTGTTCAAATATGCATAGTTTGATTTCTTCACAATATTTCCCTATAGTTCTTGTTTTTATATATTTTTGCATGAGTTAATATTTCTAAGTATATGTTTAATTAGTTATTCGAAGTTCTTTCCCGTTATTTTTAACCGTGGTTTATTTTTCTCTCGTTATATTTTTTTTTTGTTGTAAAATACCAACTGTTGTGTTAACTGTCCATAGGTATGTATATGGCATTTTTATGCACATGTATTTAGAATACATACGTATGTGGTTTTCCACTTAATTATGAAACGTTTAATTTTAGGTTAATTTATTAATTTTGCAAACTATACTTTTCCTTCATGTTGCATACTAACTTTTTCTTTTAAATGAGTTAATTAGGAATTTTACCATACATTTTTCACCATATACATATGTACATAAGTATATTTTTAGGTTAAGTATGATTTTTTTTTAGGTTAAGCACATGTGAGTTTTTGATTAGGCATCTACCTACTCAGTTTATTCATTTCAAACACAAGAACAATTAGAATAGCAATATTTAATATTCTATTTTTGCTAAATTTAAATTGATTATCAGTATGATGCAAGTGTTAATTATTGTTTGGTTTTTTTTTTTTACCACTGTTTCATTAAACTTATGTGTTTAGTTTTGGCTAAAAAGCATTTAATTAATTTTTTTATACGTTTTTATAATTTTAGTTTATAATCGGTTTATGAACTTCCGCAAAAATATTTTCCAAATTGATATTTACAAATTTGTCTACTATTTACTGTCACACGTCACGGTCGCCATTTAACTCATTTAAATAAAAGACCGTGTCGTCTCGTCTTGACATCAGTATATAGAATGCTCTTTATTCATATTTTGGAATTAGTAGTTTTACTTACTAGGTTGTATAAATTAGTAGTAATTAATAGAGTTATATTTTAAAGGAATGATTATAGTAATAGAATATCTTAAGTCAGGGCTCGGCACTATAATTGGTAGCTCTTGCAATGCTTCTGGCTGCTCTTCACTCCAAATACGGCAGTTTTGCTTGTTCGCGTATCCATTCAACCAGAAATGAGCCACGTCGCTGAACACAATTCTTCGATAAAAAAGTGGATCTTCATCTAACTTTTCAAGAGCTCATTCACGAAAAATTTGGCGTTGTGGTAGGTCCTTTGGCTTCAATTCTTGCACCAGCTGTATCTTATAAGGCTTCACACCCAAATCCTTCCGCAAAATTTTCCACGTAGTGGAGTAACAGAGGCCCAATTGCTGCGAACGGCGCCGAATCGATAATTCACGGTCATCACCAACACTGGCCGATACGGCTGCGATATTTTCTTCAGTTCGCACTCTACGTAAGCGTGTTGGTGGTTTAATGTCCAACAATGTAAATTTGGTGCGACATTTTTTTACAATAGCCCGAATAGAAGCCTCAGTAGGTCGATTAAACTGACCATAAAATGGAAGAAGCGCGCGATGAACTTTCTTAACAGAGCACGCACTTTGGTAATAAAATTCAATAATTTGCAAGCGTTGTTCGTTTGTAAGACGATTCATGATTAAATTATAGACCAAACTGAAGATGTTTGACAGTGACACAAGATACAAAACGTGCGTGAGCTGTCAAAACTAGTGTTGCCAAAAAGATAATAGCAAAAAAATCACCCGTTATATATATATATATATATATATATATATATATATATATATATATATATATATATATATATATATATATATATATATATATATATATATATATATATATATATATATATATATATATATATATATATATATATATATATATATATATATATATATATATATATATATATATATATATATATATATATATATATATATATACACTATTTATATACACTATTTATATTTTGCAGTCAACAAAAATAGAAATTAGTGTATTTCGACTGCAAAAAATCAGCTCGGACAACAACCTGCAGTCGTGTCGTTTTGCTGTTCGTTCGCATTTAAATGCATGTATTTAATATTTGACATATTCAAGTCGGTTGTCTGCTGGCTTCAATGTGTTTAATGCTTTACTGATTTTCTAGGCTTTTTGTCATAATTTTTCTTATTTTCTTATTTTCAATACATATTATGTGAATTTCAAATGAATTTATACATTTATACTTACTTTTACATTTGTTATTTAGTATAATATACTTACCTGGTCACCCTTTTTCTTATCTGTTCACCCTCTTACTTACCTGTAATGTTGATGTTTAACATATAATTTATTCACCACTATACTAAATGTTGCTCACATTGACAAGTGGAAAGTTCATTGTTTTAAGTTCGGGTTTCCAAAGGCCGAACTTCGCACATTGATTTTCGGCAAAATGAACTTATTAATACTTTTTTACTTCTGATCGAATACCAGTGTGAGGCACATCGTAGCAACCCAAATTTGTATTTATGAAAAGTGTCATGGGGTCAAAAATGATGATATTTGGCATTGCATTGATGTTAAAATACATCACAGTTATGATGGGTTTTCTATGAGTGCACGTATACAATTTTCATTACGATGTTTCCTTCTCCTGTAAAATTGTAATTCTGCCTTTTTACATGAGAACAACGATATGGTGCTATGGAGTTCAATTATGGGGCACCGCCTCAACCTCAAATATTGAGAAAACTCAAAAGGCGACAAAACCGAGCGCTTACTGCTGCTCCATGATACGTCAAACAACTCAAGAATTCACAAGGCTCTGTGTGTTCCACTGGTACGAGCATTTTATTTGCATATGAAAATAACGAAAGTCACGTGGACTCTATTATACTCGGGTATCATTCCGTGTTCCGTGGCAACAAATCAAAAGAATCAACGTTTTGTTTTTTCCACTTTTTTTCAACTATGTCCTTCGTCATTCTACTCATTTATAATTTAGTTTTTTATGTTTGCTCTAAAAAATTTTATCCCTTGAAAAAATGAAAACACAAACAAACTTGAAGTTATTAACATATCATGTTTTTAGCACATTCATTAAACTGTTGGCTGTTTTTCGTTTGGTCAACATTTTCCTCAAAACTTGATGCATTAAAACATAAAAATTTTAAAAAGACAGTGAGTTGTTAAAAGAGAGGAGAGTGTGCTTAATGTTGTCAGATACTGCATATAATTGCCTCATTTTTCATAATGTATAAGAAATCCGATTATTTACGGTCTACTTCCAAAAACACGTAAAAGAACCCAACAGAAATATGTGCTGCGAAATATGAATTATGTGTTTTTTTTTTGTTATCAGTTTCTACCATCGTTTGCAGCTTCTCTGCACTGACCGGCGTAGCATTTATTTATTTTTTGTTTTTCAAAAATATGTTGTTTTAAAAAAAAAAGCCCGAGAAAGCAATTAAAACGAATGAAGCATATACATACATAAATAATTTACGCTATTCAAACAAAAGTGCACAAGTATATTTCGTATGAGAGTTTGAGTGCAGTTTGCTTGTATCTGTAAGGAAACAGAAGTGGGTGGGTGGGTAGGTGGGTAGTGGTAGGACCTCTACACACACCTATGTGCGTAGATATGCATTTAAATTAAAACAAAAATTTAGCTTACGGGGGCAATTAAATCAACTTTTCTTAAAATTTCTTTGCACGCACAAGCATTTGGAATACATAAAACTTTTTATTGCTTTATGAGGAAACGTTGCTACGAAAAAACTGACTGCTCTTGAAGTCGGAAATTTAAATTTTTCTTTTTAAATTCTCAACAATTTATTTAGATTGTTGGGATATAAAGTTGAATGTTTGAGAATATCTTTCAAAAATTTCCAAAGTTTACTGATGATTAAAGTAGTTCCTATGAAATGTCGACATATAGATAGCTGGGAAACATTTAATTTTATAGTTTATATATTTAAATAATACTATTTGCATAAGAACCAAGGCCCGTAGGATAACTATACAAAACTTCTCATCATTTCTTTGTTAAATTTTTGGTGAACTTTATAATTTTTAAATTAAAATTTTTTTGGTTTGTACATATCGCTCCTTTATTGCAACATAGTCATATCTCAAAAAATGAGCTTTTCGAGTTAACAATGCAGAATTGTTAACTGTACTACCTTTCATATTGTGCCAAAATTTTATTTAAATTACCTTTAAACTGTTTCCTTTAGGATATATTTTCTGAAAAACTTTTCTAAGACTTGTATGGAAACTAAAAATCTGAAATATGTTTTTCTCGAAACAAGCTTTTTTGCGTTATGACTATGTTGCAATAAAGGAGCGATATGTACATCGGGTTTTAATTCAAGTTTTTCCTTTTATACGTTTTTTCTTAAGAAGGAGTTTTTGCAATACAAATTTGAAGAAGACAAGAAAAATAATAATCAAATCTTTAGCTGGGGGACAACTAGCTGTTTCGTAGTCGCTACACTACTCATCAGCACCCACTGGGATTTGAATAATTCTCATCATTTCATCAGAACAATAATATCTTTATTTTGTTAACAATGTTGTCTTTAATACATTAGCACTAGATAGGCGATTAGCAATATTCAATAATAATTGCTGTAAGAAAGTTGTTTTAATTATATACTTATGTATTAGGAATGGACTTATTCCACTTTCAAAAGAAATCTGTTTGCGATAACATTGTACAGCAAAACTGTTTTTGCTCATTTTATTTCAAAAAGAGCTGTATTGAAACTGTGATTATTACTATAGAGAGAAAGTGTCTGTAGCTCATTAAGTGTAGTGTTTTGTCTCTCGTCGTGTGCACATGTCTTTTGTTGCTGGTTTCCGTATTTTCTATAGATGTACGACCATTAACTAAATTCATATAAAAACAAATTGCACCGGAATAGGTAGCAAGCTGTGTACACGTGTTTTTCTCACTCTCTTTTTTTACAGTTGTCTGTATTTTCTATAAACGTACATATGTTCATTATTAATTTCGTATGAAATCAAAGTGCACGGAATAGGTAGCAGTATGTGTTTCTTTTTTTTTTTTTTTGTTTCTTTTTTCACCATAGCCTATTTTCCTAGTTCCAGTATAATGCGCTGCATATGTAGGGGTCATCCCCTGAGTACTGGTCCAAGATAAAAAAAAACTACCGTTAACCCAGTTTTTTTAAAAAGTGGACTTATACCATTTAATATAAATAATAAATCTATTTTGCTACTAATTTTTGCTCATGATGTCTTCGCTTAGCTCATGAAAAGTCTTTAAAAATCACTCGTAGTCAAAATGACGAAGGATGACGTTAATGTACAAAAAATACGGATGAAGTTCCAGGGTTAAAAAGTCTATACTTGTTTTGCTGCTGAAAAAAATGCATGTAGTGTTTGCTATCTCGCCGCAATTAACTTAAGAAACATATTTTTTTATTATGCTAAAATCATTTTAATACACAAATAGATTTTGTACTTAATTTTCCCATTTACTTTTCTTCTTGAGTTTACGCTCCATTTCTTGTCTTATACTCATTAAAATCAAATCATATATTTGCTAATGTGCACTTTGCAAAGAAAAGCTTCCTGCCATTCACTCAACTGGCTAAAAAGCATTTTGAAATATTTAAATAGAGTATTTATAATTAGCAATATGTTTTATTATTTATACCACTAAGCATTCTCAATCACTTTTATGAAAAAAGCATTCTCTAAAAGGAGGTAAAGAAATTAATTTCTCTTTTATTTTTATACATTTAGTTCTCCTGAATGAAACTAAATAAAAAAAATTCCATACAAAATATGAAAAAAAAAATATTTTAGACAACACAGTTTTTCATTTCCTTTTTGCAAAAAAAAAAAAAAAGTTATTACTCGTATTTTGAATAGATGTAAGAAAATCAACATGAATTAAAAGTGAAGAAGAACTAACGTCTTTGGCTGAAATAAGAAAAAAAAAAAAACTACAAGAGAGGAAGAAAATTACGTTTAATTAAGATAAGCAGGAAAAAAATATGTTTTTCAAAACTTTTATTAATCTAAGATGTAGATTTCTCTGAATTTAATTTATATTTTAAATTTCAAACGTAATTTAAGGCAAATCTTAAATACAGATTATGGGCATTGATTTACATCAGCAGCTGCCTGGCCGGCCTCATCTAATGATGGATCAACTCTATGGAAAAATTTATATTTTGTACAAGAAGTGTGTAGTGTGTGTGGTGCAAAAAAACAAAATGTTGCACATTTTGTGTAGTGTTGCTGGACTACCGGCTGTGCTGGCATGATGGCGGATGCTCCGGCTCAATGCAACTACAAAAAAAAACATACCAGCCATTCTTTTTTCAATTGCCAAACAAAATTCTATTTAAGTGGTGAGGCCCGAAAGTGAGTGTGTAAAATAAAAAGAAACGCCAACAAAAAAATACAAAATTTGTTGACTTTCATCAACCCGTCACACCGCCGACTTATGGTCTGTCGGCCCGCCTGCCCTCCCCTGAAATCAAAACTGACTTCACCTATGTGGTTTCTGGCGCTTTTGTTTCGGAAACCACCCCAAACATGTTCAGCCGATCTCTCCTCTACTCACCGTCCCATAATTTTTAATGTCTTACTCCATTAAGAAAACTTGGTGATCTTTTTTTAAAAAGACATTATAAAATTCAATTTATTTAATAGCAAAAAACAAAAACTACTGTTTATTATTACAAAACTATTAAAAAAAATAACCAAAAACTTTAGCTTCTTTACGGACAAGCTTAGCTTCCGGACCAAATATCGTCCCCACCAAAAAAAAATCGCGTTACTAAAAATTTTCCCCAGCCTAGTGTGAGCTCACCCTACTCGGAGTACTAACAAAACTTCTAATTTGAAGCAAAAACAAAAAAAAACGGCAAGCTGTGATGCTTTTACTCCACTCCACACCACTAAAATACTTTGGTTTCACCAATCAAAGAAAATAAAAAAAAAAAACACAAGAGCAAAGAAAATATAGGTAATGTATCGGGTGGTTAAATTTCAACGGCCGATGTTGAATGTGAACCATACCTAAATGCCAAGTTTTTTTTCCAAATTTTATTTGACATTTCTCTATTTCAGACTTACTCAATTTGAACCATGGAGAGATACACAATCCAACAACGTATTAAAGTTATCCAGACTTATTATGAAAATGGTGATCAGTTTTCAAAGAAAATCATGTTCAGTGTTTCACCTCAGTGGATTCGTCAATAAACAGAATTGCCGCATTTGGGTGAATGAGAATCCAAGAGTGACTGTCGAAAAACCAATGCACCCACAAAGAGTGACTGTTTGGTGCGGTTTATGTGCTGCCGGCATCATCGGGTCGTATTTTTTCCAAAATGAGGCTGGTCAGGCAGTTACTGTGAATGGTGTTCACTATGGTGAGACTATAACGAACTTTTTATGGCCCGAATTGGAAGATATGGATGTAGACGATATGTGGTTTCAGCAGGACGGTGCCACTTGCCACACAGCTAACGAAACAATTGCTCTTTTGCGCAACAAATTCAATGGCCGTGTTATCTCACGTAATGGCGATGTCAATTGGCCGCCATGATCATGTGATTTGACACCGTTGGACTTTTTTCTTTAGGGTTATTTGAAAGAAAAGGTGTACGTCGATAAGCCAGCAACAATTCAACAGCTAAAGGATAAGATAACTCGGCACATTAACGGCATAAAACCTCCATTATGCCTCAGGGTCATCGAAAATTTGGACCATCGGATGGAGGTGTGCCGCCATGGTCGCGGCGCCCATTTGGCCGATATTTTGTTTCATGCATAATTGAGTAATACCAATATATCATAATAAAATAAAATTACAATAATTTTCTAAATAGTTTGTGTTTTATTCAAAATCAACATCGGCCCTTGAAATTTAACCACCCTTTATAAACTAACGACGCCTTTATGTGAACCTGAATTTCCGTAAGAACTCCGTACTGCCCTTTAAGGGGGAAAAAATTCATATATACAACATATACAGACAGACACACAGAAGTGTCAAAGTATTGAAAAATAAATGGCATTAATTTTTAAAGTAAGCGAATTCAAGCTAAAACAACAAACAATAGTTATATATAAAAGCGTAAAAAATATTAATAATAATAATTTAGAAAAATTTTTCGAGTAAAAAAATTTGAGAATCATTATGAAAACATAACTTTTTGTTTTCTATCGAACATGAACAGGCATGCAGCATATTTAAATTCCCACAGGTTTGGTTTAGCATTAATATCTGTCAGCGGCAGCTTTTAAGCAGCGTTATATAAATATAAAGGAAAAAAAAAGGAAATAAAATCGAAAAAACCCGTTTTAGTAGCAAAGGTTCACCCTAATGCAAATATTTGTCAGTCATGTTTTTCTTCTTGTGTTATATTTATGTTTTCTAAACATGTTACTACAATATATATTATTTATTTTAATTGAATTTACTTTGGTTTAAGGCTGATCCGATTATAGTTGAAAAGAAGGAGTAGTTGTTATACAAGCAAATAAAGTTAAATAAGAGTTTTGAGTGGTACTGGTGTGCTACTTTTTTTTAACTGGTAATGATTCTTTCAAGGCAAAGCCTACGTTCGTTCCTGTGATAATAAAAAATCTAATAAAATAAAATTAATAATTTCTTAGCACAAAGGTGGAAGAGCTTTTTAGACTTCCCCGGTTTAATAAGTAAATCATTATTGGACCCAACTAAAAGCCGCTCTATATATGATTGTCGAAGCTACGCGGCAGGCGAAAAAACGCAGCCATAATGACGGCAGTTAACTAGTTGAGGTGTTATGGGGTAAACCTCCCCGTTTCCAAACTTGTACTGTTAGTAAGGCTGCCCCCCGGGGAACAAGTTTTGCCTTGGCGTATTCCTAAACAGGGCACTGGGTTTTTCGGGTAACGAGGGGAAGGGGTTCCTCGTTTGTTGTAGCAAATAAAACTCTAGGAAGCCGCATGACTTATGTTGTGTTGGCTTCCAAAATCCTTACCAGGGATATAAATTGGCAGAACGGGGATCAGCATGACCCCCGGGTGGTTGTGTTTGCAGTTTAACCCGGGCTGAACATGGTTGAGGTGCCTACCTTGGCTGAAACGTTGTGACTATGATTGAAACCTAAACCCTAGGAAGGTAATTGTTTGGTGGCTTTTTTCGTGGACTAACGACCTCCCGAGGGTATGTTGCCTTTATAACAGATACCTGTACTGCAAGGAACCAGTGGTGGGGGTTGACGGGTGAGTTGGTTTAACGGCCGATGCTCTTAGTGGGCTTCGTCCCACTAATTCATTAAGCTTTGTCTTCCATTGATTGCTTGGAAATTGCATACAAAAGGGCCCAAACTCCTCAACAAGAAGCTGCTCATATGGCCACAAACATATGGCAAAAATTGCTACCTGTATTAGCCTAGTAAGCCACACGAGGGCGCTGGTGAATAATCGTGAATAATTCATGCCATGGAATCGAGCCATTATCAGATAAGGCCGCAATGCAGGTGCTGATGTGAATTTTTTTCACAACTGTTAGTAAGGCTGCGTTGAGTGTACTAGCCGCACTCTGTAGGACGAACATCCAGTTTGGTTCGTGAATGCCGTATATCTCTAAGCAAGAGGACGTGAAAATTGCTTTACATCAGCACCTGCCTTGACGGTCTAAACTAATGATGGGCGAACTCTCCGGGGTGAATTATTCACGACTCACCAGTGCACCCGTGTGGCTTATTAGGCTAATCCAGATAGCAATTTTTTCCCCCTTGTGGCTTGCAGGGCTCACAAGAGGCGCCAATTTTTGTCATAAGTTTCTAGTCATATGGACAAACTCCTTGCTTAAGAGTTTGAGTATTCTAATTCCTGCTGTATGTCGTACTACGCATTACAGAGAAAATTCGTTTTCCAGCCATACGCTTCGCCTATTGAATAAGTTGCCTGCAGACGTGTTTCCTGTCTGTTATAACGTTGGAAAGTTCAAGACAAATGTTCATCAACACTACTTCCTATTTCCTCCTCCTCACAATCTATTTTCCTAGTTCTGGTATACTGCACTGCATATGTATGGGTCATATCCTGAGTACGGGTCCAAGATAAAAAATAAAAAAATCTGAATAATACAATTTTGGAAACCCCTCAAATTACATTTTACTTTCGGTAATTGCTTATTCGTTTGAGATTAAATTTTTTCCAGCGAGTCATTTGTTCAAGTTTGGGAACAGGAATATGTTGCTAGGAGCTAAATCTGGACTATAAGGTGGATGAACAAAAAGTTCGAAGTGTATTTTATGTAATTTTACCATGATATCTAATGCGTTGTCTTGAAGAAAGATCACTTTTTTCTTCGTTAAATGTGGCCGCTTTTTTTTTTCTTGATAGCATCAATGAATTGATCCAATAATGCACAATAATATTTTCCTGTGATTGTGGATCGTTCTTCAAGATAATCGATGTGCAATATTCCGTGTGCACTCCAAAGTATAGTGGCCGTAATCTTGAGAGTCGATTTCTCTTCACTTTCACCAGCTTCCACCCATTGTTTCGACCGATTTTTGCTTTCAGAAAAAAAAAACAGAAAAGTTAAAAATAAGCAATTAAATTTGCGGCTGTGATTTGTGCGATTAATAAAGAAGGCACGAAAAATTCCTGCACCCCTAAGAGTTTACCATTTGCGCTACATATTTTATAAAGTTTTTTCCTTCTGCGGTATAGTAATGGAAAACCGAGTTACGCTCTATTTATATTAAGCCATCGATATGTAGCCTCCCACAATAGTTTTGTATCTTATATGAAACGAGTCTTTTGAGGAGAAAGTGTGAATTGTCATTAAAGGTGATTTTCTTTGCGTGACTTGTTTTGTTCACGAAATGTATTTTGATGTGAACTTCTATTTCCATAAAAGGATTCTACAATCTCAACGCGCTGATCAGTTGCATCTCTCTCCATGGTTGCACTTGCTATACATTGCAGCAAAGAAATCTGAAATTGAGTTGGACAAAAAAACTTGACTTTAACGGTGTGACTCACAATTAACATTGTGCATTATGGTTGACTTACCCTTTACAATTCCTTTATGCCGACAACCAAATGATTCATTTATGTGAAAAAATATTTTAATTGATGCTTTTTGATGTCAACAAAGTTTTCCAGCTCTTTAGGAAATGATTACTTTTATGAACACAAATATTTGTTTGAAAAATTTCGTTAAAAAATACTGAACAAAATATACAGACATCAAATTGTCTACGCTTAAATAAACATTTTAATGGCTAAAATGTTTTTGAAAAGAAAATTATTTTAAAATAAATGTTAAGCTTGGGACATGGTCGCTGTGTATTAAGCAATTTGTGGAGTTGTGGGAGCTACAACACATTGGCTTGCCGAGTTGTGTGTTTTGCACACAAACTGTGCGACATTAATTCACAATTTAATTTCTTAAAAAAATTCTGTTGAGTAAAGATGACCGCAGATGCAATAATTGTATATAAAAATAAGAGCAAAACAAAAAAAGTTGTACAACATGCTCCGAACTTTTACAACCAATCGATACAACTACGCAAAAAATCAAAACTTGTAAATCTTTCGTACAACCGAGACACAACTTCATACAACTACCCCACACACTTTACAATCTAATAACCAACACCGTCATGTTGTACAACTAGTCGCATAGTCTGTGGCTTGATTTACCGCTTTTATATAATAGAATCTCATATAAAATCCAATCTTAAAAACAATAAATCTGTTAAACTCCACAAATAAATACTGTTTGATGTGGAACATTTTTGTATCACTACAATGTCTAGTTTAGGTAAAAAAAGATTATTTAATGATATTATTTGCAGACGGAAGAGTTCATGCACGTTTTCCTATAGCTACCCTCTGTTACAAACATTATTGAAGATATATAATGGCCGCCGCTGGCTATACAATTGCTTCATAATGCGAAATCTTATCCATTTCATTTTTAAAATTCGATTCATGCTTCATTTGATGTCATGAGCTAGAAAAAATATTACCTCCTGGAATCCTGGTTTCAATCTCTGTGCGTAAAAGCCTACTAAAGGCCCAATCAGACTATTGTACAAGTATAAATACTTTCATTAGATTTTGTGAGATAAAAGTCTAAACACATTTCTTGCGACTGTCAAAAAGTCTAACGTAAATTAGATTTTGCATTCACACCATCACACTTGATATAAACCAACATAGATGTGCCATCATAAAACTTTTCACGGCGGCAGCTGCGCTATTCGTCGTAGGCGATAGACGTGCCGGCGCGTGAAATTCTTCAACAGTTAAAATAATAATTATGTATAACACATCCAAATTCAATAGCACAAACATATTTTATGTTCTAAATATAGAATGAGCAAAATACATTTATAAATGACAGCTAAATTCCAAATTTCAAGCTTTTTTATAACGACAAAAAATACTATCAGTGACGGCACCCCATCAGCTACGAAATAGCCGACTATTCAGTTTTTAATTAGCTGGTTTGCTAGAAAACACAACCCTGATCCAATGTAAAGTATTGTCGTTTTGAAAAGTTTCAAAAAACAACAAAGTCGTATGGGATGTCAAATATTTATCGTATTATTTTTCGTATGTATGACGGATTACATTCAGACTATCAGACTTGCACGTATTATTTAAATTTTTGACAAGTATTAATATAATAGTCTAAACTAGGCTTAAGATGTTGCAATTACTAGAAAATACTCATCATAAAAAATTCCAAAAAAAATTTTTTTTCCTTCAAAATAAAATAAGAGTTTCTAAGCAATTAATATTGAACCGATATGCCAATTAAAATAATATTGAAAGTACTGCTCATTAATTTGTTTTGGGACACGAAAACGCTTCCAAACTTTATGAAAAGCTACACTCGGAAAATTATGTAGGTAACATTAACTGTAATAATATTTTAAAAGCAATATAAGTTCAGTTAAAACCCGGTCTACTAACATTTCATTTAAATTTAAATGCATCTAAATCTAAATCTAATTTTTAATGGTAAAATTATATAACTGATTTAAAACCCTAAAAAAAAAATTTCTGCTTTTATAATGCTTGATTTAACGATCGAAAAAACAATCTACATATTCCATAAAAATAAAAGTTTTTTGCTCTACTTCTCTTACTTATACTATAAAATTTAAGTACAAATTCTGAGGAATCAAAAACTGATTCTTTTACTTTAACTGTCAGAAATTTAAATGCGGATTCCATAAAAACAAAAAGATTTCCCTTTATTTACATTTTTAAATAATAATTCCGTAAAATCAAAAGTTTTGCAGCTTATTTTTCCTTAAAAACAAAAATACTTCCCTTTATTTACTATTTTACTATCACATTTTTAAATACCAAGTCCGTAAAATCAAAAGTTTTCCCTCTTATTTTTTAAAGCGGATTCCATAAAAACCAAGAGATTTTTCCTTTATTTCTGCTTCTTTTACTTTTCCTTAGTCGTAAAGCAGCTCTGGCCTGAAGCACAGCTCTCGCGTCATCGCAATTATTTCTTAAGTGCGGCCAGGCTGGTTGGTTCTGTTCGGTCTTCGAGAGTTTTGCGTCTCACTCGCACCGGTTAGCGGTTTGCCTTAACTAACGGTATTGGTTTACAGTCTAGAGGTATTTCAAAACTTCCTATGTGAAGGCATAGGTCCATATAATTAGTTAGTCACAGCGTCGCTACAAACGTACTGTTAATACCATCTTGGGCATATGGTCTCCATCACCCCGGTCATGCTATGCATCATATACTTCACAAATTAACTTTGCAACCGTATAAATAATATAATATAATATAATATAATATAATATAATATAATATAATATAATATAATATAATATAATATAATATAATATAATATAATATAATATAATATAATATAATATAATATAATATAATATAATATAATATAATATAATATAATATAATATAATATAATATAATATAATATAATATAATATAATATAATATAATATAATATAATATAATATAATATAATATAATATAATATAATATAATACATAAATAAATAAAAAATTCTTTTCCCTTAAGAATTCAACACAGATTTTGTAAAAATATATGATTTTCTCTTTTATTTAACTTTTATAAAATTACATAATTACCTAAGACTAAATGGCAGCACACCCCCATTTTTTATTTATTGTTTTTTTTTTTTTTTCTTTTGAAATTGCGATCTTTTAAACGTTAGCTCTTGAAATTTCACCCAAATTCATCGATTACGAGTAGTTTATTTGTTGTAGTCGTTTTAAGTAAGCAACTTTTATGTTTCTTGGAAAAGGAAAAAAAGTGAATTTCGTGCACTGAGTAAACACTATTAATGGAAAGGGAAACGGCAAAAGATACAAAAGGAAAGCTCGAGAAACATTACGGTGAATCTGCTAAATCAGATTACATAGTAAAATATTAGATTACTGAATTTAAACGCGGCCGAACAAGCACAGTTGTGAAAAAGATCTACATCAGCACCTGCCTTGCGGCCTTATCTGATGATGGACCAGTTCCACGGTGTCAATTATTCACAATTCCCCAGCGCCCCCGTGTGGCTTACCAGGCTCACACAGATAGCAGTTCTTGCCATATAATTGCGGTCATATGAGCAACTTCTTGTTGAGGAGTTTGGGCCTTCTAATCCCTCCTGTACGCAATTTATCAGCAATCAATGGAGGACACGGCTTAATGAGTTGGTAGGCCGAAGCCCACTAAGAGCGTCAGCCCTTAAACTAACTCACCCGCCAACAACCAACACTGGTTGCTTACAGTATAGGTATCTGTTATATAGGCAACAGATCCTCGGGAGATTGTTAGTCCCCGAAAAAAGCCACACACCAACCAATTATCAAGGATACTAACACTCCCTTCCTGCGTTTTAGGTTTCAACCACAGCCAGAACGTTTCAGCCAAGGTAGGCACCTCTCCATGATCAGCCCGGGTCGAACCGTCAGCAGAACTACCCGGGGCCATGCTGAACCCCATTCTGCCAATTTTTACACTTGGTAAGGGTTTCGGAAGCCAACACAGCATAAGTCATGCGGCTTCCTAGAGTTTTGTTTGCCGCACCAAACGAGGGACCCCTTCCCCTCTTTTCTCCGAAAAACAGAGCGCCCAAGGCAAAACCTGTTCCCCGGGGGGATAAAGTTCTGTAACCTGCCAACAAAACTTAAACAGAAACACATACGAGTATGTTGACAAATTTTGACAACTATTCGTAAATTCTACCAACAACATACATGTTGATGTTTGTTGGTGTTGTATTTATTGTAATTCTGCCGCAAAAAAATCAGTATGGATAACAACCTGCAGTCGTGTCGTATAGCTGTTGTCAAAATAAATGTTCGCATTTAAATTTTTTTTTTTTGTTAAGCGTTTTTATTTATTGAATCTTCAAAATGAACTAACAATAAGTATTCAAATCTTAATACTAAATATAAAAATATAAAATATAGAATACATGCATTTAAATGCTTGTATTTTATATTTGACATATTGAAGTCGGTTGTCTGCTGACTTCAATGTGTTTAATGCTTTACTGTTTTAAAACACACTTTCGTAAAATATTGATTGCTTGATTTATTTACATACATATTATTAAACAACTGACAATTGTAAATGTAACTGAAAGTCAGTATTTCGGTGTAGTTATTTCTTTTTAAATAGATGAATCAGCAAAACTTAAAATAACTTTATATTTTAAAAGATTATTTATTTAAAAAGAATTGCACGTAAAGCTTCCTCTATAAACTACAGCCAATTACTGTAAAAATTTTTATGAGTGTAAAACATAATTTTATAATTAACATAAAGAAAGTTACGTACTCGTATTGTAGGAAAATCAACATGTTTTAAGATTTTATCTGTCATTTGCTTTCGTTTTTTTGACGGAAATGAAATTAATTGCCAAGCAATCGATACTTTTTTTCTTCTTACTGAAGTCAATAATAATTTTTACCTTTTTCTTTTATTAACTTATCTTAATAAAGGAAGCATAATATTGAGAAAAGAAGAACTGTGATAAAACGGAGAAGAAATATAATGAGCAACAGCCGTAAATTCTATTCTTGTTATTTGAAAATTATTATTAGTATTTATGTCTTTGTTCGCAAGGCTCTAGAGAGCAAAATGTGCTTTGCTGCTGCTGCTGCCTGCCATAATAAGAAATCGATCCAAATTGAGGTTATCTGCTTTCATGGCCCTGGTAGGTATTTGGCTGATTCTTTCTTTATTAAAGTCAACTGTCTGATTATTATTTGGTGCTACTTTCTTACGTCTGTCATCAGCTCTATTTTAAAAATGCTTTTCTTTTCCGTTTCTTGTTGTGTGACTTAAATATTTTCCTTATTGCTGGCTCTCTAGCACTTGACAGCACACAACAGCCCGTTGACATGCTGTAGATAAAGTTTTTACAAGTATTGTTTGCAAGTATTTTATTTATACGAAAAATACGAGTATATGTACTGGTATATTTAACAATAAGATGAAAATTAATTGTAGAATACTGAAAAAAGCCAACTGTCTGTAAAAACGATTTACTTGTAAGAACATTTAAAAACGGTGACAGCTAAAATGCAAATAGTATAAGGCAATTTTTAATGTTAACGTTTGTATTAGTTCTGCTATAGGAAAGTTCTTTAATTTCAACTATTTTTGTTGCTTTTGGAAATTTTTGTTTATTAAAAGAGCACATTATTGTTGTTTGATTTCAGTGAAATACATGAAATTTTTAGCGATGGCAATTTGGCACCTGCAATTTGCTCAAAGTAATATAAATAAATAAAGTTTTGTAATTATTTTGCTACACCCTTGCAAACAAATATAGCAAAAGACTTCCAAAATACATTCTTAAAATATGTTTACATTAAGTCAACATTTCATCAAATAGTCGTGGTTACACTGACTTTTATGTTTTTTAAACGGTCCCAGAATGGTATGTAAAATGAAGTAAAGTAAAAACTGGGTTTCCCCGCAAACAAACAAACAAATACATAGATTTAAAAATGTTCGGCTGGGCCGAATCTAAAGTACCCTTCAAAATACTCACGTAAATATATTGGTAATAATTTTTATCACATCTAACCCAGTGTGCAGCTGATGATCTGCTTGTTAAAAATGTACAACACAACCCATCTTTTTTTATCTTGGATCAGTACTCAGGGGATAGCCCCTACATATGCAGTGCATTGTACTAGGAAAATAAATTATGAGATTCAACACCGCGCACACCGTAAGGTAATAAAATACATAGGAGGAACATTAAAAAGAAATTAGTAGTAGGTTTGACAGGCTGTCAGCCCACTTGGGTCCAGTCAGGTCCCGTTGTATTACCTGGATATGATATGTATCTCAGTAGATCTATCGGGTGGTTAAATTTCAAGGTCCGATGTTGAATGTGAACCACACCTAAACGCCAAGTTTTTTTTCCGAATTTTATTTGACATTTCTCTATTTCAGACTTATTCAATTTGAACCATGGAGAGATACATAATCCAACAACGTGTTAGAGTTATCCAGACTTATTATAAAAATGAGCGTTCAAATCAAAATGCATATCGTTCACTTCGTGATTTTTTTGGTCAATGTGATCGTCCAAATGTGCGTACAATCGCAAAACTCGTGAAAAAATTCAAGCAAAGCGGGTCTGTAGAAGATGTGAGAACACCAGTGCATGCTCGTACAGCTCGTACTGCAGAAAATATTGCAGCTGTTCGCGATAGTGTGGCTGAAGAGCCGTCCACATCAACTCTTCGTCGTGCCGAACAATTGCATCTCTCACGCTCGTCGTTGATGAGCATTATGCATAAAGGCTTGCATTTACACGCTTACAAGGTGCAATTGGCTCAAGAACTAAAGCCTCTTGACCATTCCAAACGTCGTGAATGGGCAGAATGGTGGCAAGAAATGGCAACAGTGGATGATCAATTTTCGAAGAAAATCATCTTCAGAGCCTCAAATGTGCCTCATCATTTTCACCTCAGTGGATTCGTCACTAAACAGAATTGCCGCATTTGGGCGAATGAGAATCCAAGAGTGACTGTCGAAAAACCAATGCACCCACAAAGAGTGACTGTTTGGTGCGGTTTATGTGCTGGCGGCATCATCGGGCCGTATTTTTTCCAAAATGAGGCCGGTCAGGCAGTTACTGTGAATGGTGTTCGCTATCGTGAGATGATAACGAATTTTTTATGGTCCGAATTGGAAGATATGGATGTAGACGATGTGTGGTTTCAGCAGGACGGTGCCACTTGCCACACAGCTAACGAAACAATTGCTCTTTTGTGCAACAAATTCAATGGCTGTGTTATCTCACGTAATGGCGATGTCAATTGGAGGTGTGCCGCCGTGGTCGCGGCATCCATTTGGCCAATATTTTGTTCCATACATAATTGAACAATACCATTATATCATAATAAAATAAAATTGCAATAATTTCCTAAATAGTTTGTGTTTTATTCAAAATCAACATCGGCCCTTGAAATTTAACCACCCTTTACATGGATTTAAAAATATTCGGCTGGGCCGAATCTAAAATACCCTTCACAATGGTCATGTAAATATATTGGTAGTAATTTTTATCAAATCTAACCCAGTGTGCAGCTGATGATCTGCCCGTTTAAAATGTACAACACAACACATTTTTTTTTTTATCCTGGAGCAGTACTCAGGGGATAGCCCCTACATATGCAGTGCATTGTACTGGAACTAGGAAAATAAATTATGAGAAAGAGGAACGGGGGAGTAATGTTTGTGAACTTAACACACGGATCGACCAAAACAAGCATTATCACAGCATTTAAAAAGTTGAAATTAAATTAGTTAAAACTGATCAGTGCCCAGTGTACTCATATATACCTTCTGCTCAGACTAACAAAAATTAGTTTAACACCGCGCACACCGTAAGGTAATAAAATACAAAAGAGGAACATAAAAAGAAATAAGTAATAGGTTTGACAGGCTGCCAGCCCACTTGGGTCCAGTCAGGTCCCGTTGTGTTGCCTGGATATGATATGTATCTCAGTAGATCTACATATCACTGGTTTAGAACCAAACCGAGGATCGGATAAAGGAGTCCAATTCACTTACTTCGCATTCCGATGCCTTCGTCAAATCATGCCACATCGGTCTGCATAGGTACAATGCCCTTATATAAGAAAGAGCTGGACACTGACAGAGGAAGTGCTCAACGCTCTCTTCATCCTGCTCGTCTCTGCAACTTCTACAGAAGTCATTAAATGGAAGAGTTAACCTCCTCGCCTGCGTCCCTATGTGGCAATGTCCCGTCAGGACCGCCACAGCAGAACGCAACCTCCGTCGGGACAAGCCCCTAAGAATGATACTCCTTCTGTTATCATATCTGGGCCATGTCAGCCTTGATATTCGACAGGTATCCTCACTAGACCATCTGTCTTGAGCGGTCTGAAAAAGTTGACGCTGTACTTGTTTCTTACAGCTCGCAAGCGGGATTCCAACGATCCCATTTCTTTGTTGTGGACACCGGTCTTTGCCAGTTCATCCGCTACTAGATTTCCTGACACTTTACTGTGCCCTCGTACCCATATAAGCTCCAGGCTCGAATGTCTCGCTATCTCGTTTAGAGATATCCGGCATTCACGAAACAACCTGGATGTCGTATAGACTCCAGCTAGTGCATACAACGCAGCCTTACTATCAGTACAAATTCGTATATCATTCCCGTATATCCTGTAGTACCGTAACCAGTTAGCTGCTCTCATAATGGCCGCGATTGCATTGCTCTTGCTGGAGATTACGTTGATGAATAAAGCCAATTTTCAACCAAAAAACCGTGTTTCTTCTGTTGGATTCGGAACTTTTCAAACCACAAGTTGTCTGTATTGAAAATGCCTATTCTGCACAGATGCTTGTGTGCACCTGTCAGTGTTCGTAGGCCTTTTCTGTCCAGCACGTTTGGCCCTCTTTGCATTAAAGCTTAGGAACTGCTTATGTAGAGATAATATGCTGAGTGCTGGTCCAAAATAAAAATAAAACAATTCTGATTAGATATTTTTTATGTTAAACCAAGGCCACAGCGTATTTTCAGTGGACTAAATCATGAATATGAATGTTTATTTTAGCATATTTAAAATAAAAAAAAGAAAACTTTGTCTTTTAACGCTCAAAAACTGCTAATATTTTGACAATTTGTGAATTATAAGTCATCGTATTTATGCAAAGTTTCCTAGAGAGATGTTAAAAAGTTGTTAAAAGACTCAAAAAACAGAAAGACTACAGCCACTCAAACAAACCCCCTTGACAGACAAATGTATTCAACTGCTTGCCATCAACGAGTGGCAGAAAATTTGCACAAAATACTCATACACACAAGCAAATACCAACACATTCACATTCCTTACAAATAATTTTGCCAAAGATTTTGTACAAAAAGTTGATTTGAGTCTTCTGGGGTATTCAATTATGACTGTCTTTTGACAAAGTCAACAAGTTTCGGGGTCAAATAATATTATGTAAATTAAATTAATTTAATTCTATTTAACACTTTATTAAAACAAAATTTTTATTACAAAATTTAATAAAAGAAAACGATGAGCAGGGCAAACAATTTTTATCAGCCGGAAAACAAACGTATCAAATATGATGACTAGAGAAACTGGTAGATAGGAAAGTTTTGCAAAAAATGTAAATGAAACAGAACAAAATTATTTCAAAGTACTTCTTAAGTTTTAAAGAATAACAAAAAGAAATAGAAAATATGTTATAAGAAAATTTGATCAGCTGTTAAGCTTTTATCATATTCAATTAAGATTTGAGTTCTATGGAAAGCATATGACAAGGCCATACACTGAAAAAATTTTGTTCAGAAATTCTCTAAACTTTGACATTACTTTTATTAATTTTTTCATTATTTTTCAACCATTGTAACTTTTTATAGAAATAATGAAACAAATTTCATTAGATTATTTTAATGAAAACCTTCATAAAAGTAATGAAACATTTTATTAAGAAACATGACTTATTTTCATTAAAAGTATGAAAGACAAATCATATGATTAGTGAAATAATTTCTCTAGATCAAAGAATCAATTTCATAAAGCATATGAAAACTGTAAATTAAATTAATGAAAAAGTAACATTTATTTAATGAAATAACTACTTTGTACTAATGTAATATATTCATTAAAAATATGCAACTCCTTCATAAGGTCAATGAAGTTATTTCATTTATCTAATTTTATTATTCATTGAGCACCTGAAAAATTTACATTAAATCAATGAAATAGTTACATTATTTTAATGAAATAATATCATAATATACATTAATAAAATATGTTCACAAATGTACGTAATAAGATCAATGGAATTATTTCATTTATTCATGGATACTTTATTTCACAACACAAACAATACTAATCCTGGCTTTTGTGAAATTGTACCTAATTATGATAAAAAAATAAGTATTCACCAAATAAAACAAATTTTATTAATTCAAATGACTTCAATACACTGGTATTTAAATTTTTTAAACTATTATTATACTGATTTGAGTACATACACATATTATTTATTTGTATTATTTATTTGTCATTTATTTGTCATTGATCTAATGAATTGTATTTCATTGAAATTACGAAACTCATAAAACTTACATTTTAATAAAAAAAACTTGACATTTTTTAAACTGTAGCTTAAGATTAATAAATACCCTTTAATGTATCTTCTTACCAAAATTCAAAGAATTTAAAAAAAACTTTAATTTTGTTGTAGTCATAAATCCAATGACTTTTTTTTAAATGAAACTATGAAACTTAATGAAACCATTCTGTTGAAACTATTTCATAATATATATGAAGTTTCATGCATATTGTGAAAAGTTTTCATTGGATTAATGAAAAATATTTAATGAAACAGTTTCATTAAATATATGACGCATAATTCTTTCACTGTAGAAATGTTTGACAAAATAGTAAGACCTATTGTAAGGTTTTAACTGGTAGTTTGAAAACACAAAACTGCTGAATAGCTGTTTTATTAAGCTCCTGCTAGTAGTGAATAGAAGCTTAAGATGCGAAACTAAAAAAAAAACAATTCTTTTTAATCGTTTGACAAAAAATGTAATAAGAAACTTGCACTACAAATTTGATGGTCAACAAAATCCCTGTAATAAGGGCTTTTTTTTGAATTTAATTTAATGTTATTATTCAATTAATCAAACGAGGGCGGTTCGAAAACTTCTTAGCCTAGCACAAAATGCGCGGTATAAACAGAAAAAGGTTAAGTCTCTGCTATGAACACATGTTAAATTTTGTTTCGATCTGGTAACACCTTCATATAGAAACAGGTGTTCACAAAAGACACATTCGCGATTTTTTTACAATGGAAGAATTAGAAATGCGGGGTGTCATTAAATATTAACCTAAAAAAGGTTTATTGGGACAAGAAATTCACAATGATATGGTGAATGTGTTAAAAGAAAGTGCTCCTTCATATGCAACAGTAAAAAATTGGGTTGCTGAATTTAAACGTGGTCGTACAAGCTTTGAAGCTGAACCACTTAGTGGACGTCCAAAAACAGCAACAACAACAGAAATTGTAGCCAAAGTGCATTAAATGATCGAGGAATAAAAGTGCGTGACATAGCTAATATCATGAGCATCTCAAATGATCGAGTCCATTTAATTTTGCATGAAGAACTACAGATGAAAAAGCTTTCTGCAAGATGGGTGCCACATTTGTTAACAGTCGACCAAAAACGCATAAGAATGAACATTTCTCAAGCTTGTTTGGATCTTTTTTAACGAAATAAAATGGATTTTAAGCGTCGTTTCATAACAGTTGGTGAGACATGGATCCACCACTATACTCCAGAGACAAAAGAACAATCCAAACAATGGAATGAAGCTGGAGGAAGTGCTCCAAAGAAGGCAAAAACAATTTAATCGGCTGGTAAGGTTATGGCAACGGGTTTTTTGGGACTTCAAAGGTATTTTATTGATTGACTATCTGCAAAAAGGTAAAACAATAAATTCAGAGTACTATTGCAAACTTTTGGATCAATTAAATGTACAAATTCGAGAAAAACGTCCTGGCTTACATTACAAAAAAATAAGTTTTCATCAAGACAACGCACCAGCGCACAAGAGTGTTTTAACAATGGCTAAAATCAACGAATTAAAGTACGAGTTGCTTGACCACCCACCTTATTCTCCTGATTTAGCTCCCAGTGACTTTTACATGTAGCCAAATCTAAAAAAATTCCTTGCTGGCAAGCGTTTTACCTCAAATGAAGGTGCAACGGTGTAAGATGTACTTCACTCCATCCGATCTCCTTACTATTTATACCGCCTACATCCGACCGAAAATGGAATACAACTCTCATGTTTGGGCCGGTGCCTCAAAGTCTATTTTGGGGTTACTCGACCGTATGCAGGAGAGGGCGAAGAAGCTCATCAGTGACAGTAAGGTATCCAACTCTATTGATTCACTGGAGCATCGACGCAGTGTGGGGTGCGTTTCTCTGTTCTATCGTTACTACAATGGATTTTGCTCTGACGAGATTAGGGATCTTGTTCCCGAAACTCGCACATTTTTTCGTAGCACGCGTTCATCGTCTAGAGCTCATCCATTTGTGGTTGATTGCCCGGGGAATCGTACTACGCGTTACAGAGAGAATTCGTTTTTCAGCCACACGCTTCGTCTGTGGACGTCGCCTGCAGAAGTGTTTCCTGTCTGTTATAACGTTGGAAAATTCAAGTCAAATGTTCACAAACACTACTCCCGCTTTCCCCCTCCTCACAACCTATTTTCCTAGTTCTGGTACAATGCACTGCATATATTGGGGTCATCCCCTGAGTACTGGTCCAATATAAAAAAAAAATTACAGTTGTAAACCACTATTTTGAAGACCTTGTGGAAAACTATTTTAATCAAGGGATAGAATTGCTAGAAAAGTTTCAGAAGATTGTATTGAAAAATAAAAATATTTTTGTAAAACCAGCCAATCTCTTTCATTGATAGGCTAAGAAGTTTCCGAACCGCCCTCGTACACATATGTTTTTTATAAAAAAATTTTTGCGATAAAAGTTTCACGATATGAACGCAGTTGAAATTTTAAATAAGAAACGACAAAAAAGTTGCATGATGTAAATTAAATTATTAAAAATAATGATGATAGTGAATTCCGTACAGCATAATTAATAACTTCCTACCTCCCCTCCCACCTTCCTTGGCACCCCTGTTTTTTTGATATGATAAGTAAAAGTGTTCAGACATAGAAAAATTACCAAAGATTTTAAATTTAAATCTGTCTGTGTAGAGCACACGTGCACAAGTCTTGAAGCGGTGATTTTCTTTTGTTACCTTAACAAAAATTTGATAGCTAAAAGGCAAACTTAGTGATTAGAAATGCTTTGTCAGGATATGGCTGTCAGTTCAACTTTTAAGAACATAAAGTATTTCTCCCCTTCTCTACTAAAAATGAATCCAGAAGCAGGTTAACAACTAAATAAGCTGGCAGGCGAAGCATGATGAATTCCTTTTGTAAAGGTTTATGATTTGCTTTAAAAAATATACTCGTATTTTAAAAAAAAAGTTTGAGATAACTTCAATTTCAAAAGCATAATATATTAGATACTTCTTTTCTAATCAGACTGATTGTGTCAGTTTTGGCAAGTTAGATGAAATGAGGTAATTTTTTTAAGCATAAAAGCAAAACAAGTAGATTAATCAAGTGTATACATATTAAAACGACTACATTCATAAACATTATTTGTTGTTTATTGTGAGAGATTTCTATACAAAGTTTAACAAATATATGGGCGTTTCCATAGAAATGTCAACCCCAGCCAACAAATGTTTAGCCTATAAAAATATGCTGTTTTAAAATATTTTTTCAAGGGAACCCATCAAATCTATCTAATGTAAACAAATTTTACATTCATTCATAACACACTGTGAAATGTTCGAATTTGATTGTCATCATTTGATTGGAATTGAAGGATTTGCAGAGTTTCTGAAGGCAAAAGGTAACATAATGTATTGGGTGGTTCAATTTAAGGGGCCGATATTGAATGTGAAGTTATTTTTTTTCTGCATTTCATGTGATATATCCGAATTTCAGACTAATTCAATTTGAAGCATGGAGAGACACACAATCGAGCCACGCCTTAAAGTTATTCAGTCTTACGAGGGCGGTTCGGAAACTTCTTAGCCTAGCACAGAAAGCGCGGTATAAACAGAAAAAAGTGTTTTGGTAACTTAACTTAAGGTATTTTATTGATTGACTATCTGCAAAAGGGTAAAACAATAAATTCAGTGTACTATTGCAACCTTTTGGAGCAATTAAATGTACAAATTCGAGAAGAAAGTTCTAGCTTACAACACAAAAAAATAATTTTTCATCAAGACAACGCACCAGCGCGACCACGCGACGACGAGATGCTTGACCACCCACCTTATTCTCCTGATCTAGCTCCCAGTGACTTTTATCTGTTTGAAAAACTAACTATTCTCTTTCATTGATAGGCCTAAGAAGTTTGCGAACCGCCCTCGTATTATAAAAATAGGCATTCAAATCAAAATGTACATCGTGCACTTCGTAAGTTTTTCGTTCAATTTAATCGTGTTTTCTTTGCATTGGCAATTATTCTCTAAAGTTGCATTTAATTAAGTGGAAGAAAATTGGTTTTATTTATAGTTAGAGGTATGTATTACGAGTAACTAAAAAAAAATGTGTGGTACATGTTGACTGTACGACTAACTGCTTGAAAAAAAAGCCAAAAAAAGACTTCTGTGGACCGGAACTTCTGATATTCTTGGGTATTTGCGCTAGAATATTTTTTTAAAATTACAATCGGAAAAAAAATGTTTGCAAACCGGGTCAGAATCAGAAGATGTTTAGCGTGGGTTCCTGCTTTGAGCTCACGGTGATTCTATCATAAGGTGAAAGAAAAAAAATTCACATGGACGTCCCCATGCATGACAAATTATCATTGTCGAGTAACATTTTCGATCACATGCTGAATTACGCATGCTCTCTCCCATGGTGTAGGGCGGAGCTTTCCTAAACCTCCTTCCGATCTCAGTCTATAACTATAAAATAAGTTGTGAGGAAAGGGAAAGAGGGAGTAGTGTTTGTAAACATTTGACTTGAATTTTCCAATGTTATAACAGACAGGAAACACGTCTGCAGGCAACTTATTCCGCAAACGAAGCGTACGGCTGAAAAACGAATTCTCTCTGTAATGCGTTGTGCGATTTCCCGGGCAATCGACCACAAATGAAAAAGCTATAAACGATGAACGCGTGCTATGTAAAAATGTGCGAGTTTCCGGAAAGAGATTTCTAATCTCCTTGCAGCAAAATACATTGTAGTAACAATAGAACAGGGTAGGCATGAAACGTGAGGCAGCGAAGATTGTTCCAAAATTGCTAAATTTTGCGCAAAACCAACGTTGAACATCGTCAATGACAATCCAGATTTCCGTTACAAGGTCATTACGGGTGACAAATCTTTGGTATATAGCTATGACATTGAAACCAAAGTCCAGTCGCCCCAACGGAAGCATCCAGAAATAAAAGCGTTTTTCTAGGATCGAGGAGATAAACGAAAAATCGAAACAGAAGCTGTTGGCGATACAAAAAGCGCGTTTCAGAAGTGTTTCGAGAAAATAAAAAATTATAAATAGCTTACTTTCTATGTTTCCCAGCTATCTATATGTCGACATTTCATAGGAACTACCCTAATCATCAGTATACTTTGAAAATTTTTGAAAAATATTCTCAAACATTCAACTTTATATCCCAACAATCTAAATAAATTGCTGAGAATTTAAAAAGAAAAATGCTCTAATAATACCTGTCTCTGCTTTTCGATACTTTCTGCACAAAATTATTTATATAAAAGAGCCTATTTACTTATTTGAACGCCTTCAGTTTGCACGTTCTAACAGAGGAAAAAACATTATACAATTCAGACATCGAACACTAATATCTGAGTGGCAGTTCTTTACAAATACCATACGGCTGTGGAATTCACTACCCAACACTTTGCAATGTACTGGCAACGCTATACAATTCAAACAACAGCTGTTTTTATATTTTAGTTAAGTTTGAACAATTTGTCTTATAATAATACTTTTGTTTTGCTTGCTTTTCAAGTAATATACTTTAATATCGCAAATTCCTTGTTGAAGAACCTAATGTATTAAAATTTATATTTTATCTATTATAACTTCTACGTAAAATAACTTTAAAATATATATTGTGCTATTATAAAATCCCATACTGTAATTTAAAAGATTTATATCTTGTTGTATGTGATATACCTTTTTCATAAAATAAATAAATAAATAAAATAAATAAAATGCAAAACGTTATTAGCAAAATGGGATCGCTGGGCTCTCAGGAACTTTTTTTACATATTGATTATGGTTGAGTTGTCTGGTTTGTATAAGACCTTTTAACCGTCCTAGAAACTTGAACTTCAGGAATAAAATATTCATATTGGATAATACCGGCAGTAGTCTCATTTTCGAAAGCCTAAATATTGCTGTAGGTCTTTTGGAGGGTCTTGAAACTGAGCGAAATGCTACCAAAAAATTTGCGTTTGTTATAGTAAATTTTATCATTCCGTAGGAATTTTATCACTTTTCTCTTTCCTCCAATTTTGAACAATAACTAAGTATGAGGTTTATTTATTTTTTCTTCTCTCTATTTGTTGAAAACACTAAAGAGAGATCAGCTCTTCAATTCTTACGGACAAAATTTATGTTTTTTTCTTTAGTCTGATTTGAAAAAAGTACTTTATGAGAGAAATAAATTCCGTCAGGATTAAATTCCTAGAGAAATAAATTCCGTGAGAATATTTATAATTGGGCTATATTTGTTTGGTTTTCTTTTTTTTATAGCTGACAAATGAATTTTTTTCGAACTTGCTACTCACTTTTAATGTATAGCTCAATGTTGTATATTTTATTACTCAGTAAAAGCAGTGCTGTACAGAACATTTTCGAAGTGTTTTGATCCAAAATACTTAGCTTGAGGTGTTTTGCTCTTTTAAAAATATATGGGAGAACATAGAAATTTCTACATGTTTTGAGCAAAACACGTATTTTCGAGAAAACCACCTTAGTGGAAACACACTATTAAATACGTTTTATTTTTATTAAAAAAAAGGTTATTAAATTTTATATATATTTTTTTTTTGTTCATATTTTCTTACTTTTGTGAAAGCAGTTGAAATAAAACATATTAAAAAGTAAATTTCTTTTTTGATAAAAAGCTTAGACAAAAAAAAAGGCTTTTGCTTAAATATATTTGCATGTACCCATTTCTTGTCTTTTATTTTTGGCCAGCAATTCAAATCTTTGATAAATGTTTCCACTCTGTCAACCAGTTACTTGGAAACGTATAAATCAAACTTAACAAACTGCAAACAACTCCTCCCCCGGCTGCAGTGCACGCATGTTATCAAGTAACGCACATGCATTCATTTTCATTAGAATTTTCTTTAGTGTGCATGTGTATATGTATTATGTATGTAGGTACATATGTACTCGTATGTGAATTCAAATGGAAAAAACCAAAATATCAGTCAATATTTTGTGTTCGCTATAAAACAGAAAATCAGAAAAAACTTAAAGGCAAACCGCGTTGAATAAAAAGACGCTTTAGGAAAAAAGAATTTGATTGATGAGATATCTAAAGGGGGAAAAAAGTGTGCAGTTGAGGGAATATAAAGTTAAATGATTTTTTTTTTTTTTTGAAAATCAATCAAATTCATAACAAAAATTGCTGGCTTTTTTTGGGGCAATCATAAAAAGTTTTATACAGTCAAAGAGAAAAATCAAGTGCATGAATGCTTTCAGTTATTCAATCAAACGAAAGAAACAAAAAACAAAAAGTCTTGAAAAAGAGTGTAGTATATTCGGCTGGGACGAATCTGAAATACCCTTCACAATAGTCAGGTAAATATACGAGTGTAGTATACTCATTGAAAGAAAAAATCCTTAATTGAATTTTCTATTAATACTGGTTCAGAATATGTATTACTTTATAAAAGAAGTGCCCCAGCCCTATGCCCTTGATGCTCAATTGTTTTTGTAAAATCGCTTAGCTGCAGGGCTGTGCTCTTTAATACATACATACTGCACTCAGCACTAGCAGTGAAAAATACACAAGCAACATCGTCTTTCATATTTTTTTTCGTTCTTCACTGCACGCACACAAGAGCAAAGCAACAACACTTTCGCATGCTTTGACGACAGCGATCATCAGTGTAAATTTCATTTTTGTAAATATATTTTGTTTTTTACAACAAAAGATATTAAATAAAAGTAGTTTTTCCTTAAATGTATTGGTGTTTGGTCTTCCATGTATAAATTTTGGGCACCCCTGCTTTATAGGGTTCGGTATGAAAGTTATGGAAATTACAAACGGAATCACAAACTTATTTTTTGTGAAACTAACATTTTTGTGAAGGGTATTAAAATAGTAAAATTTTTTCTTGCACGTAAAAGCGCAGAAGAAGGTCTTCTAAATAACTTGAAGTGCATCAATCTTTCCTTTCCGTTTATCTTTCTAAGAGCTCATATATTTATTTTTCTATAGACAGCATTTTAAATGACTTAAACACATCGGAAAAAACTTGGAGTTTTTGGTTTTTGCCCAACAGACATTCTTTTCTGACTTATGTATCTCCTCGGGGAGCAGATTTTTCTTTGATGTAAACCAAACAGGGGCACTCTGCTTTCTGGGGTATAGAGGGTAAAAGATCCTCATTTGTTTTAGTACACTAAACTCTAGGAAGCCGTATGAGTTGTGTTGTGTTGGACTTCCTACTCCCTCCTTCCCCCTCCTCACAACCTATTTTCCTAGTTTTAGGACAATGCACTGAGTACTGGTCCATAATAAAGAAAAAATAAGAATTAGAAGTAAACTTTCCTCGTGTAAAAGTAGTGTTTCTGTGCACAAGTGAATAAATAAAATTATCTCTACTTAAACGATTACTCATAAGACTAAACTACTAAATTTGTGTGTTTTAGAAAATTTCACCTGTAAACCAGCTTCTCTTTTCACTCTTTTCCAAAAAAAGTTTTTTTCGTTTATCTCCCTAAATAAGCGTCCTAGGGCGAAAATAACGAAATTTTGGCACAAAAAAATTTTTTTTCCAAAAAAAGTTTTTTGCGTTTATCTCCGTAAATAAGCGTCCTAGAGCGAAAATAACGAAATTTTGGTACCAAAAATTTTTTTTCCAAAAAAAAGTTTTTTGCGTTTATCTCCCTAAATAAGCGTCCTAGAGCGAAAATAATTAAATTTTGGTAGCAAAAAATTTTTTTTTTTTCCAATAAACAGTTTTTTGCATTTATCTCCCTAAATAAGCTTCCTAGAGCGAAAATAACGAAATTTGGTACCAAAAAAATTTTTTTTCCAAAAAAAGTTTTTTTCGTTTACCTTATTCCACCCATTTTGTGTACAGCCAATAACAAAAAAAAAAAAACGTTTGTGTTACATATAGCCTCTGGGTTTAGTTTGGTGGCTAATGGGTTAAACCGTTCATTTAATAGCGGTCATTAGCCTACATACAGCGATTGTTATTAAATGAACAACGCTTTTGGAAGCTTTTACGAAATTTACTATATAAATTTATAAAACCGCTACTTAAGCCAAACATAAATAAAATAATTAGTATAGTCGCAAGATTTGTAATTCACATTAATGGACTTGTACTCATTTAAACACAACACTTGTTTTGTAATTAAACTAATGGAGTTGAGAACAAAATGTTTTGTGGAAAACAGATTTGATAAATAAAATCAATTACTCTTGTTTTCATTTCTGATTAAGTCTAGACGTCATTAGTTTTGTTTCTTTTCTTTGCGTTTTGTAACCCTGCGGTTTAAAATAGATTAATACGGGAGGAGGATACATTTTCGGCTTAATGGCAAATATTTAATCAACAGCAGTTTATGTGTTTCGTGATATTTTTCCTTTTTATTTCAAGCATTTATCTTTATAAGAAATGGATTTTATTTAGTAAATAGACATTTATTTTAAAAGCAAAGCCAAATTATTTTAACAAATCATGTTTATCAAAGAGCCCATCAATTAACTTAAGATATTGTTATTCGTATGAATCGTAAAGAGAAGAGAGGTTAGACCCGATTTTTTTGACAAACGAACTATTTTAGCTGCAAGCCCTATATAAATATTCAGTTGTAACCTCGAGGGCAGATTGACATTGAAGTAGAAAAAAATATTTTTTGTCAAAAATCATTTATTTCTCAACATAGTCTCCGTTTAGCCCAATACACTTAGTGAGATGATTTTCCAACTTTTTTATACCATCTGAACAATACGATCGCAAATAACTCACAAACTATGAATAGTTTGAAGAATAGAAGTATTACTCGTAACTGAAAAAAGGTGACTGCAATGAAACTAGGGCCTAGCCCCCATAGGGACTTAGCCCTCATAGAATAATACTTTAAGGCAAAGGAACCTCTCTCGCGTCATCGTAATTATTTCTTAAGTGCGGTCTGGCTTGTGTTTGTTGTTCGGTCTTCGAGAGTTTTACGTCTCATCCGCACTGGTTAACGGTTTGCCTCAACTAACTGCATTGGTTTACAGTCTTTTTTAGAGGTTATTCATTGTTAACCACGTGGAAACTTCCTATGTGAAGGCATACGTCGATACAGTTAGTCACAGCGACGCTACAAAAGTACTATTAATACCATTTTATGCATTATGGTCTTTGTCACCCCGCCCATGCTGTGCATCCTATACTTTGCAACGGTGTAGTTACTAAATAAATACATAATAGTTTAACATTTGTTTGATGCGTTTCTTGACATTTTTCGTTAAAATACATTTAAGAAACTTTTGTAAAATCTATAGCTATTAAATTATGGAGTTTTCTAGCAATAAGTTATTGACCTTGAATGCTTTCTTATATTGCAAATGTAAATAAATAAACTCAATGCAAAACAATCCAATATTAAATAGGTATAACTTAAATAGGTATAACTTTTTTATTATTTTTAACTTGTTCTATTTAGACAATTGAATTTACTTTTTTTTAGTTACGAGTACTAATATTGATACTAATCAAAAATACAAATGGCAATTTTTTATTTTTTTTTTATTATCAATGTTTTATTTAAAATATTGGATAATATAATTTGACTGCCTCGATTGTTTTTTTCTTTTTTGGACAAGTAGTGGAACTTTTTTTCTCATGTCGAAAGCTACCGAAAAATTGCACAATATGAACAAATTTTGGTCCTTCCAAATCGACCCCCATAATGTGTATATTTAAGTCTGTACATATGTATGTATGTTGTGTACAAATTGTGGGCTTATAAAGTGTGCAAGTGTTGGTTCACTTTGATTGCGAACTGTTCTAGATATCTACATGCGTATGTAAGTATGTATGTAGTATATGTACAGTCACTCACATTTAAAGTCGGGCAAACATTGTCGAAAATTTATGATCTTAATATTTATGTTTTGATGAAAGATGCGTTTAACTTTTTTTTGTTTTATCATAAAAACTCTTATTAATAGAAAAACCATAGAAATTGTATTTTAAGTCCCGTTATAAAATACATACGAATAACAAAATGAGAAAAAGTAAATTCTCTGTCTCACATTGAAAGTCGGGCACTTAATGTTTTGTACAGTGAAAAAGTGAAACATACCGTTATTTCCAATGTTTTCTTCTTTTGTCTCCAAAACAATTATTTCTTCTTACACAATCATTCGATCAGTGAAGATTATAAAAGTTTTTTGAAAAATGCCGCACAAAATTAAACAATCCACCTTTGAAGAACGGAAAATAATAATTGAGTTGCACTTAGATGGAAAATCTGATAGCGAAATATCTAATTTGATAAAAAAAAAGCAAATCTACAGTTCATGATATCATTTCTAGATATAAAGAAAGTGGTTTGGTAGCAAATAAAAAAAGCGGAGCCCGAGCAAGAAAGCTTTCACCCAGAGATGAGAACATGATTTTAAAACAGGTGAAGAAAAATCCTTTTATTTCTGCTCCAAAACTGGCATCAACGGTCAAGGAAGCTTCTGGGACGGAGGTAAACCCAGAAACAATAAGAACACTTCTTCGCAAGAATGACTTTCATGGCCGAGTGGCACGGAAAAAACCTCTAATGCTGTCCAAGATTAAGTTTCGAAATGAATCTGCCAGAAAATAATAAACCAACTAAAACATTAAATGTGAGGAAGTTTTAAATAGTTAAAAAATTGCTTTTTTACTATTGTATTGTTAAAAACATACTCGGTTTTTCTTCTTAAAATTCTTTTGTTTAACATTTCTAAAAAAACTTTTTCCCATTAAAGAACAATGAAAGCTTTTATTGGGTTAAAGTTGAAAAAAATTCAGAGGGTACACAGCAACAATAGGACACGTTTAAACAATAGCTGAAGTAAAACACTTTGAGCAAACATTAAAATCAACACGAAATACGGAAATGTACGTGCAGGTTTAAAAGCGGTGTAATATAAAATAATATTATTTTATTTACCAGAAAAACAAAGTATTTCACTAGTACCAAAAATGCAAGATTTGCATAAGGTCAAACAAAAATCGTGGAGGCTGACGGAAGTAGTTTAACTTCCAGCAGTCATACTGGATTAATTCCAAACCATGCTTGCACTGAAAAGAGTTCCTTCATTAATATAATGAATATTGGACATTAATGTAATGAAAATTTTCATTATTTTTCGGCCAATGATGGCCTTCATTGGACTAATAAATCTTGTTTCATTAAAAATTATGTAATGAATATATTCGTTAGATTAATGATAACTTCATTAAGTTAATAAAGCATGAATCATAATATTTATAAATAGTTTACATTAAAACAATGAAAAAATTCATTAAGTTAACGACCCAATTTCATTAGTTTTATGAAAAGTAAAGCTTTAATTCCTTTAATGAATCTTCTTCATCACTCAAACGTAATTTTTTCATTAGGCCAATGAATGTGTTACATTATTTTTATGAAATATTTTCTCTAGTGTAATGAATACATTTGTTAAACCAATGAAAATGTTCACTAATTTGGTGAAAAATTTTCTTCATTCTAACGAAATAAAATCATTAGTTTAAGGAAGAGTTGCATTATTCTAATGATCTTTTTTTATTACTACTATGTGCTACTGAAGAGAAACTAAACAATTTTTTTATATTAAGCATAAAATAATTTTTTATTGTTTTAATACACTATTGAAATTTTATTTTATTAAACAATTTTTTACACGGTAATTAATGTATAAAATAATTTACTTCATCATTTAGTGAGTAGTTGTAATATATTTATCATCTCACTTTTACTAAATCTCTAAAATTTTGCACCCAGCCTTCAAAAATTTTTTATTACAAATCTAATGAAATTATGAATTTCAATGAATATTTTCATTAATTCTATGAATCTTCATTGATGGAACGTTGTTTTTCATTCCGTTAATGAAAATTATCTAATGAATTGGGTTCGTTAGAAATATGAAGCATATATTTTTCAGTGTGGTTACACTGGACAACAGCAAAATTGCAAACTTATGTGAAGTACAAAGATTTTTTATGCGTAATTCAAACAGGTTTTCAGTTTTATTCCATCACGTAGGGATTTAAAAAATAAATTTTTTATGAAAAAATTAGTCGTCTACTCTCATATATTTTGCCATAACTCAATAATGAATGTAATAAGCAAAACACCGAAAGATGCGCTACAAAATTTTACAAAAGCTGACTTATTTTTTAACTATCTCTTACCGTTTGGTAGTTATTCAGAAATTAGCGACAATAAAATTAGTTAAAAATTCCTTATCTGATGATGGACTAATTCCATGGACTGAATTATTCACAACTCACCAGCGCCTCTGTGTGACCTATCAGGCAACATATGTCGCAAGTTTTCGCTGTAAGTTTATAGCCTTATAGACGAGCCCCTTGCTTAAAAGTTCGGGCCGTCACGATTTACCAGCGCCCTCGTGAGGCTGACTAGGCTCACATAGGTAGCAATTTATGCTATACTTTTGTAGCCATATGAGCAACTTTTGGTTGAGGAGTTCGAACCTTCTAATCCCTTCTGTATGAAATTTCCCAGCAATCAATGGAAGACAAGGCTTAATGAGTTGGTAGGCCGAAGCCCACTAAGAGCATCAGCCTTTAAACCAACTCACCCGTCAACCATCAACACTGGTTCCTCACAGTTGAGGTATCTGCTGTATAGGCAACAGATCCTCTGGAGGTTGTTAGTCCCCGAAAAAAGACAGCACAGGCACAACTGTAAAACTGTGAAAAATATTTACATCAGCACCTTCCTTTACGGCCTTATCTGATGATGCACCAATTCCACGAGTGAATTATTCAGGATACATCAGCGCCCTCGTGTGGCTAACTAGGCTCACACAGGTAGCAATTTATGTCATATCGCTCCTTTATTGTAACATAGTCATATCTCAAAAAATTAGCTTTTCGATTTAACAATGAAGAAATGTTAATAGTACTACGATTTATATTGTGCCAAAAATTAATTCAAATTGCTTTTTCCTTTAGGAGATATTTCCTCAAACAATTTGCTAAGACTTGTATGGATACTGAAAAATTTAAATGCGTTTTTTTCGAAACGAGCGTTTTTGCAATATGACTATGTTGCAATAAAGGAACGATATGTTTATAGCCATATGAGCAACTTCTTGTTGAGGAGTTCGAACCTTCTAATCCCTCCTGTATGCAATTGCCCAGCAATCAATGGAAGACAAGGCTTAATGAGTTGGTAGGCCGAAGCCCACTAAGAGCATCAGCCCTTAAACTAGCTCACAAGTCAACTTTCACAACTGGTTCCTCACAGTGCAGGTATCTGTTGTAAAGGCAACAGATTCTCGGGAGATTGTTAGTCCCCGAAAAAAGTTATAACTAAAAGTTCATTTATTAAAATATTTACATAAAAAAATGTTATTTTCCCACTTAGCTAGATTCAATATCAATCCGCCCTCGTATTTGTATTTTTGCTGGGTATCAAGCTTTTTCTTTTGGTACAACTCTAAAGGATTTTTACGCAAAGTTTTCTTTGTGCAAATCTTTGAGGCAAACATATTTTATGTGTCAAAAGCAATTACATATTACAAATCTTATGTTAAGTTTAAATTAGCTTCAACTGAAGAAGCACATAAGTTTTGAATTTCAAAAACAATTTAAATAAGCAAATTGAAATAAAATATTTTAATATATTTTCTTTGCTTACTTCAAATAAAACTTCAACTTTTGTTCTTCAGCATTTCATTTCGAATGCTTTTTAAGCAAAAACTAAACTAAGTATTGCACTTAACAGAAAAACAGCACAACATGTTTGCACTTGAAAGCTGCTTTCACCATTATACAACATCAAATAATACAGAGAATAAAAAGGAACGTAAAGAAAAAAGAAAAAAACTTTAAGGTGTTAATGTTACCGCCTGCTCTCAACATGATGTCACATAAAAAGCAAAAACTAAAAAATCCCATCGAAAATTTCCAAATTAAAAATATTTGTGTTTAAGTACACGCTTCGCAGAAAAACAAAATGCAAATTTTATGTTGCCTGCACCTCTGCGTCCTTGATATCCTGATTTCAAATGTAACACAGATTATATGAAGCAAACATGTTTTTTATTGCTTTCTTTACACAGATCAGTACTAAATTATAAAGAAACCTTGTTCATTATTGTTTAAATATAGGGTGTCCAAAATTGAGATTACATTATAGTGAATGAAAAATGCTACAAGGATATAATCTGAACTTTTTTTTGGCGGAAAGTTTATGATTTCAATGTAGAGAATATATCAGCTGACACAGCGTGATTCTTTGGCCAAAATCAAACCAGTTATCATGCCTCAACCACGGTATTCACCGGACTTGTGCCCCGCTCCCTCTTCTCAAAACTGAAGACACCGATGAAAGGAAAGCGTTTTGCTACGATTGAGGAAATGAAAGAAAAATCGAAACAGCAGCTGTTGGCGATACCAAAAAGCGCGTTTCAGAAGTGTTTCGAGGATTGGAAAAAAACGCTGGCATAAGTGTATTACATATGATGTGGATTACTTTGAAGGAGACAAGATATTTATTGATGAACACATAAACGCTTTTTGAAAAAAATTAAAATAACGGTAGTTTTTTGATCAGACCTCGCATATCAGAAAAATAATCTTGGATATCATATTTTAGATTAAAGCAATATTCGCTTTCCATCAATAATTGTTTTTACTGATCGGTTGGTTTTTTATGTTTCCCAGCTGTCTATATATCGACCTTTCATAGGAGCAACCCTAATCATCAGTAGACTTGAAAATTTTTGAAAGATATTCTCCAACATTTAGCTTTATATTGTAGTGTACTTCATATTTGGATATTATTTGTAAGCTACACTTTCACTGCACCATTATCATACTTTCACTTGTATCCTGATTTATTATTATTTTCTTTGTATTTATATATTTTAATTTCACTCAATTGGATTTTTTTTTTATATTGGACCAGTACTCAGGGGATGACCCCTACATATGCAGTGCATTGTACCAGAACTAGGAAAATAGATTGTGAGGAGGGGGAAAGAGGGAGTAGTGTTTGTGAACATTTGACTTGAACCTTCCAACGTTATAACAGACAGGAAACACGTTATTCCACAGACGAAGCGTTCGGCTGAAAAACGAATTCTCTCTGTAATGAGTAGTGCGATTCCCCGGGCAATCGACCACAAATGGATGAGCTCTGGACGATGAGCGCATGCTAAGTAAAAATGTGCGAGTTTCGGGAACAAGATCCCTAATCTCGTCAGAGCAAAATCCATTGTAGTAACGATAGAACAGAGTAACGCACCCCACACTGCGTCGATGCTCAAGTGAGTCAATAGATTTGGATACCTTACTGTCATCGATGAGCTTCTTCGCTCTCTCCTGCAAACGGTCGAGTAACCCCAAAATAGACTTTGAGACACAGGCCCAAACATGAGAGTTGTATGCCATTTTCCGTCGTATTCCAGTTTCGGTTTGTTCATGTAATTTATAACAACAACATATTTCTAAGGACCCGTAATTTTTGTATATAAACAGAATATTTTTAAAAATAAAGAATCACTTTTTCTTGAGCTAAAATACAAAATCGGCTTTATTTCATTTTTAAAAGAACACAGGCATTAAATCTGCCTTAAAAGGAACTTTGAGCCAGTGGCGTCAAGCACCGGCTAACTTTGTATAGGCAGGTCCTTAAAAATAATTTATTTATTTACACCACACATAACACAGCATAATATCCCAACAATCTAAATAAATTATTGAGAAATTAAAATGTAAAATATGTTAATAATACCTGTCAGAATACAAAGGACCACCTTATTCTTTTGCACACGTCTCTCCTTTTCTTTACAACTTTCAAATATATGAACAGCCGTTGGTGGCTGCGATTTTTTTCGTAAAAGTATCAAAAAGCAGAGAAGAAGAATGCAAACAACTGAGTTTTATTCACTATAGTAGCTTTTAACATTGATATCAATCAAAAAATTATAAACAGCTTCTTTTCTATGTTTCCCAACCGTCTATATATTCACATTTCATAGGAGCTATCCTAATCATCAGTAGACTTTGGAAATTTTTGAGTTGAGATATACAACCAGTAATGAATAAATAAAATTATTTTTATTTGTATCTGTAAAAGGTATTTTTTTATTAAAATTAAACTGATACTTCAAGTTTGCACACCCTATACAAGTATATGTGTATGTGTGTGTATGTACTTTTAGAACAGAGTGTATGTAAATACGCGCCAAGTATGCAAATTCGTATACTTAAACACTCAGTTTGAGGTACACACACACACACACTGGGGTTAACAGCAGACAAGAAAAAATTAAACAAAGCAAAATAAATAGAAGGCAAACGAGTTGTCATAAATATAACCTTGAAACTTTTCATGACTTTTTCCTATTTGAATCGGTTTTATTTCATAAGAACATCAAACGCTATAGCACAACAACTAGACAACGAAAAAAAAAAAAATGAATGTTTTTTGGCGGAGTTGATTTTTCAAATGGCGGTTTTATTAAAGCTGCTCAGGCAAAAGAAAAAATGTCTTACAAGACATCGCATTCTTTTCACCTACTAACTGTCTATTTCGTTTCCTCTTTCATAATTCGAAACAAATATTTCGGCGCGGAAATGTTTTAAGCACATACACAAAAAATAATGTAATACAAGTAAAGTCAGCAAAATTTTTATGTAAAAAAATAGTGTGTATGTATCGCGTTTTCCAATAAGAACTAGACACTTTTTTTTAATAACAATAGCGGAAAACATATGTACGAGATTAACTAGTTGTGAGTTCGAGTCCAACTTCAGTCAAGAAGAAGGATTATTTTTAATTACAACAATAATTGCTGTGAAACAATAAGACCAAAGAAGAACAGAAAAAATAATTGAATACCATTAGCTGGGGGACAACTAGCTGTTTCGTAGTCGCTACACTATTCATCAGCACCCACTGGGATTCGAACTCGGGATCATGTGAACATGATGTATTTTTAATACGGCCGCTTTAACCACTTCAGCCACCGAATTCTTCTTACGTTAATGTTTGCCACATATTGATCACATATATGCAATTGTTATAACCCCAGTTGTTTGCACAGGATTTTCTGTCACTGAACAACCGAACTCAAACCTAGTTAATCTCGTACATATGTATATAACTAAAAAAGTTCACTCATTAATGATTTACATAATAACGGAAAACATTTGAGATACATCCAAAACTATATGACCGACTTGAAAAACATGAAAAACCTTTATGAATGGAACTCGAATTTGGTCATATGTCTAGAGCGAGCACGCCGGCAGCATTCGATTCGATGACTTGGTCACACATATCGGTCATAACGACGCTATTTCCAGGTTCTTTTAACGTCGTCAGCTTGTTTTCATAGGCCAACTACTTGATGTAGTCCCAAAGCAAAAAGTCTAGCTGCTTTAAAGCACCAATGGCCAATTGACTGGTCCATTTCTTTATATAACACGCTTACTTGATTTACTCTTCAATAAATCTATTGCAAAGTGTGATGTGTAGCTTGTGTCACCGCCCTGTGGAAATCATATGACCAAGTCCATGTTTTCTACTTCGGGCAGCAAACAATCGGTAATTATGGCGCGATAACGGTCGCCATTCACAGTAACGTGACGATGGTTTTTGACGACGACGCATGGATGATTTTGGGATGAAGTTCATCAGTTTGGCGTATCTTTTCCAGAGCCCAATCGGAGGACTTACGTTGCGTTAATTGGTTCATCGGCTTGAATCGTTAAGTCAGCTTGATTTTGTATGGGTGTAAACCAAGATCTTTATGCAAAATTAAGTAAAAGGTGATATTGGCGATGCCCAGTTTTCTGATATGGGTTGTTTGCTGCGAACGGCAGCAATATTTTCATCGTTTCACCCATTCCGCAGTCTCACAGGCACGAATATATAGACTCAAATATTTTGCACTAAACTAATTATTGCTTGTCTAATTGCGAGAATAACGACCGAAAATTGGCATTAATGTAAGGGAAGGTATTGCGAAGACAGTTAAACCAAGTTACTACGCATTACTTTTTGCGCAAATAAAAATTATATTGTATGCTACTGTTTTGCTTTACTGTGATTAACAACTTCAACGTACTCTGACACTCAACTTCGCCTACAAGAATACTTTTCTTCTGAGAAGAAACTATTTAAAAACAAGTATATTAGTACATTATCAAATATGTTGCATATTGATCAAACTGGTTCCTGTTGTAGTTCTCTCTATCTCCTGTAAAGTTGCAATTATGCTAACGTTGTGATATTCAACCATAAGCTCATGTATCAGTTTCAATTAGAATGTACGCATACTCGTAGTTGTATAAAACATATTAATTTATTCTTATGAATATCTTAATCATATGGTTTTTACACTAATATAAATAATATACTATTTAGTACATTAGAAAGTTTTTTCTGTTAGAATTTACAATAAAAGTAAAAACCGTATTAAAATAATTTATTTGTGCAATATTTAAATGCAAAATTGCGTCGGGAATTATTTTTTGATCGTAGGGGAAAAAGGCGATTAATATGCACTATGGTGGGATTTCCACAAAAAATCTCCTGGCAACACTGGCTAGGACTCACAATGAATATTGTGCATTATGATTGAACCACTTTTTAAGATCTTTGGCTGCGTATTAAAATGTATAAGATTTTTTTTATGGAATTATATTTTGATCATAGGGGAAAAAGGCGATTATTTTTTGATCGTAGGGGAAAAAGGCGATTAATATGCACTATGGTGGGAATTTCACAAAAAAACCTCCTGGAAACACTGGCTAGGACTCACAATGAATATTGTGCATTATGATTGAACCACTTTTCAAGGTCTTTGGCTGCCTATTAAAATGTATAAAAAATTTTTTTATGTATTTGCATTTATTTTTAAGGAAAATTAAGCAAAAAACTCTAAAATAAAATAAATTTGTAACAGTAACACTTTTTTGTTGAATTTAATTTAACAATGATTTTCCTTCTGCACTTCACAGTCATCACTTTCAATTGAATGGTGAAATTGTTATTGCTTTAACATGATCTCGTTTACTGTTGAGTGGGGAAAAAAAATTTCCGGTTGTCAAATTTGCGCATAAAACGCCAGTTAAGAATTTTACCCAATCACAATTGCTAGAAAAATAATACAAAAATTTACGGGCAGAGAAACGTAAACGGCAATAAACTACAAACAATAATGACAATACTTCCGCTTCAATTGTGTAACATCATGGCCATAATTTACCTGATGCCAAAGAGAAGCTCATGCAAAAAAGTACGAGTGCGAGTATTGTAGAAAAAAGAAGAACAACACAACCACTCACAAAAGAGTCACCAGCAACAGCGAGAATATTGAAGGTTGTAAAAATGATGACAATAAAGCTGTTGCTGCTGCTATTGTCATATAGATGAGGATGATGATATATAGTAATCAGTTTCGTTGTCGTTCTACTTAAATCGTATCAAATTTTGTATGATTGAAATAAACTTTTTACGAGCATCAGGCTAAAAGTCAAATTTTATAGTTTTCTGTAAAAGCTGTGAGTTTCATTTTATTTATTTATTTTCCTGCTTGTGAAATGTCAAGAGTTTTACTTAAGAAAAAAAAAACGATAATACAAGATTTGACTGAAGTACCATTTGAAATGCTAAGGAGTCTTAAATCATTACCATTTTTAAGTTTAATAAAACTTGTTAAAGGAATGGCTGCAATAAAGAAATGATTGCAATAGAGAATGCAAATTATGTGACATTTTCTATCTTCTTGTTTTAAGATACTATTGTATTGTAACAATAAATGAAATAGTAGCAACTAATGTCGCTCTTTAAACTAATATGGGTAATTATGATAAAAACAGGGTTGTTCAATGAAAGTTGTCCGTTTATTTATGACAAAAAAGTATGATCAGTGTTTGAATAATGCTTGGCCAAAATGTAGTATAGTTCTTTAGGTTTAACAGGCCGCCAGCCACCCCACTTGGGTCGAATTTGGTCCAGTTGTGTTGTAGTATAGTTCCTTGGAAAATTTATATTTTTTATCAAATTATATTGAAACATTATGAAATTATATTGAATTATATTGAATGGTGATGGTAAATCCATGCATTCACTCGTGAGGTATACAGAAAATATTCTAAAGCCCAAAAGTTCTATATGGAAGAGCAAACACCAGTATATTTTTTTTTCATTCATTTATTTATTGAGTCTTCACAAAGTGAACTAACAATAAGTATTCAAATCTTAATACCAATACATTAAAGGAATTTTTTTTCATATGTTTTGATGTAAAAAGCAAAAGTCGTCAGCAAAGCATGCGAAAGTGTTATTGCTTTCCACTTGTCTGTATATGAGTATATTAAAGCACACAGCCTATAGTGTACCTTCCTTGACATAGAGGGAGCCTTTAATAATGTGGTGCTAAAAGTCAACTCTGATAGTTTTGGAAAAACTGAATTCATTCGATTATAAGACTCATATGGAATTTACTAACAGAAACGGTCATAACATCTAAGATGATACGGGCCACCATATGTAGGCTGGCAAACAGGCGAACTCCGCAGGGGGGAGTTTTATCTTCTTTTCTATGGAACCTTGTTATAAATTCAGTACTAGTGGAGTTAGATTCCATGTTATTCAAGACTGTGGCACATGCTGATGATATTACTGTGAAACAGTCATAAAATCTAATATGTAGGGTGGCAAACAGGTGATCTCCGCAGGGGGGAGTTTTATCTCCTTTTCTATGGAATCTTGTCCTAAATTCAGTTCTAGTGGAGTTAAATTTCATGTTATTCAAGACTGTGCATATACCGATGATATTGCTGTGGCAGAGTCGGGTAACTACCCGGACACTTTTTCACAGTGTTTGAATTCTGCACTGAGGATCATAGATGGAGGGCGCACTCACAGTGGCCTCAGTGTGAATTCACAAAAGACGGAACTTGTACTTTCAGCCGAAAATACAAGACTCCTCCTTTTAATTTTCCAAACTTAAGGGGCATTGAGCCCAATCTAGTGGATAATGCCAAATACCTGGGAATCTATCTTGATTCAAAACTGTCTTGGCAGAAGAATGTTGGCTGTTGCTTTGTATCTGTGTCGTAAGGCCATCGAGAAGACCTGGGGTATAACTCCGTGGAATTCTTACTGGCTATTTATTATGGTAATAAAGCCCATATTAATGTATGGGGCGCTTGTTTGGTGGAAGGCTTTGGAGAACACCACCTATTGCAGAGTCATAGAGGGGATACTGCATACGTCTGCTTTGGTGGTAACTGGTGCTTCTTTCTCTACGCCAACTGAAGCACTGATTACGACGATGCATTGGCTGCCAGCCAATGAATCGCAATGGTGAAGAAAGTGACCATGTGCCCGGCAATGAGGCTAAAAGCCAGTAGGATGTAGAAAGAAGCGACATAAGGTCATGCTTCTATAACAGAAAGTATAATGGATCTCCCGGAGTCTATTGATTACTGTTCACCAGCTCTACTGCCCGACAACAGATTTGACGTAATCTTATCAAGCAGGACCTTGGCAGCGATTCAATTAGGTCGCCTAGAGGATGTGCCTGAGATCTTTACAGATGGATCCTTCTTCATCCTCCAGTATCAGAGGAGGATAATTTTTAAGCTATATTATGAGTGCAGCGTAATGCAGGCTGAAAATACAGCTGTAATGAGAGCAATAAAGGTTGAGGGTGTACGGGATGAATATCGGAGTCTGTACTGATAGTAAGCCTGCGTTAAATGAGCTTGTGGCTGTCTATACAACGTCCCCCCGGGGAACAGGTTTTGCCTTGACGTATTCCTAACTTAGGCACTCTGTTTTTCGGGGAAAAGAGGGGAAGGGGTCCCTCGTTTGTTGCGGCCAACAAAACTCTAGGAAGCCACATGACTTATATTGTGTTGGCTTCCTTGCCAAGGGTATAAATCTGCAGAACGGGGATCAGCATGGCCCCCGGGTGGTTCTGCGGGCAGTTCAACCCGGGCTGATCATGGTCGAGGTGCCTACCTTGGCTGTAACGTTCTGGCTGTGGTTGAAACCTAAAACGCAGTAAGGGAGTGTTAGTATCCTTGATAATTGTTTGGTGTGTGGCTTTTTTCGGTGACTAACAATCTCCCGAGGATCTGTTGCCTATACAACAGATACCTGTACTGTAAGGAACCAGTGGTGGTGGTTGACAGGTGAGTTGGTTTAAGGGCTGATGCTTTTAGTGGGCTTCGGCCTACCAACTCATTAAGCCTTGTCTTCCATTGATTGCTGGGAAATTGCATACAGGAGGGATTAGAAGGTTCGAACTCCTCAACAAGAAGTTGCTCATATGGCTACAACATATGGCATAAATTGCTACCTGTGTGAGCCTAGTCAGCCACAAGGGGCGCTGGGAATTGGTCCACCATCAGATTAGGCCGTAAAGGCAGGCGATGATGTAAATCATTTTCACGGTTTTCTATACAACGTCCAGGTTGGTTCAAGAATGCAAGATATCTCTTAATGACATAGCAAGACATTCAAACCTGGAGCTCTTCTGGCTACCGGGGTACAGTGGAGTGCCCGGAAATATTGTGGCGGATGAACTGGCAAAAGAAGTAGGAGTAACACTCAAACATAAAAATTTCTTTTATTTTTTTTATAAAAAATGGAGGTATGATGTGATACTAGATATTATGTTATATCAATTATTTTCTTACAATTTTTTTTTTAATAAAAAAGAGAGGTGTAGTGCCATCCCTGACAAAATACAAATATGTGATAAAATACAACTGCGTAGAAGATACAACCATGTATTAATAGTAATACACACCTACATCTCAAGTATAATGATAAAATAAAGAACAGAGTTGGAGTTGAACCGTCAAAGAGACAAGATGTCTTTTAAGTTATAAAGTATATAGTCACTCTTTGTGAAGGCTTTGGCTTCTTGACAATCACTATTGGGTTCCCATTAACGATTTTCTGAGTTGAATATGCAGAACTGAACTCCCATGCTCAGAAAAAGCCTTAAAAATTCTAACGTACTGCTCAACTGTGTACGAGTATGTCTTTTTGGTTCAAATGTCAACTTAAAAAGCTTGACGCTAAAGTGTGGCTCACAATACATATCATGCAATATGGTTGGACCACCCTTACTTTAGAAATTTAACAACACAGTTTTTAGGTATATATGTATATGTTATTTTTTATTTTCTAATGTCAGTGGCAAATACTCTGGTCTTATGGCAATTCAAATAAAAAGTTCTTACCTTTTATAAATGTAAAATCGTAATCGTACATAAATCATCAAATAATTTGAAAAGTTTCAAACAAACAACTTTAAATTATAAACAACTTATAAGTATGGAAGAATGCAAGTTGTTTCGTATTAAAATGCTTTTGTTTGGAGATGAAAGAAAGTCAACGCGGCGGAAATTATTGTCTATTGTTTTGACAATTCAAATGCTTACATTTGAAAGTAAAAATGAAAAATCGTACATAAAGACATCATAAAACTGAAAGCTAAAAAAGTTTATACTTTTGTTGAAACTTTTTTTTTTTGAGCACAAGCAATACTAGAGCAGGATATCGTTTTAATGCCAAACAATTAAAAAAATAAAAAATAAAAATGATGTGAACAAAAATGTTGCCGACTTACAATGATCAGTTGTAGCCAGAGATATAGCTAAATCGCCTTTCCTTGTAAATTTATAAAAATGCAAGTAAAAGTGTAGTGTATTCGGCGGGGCCGAATCTTAAATACCCTTTCCAATAGTCATAAATTTGAACTAAATATGCTATATAATGACCGATTGGGGGGGGGAAAAATTTGTTTGCCGTATAATCGCCATGCCAAAAAGGAAATCTTTCATGGAAAAATCGGTGTAGGTTATATCTTGGCTATATATGGAACGATATCGAGGTAATTTTTTTTTTTTGACTTTTAATCGCTATGCAAAATAATTGTGTCAGGTTTGAGGCCAAACAAATATTTTGTTTTTAATTTCATATTAATAGTGCACAGAAAAAATTATAGTAAAAATAAAATCAGCAAAATGTTTGTCGGAAAAATTAATTTCTATGCATATACATAAATATCAAAAAAATAACCTTGGATATCGTATTTTGTTGTTGTTTAAAAAATAGTTGCTTTCGATCAATAATTTTGTTTGAATCCCCGAATTCCTTTACGGGTCCGCATTCAAACAATTTATTAATTGATTCAACAAATTTCGTTATTGAACACGAAAAAAAAATTTTTTCTGTATGATGGTACTTTAAATTTAACTGTCGGTTACTATGGAAAATGCTTACCGATATTATATTTATAAAGCTTTCGACTAATACCAGTCTTATAGGCTTTTTAGACTAATCAACATCTTCATGAAACGCATGTAAGATGTTGAAAATGTGAAACACTGTTTACATTGCTCACATCTAACATCTACTATCAATCAAAAATATTATTTTTTCAATTTTCAAACAATTTAACAAAAGTACGCAAAATTTTTTTGGAAAAAAATTTATTTGCATAACAAAACTATAAAATTTATGTACATATCGCTCCTTTATTGCAACATAGTCGTATCTCAAAAAATGAGCTTTTCGAGTTAACAATGCAGAATTGTTAACAGTACTACCATTTATATTGTGCCAAAAATTTATTCAAATTGCTTTTTAACTGTTTCCTTTAGGAGATATTTCCTCAAAAAATTTGCTAAGACTTGTATGGATACTAAAAATTTTAAATGCGTTTTTCTCGAAACGAGCTTTTTTGCGATATGACTATGCTGCAATAAAAGAGCGATATGTGCATAAAAATAAAATGTAGACAAAAACACACCAAAATTTATTACAGAAAAAAAAAATAAGAAAGAAAACACATAGATGCTAAATAAATTATGTTTTTTTTTAATTTTTTCAAAATAAATGTCGTTTTTCAGTGTTGCCACAAGAATAATCGACATTGTTGCCACTTTTCTAGTGATGACATGATGTTGAAGATGTTGAAAGGAATAAAATGAGATAGGAACATTTTATAAAGATGTTGAAAAATGTTGACTTTTAGTACAATGTATTTCTTATGGGTTATCATCTTGAAAAATTGGTGGTAGTTGTTCAGTGGAAAAAGCCTATTACTGTACGAACATATTAGTCTAACCTTATAAACATATTATATGTTAAGCAATTAAGGTTTTTACTCGCCATTTAAGCTTCTAACATTTATACCAGTAAAAAATTATAAATAGCTTGTTTTCTATGTTTCCCAGCTATCTATATGTCGACATTTCATAGGAACTACCCTAATCATCAGTAGACTTTGGAAATTTTTGAAAGATATTCTCAAAGAAATGTTAGAGACGTTTATAAATGTGTTTTGACGGATATTATTAGAGCATTTTGCTTTTTAAATTCTCAGCAATTTATTTGGATTGTTGGGATATAAAGTTAAGTGTTTGAGAATATGGCTTATAAAACTAAAAAATATTACTAAAATTAAAAGATATTAACGCCTTGCGAGTTTTTTCAGGAATCGCGAAAATCACCAACTTCCCCGGAAACAATATGGCAACTTAAATTTTTGCACTAAATCGGATGCCCCCAAATAGTTCAGATACATCTTTCAGTGTAAAAACGCGCACTGAATATGAAAAACCATCTTCGATTCGGAGGTGTTTTTTGGGAATTCCCACATTCGGCTTCAGGAATCGTCATAATCTCCCTCACTTCCTCAGAAGCAATACAGCAACTTCAATTTTTCCACTAAAGCGAATGGCCGTTTATAGTGCAGATGCATGTTCGACGGCAATAATGCACAGCGATTATGAGAAACTTGTTCCGAACCAGTAAGCGAAGGGATTCCGAATTTTTTCGGGAATTCCCAAAGTCAACTTCATGAATCCCCAAAATCCTCCCATTTCCCCCGAAACAATATACGATATAGCAACGTATATACAATTTTATAGTATTGCAAACATGCAAACAAACAAATATACAATTGAAACTTATAAGGGGTAGTTAAATTTTAAAGACCATTGTTAATTTAGCTGGTTTACAGCCAAAAAATACCAAGAAGGCCATTTTAAAAACGCTGTAATTTTTTTCCAAGTACCGTTTTTTAGATAACGGTACTTTTATGTTTTTCGGTGTATGTTTCCACTCAAACAAACCCTTGTGGAGCCCAAACAAAAAGTTCGATCGAGATAAATGGTATATCATTGGAAAGGTAATTGAATGCCTTTTCCCTCGATAAAATGTGAATTTCTATCTGATAAAAAATTGTTGACTTATGGCTCCATTTAATTCATGTGGTAATACAACATTAATGTTTGCTTAGGACCACCAACGGGGACCGGTTCAGCTAGTCTTTTATAAAATTTTGGTTTGCTTTCCTTAATTAAACTTATTTTGTGCTGAGCTCTAATACGCGTTTTTCCTATACAGGGTGTATTGTTCCATACCTCTTACCATTTAATAATCATATCATCACTCTAGTTTTTTTTTCTAAGTGCCCCAGAAGTGTGCAAAAATAATTAGTAATAGGATCTAATTACGCTTATAATTAAAATATATAAAAACTAGTTGGGGAAAGACGACATTTGTTTTTATGCTAAAATGAAAAAATCTAATTTACCAAAAGAAATTATGATATCAAAACAACTCTCAACTGAATTATATGCTTATATGCCATTTTATGAACACTGGTATTAAAATATGAGTACAAACAAGAAAAATGACTGAGTATTCAAAGGTAATGTAAGCGGGTGTATGAAAGCGTAAAATAATATTTTATCAAGTGCTCTAGTGGCAAGCAGTTAATAACATTTCTTAATTTGTTTGCCATTGCCAGCTGATTGTTATGCGTACACACTACATATAAGTACGTACATACAGAAATACCTATTTCACTTGCTTTTTTGTTTACTTATGATTTTGTTTAATTTGCTATGTCCCCTGGCAAGGATAGTAAACAAATCTTTTTATAGACTTTTGCAAATGTTGGCAATTTTTGACAGAGAAAATAAGAACTCACGAGCTGTAAAGGTTCTTTATTTTGTTTAATTATTTCTTATTTTAGCAAGGATGACTGCTTACAAGCCAACAAATTTTAAGCAGTGGCATAGAAACCTTATTTTGTAAAGCTTCGTTATGGGAATAAGCATTGGTAAATAATTATGCAGATAATCAAGTTCTGAAGTAAAGCTACTTGGATTGATTATACATAGTTACAAAGCGGCGATTTTTGTCTTCTTTATGCTGAGGAATCAACAGCTTTAAATTTAAAAGTCTGTTAGTTTTTAGAAAAGAAATGTAAACTAATGACGCTTTTAAGCGATTATACGCAGTTTGACACACTGTCTTCTGTGTCATACACAAGAACACCATAACTGTTGCCAGGTCTTGAAAAGTATCGACTTAGTACACTTGAGGGGACAAATAACAGCATCTGACTTAGGGGAAAAAGTTCTCACAAATATTTTAAATTAATTTAATTTGAAAGATAACTGTACAGTTGTCCGTCCAAGTAGTTTTCCCCCTCATCTTTTTGTTTCCTGCCATAAGCTTGTAGGCTAATGTGTTATAAGAGGAAAAAGCTTTTTGCTTGCATTACTTTACGCTACTTTAGAGCTGAAAAGTAGTGTAATGTCTTCGGGTGAAATACTGATACAAACACAAATATAAAATATTTTTTCTTGTATATCCTTAGAAAGAAGTAAAATATAAATTGAATCATAATATATCATTTACTACGTTTGAATACGAGAAAATGAATAATGGTGTTTAATTATGGAATCTGAAAAACATTTAAAAAAATTTCCAAAGTCTACTGATGATTAGGGTAGCTCATATGAAATGACGAATTATAGACCGCTGGGAAACATATAAAACAAGCTGTTTACAAACAATTATAGGTATGCAAATCTTTCCTTATGACCACATATAAATTTGAATTTCTTCTTTGGTTAATAATAACACAAATTAGTTTGTAATTTTTCTAATAAAATTTGTGTAACGGTTTTTACCTTTATTCTTACAGTGAAAAAAACATGAATACCGAGTGGACAACGCCGCATATTCTTATAAGAGTTGTTAAAAATTTTACACTGTTTTTAGTTGTCTTAAAAATTTTCCCATTTCAAAATTACCCCGTTGCCAAGCCTCAACTTAATGTTTTAAATCTATCACTTTTATCGCACAACCAAGAAAAACAAAAATGTATACAACAATTTACAAATCACAGGAACGCATAAAAAATATTCAATTAACGCGTTCTTCAATACCACTCTTTCGCTTTTTCTAACGATTAGTTCGTGAATGTATGCAGAATTAGTTTGTACGTTCTTTTCCGTTCTGAATCAGCTATTTTGTTTCTGTTCAATATAAATTATATGTACATGGTTTGTTTTTACTTTTTCGTTCTGTTCTGTTACGCACTAATCTCTTGAAAATAGAATTCAACGTTAAGTGACGGCCAGATATGTGTATGTTTTACTTTTTTCAGGTATAGAAACATGAATTTTTTATTCAAATGTATATAATTTTTTTGCCAAAACTAAAAAAAAAAATTGTTTCAATTAAAGATTTTTAAAAATTAATACATTTTTATCAATTAAGCAACCATGAATGATTAAAATAATATTATTTTAGCAAGGAAAAATTATATTTTGTATAAGAAGTGTCATAAAGTCTGCAGATTGTGAGATAGAAGTGGACTGTTTGATCACCATTTCTATATTATTAATTTGCTCCTATTTCACACAAGATAATATTTATGTACATATTTTATTCTTCATTCTCTTCTTCATTTTCACTCTTCTCCATTTTCAGTGTTAACCTCTCTTAAAGTACTCAATATTTGAATGAGTACTGGCAGTGTGTATTCAAAAAATTATCTAAAACAATTTCGCCTGTTGGTATGCAATACTTCTTATTAAAAAAGAAATACATACCTCTTTTCACTCAATTTTTCAAACTTTAGTGAATTAATACATCCACGGACTTTTAACATCAATCACAATCTCTTCTAATCTCTTAGTTTTAATTTCTCGCTTTGTCTGAATGGTGGAAAACACTCAAGCAATGCCTTTTGTTGTAGTGGATTTTAATGTTGTCTTTTTCAAAACACACCTTTGAAGCTATTTAACTTTTTCACAACTACACTGAAAAATTTTTTTCTCAGAAATTCTCTGAATTTTGACATTACTTTTATGAATTGTTTCTTTATTTTTCAAACATTGTAACTTTTCATAGAAATAATGAAACAAATTTCATTAGATTATTTTAATGAAAACCTTCATAAAAGTAATGAAACATTTTAATAAAAAACATGACTTATTTTCATTAAAAGTATGAAAGACAAATCATATGATTAGTGAAATAATTTCTCTAGATTAAAGAATCAATTTCATAAAGCACATGAAAACTGTATATTAAATTACTGAAAAAGTAACATTGATTTAATGAAATAACTTCTTTGTACTAATGCAATATATTCATAGATGTATGAAATAACTTCATTCAAATTATGAAACTTCTTCATAAGGTCAATGAAATTATTTCATTTATCTAATAGTATTATTCATTGAGTAGCTGAAAAATTTACAGTAAATCATAAAATTTCTATTAAATATGAAACTCATAAAACTAACTTTTTTAATAAAAAACTTGACATTTTTCTAAACTGTAGCTTAAGATTAATAAATGCCCATTAATATGTCTTACCAAAATTCAAAGAGTTTTCAAAAAAATTATATTTCATTGCAGTCATAAATTCAATGATTTTTTTTTAATGAAATTATGAAACTTTATGACACAATTCTAACGGAACTGACACAATTCTAACGGAACTGTTTCATAATATATATTGTGAAAAATTTGCATTGGATTAATGAAACAGTTTCATTAAATATTTGAAGCATATTTCTTTCAGTATAGAAACATAAATATTCCCAATTTTTGAAGCTTTTGGAACATATGTATACACTTAAGGCAACAACTTTTTAAATGTAATTCCAAACTGATGTTATCATACCCATATCAAAATTTCCTTTTTTTATATGAATTGAAGTAAAATTTTAAATTGTTATTTTAAAACTAATGAAATAAACACATAACACGCTTTGTTGATTTCAAATTTTTTGTGTGTCTAAAACATTTTTTTATTATATAACTGACTTTAATTTCGAGCTTTGACAGGCTGGGTCAGAGGTCTTCCTATAAGAAAATAACCATTAAATTTAATTCAATTTAGATAAAGGTTTCAGCATTTGGAATTTTATTTATTATTCTCTCTGCCTTAAATATTCATGCCAGAAAAAAAATCTTTTTTTACTTTGGCTGTCCATTTGATTGAAATGCCACAAGTATTAATTTTGTGGAAATTCATTAGATTTCTTTTCCATTCTTTTATTCAAGTGGACTTTTCTTTGTTATTAACATTAGAGATAACAATATTCTTGATGTATGATTTACCACAAAATTATGTTTATCCTCAATTTAATAAAGCTTCATTAGTAGGGGTGTTTGCTTAACTAAAACATTTTTTGTGATTGAATTGAAGTGTGTACAATATTTGCGATAACTTTATTAGCCTGAAAATCTTATCGATTTCTTTAACAGATTTAAGTCTAGCTGTGAAATATGCAAGCTGTACCAAATGTTGTTGTAATAGTTTATAAGTACTACATAAAGGTATGAAATATTCAACTTTCCTAAAGGGAAAGGGTCTAAACTTTTTAATAAAATTTCCAACTCTGACAAAAAACTAAATAAAGCCGTATTTGAATCTTAGCTACGTTTTTCGTCAGTATGTATGACAATCAAGCAGACTGTCAAGCATTTTGATTTTACTTATAAATTGGCTTTACCCTTTTATTTGTTTTACCTTTCTGTAATAACCTGTAAGTAAGCAAAATCATTTTATTAAAGTTGACTTTATTATGAAAATAATTTTCTCAGAAATGGTTTGCCAAACTGAGCTAACACAAGAAAAATGTTTAAATGCTTAACAGAAAAATAAACATTTAAACATACTTTAAATAGTATTTAAATTCCTCCTTAATTGCCCTGAACACTTTGAGCAAAATTTTTAGTTCATTAATTTTTCAGTAAATAAACAGTCATGTTCTGACAACCGCAAGCCGCTCAGAATTTAAGTTTTCGATTTGAAAAATAGACGAGTCGTGCAAAAAAAAAAAGCTAATTTAACCTAGTGCTAGACCAATAATGTTAAAGGGAACTGGCTGGAAACTTTGAAAAGTTGCCATATAATATAGTCTTTGTTTCATAAGATAGTATCGCTCCTTTATTGCAACATAGTCATATCTCAAAAAATGAGCTTTTCGAGTTAACAATGCAGAATTGTTAACAGTACCACCTTTTAGATTGTGCCAAAAATTTATTCAAATTACTTTTAAACTGTTTCTTTTGGAAGATATATTCTAAAAATTTTTGCTACGACTTGTATGGAAGCTAAAAATTTTAAATATGTTTTTCTCGAAACAAGCTTTTTTGAGTTATGACTATATTGCAATAAAGGAGGGGTATATTGTTGTCATATTTTAAAACCAAACAATTTAGTTCCATTTCGACAGCAAAATTCTGTTTCGTTTTGTTTCATATTTAAGCATTTTTAATTATCCAATAGCGCATTTTTGGGCATTGATTACCAGCATTGTTTTTGTTCAGTTCTTGGTTCCAAAATTTAGTAAAATCCTTCATCAAATATAGAATAGTAAGAATATGATTATTTAAACTTAAACTTCTCTAGGGGTTTACGTATTATTGTATTTTTAAACTAATGATTATATAGAATTTCTTTTAATTATACAGCAATACAAATATTTCAGTGCAAAGAAATTTTTTGCTCAGTTCATTGCTTAAAAAATTCTTTAGAATTGGGTTGTATTTGTATAATAATAATTGCTTTAAAGATTTCATTTTAAAGCTTAACAGTAACCAACATTTTTAGTTTCCTATCAACTATCTGTAGGAAAAACATTCAGATTCTAACCGATATACTTTTAGCAATTGTATTAGAGCTGTACTAAGTATCATAGGTGTTCGAACATTAAATCTTTATTCCCCCTTAAACTTTCCTCTTATATTGTTTGCTTCCATAGCAAACACTGAAATCAGCGTTTTAAACCAATCTAGTATCAATGTTGTTCAGGTTACGTAATATCACAGCTACTGCTCCAACCTTAAGCTGTAAGTCATAAGGTGCCATTTGTGGTAAGCAAAATAAGTTCTCAGGTAGCTAGAAACTTCACTAGGATCTGTAGTCGTATCGATTGACTTATACATTTGAAGAGCGACTCGCATATTGTCTGGTTTTTTGAGAGTATTTCCATACAGATGTTTATTTTAGACAAAAGGATTCTCTATACGTTTCGTATAACACACCATAGACGTTCCGTAGGTTTTGCAGAGTTTATTGAACAACAGCATGTTAAAGTATTCATCATTGCGTGGACCTTGTGCACCGGATAAGTAAATATCCATATAACCAGGAAGAGGTTTTCACTGTTTTCTTTGCTTAAATTTTTTGGTGAAGCGTTCCATATAAAATTACTCATCATTTCTGAGTAGACCAATGTTCAAGCAAGCACTTGTACATATTCTAAAAAAACCTGCTAGAGTTGTAAATGGTGATCGTTCTGTACTCTGCTTTCGTGGCACAACATATTTGTACATTTTCTAAGTGTAAAAGCAAATAGAGTTAAGGGTAGATATATTATCAGCTTCGTTGCTGCGAATGATCTCATCATAGAGCTCTTGAGTGATTCTTGGCTTATTGACGCACGTTTTTTTTAGATATTCCCAAAGAAAAAAGTCCAACGGTGGTAAATTATATAATTTTGACGTTCTATTAACATTGCCACGACGTGAGAAAAGACGGACATTGAATTTCTTGCGCAAAAGTGCAATTGTTTTTTTAGCTGTGTGACAAGTGGCACTACTTTTTTAGAAGCGCATATCACCAAAGTCCATATGCTTAGTTTATAACCACAAGAAGTCCACTATCAACTTGCGATAGCATACACCATTCATGGTAACTACTTGAACAACCTCAATTTTGAAGAAGTATGTCCTGATGACATCACTAGCCCATAAAACGCATCAAATTGTCACTTTTTGTGGCTGCAACTCCTTTTCAAAAATCACTCGTGGATTCTTATTTTGTTTGTTAGCGAATTCACTGAGATGTAATTATGCTGAGCAAAAAAGTAGTATATGAAATGCATTTTGCTTTGAACGAATTTTTTGTAAAATGGTTGCATTTGTCATATATCAATGCCAAGTTGGACCAAAACTTTGATATAATATCTGATATTGGGAAATCTCATCATTTCTAACCATAAAAGCAATACCATGAACAGCTTTATCGTCTCCGTTTGCGACATACTCGCAATCGTAGCGATAAGTAAGTAAGATAAGTAGAAATAATGAATCACAATAAGTTAAAAGATAACTTTTCATTAGTTCGACGAAACGTAATATTGAGATGATAATATGTATATAGACTGGACGGTTAACAAAGACCTGCAACCATTTATCCTTCCATGCCTACTTTTTGTTTGATCATTTGTATAAACCATCATGTTATTGAAACCAAATTAAAAAACTTTCGTTTTTACCATCCTCAAGGTATATAAAAATTAATATTTACTTCGTATGGGATATACATATAATGCCCACTTACCCAACTCCACCTACTTTTTGTGTGATAATTCCATCATTTCCATCAAATTAAAAACTTTTAGCTTTAACCGTTTTCAAGATATACAAACATCAATATTTACTTTGTATGGGACGCACCACACCCACTTGTCCGATTCAGCCTTCTTTTTGACCGCTGACCTAATTCGGCTTTTAAAACGAATCAAATGAAAAATAGATTTATATGTATGGGCGGTGACTCTTTTTTCTTACAAATTTCAAACTTTACAAACGAAGAATTGGTTCCAGACGTGCTCAAGTTTTGGGATTACATACGTAGTTTTTATATAATTACCTAATTTTTATTACAATCTAAATAGTAGTTTAAAAATATTATTATAATTAAATAAAACACCAATTTAGCTGAAAGTGTACTCGTAACACATTTTAAGAATCCTAATTAAAGTTAATGTTTAAATAACTAAGCAACTTTTATTTACAAATGTCTTTATTTCGAGTGTACCTCTTACTCGTATTCTATTTATGTTTATTTTCATAACAATTACAAAGAAAAAACAAACGAGAGCTACACTATAAGTTTACATATTAACAGAGCATAAGCTTTGTTGTATTTTTCGTTGGCAATTAAAAGTTTTCACATTTTACACCTTTTCTTAAAGTATTTGCTTTTACAGCTTTTCTCATATTTCACTCTTTGTTTTCATCTTTGTGCATGTGAGTACATTAATTTGAAGAGAAATGTAATTAAATAAACAACAATTTTCTTGAATTCTTGAAGAAGACTATTAAAATAGTATAAAAAGAGAAACAAGAGATGAGGTGTGTGTTTAGCTCTTTGTAGGTGATTCTGTTGGTAGAGGCATAACCCAGCAGTCCACAAGTTATTACAATTTGCAAAGCATCCGATTGTAAGCGATTATGTAAACAGAAAAAATCAAAATAAACACATCCAACACAACAAACAACTAGCATCCGATTCAGATTAGTATTTTTCTACTCATTTTGTTTAATTAACTGTACATAAGAAGCAAAGAAGAAAATAAATGCTAATAATATAGTTTTGAACTCATCCAATCTTCGCTTACAATGTATACAGTGTTGGATGCATCTTACGGCCTAGGCCATCGCTGTGTAAATGTAAGTAGGAATTGTATACAGACTTCGGATGGGTCGCACTTACATTGTGAATGCTCTCAGATCGAAGATGTATATGACAAAAAGTTCACTGGGAAACTAATTGACTAAATCAAATATCAGGAGAAATTTAAAAATAAAGTATAATCCAGAGATGGCTAATGTACTAGAGTACATAAACGAATTGACTAAATCAAATATCAGGAGAAATTTAAAAATAAAGTATAAGTCAGGGATGACTAATGTACTAGAGTTAAATAAAAGCAGTTGATATATAATATTGAAAAAAAAGCAACAAAATAAAAATAAGAAAAAAAGTTTGCAGCTTGTTGCAAAATGATTCTTGCTCATCGATAATTTCATTCAAAGTTCAATATACGTAAGATTGTGATTTGTGTCAGTATATTTAAACATAAATATCATTACTATTAAAATATTTTGCAAATTCCTTGCAGCTTGCATTTAACACCTGTTTTTAATGTGTCAATATGATATATAATTGTTTAAGTTGTTTATTTACTTAAAAAGTATCCCAAGAGCAAAACTTTCAATTAAATTTCAAATCAATTCTATTTAAATGTTCATGTTCACTTCCATGCAGACATGACATTGTTAATATTTGATTGAAAATAAATTATGCGAACATTAAATATTTCATTCGAGTGCATGTCAAACAGCACATCGTACAACTATATAATTTATTTATGTACATAAAAACAAATTAATTTTAACTTTATAGCTATTTGCTAGGAGCAAAATAATTGATTCAAATGCAAATAGAAAATACATATTCATGTACGAGTTTATTGCAAGATGTATGGGAAAAACATAAAAAAATAATAAATTTATTAATCACAACAATAAATTACAAAAACGTGCTTTTTTATCTTAAAAAGGTACAAAAAATTAGTTTGATAGACATAAGAAGCGTCTCAAAATTAACGCTAGATACGAATTAAACAGAAAACATAATTTTTGTCTCTTGATTGTTTCTTTTATTTAGCCATAAAGTACAAAGGACAGGTTTATTTATAGACTAACACATCGAGCAAATGTCCTTGCATGCACGTAAGCAGTCGTTGGTCTTAACTCTGCTTGACCATTTTGCATAAATGTAGCAGAATTCCATTGATGTCTCCTTCTTTAATTCAGGGGTAGTTGTGTGCTTGTTGGCATAGCAAATAAAAAAGGAAATCCAATGGTGTTAACTCACACGAGGCCAATTTTAATCACCAAAACGAGACAGCACTCAACCTTGAATTATCTCATACAGGAACTCAATTACTCACGGACTGTATGACATGTAACATATTCTCATGCCATACAGGGTGTCCTATAACTGAACATCAAGCCGAATCAAAGTGACAGGATAGAGTGTAGCCATAATGAAAAAAATTAGAAAAAATTAAAAATAAGTATATACTCGTAAGGACCTGTGCGTATAAAAAACGATTTTTTTCTAAGAATTGTGTTATATTCACTGTATTGGCAATACAGTTCTATTATGCGCCTGCGGCTATGACATTGTTTTGGGAAACTAACAGTTTTTTTATTAAAATATTTCCTTAACGTTTATGAATGTTTGTTCATAACGAAGGGTTTTCAACAATACTTCACCTCTGTGTGCCAAAAATATAAAAGCACGCGACGTCTTTTGCTAAGTTAAGTAAAATTCCCTTAAAATGAATTTTAACTAAAAATTTTTTTTTGCAGCACTGTGGTACAAAGCTCACAATGATAAAGACAACTTGCCTTTATAATTAAATTAAGCTGACCATAATTACAAATTTCGACAATCTGCACTCAGTGTGACTGTCATTGTAGTTGTTCTGGCGATTTCATTAAGAAACTATTTGAGTTTTGTTTCCTCTTAATGGCATTTAAATGTGTTTCATAATTACATCTGATTTGCATAAACTTTTGCCTTCAATTCTAATTTCATTAAAAGCTTTTCTGATTAAATATTTCTAAGAATATTTCCCAAAAACACTTCTAACAAAGTTTTCTTCATGCCTACTTCGATAACAATTATGACATTGTATTAATTGTCTATGGTGTGGGAGTTTGGCAAAGCTTAAACTTAACAAAGACCAAAGCTCATAATTAACCTTTAATCGCTTTTAATTAAAAGTAATTTGTAGCAGCGGGGAAAGGTATAAGATTTAACTTTTCTCCGCGGGCCATTCTTTTTCCAAAAACTGAGATAAGATTTGGGAAAAAAGCAGTTTGAAGTAAATTCATGAAAAGTAATATTAAACAAGCTGATCAAATTATAATGAATAGAGGTAAAAGTAAAAACATTAAAGATAACTTTAATGAGATAAACTTAGTATTTAATGGAAATAGTCATAAAATCTTTCACCCTTTTACAGCGTAGCAAAGAAAGTTATATTATTACTCTTTTACTTTTTCAAGCTTTAAAACTGAAACAACGTAAATTTAGTATTTGAAATAATTAATATATGAAATACTTTATAAATAATGAAATATTTAATGTTATTTTTAATGTTTTTAGAGCAAGACAATGTAAATGTTATTGAGATTTTGGAAATGTAAGGATAAGTTTGAGCAAACAATGCTGCGTTTTAGTCAAAATCGATTACTGAATTTGTTAGAAACCACAACTAAACAAAAAGTACAGAAGAAAGAAACTCACCCAGGGATAATAAATACTAACGCATAGAATCTGAAAGCAGTTTTTGGGCAGATAATTTAGTCGCTTAACGATTTTGAATATCAAACAATTGAGTTTATTTGCTTTATTAAACAGACCAGCCAACAAATATCGGGTGGTTAAATTTCAAGGGCCGATGTTAAATGTGAACCACACCTAAACGCCAAGTTTTTTTCCGAATTTTATTTGACATTTCTCTATTTCAGACTTATTTAATTTGAACCATGGAGAGATACACAATCCAACAACGTGTTAAAGTTATCCAGACTTATTATGAAAATGATGATCAATTTTCAAAGAAAATCATCTTCAGTGATGAGGCACCTCAGTGAATTCGTCAAGAAACAGAATTGCCGCATTTGTGCGAATGAGAATCCAAGAGTGCGGTTTATGTGCTGGCGGCATCATTGGGCCGTATTTTTTCCAAAATGAGGCCGGTCAGGCAATTACTGTGAATGGTGTTCGCTATCGTGAGATGATAACGAACTTTTTATGGCCCGAATTGGAAGATATGCACGTAGACAATATGTGGTTTCAGCAGAACGGTGCCACTTGCCACACAGCTAACGAAACAATTGCTCTTTTGCGCAACAAATTAAATGGCCATGTTATCTCACGTAATGGCGATGTCAATTGGCCGCCACGATTATGTAATTTGACGCCGTTGGACTTTTTTCTTTGGGGTTATTTGAAAGAAAAGGTGTACGTCGATAAGCCAGCAACAATTCAACAGCTAAAGGATGAGGTAATTCGGCACATTAATGGCATAGAACCTCCATTATACCTCAGGGTCATCGACAATTTGGACCATCGGATGGAGGTGTGTCGCCGTGATCGCGGCGCCCATTTGGCCAATATTTTGTTCCATACATAATTGAATAATACCAATATGTATATCATAAAAAAATAAAATTACAATAATTTCCTAAATAGTTTGTGTTTTATTCAAAATCAACATCGGCCCTTGAAATTTAACCACCCTTTACAAACAACTTACGAGTATTTTCTTAGTTTGATTGCTGTCTATTTGTCGTCATTTTATAAGAGCTATCAAAAATGATAGAATACAAGATTACGCCAACCCGAACACAAAAATTATAACTTCTGAAATGATGTCACGATATAATCTCACATATTAAAGTTGTAGAAACATAACAGTGCGGTAAGGCAATTTTCTATTTTTCCCTTTAAATAATATATTAATTTTCTTTTTATTCATTTTTTAACAATATGAAAAAATTATATATTCTAAAATTTTATTAAGTTAAATAATGTTTAAAATACATAATTATATCATTTAGCTTGTACGATTTTTTGTTTTTGTCATTTTACAAAATTTTATTTTTCTGTTATTTATTTTTGATGATTAATTTTGATTTTATTCTATTTTATTTATTTTTTTCTTTCTTAAAATTAGTTCTGATTATAAAACGAGGTAATTAAAATAAAGATGATGAACATTTCCGATATCGGTCCATATATAACCGAGATATAGCCGGAACCGATTTTTCCATCAAAATTTTTTTTCGGAAATCAACACAACTTACCCTTAACAAGGGTATAAATTGACAGATCGGGGATCTGCATGGCCTCCGGGTAGTTCTGCTTGCGGTTCAACCCGGGCTGATCATGGTTGAGGTGCCTACCTCGGCTGAAACGTTCTGGCTGTGGTTGAAATCTAAAACGCAGGAAGGGAGTGTTAGTATCCTTGATAATTGTTTGGTGTGTGGCTTTTTTTGGGGACTAACAATCTCCCGAGGATCTGTTGCCTATACAACAGATAGATATAAGGAACCAGTGATGATGGTTGACGGGTGAGTTGGTTTAAGGGCTGATGCTCTTAGTGGGCTTCGGCCTAGCAACTCATTAAGCTTTGTCTTCCATTGATTGCTGGGAAATTGCATACAGGATGGATTAGAAGATTAGAAGAGAACTCCTCAACAAGAAGTTGCTCATATGACCGCAATCATAGGTCAAGAATTGCTACCTGTGTGAGCCTGGTAAGCCGCACGGGGGCGCTGGTGAATCGTGAATAATTCACTCCGTGGAATTGGTCCATCATCAGATAAGGCCGCAAGGCAGGTGCTGATGTAAATCTTTTTCACAACTGTATCAAACATCATCCATGGTTACTACTTGGGTCACCTCATTTTCTCAGAAGTACATCCCGCTTATACCATCAGCCCGAAAACTGCACCAAATAGTCAGTGTGGATGTATCAGCTTTTCAACAATCAATGAAATATAGTCTGATTTCAAGGCCTTTTTTTCTACAGAAGTAATCAAGGCAGCTTAAATAGGTAGTGGCAGTATTACAAGAAATACAACGCCAAAAAACATCTACGATTTTGTTTGACAAATCAAGGGAGCCCAGGTTTTTTTGTGACAAATTTACGCAAAGGAAATGAAAGAAGGTTGTGCTTATACCACTACCGTATTAAAGCTGCCTTTGAAGTAATATTACGGACTTGAAAGCCTTGAAATAGTGGTACAAAATTATACTCGTACAGAGGGAACATTTTTCTGAATAAGCAAAAATATTTGTTGAAAAAAAAATTTTTTTTAAAACAAAAATTTTGTTTATATTTTTTTTAGCACGCTTATATTAGTTTGACTTGTATGTTTGTTTGCATGCTTGCAACACCATGCCACATGAATGATTATTATATATGCAGGTACAGTGTTGCTGTTTTAGTGCGAAAATTGGAATTTGGTTCTGGGGAAGTGGAGGGATTTGGGGATTCAGAAAGTCGATTTTGGGAATTCCCAAAAATTTTGGAACCACTTCGCCGACTGGTTTGGAACCGGTTTTTCATATCCGGTGGGCGTTTTGGCCATGGAACTAGTAACAGTTATTCGACTTAGTGCGAAATTTGAAATTGTCATATTGTTTCCGGGAAAGTAGGGGATTTTGGCGATTCCTGAAGCCGATTTTGGGAATAAAAAAAAAAGAAAAAACTCGGAACTCGTTATACGATTAATCATCTAGTTATATGGATAATTATTATAGCTTGATATCGAAGCGTGGTTTTTAGTTTTTTAAAGTATAATTATTATTTTAATATTTTCTTTGTATACAGATTGCATTTTTTACCTACTATTGTGCTGTTTCTATCCAAAGTACTTATATTATTAAGTGCACTCGCAACCGCCTGGCTTGTGTGAAATATATTGAAAACAAATTAATGTAACAAAATTAAAAACACGATGACTATAATAAATGACATATAAATCATGACTTTAATTACAAACATTTTTTTGCAACAACAAAATTTATAGGTATTTCAAATGTCTGTATGTAAGAAACTCTACACGTGGGGGTAAGTGACGTAAGTTTTTTTTGGGGGTGACTTGAGGGTTAAAGCAATGGCTAGTTAAGATTGCAGCCAGCTGTAGATAACAGTTTTTTCTCTCAGTTTTAAACCATTATTTTCTTTCTGCTTCGTTGCTATAATACTTGAATTAATGCTTGAATTATTGCCTGTTAAAACTGCTCCTTGTTCTTTGTTTTTGGTTTTTTTTATACTTTCTGTTAGGAAAAACTACTTTCTCATACCTTTTGTTTTGAAATTCGATATGCTGCTGTCGGATTATTGCTTTGGCTTTGGCTTTGGTATAGATTGTTTGCAACGGAAATAGAAACATCTAAGCTGAGAATGTCACCTTTAATGCGATTAAAATTAATGCAGAGAAAGGGTATTATCTGATTGAATACTACAGAAAGGATGTTTTTTGTTTTAAATATTTAAATTAAGCAGAAAATATAGTAAATTAATAAATTTTTTAACACAGTATTATTAAATAAACTTATGTTAGCTCGCAAGCGTTAGAGCGTATAAGTAAATTTTTCTCAATGCATTTTTGCCAAAAAAATTTGTTATTTTTCAAAAAGTTGGACTTACCTTACTTACATCTCAAAATAGAAGTTGATTCCTTTTTTAGTCCAGTCCTTTAAAAAACTGTCAATATATCTGGATTCTATTGTGTTTTTATGCAGTCATGATTGTATTCGAAAAAATTTACTGCTAGTAAATATCAAGGGTACTGCAAGGTTACGTTCTTTCTCTTATCCTATTTCTTATTTTTCTCAACGGCCTTCTCCTCCTATCCACTTCAAATAATATCCACTCTTTCACGAATGACAGCAGCATTTGCTAGTTGTACTCTTTTAGTTATAGGCCTAGCCTTTTCGAGATCGCTGCCAAGAGGCTAAATATGAATGATTCATTGAACAGTGATCTTCTATAAATTTCCGAGTGGGGTCGTAAAAACAGTGTCACCTTTAACGCTCGTAATATCCAGTGCTGTTTATTAGCATACAAACATACGACCGCAAGTGCTGCTTCAACGCTCGTAAGAGCCATTGTTGTTTATTAATACACAAACAAACGATCGCAGATGCTGCGTCATTTGTACTCATGGATGGCACAAATATTGAGAAATCGGATGCTCTTGATGTTCTGGGAATGAAAATACAGTGTGCTGTTTGCTGGACTGAATACATTTTTCATGTCTCTAAAGAAGCCTCGGGTTTTTGAAACGGTGTAAGATATACTTCACTCCATCCGATCTATTTACTATTTTTACCACCTATATCTGACCGAAAATGGAATACAACTCGCATGTTTGGACCGGTGCCTCAAAGCCTATTTTGGGGTTACTCGACCGTGTGCAGGAGAGGGCGAAGAAGCTCATCGGTGACAGTAGGCTATCCAACTCTATTGACTCACTAGAGCATCGACGCAGCGTAGGGTGCATTACTCTGTTCTATCGTTACTATAATGGATTTTGCTTTGACGAGATTAGGGATCTTGTTCCCGAAACTCGCATGTTTTTACGTAGCACGAGTTCATCGCCGAGAACTCATCCATTTGTGGTCGTTTGCCCGGGGAAAAGTACAACGCATTACAGAGAGAATTCGTTTTGCAGCCGCACGATTCGTCTGTGGAATAAGTTGCCTGTCTGTTATAACGTTGGAAAGTTCAAGTCAAATGTTCACAAACACTGCTCCCTCTTCCCCCCTCCTCACAACCTATTTTCCTAGTTCTGGTACAATGCACTGCATATGTAGGGGTCATCCCCTGAGTACTGGTCCAAGATAAAAAAATTAGCTTATGTTTAAGCCCACGAATAGCTTTACAGCAAATTTCATTGCTGGACATGCAAAAAAGTTTTTTCTGTGTGTTTTCTTTTCCATATCGACACTACAAAGTAAAGTGTCCTACAAACAATCAAACGATTTTTTATGTGTCTGCCAGCACTGCCGTGATTTTTGCTATTGATGACATTTTAAAAATTTTGATATTTTCATTTGACATGCGGCTTATTTGATGATGACTTGACTACCTAAAGCGTTACTTGCTTTGTGTGTAACGCTTTCATTATTTTTCTTTCTTTTCGAAAAGGAAAAACTGCTCTTGCAGCCAACAACAAAAATCAAATTCAAATTTAATTAGCGGGCTTGTATTTTCAACTTCATAACACCGTCAAACAAAAGCTGGACGTTTGATGGCTTTTACGGTGTTTGGAGGCGTTGTGAGGTGTTACTGGGCAGCTCAAGTCTTCCTTTATATGAAAACGAAATATTTTTGCAGAAACTGAGTATAGTATTTAATAATTGGCATACAGAGATGTGCAACCCATCTATACTGTAGTTTTTCAATAATTAAATGTTTGGTTTGTACATTTGTACAACGGGTTAAGCTCTAAACACTTAGACGACAGCAGACTTCACAACTTCACGAGTACAAATGAAGTTAGCTTCAAATGCTGCCGTCTGGTCAGCAACATAATTAATTTAAAGACAGCAGCAGCACTATGTGTATTTAAACAATGCAAATTTCAGAGGTGCCACTTATATATTTTACATGAATAAAATTAAAATTACTGACTGAAAACGTAATAGTATCACGTAAAGAGTGATGTTATGTTTATTTTATATATGTGAAGTTTATTTCTATTAAATATTTCAAACTAATTTTAGTTCTTATTGCTGGAAATTTCTATTTATAGTGGCAGCACTCCATTTACTTTTTGCTGCCTACGAAAATAGAAATTAGTCTAAGTTGGCAGCAGCAACAAATGCTGTTGTGAAGTCGTGCTGCTGTGATGTCGTTAAAATAATCGTGTGCATTTAAACACATGTATTTTATTTTTGACAGATTGCTGCTTGCTGTCTGCTGTCGTCTATGTGTTTAAAGCTTATAGTTCAAGTTTTTTCCTTTCTTAAGTTTTTTTCGTAGCTGTGAAAATGATTTACATCAGTACCTACCTTGACGGCGTAACCTGATGGTGGACCAATTCCACGAAGTGAATTTTTCACGATTCACCACCGCCCCCGTGTGGCTGACTAGGCTCACACAGGTAGCAATTCTTGTCATATTCTTGCGGTCATATGAACAACTTCTTGTTGAGGAGTTCGGGCTTTCTAATCCCTCATGTATGCAATTTCCCAGCAATCAATCATCAGCCCTTAAACCAACTCACCCGTCAATCATCACCGCTGGTTCCTTACAGTACACGTATCTGTTTTATAGGCAACAGATCCTCGGGAGATTGTTAGCCCTCGAAAAAAGCCATCACCAAACAATTATCAAGGATACTAACACTCCCTTCCTGTTTTTTAGGTTTCAACCACAGCCAGAACGTTTCAGCCAAGGGCTGATCAACCATGATCAGCCCGGGTCGAACCGCAAGCAGAACTTCCCGGGGGCCATGCTGATCCCCGTTCTGCCAATTTATACCCTTGGTAAGGGTTTCGGAAGCCAACACAACATAAGTCATGTGGCTTCCTAGAGTTTTGTTTGCCGCACCAAACGAGGGACCCCTTCCCCTCTTTTCCCCGAAAAACAGAGCGCCTAAGTTAGGAATACGTCAAGGCAAAACCTGTTCCCCGGGGGGGTTTTTTTCGTAAGAAAGATTTTTTTTACAATACAAATTTGCTGTGATCAATAATTTATGACTGAAGAAGACGAGAAAAATAATAATCCAATCTTTAGCTGGGGGACAACTAGCTGTTTCATAGCCGCTACACTACTCATCAGCACCCACTGGGATTTGAACTCGGGTATCATGACGTATCAGGAGTTGCTGCTTTAATCACTCAGCCACCGAGCATTTTAATTATTCTCTAGCTATATTCATCTCCTATTGCATCACATATCCATTTTCAATAATTCCTATTTAACTCATTTTGGGCAAACATTTTTCCACTAGTTATTTTTGCCTTAATGTAGTCATTGAAAAGTTTCAAATGTGAAGAAGTAACTTTGTTAAAAATTAAAATTCTATTTAATATGCAAAAATTTGCATATGCAAAACCAAAAAGAGAAATTATAAACATAGATTTTCGATGCAAATGAAAAACATACAAGTGCTTAAATTTCATAAAAATTTATTTCGCCATAGTTGGTTTTAATTATTTTCAGTAATGGGTGATTCAACAAGAGGTGTTAGTGTATTTGTTGAAGGTTTATTACTAGTAAGTGCCGCCATACTTCTTGCCAGTATTTCTGAGCTATTGTTTTATTTTAAGGGCTGTTAATCCACATGTTGTACTTATATTCAATAGCTTTCTGCGATGTTCTTACCGATTGACGTGATCAAGTAAAGATGTATAATTTTTTGGTAATGAATCAACGATTTCATTCTATGAATTCGTGTAAGGCCGTACTTTCTTTTACGTTTAGATCACTTTAGCAGGTTTTTATTCCATACCAACTTTCACTTTTACGCCGGCAATGCCATCAAATTTTCTTTAGGGTGGCTGATCGATTTTGATACATTAAGAAACTCAATTAACTTTTTGTAAAATTTATGCAATTTATTATATAAAGTAATTCATGAAATTAATTCATGAAGTTTTGAATATAGTTTTCAACGTTTTCTTCGAAAAAGTAAGGCCCGACAATGAACCTTGAAGAAACTGCACACCCCACTGTAATGCGAAATGGATGTAATTGCATCTGATTGAGTATCTGTGGGTTCGAATTACTCCATAAATCGAAATGTGCCTTGTCAGACATAAAAATGCAGTTCAAGACGTTTTCATACCCTGACACTATTTGAATGATCTTCTCACAAAATTCTAAGCGGATCGGGATGTCCCTAGGGTTCAGTTTATTTGTTAGCTGAATTCGAATTACTCCATATTCGACAATTTTGTTGGTTAACATTATCGTTTAAATCAAAATGTGGCTCGTCAGACATAAAAATGCAGTTCAAGACGTTTTCATACCATGACACTATTTGAATGATCTTCTCACAAAATTCCAAGCGGATCGAGATGTCCCTAGACTTCAGTTTATTTGTTAGCTGAATCTTATATGGAAATAAAATTGAATCTTGGTGCAAAAATTGTCTGCAGTGTCTGTCTGCTGACACCCAATAGGATTGGATTGTTTGGCAGCAGCTGCAGCATCAATCTCATTATACTCCATCTGTAAAACGTGCGCCTATATTCTCTTTGGACGGCAACGATGGACTCTAAAGTTTGCACTATGCAAATTCTTGTTTCATTGTCCCAATTCTCCATTTTAGTTAAATTTAAAGATCAATATTTACAATAAATTTCTACAGTTCAAGGTCATTTTGTTTTTTTTTTAATTTTTAATGTATTTTTTAAAAAAACAAAAAGGACCTTGAACGGAAGAAATTTATTGCAGATATTGAATTAAATAAAGCTCAAAGCAAATAGGATCAAGAATTCTTCAAGCTCAATCTCTAAAATACAATAAAATTGGAACAGATTAGTTGCACAGAAAATAAGTTATTACGTTGTTTAAATTTAAAGGGCCGATGTTGATTCTGAATAAAATACAAATTTTTCAGGAATTATTACTATATATTTTTATTATCTTAATATTGGTATGGTTTAATTATGTATGCACGTAGAAAAAGTTATATGGTTGATATGACAATATTCTAAGGGCAACATACTATTGTTGAATTATATGGCTGTACCTGATAATACTACATAGTTACATTTAAAATGCCATTGATCGGGCACACCATAGTATTGTAAAAAAATATTATAAGTAACCATATTATATACCTGTTTAACACTGTTATAATAATAAGTAACCATAATATTGATTAAAGTTTTCAACTAATTGTCATACTCAACCATATTTTTACACTAACCACACATACTTTTCTCATATGTAACCATGTTAATTTCATGAAATAATCATACTAATATCTCAAATCTCTTTATTGTAATAGAACGATCAAATATATGATAATTAATTACAAAAAAAAAAACAGCTTATATTATATTTTAGTACTGTGTTTAATATAAACTAGTAAAAAATCATTGCATGCATCTCTTCTTTGATGTTGAAATATCCATCATTTCGTCTTCGACTGCAATTTTAACAGTCATATGTAACCATATTAATATGGTTGCACGTATTGTTACATATGTTTATATCTTCATATTACCTTTATATTTTCGCGAATATTCAATATATATTTTTTTACCTATTTCGCGTTTTCTTTTTGATATAAAAAATTTTAAATTAAAAGCACAAAAAATATTTTTTTCTTTCCAAAGAATAAGTCGCACTGAAACAAAATTATATATACATATGTCAATGACTACAAGGAAAATATTATTAATGACAACAATAGTAAATTTATTTTTTAAACTTTTTTGTTGCATATGAATAAGGGTATCATATATATTATAAAAATAAATATGTTTGTATTGGATGTGATAAAAGCTATTGTTGTTTTTTAAAAAATTTTCACAATTGCTATTATTGTATGCAATCCTATATTGAAGTTTATAGATGGTAACAATAAAATTACTGAAATGCAAACAGTAACATGTTTATAGAGGAACAAACTATAGTTAAACCAATAATACGCTGTGTTTAACAGAAGTACACATAGTTATAGAATATATACTAATGTTGTCGCAACCATATATCAAACTGCTTTTTCTTTGCGTGTGGAACAAAATATCGACCTCGGCGGCACACCTTGATCCGATTTTCCATATTTTGGATGAGGTTGAGGCATAATTTAGTTTATTGATTTGTTGGTGGCTAATCGACGTACACTTTTTCTTTCACATCACTTCTAAGAAAGAAGTCCTACGGTGTCAAGTCACATGATCTTGAATTGTGAGGGGTTCAATTCAAGATCGTGTGAACCCCTCTCGTCGGGCTTACTAAAAATGATGACGAGTTGAGGTGGACAGCTTTTCAGCCACACTATTGCGAACAGCGAACGAGTGTCTAAGTCTACTGATGACACCTATGTAATGTCGACATTTAGACAGCTAGGAAACAGAGAACAATTCAATTCACTTTATTTACAATCTTTAAGCCAACAAAAAGGCCAAATTGATTACATAGTTAATATTATTGACACTTATAATTATGCATATCAAACTTTAAGCTTCCTATTATATTTACATCTATGCTTTAAAATAGTGGTTTTACTAAAGCAACTCATGGAAAAAAATTGAAAAAAAAACCATAATTTTTGTATAACATCAAGTATTTGAACAGATTCATATTCTTCTGCAAGAAAAAAAAATTCATACAATATAATAAGTACACCACCACTACCAATGAGAAAAGGGAAACCAAAAATTTAGAGGCATGACAAAATTGCATATCTAAATTCAGAAAGCGAATGAGAAAAGTGTCTGTCAGTATAAGGTAAACTTGAATTCCAAATTCGACAAACTCTGACCACAAAAGATCTCTGCATAACTTGAGAGGAAAATCTGGAACATTTTAACGTATGATTTCTGGAAGAGTTTCCAAAGTCAAATCTAGATAATATATAATTTGGTGAAGCATATTTGAAAACTTTATAAAATATCATCATCAGTCTGAGTTTTAAGAAATCATCAAAGAAACATTCTATGAAATCTTTCACATAAACAGACACGTGATCTCTTGGCTTAAGCTTGTAGCCATATCTGATTATCCTATTGAAATATATTTTTATTCTTCCAACATTGGTCTCAGTGGTTCCGCTATATATCTCTAAGCCATAGAGTAGAACTGGCATGAGCGTCGCATGTGCAACAAGTTTGCGAATATTTAACGGCAATGAATATTAAGTTGTAACAAAAATGGAACTTAAATATTACTTTACTGGAGGTAGAAGTGTATGATGACGACGCAAACATTTCAATCGCTATAGAATATTTCCTATTAGAAAGGCAAGATCTCATCCAATTAAGAAATGTACCTTAGAAACCAATGTGACTTAGCTTGAGGCACAGTTTATTGTGATTAACGCTATCACACGCTTTATATAAATCCATACAAATAGCATCAATTTGATTATGTTGAACATGCACAATGGGGCCAAAATCCTCTGAACGGACCTCTGCGATAGCCCCAGTTGTGCCGAACGTTTTCTTGTTGATGTTTCTGAACTATCCTATACAGCATTCGCAACACGTTGGATATTTTCTTCCGTGTGGGCCGTACGTGGTCTTCCGGTACATGGAACATGTCTTACTGTGCAATGTTGTTGAAAATTTGCAACCAGTCGGTGTATTGAAGATTCAACACGATAAACACTTGAACTTTTTAATTACAGCCTGTTCGACGATATCGAATGAAAATGTATGCGAAAGAAAGCTTCGTCTATGTCACTATTGTTCGTTCGCATGAACTTATGTCTTTTAATTCAATTTTGACACATCGTTCGCATAGAATAAAGTTAGAAAAAACCCAAATCAATTTTCTTTCGCCTAGAGTGCGAATGAACTTATACTTTCCACATCGGCGAACTGGCTGTTAATTTTTAGTCCCAGTTCTATTGTGTAGTCTTAGTCTTCTTCACTGAGGTGAAAAACACATTCCCCCGATTGGATTACCCTGTGAACTTGCATGTTCATGACTGCATGTGTATAGTTGTGAATTTATCTGCCACAATTTTCATTCTGTTATCGTTTGCATACGAGTATTTTACTTGTTTATATTTTATATAACCTTATTAAAACAAACCCATTGCAAATCATTTTTTTGTTATTTATAATTTTCCTATTTGTCGCATTTTATGTTTTTGTTCCGCAATTATTTATTCCAGTTTAACAACATAAATTCAGAAATTTTTAACATGAAAAATGTAATTTGTTACTTTTCATTTGTGATCTAGAGTGCAGGTACTCATACGAGTACAAACATGTGTACATACTCGTAAATACACTTGGCTAGATTACTTTTCAACGCAAATTATAATATGTGTTTTAAATTTGAAAGTTCATAATCAATTTTTAATATTGTTTGCAGGTAAAAATATTAGAATTTAACTCCTTTTTTTTTTTGTAAAATTCTATTCAGTTCTTTTGAACACTTTTGCGTTTTTTGTCGATATAAAATAAAGTTTTATTAAGCCCATCTTGTGTCTAAATTAAAAAAAAAAAAATACGAGTATGCAAATTTACTTAGGACAGTAAATTTTGCTTCGTTTACAATTACACAGCATTCTGCAACTTAGTGATTTATGCACTCACACAATGTTCAGCATACACAAGACATTCAAGGTAAACGGCCATACTCGTATGCTTAACAGCGCAATTAGAAACCGATTTTTATTCCACGTCACAGTGAAGTCAGTGGAAAAAGTGCTAATTTAAATTGCTTATGGGGGCGGTTCGGAAACTTTAAATATTTACATAAAAAAGGTTTATCGGGACAAGAAATTCATAATGATATGGTGATGGTGAATGTGTTAGGTGAAAGTGCTCCCTCAAATGCACTCATAGAAAAAAGCATCTTCATATTGACAACGGCGGGTCATCAGAATTGTGACATCAATAGTATGTAAATAGTCATCAGTAATATGAAAACTGACATCAATCTCAACAACAAAAGTCATCAGACAATTTTGTCATATATTGAGTATCATCAATGCTACAACTGTGGTGGCATCAATTCAATGATACATTTTATTAATAGCTATAATACATCTAATTTGTCAATATTTATTGTAAAAAAAGCCTACATAGTGTTGTAATATTTTATATTTATTGTTGAAAAGAAATTAAGTTGTTAAAATTATTATTTTTAAATTTAAATTAATTTTTAAGAAGTAAAAAAAAAATGCATCATATTAATGACATTTAGTCATCATATGCGCCGTTAGTTACATAAATATAATGACAGCGTAGCGAGTAAAATAAAAAGAAGAACTACGAAGCAAAGAAAGCGAATATTGCCTCATACGCAGCATACACGCAATTAAAATATGATAATACGCTACACAGGCATTGTATTGATGGCAGGAAGTCATCAAAAGTATTATCAGAAGATTTTTAATTCTCATTGATTTCTTTAAGATGGTAGAATATAAAGTTATGTGTTTGAACTTATTTTTGAAATCAGAAAATATAACCGGAGCTTAATGTTGATGATGTTGTTAGGAAATTGACTTCCAAATCAATCCAATTTATACTTGGTCTGATGTTACTGCGCCACTTTACTGATGATGTTTTGTCATTACATTGACAGCATTTAGTAATTTCCTGGGTACTGGAGTTTCCTTGCATTGATTACATACTCTCATCAAACGTATTCCGATAAAGCACCCCCATGATGTCAGTGCGACATTTCATTGATGAAATTTTTGTCATAATTGCCGCTGTTGATAATTAGAGCAACTGATGTAATGGTTGACATCACAGCGATGACAAGTGTCATGGGGTCAAAAATTATGACATTTGGCATTGCATTTTTGTTAAAATACATCATAGTTATGACAGGTTTTCTATGAGTGTGCAACAGTAAAAAATTGGGTTGCTGAATTTAAACGTGGTCGTACAAGGTTTGAAGATGAACCACGTAGTGGACCTCCAAAAACAGCAACAACAACAGAAATTGTAGCCAAAGTGCATTAAATGATCGACGAATAAAAGCGCGTGAAATAGCTAATATCATGGGCATCTAAAATGATCGAGTCCATTTAATTTTGCATGAAGAAGTACAGAAGAAAAAGCTTTCTGCGAGATGGGTGTCGCATTTGTTAACAGTCGACCAAAAACGCATAAGAATGAACATTTCTCAAGCATGTTTGGATCGTTTTTAACGAAATAAAATGGACTTTAAGCGTCGTTTCATAACTGCTGATGAGTCATGGATCCACCACTATACTCCAGAGACAAAAGAACAATCCAAACAATGGACTGAAGCTGGAGGAAGTACCCCAAAGAGGCCAAAAACAATTCAATCGGCTGGTGAGGTTATGGCAACGGTTTTTGGGGACTTTAAAGGTATTTTATTGATTGACTATCTGCAAAAAGGTAAAACAATAAATTCAGATTACTATTGCAACCTTTGGGATCAATTAAATGTACAAATTCGAGAAAAACGTCCTGGCTTACAACATAAAAAAATAATTTTTCATCAAGACAACACACCGGCGCACAAGAGCGTTTTAACAATGGCTAAAATCAACGAATTAAAGTACGAGTTGCTTGACCACCCACCTTATTCTCCTGATTTAGCTCCCAGTGACTTTTACCTGTTCCCAAATCTAAAAAAAATCCTTGTTTTACCTCAAATGAAGATGCAATTACAATTGTAAACCACTATTTTGAAGACCTTGAGGAAAACTATTTTAATCAAGGGATAGAATTGTTAGAAAAGCGTTGGACTAAGTGTATTGATTGATTGATTATATTGAAAAATAAACATATATTTGAAAAACTAACTATTCTCTTTCATTGATAGGCTAAGAAGTTTCCGAACTGCCTATGTATTGTTAATGATTTGTATATTGGGTGGGTCCAGAGAAGAGTAGCATTTGTATATGAGATTTCCATAGCGAATGGAGTTTATCCTGCAGCCTCTGTTGGATCTTGAAACCTTAATCCTTTTGTAAAGATACTCAGGTATTTTATTATAGATTATTTTGTGCAAAAATTGTAGAGTACAACATTTTAAAAGATTTTCAAAAGATAATTTATATATCTGGTAAGAAAAATTAGATATTCTGCTATTTCTGTTCTAGTCATAGATATGTATATCTAGCAACGTTATTAAAAGCCACTTTGAGTTTCTTGGACCAATACTCAGGGGAAGACCCCTACATATGCAGTACACTGTGCCAGAACTAGAAAAATAGATTGTGAGGAGGGGGAAAGAGGGAGTAGTATTAGTGAACATTTGACTTGAACTTTCCAATGTTATAACAGGCAGGAAACACATCTGCAGGCAACTTATTCCACAGACGAAGCGTACGGCTGAAAAATGAATTCTCTCTGTAATGTGTTGTACGATTCCCTGGGCAGTCGACCACAAATGGATGAGCTCTGTGTGCGAGTTTCGGGAACAAGATCCCTAATCGCATGAGAGCAAAATTCATTATAGTAACGATAGAACAGAGTAACGCGCCCCACACTGCGTCGATGCTCCAGTGAGCCACTAGAGTTGAATACCCTACTGTCACTGATGAGCTTCTTCGCCCTCTCCTGCACACGGTCGAGTAACCGCAAAATAGTCTTTGAGGCACCGGCCCAAACATGACAGTTGTATTCCATTTTCGGTCGGATGTAAGTAGTATAAATAGTTAGGTGGTTGGATGGATGTTGGTCTAGTGACATGATCAGTATCTATTTCTTCCAAAACGAGTTTAGCCAGGCAATCGTTGTCAATAAAAATCGTTGTAAGTTGACAACTAGCAACTTGTTTTAGCTTTCTTTGGATGAAAAGAACAGCAAGCCCTTAAGCATTTAATAGGACAGACACAGTTTATGTATGACAGTTTAGTGTAAATAATCCTATTAAGCGAATCCACGCCATTGGCATACGAGTAATTCAACCCGTTTTATGCGCCAGAATCATAGAAAATTTAACACCTGGATACGTTCATCTAGACACGGCGTAAATATTAGCGTACCGTGCTTTTCCACCGCCCATTAATAGAACCGATTAGATTCCGTCCTCAATAGTCTTTATACTGTTTATATTATTTGAATTTAAAGAAATGACAATTATTGTATGTATTTTATTTCGAAAGTTTTCCTGCACTATGCACAAAACAACAAAACTGCTTTCATGAGGGATATGAGCAAAAGAATCAATTTTATTGTTAAATAACATGATTAGTTTTGTATTCTTTCAATTAATTTTCTTAATGTTGTTAACTCCTTTTTAGTTTCTTGTTAAAGTTTTTTTATACCTCTATATAGTTTTATTTCTATTTCGTTTGGCTTCTGTTATCTAATTTCAATGGCGATAAACCTGTCAATATTAAAACAACTTAAACTGAAACTTTCAAAGTCACAGAAAGTTTCTGTCTACTACTTTATTGTGATACGGTGGGGTCTTTTACAATGCCGCAATAAAAAAAAAAACGATTTGAAAGAAAGCAAATGTAATATATTATTGTGTTTTTGCCTTTAAAACCGATTTGCGGATTCTTCAATTGCAAATGAATTAATGACGCTCACAAATGTTGGCTACAGTGTACTTAATAATTTACAACTTTCTGTACAGTTAAGACCACTGTATATTAATACACTAGAGTTGCTTTTACTTAAAACCTCTTTTTTACTTAAAACTTACTTAAAACTGTCTTGTACGACATGTGAAATAAAACTGTCTGTCTGCCAAAGACCTGCCTGCTTTTCATACTTCTTTTACAAACATCATGAACTTTCTAGGTATTGATAATTCCTGAATGAAATTTCTACATTTCATAATTCTTATGCACATACACACTCACACGTATGGTTGCGAAGCAATATGAACGCAACAACAACAAAAACAATACCAAGAACGCAGCAACCACAAATGTATTATGTTTTTATGTTATTTGTTTGGATTTGTGAATAAATTTATAACAAGCAGATCAACGGCTGCACTATGCGCCATTAGTGTGTGCTTGCTTGTAAACAGCTGCTTGCAAGGCATGGAAGATAATCCCAAGCCAGCCATATTTCCATATCGACGTTCAAAGTGATTATTTAAGGTTCCAAGGTCATGCTTATTATTTGGTGGAACCAGCCCGACGTAGTTTTTTCTGGGTCTTTAAAATCGATTGAAACAATCACAGGCGATTGCTATCGAATACAATTAATGCGTTTGAGCCGAGCATTGAAAGACAAACTGCCACATTGCGATGAGAGACATTATAGTGTGGTTTTATAGCATGAAAATATTCGACCCCATGTTCACAACATACTTGGAAACATTGAAATTGAAAGTCCTACCTCAATCGCCATTACATGTCGCTTCCTCCGAATATCACTTGCTTCGACAAATGGCCCTTGTCAAAATTTTGACAACTATTCGTAAATTCTACCCACACAAAAAACATGTTGATGTTTGTTGGTGTTGTATTTATTGTAATTCTGCCACTACTTATTTAAGCTGCCTTGATATTATCGTTTTGTAAAATTTCAAAAAACAGCAAAGTCGTATGGGATGTTAAATTTTTATTGTATTTTCTTTTTTCGTAAGTATGACGGATTGCATTTAGACTATCAGGCACATATTATTTAATAGTCTGAACTGGGCTTAATTAACATACAATACACTGAAAAATATTTGCTTCACATTTCTAATGAACCAAATTCATTAGATAATTTACATTAACGGAATGAAAAATTACGTTCCATCAATGAAGATTCATAGCATTAATGAAAATATTCATTGAAATTGATTCATTAGGTTTCATAATTTCATTAGAAAATTTCATTGGATTTGTAATAAATAATTTTTGAAGGCTTAGTGCAAAATTTTAGGGATTTAGTAAAAGTGAGACTATAAATATATTACAACTACTAACTAAATGATGAAGTAAATTATTTTATATATTAATTACTGCGTAAAAACTTGTTTAATAAAAATTTCAATAGTGTATTAAAACAATAAAAAAATTATTTTATGCTTAATATAAAAAAAAATTGTTTAGTGTCTCTTCAGTAGCACAATTCTAATGAAAAAAAGATTATTAGAATAATGCAACTCTTCCTTAAACTAATGACTTTATTTCGTTAGAATGAAGAAAATTTTTCACCAAATTAGTGAACATTTTCATTGGTGCAACAAATGTATTCATAAAAATAATGTAACACATTCATTGGCCTAATCAAAAAATTACGATTGAATGATGAAGAAGATTCATTAAAGGAAAGAAAGTTTTACTTAATGTTAATATACCAAGTTAATAAAACTAATGAAATTGAGTCGTTTCCTTAATGAATATTTTCTTTGTTTTAATGTAAACTATGCATAAATATTATGATTCATGCTTCATTAAATTAATGAAGTTATCATTAATCTAACGAGTATATTTATTAAATAATTATTAGTGAAACAAGATTCATTAGTCCAATGAAGGCTATCATTGGCCGAAAAATAATGAAAATTTTCATTAGATTAATGATAATGATAATAACCATTATATTAATGAAGGAATTCTTTTCAGTGTATATAGAGAAAACACCTCTTGCTACCTATTCCGATGCACTTTGAGTTCATACAAAATTAATAATGAACATAAGTATATAGAAAATACGGACGATGGTGAAAAAAGAGAAGAAAAAAAAAGAAACAAACGGAATAGGTCGTAAGCTGTGTACACGGCTTACTACCTATTCCGGTGCAATTTGGTTTCATACAAATTTGTATTGTAAAAAATCCTTCTTAAGAAAAACTTAAGAAAGGAAAAAATTTGAACTAAAAAACCGATGTACTAATGTACAAAAACAAAAATCTTATTTATAAAGTTGTAAAAGTCCAAACAAAAAAAATTCAATAAATTAAAATTAACTTTTTTGTTTACAATTTTTTGCTGCCTTACCCACTGTATTTGGGTGTTAACCTAAACTGAGCACGGCAATTTTATATTAGCGGTAATTTAAGGCCAGAATAAAAAAAAAAAAATTATGAAAATAAACAGACATTTTACATGTAAACTAAACGGTAAAACGCAACTCTAACCCTTTTATTTAATTTATTTATTTTATTATCAATCCTTCGAGGATATGCGAGGAAAAAAAGCAGAAATTAAAAGGAAATGTATTAGATTTCAACGGGAAAAATACATTTAAAGCTAAACAGTATTCTCTTTATGGAAGTTGTTGTTTCCCTTTCCTTTTGCCAGTAAGCTGGCGGATGGGAGTGGAGCGCATGTTTAGAGTAAATATATTTCTTATATCTTTCTTAAAGTTTATTTTGTTTTTTCATTCTGTGAATAAAAGCTTAACTTTGTTATAAATCAATTTGCTTGAATGTATCTTAAATATGGCAAGATTTACTGGTTTCTTATCTAAACAGTGTTTGCCGTAATGATTTAAAAAAAAAAATAGCACAACACATTTATTTTAATGTTTATTTTCATTTTAATTCACTCGTATTCAGTCAGCAACATGCAGAGAAAAGAAATTAATAATGAAAATAAAACATATATATTAAGAAGGTCAAGCATGTTAGTCATCTACTTCTCAGCTGGACTGCACGTTTATACTTATGTTTATTTACACAGATGTAAGTATGTAATTAAAAAAGTTTTGTATAAAAAAAAAAATTAATTGGTAAGAAAAAAGTAGTTGCAAAATATGAAAAACCTTGAGCCAGGACATTTGCAATTATCAGATGCCGTAGTTTTATATAATTGAACCTCGAAAGCGAATCATGTGATTCGATACCGCTGGACTTGTTTCTTTAATCATATGGGAAAGAAAAAGTGTACGTGAATAAACCAAAAACAATTCAAAAGTTAAAAGATGAGTCTTTGAAAATATAGACTATTGTATAGAAGTTATCCAATGAAGAAAACCCTGACATGTATTTGGCCGATATTTTGTTTCCACATATAATTGTCATAGACTCTTCCATTATAATAAAAAATATTGTGATAAATTTTTTGCATATCTAACCCAATGTGCGAGCTTTTAACTACTCAATACTACTCGACACTCTTCAAATCGAATACTCAATACTATTCAATACTTTCAAAAAATGTATTTACTTAAAGTACATCTATTTACAATCGTGCGCTAATGCATTGTTTTAAACTTTATTTAATTCTTAAAAATTATAAATAGCTTGTTTTCTATGTTTCCCAGCTATCTTTGGAAATTTTTGAAAGATATTCTCAAACATTCATTAGGGTAGTTCCTATGAAATGTCGACATATAGATAGCTGGGAAACATAGAAAACAAGCTATTTATAAGTTTTATTGGTATAAATGCTAGAAGCTAAAAATAGCGAATAAAAAACTTAATTGTTTTAATTCTTAAAAACTTTTTTTTATCTTGGACCAGCACTAAAGGGAATATGTGTTTTTCGGAAACAAGGTCCCTAAGTTCGTCACAGCAAACCCCAATTAGGTAACGATAAACAGAGAAACGCGTCCCATACGGCGGCAGTGTTTCGCTGAGTCAATAGAGTTGAATACCTGCACACGGTAGACTAACTCCAAAATAGACTTTGAGGGCATTTTTGGTCGGATATAGATGGTATAAATTGTAAGGTGATCGAATGGAATATAGTACTTCTTTTACCGTTTCAGAAAACCGAGACTCTAAAGTGCGTTCAGTTCAGTGAACATCGTTCTGAACTTTCATTCCAAGGACATCAAGAGTATCCAATTCCTTAATATGCGGTCAGATGAAGTAGAATTTATGGTCATGAGCTTATTTATAAATAAACAACACTGAGCTCAACAGCTGTTGACATCGGTCCAGTTCTTACGACCCCAATCGGAGATTAAAATAATATAAAAAAACAGGATAAAATTGAATTAAAATAATATCATTATTTAATTAGTCGTTCATATTGTGAAGAATTTTTATCACATCTAACCCAGTGTGCAGCTGTTAATCTGCTTATTATAAATGTACAACACATTCATACAAACAAGATAAAACTAAAAACCTAATGCACAAACATACATGATTTAAAGTACATAAAATTCCAAGTAAATCAACTCAAAATTATGTTGTTGTTTTTCTTGTATTCTTGGTATTCGTTTTATTAATGTTTGTTGTTGTAGTTTGCTTACTGTACGCAAGCATGTGTATGAATGTGTATGTGCGAAAGAAATACATTTGTACATTATGAACGACTAGAAAATTCATGTCGTTTGTAGAAACTGATAAAAACGTATAAATAGCAGGCAGGTTGGCAGCAACCAGTCAGTTTATTTTTAAACTTTGTGCAAGTCATAAGTCAAAGTAAGCAAGTCTAGTGTTTTAGTTTACGCTGGTATCAAGTGTAAATAAAGTTGTGAGTTATTTGAATACTGCATAACGAACAAATGTGAGTGTTATTACATCATTTACAATTGAAGAAGCCGCAAAAGCGGTTTTAGCTGCAAAAACGTAAAAATTTTATTGCCTCTAAGACTTGTGTTGAGTTGGACTTCCGAAACCCTTGCCATAAGTTAAGGCTGTGGCGACACAGCAAGAGCTTCGATTAATTTGCTTCGGGAAATTTTCCCCCTAAAAACTTATAGGTCACTTTGGCGACATCCCATGGCTAACGCGGTCATCTGATCTAACCCCCATGGATTTTTTTATGAGGCAACCTGAAAGAGAGGGTTTAATGACAATCCCCAATCTCTTATAGCTTTAAAGGAAAATATTCGTCGAGAAATCAGCTCATGTAAACCAAATTTACTTCAGCGGGTGGCTCCGTTTAGAAAAGTGTGTTCAGGTCGACGGAAGACTTCTGGATGATATACTCTTTAAAAAACAAAATCCCCATTTCCACTCTATTGTTCAATGTTCTTAGTAAAGATTTGTGTGAATTATTGTGTTTTTATCTAAGTTTGAAAATATAAATCTGCTATAGACACCCGCTATACTGATTATGGTAAAGTAAATAGTTTTCAGCCCTTCATTTCCAGAGACTCAAAATCCGCTCAAATTTCCACATTTTCGTTGTTGGTACTTTATTTCTCATTATGTCATAAAAACAAAAACTTATTGGCCAGGCATCATAAGGTTTTCCAAGGGGATCTATCGTATCATATGGTGCGAATACACAGCTCTTAATATAGAAACAGCTTGTCAACGTCAAGTGAGTTTCAGCAATCATCATGAAATAATTTTTCCCCCCCTTAGAAAGTGCTTAAGTTTATTTTTGTATTATTAATGCCTCCAACATTTACCTACGTGAAACAATTTTCGTTTTAATTTCAAAAGAATTAACACAAGAAATGCGAAGCGTGAAAGCATGTATGTGTATATAATGCCTTGAAACTTAAAAAGCTGAAAAATCGCTCTTATGTCAGCAAACTCAAATGCAATTTCTTACACCCTGACAAAATTGCAATTATTTTATAAATCTCACGTCTTTATTTTTGCTTTATGCGAGTTGTCCCTTTTTGGAAACATAATGGTTATTGGCAGCAACTTTCGATTCATTGCTTTTCATAACTTTTCTTACTCACGTACTGCACGTCCTCATATTTTCGTGCATGACTAAACTTATTTGCTTTCGTTATAGAAAACTACATCATTTTGTATTTTTTACACATATATAAATATTTGTCTTAATAGATTTGTTAATATGTTTTATGTGCTCATATACAGTGAAGGCGCGAAAACGTGAACACACAAGAGTGTGAACGCCTCAGCAACGTGCACAAATTCCGCTTACTGCGATTCTAGGTTTAAGGCACAGCTAAAACATTTCAGCTAAGACAGGCACCTCAGCCATGATCAGCACCGAGAGATCTGCAGGGCAGAATCTCACGGCGGCCCTGCTGATTGCTATTCTGCCAATTTTATTCCTTGGTATGGGGGTTTAGGAAGTCCAACACCGCTGAGGCAGTGCCCCAAAACAGAATTCCTTAGCGTTCATGATTTTTCTCATGCATTCAATTGCCTCCCTCCGTTTCGGTTTGACGCTGAATTCTGGGATACCCTGTAATATACAGGAGTTTAAATGGAAAATTTTGGAATAGAATAATACAGTGTAAAAAACTCTGAAAGGAGTGTAAAAACCTTTGTGTTCTGACAGCGTAGATAATTACTACTACATTTGAGAACGTCATTTTGTTGGCTTCTGCCTTTTAGAAGACATTTTACATATTCTTAAAAATTTTTTTTTTCATCCTTTAGCTGTTCTCTTTGCTACATGATGAATGACAATTTTCTAATATAAAAATTATCCTTTTACACTGACAGATGTACATAAAAGAAAAATTATCTGAAGAAAAGTCCAGGATTAAAGTGCGATTTCTGAAAAGGAAAACAAAATCGTTTGTGTTAAGTGAACTGTTCTAGTGATTCTCCGTCTCTGCATTGCAGAAAATTTTTGCTTCAATCAAACAGCAGGATATTGTTTTCTTTCGTTATACTTTAAAACTTTATTTGTTTCTTGTTAAAACCATCTTAAGGTCTGTTTATTGTAATGATTCTTCTTAAATTTACACGTTTTGTTGGGAGTGTTTAATATATAATCTTTTCCCTTTTTTTTCGTGTTATACTCGTAACATACTATTGTTGTCCCCGAAGGCTTGTGGAAAATCTCAAAATATTGACCGAAGAAAAAATTTAATTCTATCATTTTAAAAAACACATTTTTCTGTCAGGCGTAAGATTTAGTGTTACTACAATGGAAGATATGTAACTTCGTTAAGCCTGTGTAAGCCCTAAAAGCTTTAGGGAATAATAAGAAAATTTTCTTTTCTAAGGCAGGATAATTAAAGAAAAATAATATTAAGAGAAATAAAATCTGGTTTGTGTTTAACTTTCAGCATCCTGATATTTGCTTTCAAACTTTAATAGTATTCTGTCTTTGAAAGGACTCCTATTCATTTGAGTAGATTTTGAAACACATAATAGTTTTACTAAATTATATTAAATTATACTAAATATACGGTTGAATCCAACTATCTAACTAAAGTAGCAAATTTGGTTTCTGAACTTAAAAAAAAAAGGATTTTTTGCCTTTTGCACTTTTGTCAGAATTGTTGTGGGAACAGTCAACTATCAAAACAAATTATTGTCATAAATAACAATACCATTGTCTTTCTTTGTCGCTAATCATATAATGCGTGATTTTATAAGAATTGTCGGAAATTTAAAAAAAAAACACATAAAATTCAAAAAAATGTATGAAATATTTATTTGGATCGATAGTTGGGTCGATATAATTTAATGCTTGAAGATTATTTCATGCAAATGTTGGCCGCGGCTGCGCCTCAAATGGTCCATCCGCTTAGTCCAATTTTGGCATATTCTTTCCAACATTTCGGCCGGTATCTCACGAATAATGTTGGCAATGTTGGCTTCCAGTGCGTCAATCGAAGCGTGCTTGTCGCTATAGACATTAGCCTTAACATAGCCCCACAAAAAATAGTCTAGAGGAGTTAAATCGCACGATCTCGGCGGCCAATTGACTGGTCCCAAGCGTGAAATAAACTGTTCACCGAACTCGCCTCTCAATTGGTCCATTGTTTCGCGTGCTGTGTGGCATGTGGCACCGTCTTGTTGAAACCACATGTCATGCAAGTCAAGCTCTTTCATTTTGGCCTAAAAAAAGTTTGTTATCATCGCACGGTAGCGCTCACCATTCACAGTAACGTTGTGATTCGCATCATCTTTGAAGAAATACGGCCCAATGATGCCGCCAGCCCATAATCCGCACCAAACGGTTGTTTTTTGTGGATGCATTGGTAGCTCTTGCAATGCTTCTGGCTGCTCTTCACTCCAAATACGGCAGTTTTGCTTGTTCACGTATCCATTCAACCAGAAATGAAGCTCGTCGTTGAACACAATTCTTCGATAAAAAAGTGGATCTTTATCTAACTTTTCAAGAGCCCATTCACCAAAAATTTGGCGTTGTGGTAGGTCGTTTGGCTTCAATTCTTGCACCAGCTGTATCTTATAAGGCTTCACACCCAAATCCTTCCGCAAAATTTTCCACGTAATGGAGTAACAGAGGCCCAATTGCTGCGAACGGCGTCGAATCGATAATTCACGGTCATCACCAACACTGGCCGATACGGCTGCGATATTTTCTTCAGTTCGCACTCTACGTAAGCGTGTTGGTGGTTTAATGTCCCACAATGTAAATTTGGTGCGAAATTTTTTACAATAGCCCGAATAGAAGCCTCAGTAGGTCGATTAAACTGACCATAAAATGGAAGAAGCGCGCGATGAACTTTCTTAACAGAGCACACATTTTGGTAATAAAATTCGATAATTTGCAAGCGTTGTTCGTTTGTAAGACGATTCCTGATTAAATTATAGACCAAACTGAAGATGTTTGACAGTGACACAAGATACAAAACGTGCGTGAGCTGTCAAAACTAGTGTTGCCAAAAAGATAATAGCAAAAAAATCACTCGTTATTTATACTAGCGGAATAATACCCCTACATACTTAAATCTATTAAATTCAACTATTTTTTTTCAGAGTTTCGTTCGGGAATGGAATTGAATCAGTTTTTTTTTTTTAACTTGGACCAATGCTCAGGGGATAACCCCTACATATGCAGTGCATTGTCCCTGAACTGGGAAAATAGGTTGTGAGGAGGAGGAAAGAGGGAGTAGTGTTTGTGAACATTTGACTTGAACTTTCCAACGTTACAACAGACAGGAAACACTTCTGCAGGCAACTTGTTCCACAGATGAAGCGTACGGCTGAAAAAAGAATTCTCTCTGTAATGCGTAGTACGATTCCCCGGGCAATCGACCACAAATGGATGAGCTCTGGACGATGAACGTGTGCTACGCAAAAAAGTGCGAGTTTCGGGAACAAGATCCCTAATCTCGTCAGAGCAAAATCCATTGTAGTAACGATAGAACAGAGTAACGTGCCCTACACTGCGACGATGCTCCAGTGAGTCAATAGAGTTGGGTACCCTACTGTCACCGATGAGCTTCTTCGCCCACTCCTGCTTACGGTCAAGTAACCACAAAACAGACTTTGAGGCACCGGCCCAAACATGAGAGTTATATTCCATTTTCGGTCGAATGTAGGTGGTATAAATAGTAAGGAGATCGGATGGAGTGAAGTATATCTTACACCGTTTCAAAAAACCGAGGCACTTGAATGCTTCTTTAGAGACATGGAAAATGTGTTCATTCCAGGGAACATCACACTGTACTTTCATTCCAAGAACATCAACAGCATCCGGTTCCTCAATACTTATATCATCCATGAGTACAGATGAAGCAGCATTTGCGGTCGTTTGTTTGTGTGTTAATAAACAGCATTGGGTCTTACGAGCGTTAAAGGCGACCCTGTTTTAACGACCCCATATGGAGATTACTAGAAGATCACTATTCAGTGAGCCATTCATATTTTGCCTCTTGTTAACGACATCAGATAGGCTGGGCTTATAATTGAAGGAGTATGAATGGCAAATGCTGCTGTCATCCGTGAAAGAGTGGATAGGGTTGAAAGTTTGATAGATAAGGTCGTTGAGGAAAATAAGAAATAGGGTAGGAGAAAGAACGGAGCCTTGCGGAACCCCTGTCGAACGACTGTCACTTAATTTTAAGATTTCTTTACACCTTTCAAACAAATGTTAGAGACGTTTATAAATAGAAAAGCTTGTTTTTTGTGTTTTGTCAGATATTATTAGAGCATTTTTCTTTTTAAATTCTCAGCAATTTATTTGGATTGTTGGGATATAAAGTTGAATGTTTGAGAATATCTTTTAAAAATTTCCAAATTCTACTGATGATTAAAGTAGTTCCTATGAAATGTCGACATATAAATAGCTGGGAAACATAGAAAACAAGCTATTTATAATTGTTTGCTGGTATAAATGTTAGAAGCTTAAATAGCGAATAAGAAACTTAATTGTATCATTTATATTTATAGAATCTAAATTTATTAGCTCTTTTTTATCTTTTTATTTTCAGACTTGACTGCAGCCATTTCCGCCACCTGTAAAAAATATTTCCTGCCATTAACATGTGTTTGCAGTATGAACAATAGAAAAAGCTTTCATTATCATTCAGTTTAGTTTTTTCCTGTAGCCAAACCAAAACAGTGAATGTGGCGCCATGTTAATAATGAATTATGACATAATAAGTAAAATAATCGTCAAACATTTTAATAGCATCTATTATACCTATTGCGAGAGAAGAGTGAAATTGAAACACTTGAATATTCAAAGGTAGTCTCAACATCAAATAAAAGTTGAGAAAAGAACTTATTAAAAAATAGAAAGCCGTCAAATAAACCAGTGAAAAATTTAATAATAATAATTTATTTCTAAAAAAATCATTTCTTAAATTTTCTACGCTTTGTTTTTAATTCGTACCACGAATAACAAACGATGCTGGCTATTGATTATATAATCAATTTAGCAAAAATTATGCTAATCTTTAATGGAGTCACGATACTATTGAACCAAACAGATGCTACTGCCGCTAACACCACCACATTTATTGTCCCTGCAGGCCATCAGCAGCAGCTGAAAACAATGCCAAAAGAAAGTTTGCAAAATGAAGGCGTTTCAGCAAGTGGCAACGATTTCTTTAGCATACGACACGAACGTTCCAAACAACGTAGACATGCGGTTGCAGCAGAGGACCAACAGCCCACAGAACATTTAATCAGAAATTTGTTTGAAGCCACTACCACTAACACTAAGGCATTTAAACTGCAACACCCAGTCAAGGACAAACAACTGACTGCTGCTGAAATTGTTGGCAATATTGCTGATGATGAGCAACTTTCATCTGTGCTAACCGAGCGGGAATTTACGCAAAATATTCATTTAAATGAATATAATGAAATAAAGGCTGTTGTTAGAACTCCAACCCTCATTAATGCTCTGAACAATGTTACAAACGATTTGAGTAATGGAAATGTCAACAGCAATAGGAAAAATGGTTTAAGCAGTACGGCTACCAGCATGTATGCGGTCACCGGGACCAGCCTTCATTTAGTGCCACCTCCTACACCCGAGCCTGCCACAACACTAAAAACAGCGACCCACAGAATACGAAAACTGCACAAAAAGAAAATCGTTGAGAGTTTGCGGCAATTGAATATTGACAAACTCAATACAAATGGTGGTCATTTAGCCAAAAATCATCATCGAAGTTTACTGGAAGCTGAATATCTTTTGCAACAACAGCAACACGAGCCAGCTCAACGTGCAGAAATAAATAAAACCTCTCACATAACAGGCAGAATCAATCACCGGACAACCGCCACCACCATTGCCAGCTCAGATGCCTACAGCTATCATCAAATGGCCAAAGAGTCAAAGAGAAATAAAGCTGATGCGGCTTTAAATGAAAGTGTAAATGTTGGTGGTTTAGCAAACAAAACAAAAGACTCAGATGAGAATGAGCAGACTGATGATGACGTTACGAATGATGAAAAAGCAGACGATGATAGTTTGTCCAATGATTTCTATCCAAATGACGACAATAATTCAAAACTTAACAATGATGTGAACTTCGATGACGTTGATAGTTTATCAGACGGCTCCACAGTTGTGCCGCTGCCGCATGATGATAACTTTGACAAGCCGTTTAAAAATTTCTCCTCTGAATTCATCAAAGATGTTGACAACAGTGTCGATTTGGAGGACAGTGAAAATTACACTTTTTTTACTTCCTGGCAGGATATAAAAACCTTAAACTTGACAAATGCTTCGAAAAATGCTACGTATGTTTTGAAGAATTCAATGCCAGACTTTTTTGTTGAGCCCAGCTACAATCGCTCTTCTGCAACAGATTTTCCCAATGATCTGTTATTTGCCTCTGTAGATCCTTTCCACAAACCATTTAACTCAGCCAGCAGCACACAACTTGCAGTTAAATTTCAGCCCCTACGTTCTACTTTCTATCAAAAAGAAGAAATAAATTTTAATGACTCATCCGATCTCATACAAGATGAGAATTCTGCCGCAGTTAAAGATGTGATAATGGATGAAGCTCTCAAGGATGAGAATAATGATGATGATGAAGATAATAATGTTCAGTTCAATGACTTTTCTTTAAGTAATGTAGACGACTCAGGGGAAGAAACCGAAACTGAAGTTACTTCTGAATTGGCCAGTGATGATGAAACCAATCATTTTCTTGAGGGAGTGGTGGATGCTGCCAACTCGGAAGAGATTTACGATTGGGATGAAATATCGCGCAGTAATCGTCGTGATTTAATGCACGGTCGGGACGTGGTTACAAAATTTTTGCAAATCGTTGAAACGCAACATTCACTCGGTTCGAATTGTGAAGCCGGAACTTCACTAAATTTGGGCGAGGGCGTTGTCGATCGTTATGCGCAAGATCGTTTTCGTGTCGAAGCTGAAGTGGCAGTTAATCGTGCAAATATGTTGACAAGGTAAGTTTTTTATTATAACATCTAGTAACTGTTGTTTTCTTTTAAAATTAATGAAAATTATATAAAAAATATCTCGAGCCTTCTCTTTATTTGGAGGGATTTGATAGTATCAAATTTTTAGTACAAATTTTATCAGTTTATATGATTATAAATGTTGTCAATGAAAAAATAATTAACTATTTAATGCATTATAACAGAAACTGCAGATAATTTTTAAAAGTTAATATTGCAAGGTGTGATCGTCAATACGAATTTCGTAATAGTCGTTCTACTGGCGATCTTATGGCATATCTTTCAGAGAAGTTGTGGCACTTAATCCATCATTTCGGTGAAAGTAAGATGGTGGCTCTGGCTATTTCCAAAGCGTTTGACAGAGTGTGGCATGGTGCACTACTGGCAAAACTTACAGCTTTTGGTTTTGGTAATGACCTCTCTCGGTTTATATCGATCTTTCTCAGAAACCGTACTATACGAGTTATTATAGATATGGTCTCATCAAACAAATTCAGGATTAATTCAGGGGTACCGCAAGGCTCCGTTCTTTCTCCTACTCTATTTATTATTTTTCTCAAACTTCCAACCCTATCCACTCTTTCGCTCATGACAGCAACATTTGCCATTCGTACTCGTTTAGTTGTACTCCTAGCCTATCCAAGATCGTTAGCAAGAGGCAAAATGTGAATGACTCAAGGAATAGTGATCTTCTATTAATCTCCGAATGGGGTCGTAAGACCCAATCTTGCTTATTAACACCCAAACAAATGACCGCAAATGCTGCTTCTTTTGTACTTATGGATTGAATAAATATTATAGAATCTGATGCTCCTGATGTCCATGGAATGAAAATACAGTCTGATGTTTACTGAAATGATCACATTTTTCATGTCTCTAAAGAAGCGTTCAAGTGCCTAAGGTTTCTGAAACGGTGTAGGATGTACTTCATTCCATCCGATCTCCTTACTATTTATACCACCTATATCCGACCGAAAATGGAATACAACTCTCATGTTTTGGTGTTACTCGACCGTGTGTAGGAGAGGACGAAGAAGCTTATCGATGACACTATGGTATCCAACTCTATTGACTCACAGGAGCATCGATGCAGTGTAGGGTGCGATATTCTGTTCTATCGTTATTACAATGGATTTTCCCGAGACTTGTAAATTTATACGTAACACACGTACATCGTCCAGAGCTCATTTGTAGCCCATTGAGCAGGAATCGAGAGAGAATTCGTTTTTCAGTTTTTCAGCCGTACGCTTCGCCTGTGGAATAAGTTCCTGTCTGTTATACGTTGGAAAGTTCAAGTATATATATATATATATATATATATATATATATATATATATATATATATATATATATATATATATATATATATATATATATATATATATATATATATATATATATATATATATATATATATATAAATATAACAGCGTTGCTGTTTTAGTGCGAAAGTTGGAGTTGCCGTATTGCTTTTGAGGAGTTTGGAATCATTGGGATTTATAAAGCTGTTTTTAGGAATTCCAAAAAAAAAATTGGAACCACTTCGCTAAGCGGTTTGTAACTGGTTTGCGTTTTGGCTGTACAACGTGTATCTGAACTATTAACGGTAATTCGATTTAGTGCGAAAATTGAAGTTGCCATATTTTGGCGATTCCTGAAGCTCATTTTGGGAATTCAAGAAAACAAGCGTTTTAGCACTGATTGCCCAAACAGAGCTACCATATCGTAGCACAGGTTGGAAGACTGTTTTAGCCAAGATGATCTTGTTTTCGGGACTTAAAAGATTTTGGCGATTCCTGAAGTCCATTTTAGGAATTGAAGAAAACAAGCGTTTTAGCACTGATTGCCCAAACAGCGCTACCATATAGTAGTATAGGTTGGAAGACTGTTTTAGCCAAGATGATCTTGTTTTCGCGACTTAAAAGATTTTTGCGGTTCCTGAAGCCCATTTTGGGAATTCAAGAAAACAGGTGTTTTAGCATTGATTGCCCAAACAGGGCTACCATATAGTAGCATAGGTTGGAAGACTGTTTTAGCCAAGATGATCTTGTTTTCGCGACTTAAAAGATTTTGGCGATTCCTGAAGCCCATTTTGGGAATTCAAGAAAACAAGCGTTTTAGCACTGATTGCCCAAACAGGGCTACCATATAGTAGCATAGGTTGGAAGACTGTTTTAGCCAAGATGATCTTGTTTTCGCGACTTAAAAGATTTTGGCGATTCCTGAAGCCCATTTTGGGAATTCAAGAAAACAAGCGTTTTAGCACTGATTGCACAGGTTGGAAGACTGTTTTAGCCAATATTATCTTGTTATCGCGACTTAAAAGATTTGCGATCAAGGAGAATTTTGTAATTATCATTTGATTGAAAAAATCGTATAATAATTTGCTGTCAATATATACCAGATATTTAATATTCGAACTTCAGTGTATTGAAGTGCCATTGATTTTCAGGACGATTGTTGAATAAAAGCAAAAATTCCTTTTTCGGATAAAAAATATTGCTTTTGTTAGATATGATGCTTTTCCAGATACTGAAGTAGTTAGTTAACTTATCTAAGGCAGCTTGTAACTTGTCAACGATATATTACCCGTATCTATGTGAAGCAAATAGTTATGTATTATCAGCGCAAGCTGCTATCTCTACTTCATTGAGTTCAGTAATATAGGAGCAATATAAACTTTCTTGTACAGATCCTTGTGGGACGGCTGCTAAACTTTCGAATAAATTGGAATACTTTTTGTTTTGGCATACGCAAAATTTTCTTTTTTAAATTTATTGAATGATTTTAATAATATAAAACGGGAATCTATATTGAGAGAATTCATGAAAAGCAAATATCAAAATGTAAACACTTCAACAAAACGACACCAAAATATTTGAGATTATTTCATGACTGGGTTACATTTACCCCCAGTCTTTCTCCAGGATGCACAATAACTTTATTTTTATGCCCAACATATTACACCGCTTTAAAACAATTTGTGCCTCAATTAGGCAAAATTGCTTCCTTTTTAACATTTTAACGTCATAATATTTACATGTTTACGAGAAAGCTGTCTAAAAATAACCGATTATCAACACGCTGACACTTAAGTTTACGCTACAAACGTACTGTTTTTAATAAAGTGTATTTAAACGTGTTCATTTATATAAATAAGCTAAAGCATTACAGCCCTCTCGTTCATTAAGCATAATCCTGCAAGTCGCTTACGATAGCTAATAAAAATATAAGCACAGCGTGGCAGCCGGAAGTGTGCATGTGCTTGTGGAGTTCAACATTTCTTTCTACAACATTGTTCAATTTTTCTCCCTGTCATAATAAATTTTACTACGTGAGTTGTAAATAAATTTGTTTATATCAACTCATTTCTTTTACACTAAATTGACGGGATCCAAGAGAAGGGAGAACAAATATTTATAATTAATGTAACTTTAGTTCTCTTTTCTCTCATCGAATGAGAGAAAATTTATTTAAACCTTTAAGGGTGACGAATTTTTTATTAGTTAATAAAGGCGTAATTTTTCTAATTGGAAGGAACAATGGTTTCAATAAACACAAATAATTTAATTGGATATTTGTTAAATTGTTTTATAAAAGGAATGGAAACTTTTTTTTGCGTTTTTGTATGAAAAGAAGTTTAAAATAAGCTGATTAAAGTTAACAGTCTTATTATCTAAAGACGGCTACAAAAAATATTAATAATATAAAATGTATCTAAATATAGTTTATTGTAATTTTAGTTATAATAAATTTGTAAATAAATAAATAAATAAAATGTACGAGATCTGATAAAAAAACAACCATAATTTTTAAATGTCGTGAGACACGTATGTTCGGTTTTCGCTTTTTTTTTCTATTATGTTGGTATACATGTCTATTATATATGTTTTAGGTTTAACAGGCTGCCAACCATTGCAAAGCCAGCCCACTTGGGTCCAGTCTGGTTCCGTTGTGTTGTGCCATTATATTATATTATTATGTTGGCAATCAATATCTGCCATTTTGGATTGTCAGTTTGTTTTTTGACAGATAAAAAAGTTAGTCGTTCTTTGGTGTGCTTTTGGATTTTTTGCTATTCGCAAAAAATGGATCAAAGAAACTGTATTAATTTGTTAAATTTTTGTTGAACTTTTATAATTTTTTAAATTAAAAATTGTTTGGTTTGCACATATGTACATCAGGTTTTAGTTCAAGTTTTTCCCTTCTTAAGTTTTTTTTTTAAGAAGGATCTTTTACAATACAAATTTGCTGTGATCAATAATTATTGATTAAAGAAGACAAGAAAAATAATAATCAAATCTTTAGCTGGGGGACAACTAGCTGTATCGTAGTCGCTACACTACTCAGCACCCACAGGGATTTGAACTCGGGTCATGACGTATCATGGTCTACTGCTTTAACCACTAAACTAAAAACTGTGTTAAGTTTTGTGTAAAAAATGAAATTAAATGCGCAAGGACATTTGAATTGTTGACTGAGACATTTGGCGAGTCTATTATAAGCAGAACACAAATTCAATTGTGGTTTAACCGGTTTAGGGAAGACCAATAAAATGTCAATGACGATGCTCGACCTGGTCGCCGGAGCACGTCAACAACCGATGAAAACATTGAAGCAGTGAAGAAAATGATTTTGCATAATCGTCGAATCACTATCATTGAGGTTGCTGATGATGGAGTTTTATCACTCAGCTCTTGCTAAGCAATTTTTACGGATGTTTTGGGCATGAAACGTGTGGCAGCGAAAAACGTTACAAAATTGCTAAATTTTAAGCAAAAACAATGTCGCATAGACATCGCTCAGGATGTGTTGAACATCGTCAACGACAATCCAGATTTCTTTAGAATGGTCATAACTAGTCACGAATCATGGGTGTATTGGCTATAACATGGAAACCAAAGTCCAATCATGCCATTGGAAGCGTCCAGAAGAGCCCAGACCGAAAAAAGCACCTCAATTTCCGTCAAATTTGAAGATTTTGCTCACTATTTTCTTCGACTGCAATGCCGTGATGCATCATGAATTCTTGCCACAAGGTCGTACGGTCAATAAGGAATACTACCTTGAAGTTATGCGCCGTTTGCGCGAAGCAATTTGTCAGAAACGCACAGAATTGTGCAAAAAAAAAAAAAAAAAAACAATCATGAATTTTGTACCTTGATAACACTCCCGCTCACACATCGATGCTAGTGCGTGAGTTTTTGGCCAATAACAAACCCGTTATCATGCTTTAACCACCGTATTCACCGGACTTGGTCCCCGCTGACTTTTTCCTCTTCCCAAAACTGAAGACACCGATGAAAGGAAGGCGTTTTGCTACGATTGAAGAGGTAAAAGAAAAATCGAAACAGGAGCTGTTGGCGATACCAAAAAGCGCGTTTCAGAAGTGTTTCGAGGATTGGAAAAAACGCTGGCATAAGCGTATTATATCTGAGGGGAATTACTTTGTAGGAGACAAGATAGTTATTGCTGAGTAAATAAATATTTTTGAAAAAATTTAATATAACGGTTATATTTTGATCAGACCTCGTATAAATATAATTTGTTGTTTCGTTGGCTTCTGTCTTAGCTATTGCTTATTATTAAGTTACTGATGCCAAAACATTGTGAAAGTCAGGGATATTGAGCAGCACGTCTAAATTACGAAACCTTAATGCGAATTTTCATTTTTTTTTTTTTTTTTTTTTTTTTTTCATTCATTTGTTTATTGAATAAGTATTCAAATCTTAAAACTAAATACATAAAATTAATTAAGTCCAGCCAATGCTAGACAAAAATGTTTTATTTTGCACGATCAATATCGGTGAAATCACCTATTTAACGTTCTGATGGTGGCAAGGGTGTCCCTCCTTCTTAACCGAGAGTGTCCTTGCGTGCAAGACGATTTGGATAAAGTTCCAATTTATTGATATGCCTTGTTGCGAATTTTCATTAAAATCACTTTTAATAAAATCATCTTTAGCGACGAAACGCATTTTTTTTTGACAATTCCTAAAGCCGACTTTGGGAATTAAAAAAAAAAAAAAACTCGGAATCGCATCGCTAACCGAATAGGAAACGGTTTTTTATATATGCTGTGCGTTTTGGCCGTGGAACATGTACCTTATAGTGCACCACCACAACAATCACTCAAAACAATAACAAATATGTTGGCCACACACTGTATGAAAATATTGTAACATTAGTAAGTGCAGTCAGCATCTGTGACTGAAGCAAATTTAGGGCATTTCAATGCAATTGATTATGAGTCAATATCACATGAAATTGAGTGCATTGAAATGCTTTGATTTGTGATTGGTTGCCAACTTCATGGCTTGGAATGAAAAGGAAATGTAAAATAGATAAGCTAGAGTAGGTTAGAAAAGATAAGACTAGAATTTGTTTAATAAATTAGACTTTCGATTGTAAACACAATTCTGCAACCTTTGGCTTTTGTGTTCTTTCTAAAGTTTTACTCTTTTGGCGTTCTTTTGAACGCCTAAGTTTTAGCTGTGCTCAACAGCTGTATTAAATATGAATGAGCATTATTTTGTTTAATACAACTCCGGCACAATCTGAATCTGATTAACGGTCATTCGATTTAGTGTGGAAACTGAAGTTGCGTATTGTTTCCAGGGAAGTGGTAGATTTTGGCGATTCCTGAGGCAAATTTTGGGAATTAAAAAAAAATAACTCGGAACGCGTTATATGGATAATTATTTTAGTTTGATATCAAAGCGTGCTTTTTAGTTTTTTACACTATATTTATTATTAATGAAAATATTAACGTTTTAGCACCCCATTGTCTTGTCTGAATGTATGTATCTTACAGTCTATGATTAATTTTGTTGCTGGTTTTTATTAATTAAGACAGTTTCTAATCAAGACTTCCCCGTGATTATGTTGCGTTTCATGTTTTGTCATCATTTATTTTGACGCCTTTAAATGTACTAATCATTACTGTTGATAAAAAATTAACATAACTTGACTAACTGCAGGAGCCTTGCAGGAACATTGTCTGTGCCTACGTTGTATCTTTGATTTGAATACTTTTGAAAGAGTGATTTAATGTTGCTAATAAAAAGCTATTTAGAATACAAATTTTATTTCTTGCAACATTTCCGACAAAAAGCTCACACACAATTGATTGATGAGGACTATTCTGTTATTCTTGTATTTCAACGTCTTATAAGGAAAACGAATGGGAAGCATTTCATTGAACTTAAGCATAACAGTACTTCAAGTCTGTTTGCTTTTAAGGCATTTGTAAAAAAAGCAGGGCTGGGAAAAATACTCACATTATGTATTTCAAGATACTTTCAAGTTGTGTATTATACAAATACAAAATACAACTTAAAAAATACAAATACTTTTTTGTATTTCGGTCTCAAGATACTTTCAAGTTTTGTATTTCAAATACAAAATAAAGGGTGTTTTTTTAAGCCCGGTAGAACTTGAAATTGTAAAAAATAACACAAAAAATTAAATTGTAATCAAAATTTTTTTTATTCGAAAGATCAATACGTGACATTAACATTTGAAAATGATTTCGGGCATATGGGCACCGCGGCTGTTCTTGACGAAGCGCATTCTGGACGTCCAATTTTGGGCCACTTTTTCGAGCACTGCTGGCCGTATGTCACGAACAACACGAACAATGCTGGCCTCCAAGGCGTCAATTGTTGCTGGTTTATCAGCATAAACCAGTGACTTCACGTAGCCCCACAGGAAATAATCGAGAGGTGTCAAATCGCATGACCTTGGAGGCCAATTGACAGGTCCATTTCTCGAAATCAACTTATCGCCAAATTTTGATTTCAGTAAGTCGATGGTTGCGTTCGCCGTATGGCACGTAGCGCCATCCTGTTGAAACCACATCTCCTCCGGATCAATGTCATCCATATTTTCAAACAAAAAATCATTGACCATGGTACGGTAACGATCTCCATTGACCGTAACGCGAGCTCCGGCCTCATTTTTGAAGAAATAAGGTCCGATGATGCCACCAGCATGAAAACCGCACCAAACAGTGCATTTTTCTGGATGTAATGGAGTCTGTAGGGTCTCTTGTGGATTGGTCTCACTCCATATGCGGCAATTTTGCTTATTAACAAACCCGTTAAGCCAAAAATGCGCCTCATCGCTGAACACAATTTTTCGTCTATAAGTTGCGCGAATCGACGACTGATTTTCAAAGTAAATTTGGATAATTTCGTAGCGTTGTTCAAGCGTGAGTCTATTCATGATGATTTGTCAGAGTATACTGAAACAAATAAAAAAAATGTTTCATCAAAATTTAATTTTTTGTGTTACTTTTTACAATTTAAAGTTCTATTTAGCTTAAAAAAACACCCTATACAACAATTTTAATTTTTTTTATTTTTATTTTTAAACAAACACAAAAACTGCGAAGCTTTTTTACTTGTCTGCAGTAACACCCAGGGTCTGCGGCAGGAATCGAACCTGCAACCCGGAGACTGTTGGTCGAGTACTTTACCAAATCAGCCATCGAGTTAAATATACAATTTTTTTTTTGTATACAATTTTTTTTTTTTGTATTTCAAATATTTGCCCATCTCTGAAAACAAGGAACCTTTAAAACAAGCAAAGTTTATAGAAAATAATAGGAAACGCAACAAAATGTATAGTAGTTAATATATAAGTGACTATAAAAAAAAAATAACTTTTGTAACTAGATAACATTTTTTTTTCTGTGTTTCGTTTACTTGTGCGAAGAATAAAAATGAAATACTTTACTCCATTAGGAGATTTTTATACCATTTAAAGATATCGATGCTAATAAATTAACAATGATATATTCCCTGAGCCAACTCAACTCAAGTCTTTCTGGCGCAAATAAAAATCGTAGTCACTGGCGTGAGTACTTACCAGAGATCTGCAACGGTGCACGGTAACCATAAGTACACCGGTTGTTTACCCAATCATTTTCACAACTTTTGAACACTCTTAAAAATTGATGCGATCGTATTTATGCCCGTCGTTTGTTTGGGAAATCTTGATAAATCAAAAATTGATCCAATCGCGTCTGCCAGATTTAATAATTTACAATCATGTTGATGATTTTGAGAGTAGCATACTGAATGACGATTTCAAGATTGTTTTTGCTGTAAAGTTTGCAACCAAATTTCAATCCAAGCTAAATTTTTTCCACAGTTGGTTAGATATATGTGTAACTGTGCATTTATTGCACATAAACATACAATAAAATACATATGATTATAAATAAAATACATATGATCAAAATGTGTTTCATAGAAAAAATAAAATTTTTTAAAAGTTATTATTTTTACCGGTTTTGTACTAAATAAAATATGTGTATATATTTTCTTCACAACACGATTGCCAAAACATGATGTTTTAAAAACTTTCTGGCAACGACGCGCTTATTACGTTTACCGGTTGTGAGAGAGTAAATACATAAAACTGAGCACACACACACTCTTATGGGTAAGGTAAATGTGTAACTACATTCTTACATACAAATATTAGTTTCGTCGCTAAAAAGAAGTACGAGTTCGATTGCCGAATGTGGAAAAAAAATTGAGAAACCAAATCAAGCAGCCATCACATACTAACTTGATTGGGTATGTTATATACTCTAGTTAACAGACGAAAGCTGTAACGAGTAGGAAACAAACAATATGCCAATCACATCGCAACGCGATTTATGATGTACTTAGATCATTAAAAAAGGCACCGGTTGCAGATCTCTGCTGATACATACACAGCAATACCAAATGTAAAATTATTTTAATATGAAGTCATATATTTTAAATTTGTTACTCATCTAAGTATTATATTATATATATATATATATATATATATATATATATATATATATATATATATATATATGTATATATATATATATATATATATATATATATATATATATATATATATATATATATATATACATATATATATATATATATATATATATATATATATATATATATACATATATATATATATATATATATATATATATATATATATATATATATATATATATATATATATATATATATATATATATATATATATATATATATATATATATATATATATATATATATATATATATATATATATATATATATATATATATATATATATATGTATATAAACTGCGCATTTGTGCCGGATTTGACGATTTATCGCCAAATCTGACAGCTATTCTTAGAACACCTTTTTTGTGATTTCACTTTCACAAAAAGTGATTTGCTGAACAGGCCTGACTATAAGCGTTTCAAAAGCCAGCAATCATGACTATAGCGATCACACTGACAAATAACCCATTAACCTTTTTGTTTAATTTGGTGTGACATTTAGTTATGTATATACTTATGTGGTCTTTGTCTTCTCCAGTAAAGATGCACTTATGATTGTTGGCGCCTTTCTATTGCACATAAGCCAACCATATGCTGAAGAAGAAAATGATATCCTGTTTGATTAGTTCCCTAGTCAAGAATGTTATTTTCTTGTTTACCTTATTTGAGCCACCGTTTAAAATTAGTGCTTACAGTTCATCCAACATTTGCTTAATGGCTTCTTACCTTTTTTTTGTTTTATCCTTCACTCGTATATACGGGTATGTTCTCATATATGCTTTACCTTAAACTAATATTTTATCTATCCTTAACGAAACCCAATTGAATGTAAACGGAAGCAAACAGTCTTTACAATCTCCATCACATTTAGTAATTGAAAGCATTTATTATCATTAGTTTTTTTTTCGTTCTGCTTTTTTCATTTTATTTACAAAACTGAAATGTAATGGTTTCCCTTTCTATCTTATCAAAAGAAACTTTTACATTAAAGCTAAAACGCAAACCCGTGTAAAACTGTCAAAGCGCAAAATTATCTATAAATTTTACTTGAATTCTTGTTTTGCTTCACTTTATACTCGATGCCAAAGGAAAACTAGAAAAAGTTTACTATTGCCATACAAAAAACAAAAAAAAAGGTCAGTCTGAGAAGTGAGGAAAATATATTTTTATGTCTGCTAAATACATTAAATTTTATTCTAAAAACTTTTTCTTTATATCAGTTGTGAAAGCACTTTAAGTTGTAATATTTTTTCCAGTAGGACTTTCAGTAGAAAGTCTTTAATTTTTATCAAATTTCTTACTTGTATAGTAAAACTTTTTGCCCTATTTTGTAGCTAAAATTTGTTTTCTTTAACCCAAATCATACCGATGTAAAATATTACAAATGGTACCAACATGGGTCTTTCAGACACATACGAGTACGTGAAAATTTCGAAAATTTATTTTAATTTATTAAAAAACAAATAAATTTGTAAACAAAAGTTATTTTTATACTCTTCGGAAAATTGTAAAAGGTATATATAAGTTTGTGATTCCGTTTGTAATTTCTAAAATTTTCATTTCCGTTCATATTAAGTATACATATTCATATAGGATGGCCTTATTCGGCTTTATGGTCTTCTTAAAAAAAAAAAAAAAAAACAGTTCTGTCCAAATTAGTTTGGACAAACTTATAGCATAACTTAACAACTGGGCGCATTATTATGCCTGTAGCAAAGCGAACGTCTGCAGTCCGATTGGTTTCAGTGAATGCCACTAACTTACACCAATTTGCTACATACTCTCTACATAGCTATTCTCATTTACTATGCACTCAGTTGCCAGTAACTCTGCCCTACTCCAGTGTAAAAGATCCTCAATCAACAATTATTTCATTTCTTCCCTATAGCTCTTACCATTTTTTTTTTTAACCTAACCAGTTGCTAATTATGTTCTTTTACCAATATAGACAGAATCGCAGATTAACAGCAGAGCGCAAGTTGAAATACGCACAAAGCGCTATAAGCGGCGAGCGGTTGCGTTATACAAATGCATGCTGTGCAAAATGCACCATGGGCTAAGTCGTTGACAAAAATTTCTACGACTGACGATGCTGGCTCGTGAAAGCGCGGTAGATAGGTATCGCGGTTGTTCCAACTGTCTGGCCTAAAGCCATGATTTACGAGCCTGCGCGTCGCTAGATACGTGCCGGAAAAGTGGCGAGTCTCACCACACAAAGCAGCAAACTCAACCCGCCACCCAGCCAAGAAGCAAAAGAATAAACCAAAGCACCAGAAACTTGCAGAAACACATTTTAAGCAACAACAACCAGCTTCATTGCAGCGACACCACTTATCATCGGAGGGACCATATACTTCAAGTTCCGCAGCCGTGCAAAGAAACCTTATTGCTGCGGCCATCAAATCGTTGGCTGATGTTCTCTGCAACAGCAATAACCCGGCACCGGTGGCCTAAGGTCTAGGGCGGCGGCTTGTCCAAATTAGTTTGGACAAACTTCTTTTAAGTTTTTTTTTTTATAAATATATTAGTATATACTTTAATAATTATATTAAGTTTTCTTTTTATGACCATTGATTAAAATCTTTATTGTTTAAAAGGGGTTACCTTCGTGCTTCAATATGGTCAGATGAAATTAAAATAATTTTTTTTATATTATTTCCCAACGTTTCGTTAGCTTTATTCTAACATCATCAGGGGTATAAATAAATAGTATCTGTTGAGCATTTGAAACATATACAAATAATACAACATTAGATTGACTATAAATAAATAATATAGGATTTTCTCAATGTTGAACTTACAATTGTTTTATAGGTTTCCTTTGTAAATTAAATTAAATAAAAACATTAAATAAATAAATAAAATAAAACTGGACATCACTTAAAATATTTCGTCAACCTTATGAAATATCACAGAGTAGTTACTAAATTATTGCAATCGAGTATTGTAGTTTTGTCTTACCTTTGTCTTCCTTCTTATTCATTGTTTTAATTATTTTCTGTTGTATGCGTAGGCTCTCTATTGTATACCGTTTGTTCTCTCTTTTTTCTCTGTTTAATATTTTAACATCTTCAAAATTTATTTTATGTTTGTGATCTCTTACATGTTTTAGCAAGGCCTGTTGTTTCTTTATGTTTATGCTACATCTGATTTAATAATTATAATTTTTGAATTTGCCTAATGAATTTAACGTACCATATACTTACCATTTATACTAATTTGCTTAATACTTACTTAATAATTCCCTTATATTTACCACTTATTTATCTGAATTACCTACACCTATACTCACCACTCTAAAGTTGTTCGCATTGGCAAGTCGAACACGTTGGAAAATTTCCAATGGTAATTTTTTTTGAATCGTTTCCGGTAAACATAAAACTGACTCGAGACAGAACAGCGACGAAGAAGGAAGACTGCCCGTGTGAACACCTTTTTTTTTTGGAATTATAACCAACCCATGTAAGCCAAGTGAAGCATTTAATAAATACCTTGTGATTTATGGTAAGAAACACGAAATACTAAACCCGCTTTTTATTTCTGTTCTCCCATTTCGTTATAATTAATCCCGAGTTAATTATAACCCCAATTCTGGTTTATGGAAGCCAGGATTGGTTAACTCAAATTGATTGTGCTTTTAGCGCCCACAAAAGCAGCAATTTGTTCAAGTTCTATTTATTGTTTTAATTAATTCATTTACTCAATTCATATGTTTTATATGTTTATTCAACAGTTTTTCTGTATGGTTATGTTTTAAAAAAATTCAAAGTACAATACACATATATAGAAACAAAAAGTTTTCATAGAAAAATTTATATATTTATTTTTGAACGCGCAATATTTACAAGGCGAATTGATTTTACTCAGCATTGAACTTTATTGCTTGATTTTTGCCCGATTACAAACTCAGATTGTTTACAAGACGAGTTGATTTCACTCAGCATTGAACTTTATTGCTTGATTTTTGTTGATTATAAATTTTAGTGTATGAGTTAATCAAGCAAAAACATGATTTTTGGTGATCACTGGTAAGAAGGTAAGAATAGGAAAACTCAATAATATTAACACTGTCATGTACTATACTCATTCTAGCAAACTCAAGTATACTTGTCAAATTAGAAAGAAAATAAAAAAAAAAAACATCTTGGTTTTTTAGTTTTCGCATCACAGTGGGGTGTGCAGTTTCTTCAAGGTTCATTGTCGGGCCTTAATTTTTCGAAGAAAATGGTCTTACTATTACGGTCAATGGAGACCGTTACTTAAAGATATTTAAAGAGTTTTTCTTTCCAGAATTGCACTGAAAGAGAATCCCTTGCAACACTGTTTGGTTTCAACAAGATAGTGCAACTCGTCGTGACTATGTGACAGAATTGAGGCAAAAATTTCCCAATAAACTGATTTCAAGAAACTCCACATTCCGTTGGCCTCCCATTCACTGTACCTGATTTTTTTTTTTTTTGTTGTGGGGTTATTGCAAACAAGAAGTTTACAAAAAAAAAATACCCAACAAATTTGGATGATTTAAAGCAATCCATTCGAGCGGTAATTGAGACAGTTCCTGTTGCAATACTTCAGGCAGTAATGAATAACTTTTTGATAAGATATCGCACATGTGTCTTCAGGGTGGAGGCCATTTGAATTCAATTATTTTCAAAACTTAATGAATTACTTTAATAAAAACATATTATTTTTCAAATGAATTTCTAAAAAATAAATTGCATGAACTTTACAAAAAGTTATTTGAGTTTCTTAATATAGCAAAATTGATCAGTATAAGAAATATTTTAAAAAATATTTCACATTTAAGTCTTGTGAATATCATCTGCAGTTTTCTTGCCTTAAGCCTGAAAAGTTGGATTTCAAAACTGTCCGAAATAAGCTGTGAGCCACTGTATACCAAAAACATTTTTCAATTTTGTTTATTTTTTAAAGTTCCATCATTTTTGTTTATGTTTTCAGGTAATTTTTTTTAATCTTGTCGCTTGAACTATATATTTTCTTTTAATTTTATTTAAGTCAAGCGTCAAATTAGTCTGAAGTGTAATTAATTTATTGTTCAATAATTGAACTTCAAATTGCGTTTGAAGCCGCTGTTAACTTTCAAGGTGCCCAAATGCCGCTTAGTACACCCAATTTCATTTGATTTTTTAGCTTTTGAATTTATTAGGCCTTTCTTAGACTAAAGGCCCGGACACATAGAATTCGTCGTACGTTATACGTTGCCTTTTTCATTTGACAACTAAGTTGATATACATGTATTCTTATGAGCTTTGTCACATTCCGTACTTCTCCGTCAACGCAAAGTATTAAAGTTGAGCAACTTTCAACTTTTAACGTACGTTGAGAACTTTGGCAACTAATGGGTAACACTTTTTGTATATTTTATTTAATTTTTCGTTCAAAAATGAAATAAATTAAAAAAAATTGTGTTAGATTTTTGTGCTGTGTCTGAAATATAAATTGAGAGATTTTAATCAAATCAAAGTAAAGATTTTCTAACCGTTAACAAAATACTGATTGTGCCAACTTCATACTTCGTATACGTTGATGTCAGTTAAAAAGGAGACGGACAAAGTACGACGGATTCTATTTGCCCCGGCCTTAAACGCTACATTTTGTGAGCAAATTACAAAGTTTTACTTACACTATTCAAGTATTTTACTAACATAATTTACTGTCATAGTTTAATAATTTTGCATAAACTATTTATTGTCTATTTGGCTGCATTCCGTTTTGCTTCAGAGGACTTCTTAGCAATGATAGTAAATAAATATTTGGTACAGTTTGTATGTTCTTTATGGCTTGAGTATATTGAATGTGTTTGATTTTATTGTGATTATGTTATAGTTTCTTGGATACAAAACTAATGATCTGGGCTTGTTTATTTTGCTTGTTTATAATAAACATAAATACATATATAATAATGTATCGGGGCTGTTATGCATGATTGCATCATTTTGAGTATTGACCGATATTGATGTTAATTAAGGTAATGATGTCTGTCTCGTTGGTTCTTTGAATGGAAATTGTTTCAATTGTTATTTACACAAAGCAGAACAGTATTAAAATACTGTGTAAACAATATAACAATTATTACTGCAAGTACCATATTTAATCATCTTTCTTTTATAACGAAATATGTATAGTCGAAATCATTAATGTAATTATTATATATGTGTTCCTTGTAAATTATGTTTTCAGTTGGTTTTCCCGCTTTTAAATTAAGAACGCCGTTTTTAATTGAATATTGGGATAATAACAGTAGATAATTGCTTTTTGTCCAGTTTGCCAGCCATACACTACACAAGATCAATGCTCAAGTCTAGCACTGTACAGCGCGTTTGTGTAGTGTATGGGGATGTTTGTGCTGTTTTCGCAATGAGCTGAGCAAAAATAAAAACGAATTTGATATTTGCTCAAGTTTAAAAACCTGTTCAGTGAACTTATGTAGTTTGTTTTGAAGATGTTCAGTTGTGTGGCGTATTTCAAAGTGGAAACTAAGAGAAATGAGTGTAGAAAAAATTTTCTAGGCAGAATTCCTTAAATTATAAACACATATAAATAGTGACACATAACCAGCATTTTGATGAAAGTCGGTATCCAGAGGATTTTGGGGACGAGAAATCGATATAAGTTCGTGTCGGGTCCGGAAAAAACCATTTTCTCCCGGTTTTGACCTATTTTAACTTTCTAACCACTTGTAATACTTTCATTGGTTCTAGAAAACGGCTTCAATGATTTTAATGAAAATTAGTATCTAGGGGGTTTTAAGGATGAAAAACTGATCTAAATTCCCCGGTCCCGCGAAACCCCATTTTGTCCTGGTTTCACTCATTTTTAAAACTTTTATTGGTTCTCCAAAACGGCTCTAACGATTTTAAGGAAAATCAGTATCTAGTGGTTTTTTAGATTATAAAAGCGATTTAGAATGTCCCTGGTCCGGGGAAAACGCATTTTGTTACGGTTTTTACCCTTTTGTAAAACTTTTATTGGTTCTGGAAAACGGCTCTAACGATTTTAATGAAAATCTGTATCTCGGGGCTTTTAAGGTAAAAAAAAGTCGGTGTTTTTAAGATCGAAAAAGCGAGTAGGCCTCGAAAACGACTCAAGTGAGTGTAAATATTTTAGCGATTGAAAAGCCGCTCAAGATTTCGTCACCATTTTTTTTACGGGTTTTACTAACATTCGATATTAAATGTTTCCGATAACGGTTTCAAAGAGTCAGTATCTGGAAGTTTTGGAAACAAAAATCTATATTCGTTAGTCTCGTTTCAAAAAAATTTTTTTGCTCGTTTTTCACATACATATCTGGGGAAATTTCGATATGGATATCAAACTAAGAATTTTTAATGAGAACACAGAGGATGATGTTTTTTGGTGAGAAACGGAATAATAAATAAGCGAATTTCTATTTTGCCTTCACTCCACAAAATATATAAGAAAAAAAGAAAAAGGTAGTCAAAGCACAATTTTATCGTGACTTTAAACATCGTAAAAATGGAAAAATCTTGTGAATTGAGTTTTATTAAAGTAAGTATATTTCAGTATGTATAGAATTTAGAAGCTCCGAGTAACGCTCGGTGCCCCAGATACTTATTGTTAAACGTGGACGTTCGCATAATTGTACCTTTACGATTTTTACGTAATTGCTTATCGACAATTTGGTTGAAAGTTTGGTATTCGGCCAATGCGCGATAATCCGAGTATAAATTTAACTCGTTGATGGCTGCAGGAATTCCTCGCAACTGTTTCGTCTATGAATGTCTTATGGCCAGGGCCCAGGCGATTTTCAAAGACGTTCGAAAATATTGAACTGGTGAAAAAAAAGTTTACGTAAAACTCCACGACTTTCAAAACGGAAAAGGCCTGCCTCTCTGGGACTTCCAAGAGCAACCATTCATGAAATTTTAATCTGAAATCGTTTAAAAGCTGAAAAAGTTACTTTGATTTGCTCAAAATTTTTTGTAAAGTAAAGTTGGAGAGTTTTCTTTGGATTGACAATGCTCACTTTCAGTTAAGTGGCCACATTAACAGGCCAAACTGTCGTTACTGGTCTCTAAGAACCTGCAAACCTCAAAAGAAACAACAAAAACCATGGCGTTACCCGCCCCGTGGTAACTATTTACTGTGCCTTATCCACGCATGTGACAATTGCGTCATTTTTGGCCCAAAATTCTCGAGGCCAGGCAACAAATATCAACCGTGAAAATTATTGACGCATGAATACATAATTATTTTTGCTATACCTGCAGGCTCATCTATCGAGCTCTGCACACACGCGGTTTCAACAGGATGGGGCGGTTAGACACACAGCCAGAGCTTCTACTAATTTGCTTCGGGAAATTTCCCCCAAAAATTAATCAGTCGCACCCCATGGCCACCGAGGCTGCCTGATCTAACTCCCATGGATTTTTCCTATGGGGCTGCCTGAAAGAGAGGGATTATAATGACAAACGACATATATAACCGACATGTGTTCCAATATAACAGAAAAAAAATGCGAAAACCGATCATACGTAACTCACGAAATTTGAAAATATCGGTTGTTTTTTTTATCATACCTTATGTAATATCATTTTATGTATAAAATTAAGATTCAGTTTTTTTTTGTAGAAAAACCCACATTAACGATTTTGCTTATTAAACGCGAGCATAAAACGCCTTGTTGAACTAACTTCATAATGTTCAATTTTGAATTGTTCTCTTTTTTTTTGCACTTGATTTCATGAGTACACAAATATTACTGTTCTCTTAAATAAAAAACATACAATACCATATATTCGTCTTCTAACCAATGCAATATTTATTGTTGTTTTAAATAAAATTTCCGTACTGAATTTTATGTTTCAATAGTGTCTCATGATATGAAATACTGTTATAGGAGACAACATGTATGTAAATGTATGATGTTAATAAAATATTTAATATTATTTCCATCGTTGGAGTGGTTGAAATAGAGATAATTTCATGTCTAGAAAGTACATGTATATTTTAATTTCATTATGGATATAGAGGTAAGTAATTAATGTGTTATGTATGTATTAATTCTGTATTTGCTGATCTACAGTTTGCAACTCCATATTAGCAGTTGTTGGTTCCTATTAGAGCTAAAAATTAATTTTTAACTCTAATAGGAACCAACAATTGTTAGCATGGAGTTGCAACCCGTAGATCAGCAAAGACAAAATTAATACTGGAGAGTTTACCGTAGTAAAGTTTACGGGAAAAAGATTTGGGAAATATTTTACAAAATACAAGACGCTCACGCAAACATTATTTCTAGTGTGGTATCATGCAAAATATGCTAAAATATTTATATTATAGTTTTATTTCATTTGTTCTCATTCTAGAAACTGTAGTAGCTTGAATATTTTTCGTTTATTGATGAATCAAAAGAATCTAATTTAAATTTTTCTCTAAAAAATAAAAGATTTTACTCTCAAAAAAAGTGTAAGTAAAATGAACTATTGAACAATATGAAGTGCACAACATATTTATTGGACACTTGATAAAGCTGTCCACTCAAATGAGGTGCAATGATTTTTGCATTGTTTGCTCTCTTATTCTCTATATTTACTGTTTAGTAATATTCCCAAACAAATACAATCAATATTTACGCTTCAAAAATATGAAATATTGTACACTTTTTAACATCTTGCGCTCACATTTATTGCTTATCTCAATTAATTTAATTAGCAAGAGTCGATCTCAGCTATAAGCATAGAGTACAATTTGAACTATTCTGGTGCCAACTTAGAAACTCAAAACATGTTTTTTTGCGTATGTTTACATCAGCTAATTTAAATTTTTCTCTAAAAAATAAGAGATTTTACTCTCAAAAAAAGTGTAAGTAAAATGAACTATATGAAGTGCACAACATATTTATTAGACACTTGATAAAACTGTCCACTCAAATGAGGTGCAATGATTTTTGCATTGTTTGCTCTCTTGTTCTCTATATTTACTGTTTAGTAATATTCCCACACAAATACAATCAATATTTACGCTTCAAAAATATGAAATATTGTACACTTTTTAACATCTTGCGCTCACATTTATTGCTTATCTCAATTAATTTAATTAGCAAGAGTCAATCTCAGCTATAAGCATAGAGTACAATTTGAACTATTCTGGTGCGAACTTAGAAACTCAAAACATGTTTTTTTGCGTATGTTTGCATCAGCCCGGACTTAAACCATAATTATAAGCAACGCACGGCCTAATTATAAACACTTTAGCTCAATCTTTGCGTCGTATTTGCCTTGAAAAATAACCAAGATACAAATTCATAAGAACAAAACATCTTTGCTGTTCTTTCTGCAATAAGTTGATAGTTTACAAATCCGACATTTAGCTACTTGCAAATAAATTGTGCATACAGGGTGTCCTAAAAATATTATATATTTTTTAAACGGTAGAACGTTCGTTACGACTTTAATGTACTTGTATATTTGCAGCCATATACTCGTATGACAAAAAAAAAAAAAACAAAATAGTTTAAACGATTTTGCACAATAGCCTACATTTACGATTTGAATTCTTTAGAACATGCGTTATAGTCTGCATAGTTGTAAGAATCTCATGAGTTTTTGGGTCACTCTGTAAATTTACAAAATTAAAAAGAAAGCAACTTACAAATACAGGCAACAAAGAACTAAATGTGAACTCAAGTCAGAAAAGAAATAGTTAAAAGTTATACAATTGCTACTTATATTTAGTTTCAAGCTATAAACTTAAGAGCTGTTGCAACTTTTTCAGTTGTAGTGTTTGTTTTTGTTGTTTTTATTTCGCAAGCAAAACTTAAGACTTTGAAAGAATAGTTCAAGAGAAAAAGTTGTTTTTCAACACCGCCATGAGTGCAAACAATCTGCCAAAAGCAGTTCAAAACTGTGCGGGTTTAAATAACAGTTTGCAATTATTTTATATTTAAGCGGTTATTCCTTGTTAAATAAATTTATTTAAATACAGAGAAACTTGTAGAAACCTATTCAACAGAACTTTAAGTAAAACTCTAATAAATATCATTTAAAAAAAAAAACTAAAAAAACGCTTTGGTATCAAACTAAAAGAACGAAATCATTTTGAGAATCAGCTTGAATGAAAAAATATTGGTATTATTTCGTATTAAACCCGGGTCTCTTTTTGTCATATTTTTCATATATCAAGGAATATAATATAATATTGCCTACTCGTATATTGATAATTGAAAAATATGAAACTAAGCGCGCCGTGCTTAATTCACAAAAATACCTGTGTTTTTCATTCACTATTGTTTAAGATTTTTTTTTTAGTTACTTCATATTTTCCAGTGTGATGGGTGTTTTTTAAACTATTATTATTTTTACTTTTTAGTTCGGTATATTTATAAGCTTGTTTTTTATTAATTTTTTTTTAACTTTAAACTAACTTTTTAGTTCACACTACAGCGAATGAATTTTAATAGTTCCACGGCAAGAACACGTAGCAAATATGAAAACCGGGTTTTGAACCGGTTAGCAAAGCGGTGGCAAGCTTTTTGGGAATTCTGAAAATTTACTTCAAGAATCGCCAAAAGTTGCCCCACTTTATCAGAAGCAATACGGCAACTTAAATTTTTACACTAAAGCGATTGATCGCTAATAGTTCAATTACACGTTTAATGACAAAACCGCGAATACTATATGAAAAACCGGTTCCGAACCAGTTAGCAAAGCGTTTTAATTTTTTTTTGGAAATTCCCAAAGCAATACAGCAATTTTAGCACTAAAGTGAATGACCATTAATACCTCAGACACGTTCCACGATAAGAACGTGCATTGAATATGAAAACCCATTCCGAACCGGTTAGCAAAGCGGTGGCAAGTTTTTTGAGAATTCCGAAAATCCACTTTGAGAATCGCCAAAAGTTGCCCCACTTTCCCGGAAGCAATAAAACAATTTCAATTTTCGCTCTTGAGCTATTGATTGTTAATAGTTCAGTTACACGTTCCATGACAAAACCGCGAATACAATATGAAAAACCAGTTACGAACATGTTACTAAAGTGGTTTCCACTTTGGTTTTTTCAAATCCCCAAAGCAGTACGACAATTTCCATTTTAGTACTAAAGTGAATGACCGTTAATACCTCAGATACGCGTTCCATGACAAAAACGTGCATCAAAAATTAAAAAACCGTTACGAACCGGTTAGCCAAGCAGTGGCAAGTTTGTTGGGAGTTATTAGGAAAATCCAGTTCGGGAATCGCTAAACGTTGAACCACTTTACCGGAAGCAATACGACAACTTAAACTTTCGCACTAAAGCAAAAACTTTCCACGCCACAAACGTGCACCGTATATGAAAACCCGGTTTCGAACCGGTTAGCAAAGAGATTCCGTGTTTTCAGAGAATTCCCCAAATAGGATTCGGGAATCGCCAAAAACTACCCTCTTCCCCAGAAGCAAAACAGCCACATTAATTTTCAGACTAAAGCGGCAGTAGTGTATATACAATTTTATATACCTACATATGTTAAATCAGCCAGACGTTATGGCAGAAAGCCCAAACCCTATGCGCTTGATGCTCAATAGTTTTTGTAAAAGCACTTAGCTATAGGGCTGTGCTCTTTAATACACACATACTGCACTCAGCTCTGGCAATAAAAAATACACAAACAACTTTGTCTTATATAGTTTTTGTCGTTCTTCACTGCACACAGAAGCAAAGCAACAACACGTTCGCATCCTTTGCTGGTAAACATTAATAGCAGCGATTATCAATGTAAATTTGGTTTATATATAGCGCTTTGCTTTTTACAACAATAACTAAAAGTAGGATTTTCTTAAATGTATTGGTGTTTGCTCTTCCATATAGAACTTTTGGGCACCCCTGCGTTATGGGTTTCAAAAGCAGCAAACAAACAAAAAGGTAAAAAAAAATCTTCTTAAGAAAAAAACTTAAGAAAGAAAAAACCTGAACTATAACCCGTTGTACAAATGTACACACCAAAAATTTAATTTAAAAAAATTATAAAAGTTCATCAAGAATTCAATAAATTTAAACATAAAGGATGTTTAAATGTTAAGCCCCGATGTTGATTTTGAATAAAATATAAATTTTTTAGAAATTATTTCTTTTTATTATGATAATATGGGTTTATTTCAATTATGTATAAAATAATATAAAAACGAAATGTCTGCCGCGATCTCGGCAGCATACCACCAAATTTTAGCTGACGCTGAGGGATAATTAAGGCTCTGTGCCGTTAATGTGGCCACTTATATCATCCTTGAGCTCTTGCATTGTTGCTGACTAAATAAGGTACACCTTTTCTTTCCAATGACCCCAAAGAAAGAAGGCCAATGGCGTCAAATCACATGATCTTGGCGGTCAATTAGCATCGCCAACACTGGGGTGCCATAACTCAGCCATTTCTTATCATACAGAAATTTGCATCATATGGACGAAAAAGGCATTCAATTACCTTTTCAACGATATGCCATTATATTATCTCGATCGGACTTTTTGGTTGGCTTCCTCAAGGCTATATGGAACAATATGGTTGGGCCTTTAGCCACCAGAGTTAAATAAATATTGCAAAAAGCATTTCATTTGATTTGGTGTTACATGAATAAATGAAGCTGCAGCTTTTTATATTAAAAATTAATCAAGAGTAGCAAAAGCAATTTTTATTCTAATGCTTTATTGGTCTTGTGTTGTGTCTAACGTTATAAAAATTAAAAAAAAAAAAAAAAGTTATTCTTCCAGTTCTTGAAAACTTGAATTTACCCAATCCCAAGTGGCTTTAAAAAGCCTTGAAAAGTTAGTGGAAGTAAGAGTATAAACCTTTATTAAACTTAAGCTTAAAAGAAAAAGTTTTTCTTCTCAATATTTTTTTATGCAAAAAGTTTATGTTTGTTTTACTTTTGTTCATGTTCGGCTGCTCATTTGCCAAGAAATGTAACATGACAGCCCAGACAAAGCAGCAACCAAAAACAGAGCAGCGGTTATAAATAACGTTGGCTTGGCATTGAGTTCTACGCCAACTACTATTTTGCTAAAGATTCTTGTCAACTCGATGTTCAACACAAAAATTATCATGCAAAATTCTAAAGAAGCATAAATTTTAAGGTAAACAAATTTTGATTTATTCTTTAAAGTTTGGAAAGTCAATTTCTTTGCAATTGTTACCGACGCTTCGACTGAATAAATCACGTTTTGGCTAAAAATATAATAAAGAAAGAGACGGAAAAGTTTGCTAAGTTAATTAGCAAATGTATAATATTTTTTTCCTACAGTCTTTCATTTTCATTGTTGAAAAGTTGTTAGAAAAACAAAAGAAATTGCAGACCGAATAAAATTTGTAGAATAGGTTTTTTGCTAAATTTCTCAACTTTACTATATCTGTATATTTAGGCTTTCCAATTAAGAATTTATGTGGACTGAGAGAGTATTAAATTTTTTTACAAAAGTATTGATAAACATCGATTAAGGAATATGCAAGGATAAACAAATTGGTGATCAAGGCAGCGAGAACAAAACTTTAAACCATATTTGGATACAGATGCGGAAGCCTACAGTATTTTTGTAGAGGAAATTTGTGAATCCAATTCAGTGAAATATTTGGTTACAATATTAGAGATTACTCGTAACTTGCAGTCCAACTCACAAATTGAGAACATTAAAGCCAAAATATCTCTAGGCGTATTTATTTTGTGCAAATTTTAAAATAAGTTTAAAGTGAAAACAAAATATTTAATATACCAGGCATTAATTCAAAGCCATACGAACTACTCGTATCATGTAATGATCTATGTATGTATGTAAAAACACTGCAGAACTGAAATCACTGCAACGAGCGCAAAACAAAGCCATTAAAATAGTTGTCAATTTACCAATTTCTTAGTGCCAATTTTCACGAGGCAATTTTAGTTGCGCAATTCTTATCAAAATTTCTTTTCATCTGGCTTTTATGTTCAGATACAGCAATTTTACTTGAGCAATTTTCGTTTTCTATTGCTTACACTTTCTTAACCTTGCATGTACTGCATTCTCAAATTTTTCCATTTAATTTGCACTTCTTCTAAATTAATACTGCTATTTTTTTAATTTGTCCACAATATTTAAAATTTTTTTTTTTCAAATGAATTAAAATATTGCAATTTCGCGCCAATTTCATCACGGACAACATATCAATACATAAAAGAAGCACAAATGAAAGAAAATGTAAAATTTCTGACATTACGAATGATAGCACAAAACGACTTTCCGAGTACAAGCAAGTCTATACTCATTTTTGTACTCCCCACTCTTTCCTCTCTTATTTGTCCACAAACTCAAGAATTGCGCAACTAAAATTGCCTCGTGAAAATTGGGATTTACTCTACGATTATGTTGTACAAAGAATTTTCTAAAAATATTTTAACTATAATAGTGAAAGACCAATGTAAGCGGCATGAGGCAGCGGGCGGCAACAGTGTGACCCATTTACAAAAAAATAGTTTTTTTTTATAAAAATATTCACAGAAAATTTTGCACATGTTGATTTTTTTCAATTTGGCAATGCCGTTAAATAGTGAAAGGCCAATGTAAGCGGCAGCGGGCGGCAACAGTGTGACCCATTTACAAAAAAATATTTTTTTTTTTTATAAAAATATTCACAGAAAATTTTCCACATGATGAATTTTTTTTTTCAATTTGGCAATGCCGTTAAAGGCGGCCGAGCGGCAATGTTGAATTCAATTAAACTTTTTGTTTTGCCGCTTCAATTTGTCAAGCAAAAAAGTAAAGGAACAAAACATAGAGAAAGTACAAGAAAAAAATTAATTTTTTTTATTTTTGGGTTTAAAAGTTTTAGCAATTAAATTTACATTATTAATCAGTGAACTTTTTTAGTTATATACATATGTACGATATTAACTAATCAGTTGTGAGTTCGAGTCCAACTTCAATCCTGAAGAAGGATTATTTTTAATGATAACAATAATTGCTGTGAAACAACAAGACTAAAGAACAGAAAAATAATTGAATACCATTAGCTGGGGGACAACTAGCTGTTTGGCGGCCGTATGAAAACTACATCATTTTCACATGATCCCGAGTTCGAATCCCATTGGGTGCTGATGAGTAGTGTAGCGACTACAAAACATTTCGAAAATTTTCTACTTAAAATTATATAAAATAATTTTTAACATTTAGAAATTTTTACTTATTCTGAAATAATGAATTTAACTTATGTCCATTTATATTTCATTATTATTATCAATTCATTATCTTTCAATGGTTTTGCTAAACATAATTTTGTCTTAACCAAATATACTATTGTGAATTATTCTGTTGGAAATGTTACGAAATGGTCAAACCATAATCTGCTGTTTCAGCGTTTGAAAAATTCAAACCTAGAGAACTGCTACGAGGGTGGTTCGAAAATTTCTTAGCCTAGCACAAAAAGCTCGGTACAAACAGAAAAAAGTGTTTTGGCAACTTCCATCTCTTCTATGAACACATGTTAAATTTTGTTTCGATCTAGTAACTCCTTCATATAGAGACAGGTGTTCACAAAAGGCGCATCCGCGATTTTTTTTACAATGGAACAATTAGAAATGCGAGATGTCAATAAATATTTACATAAAAAAGGTTTATCGGGACAAGAAATTCCTAATGATATGGTGATGTGTTAAAATAAAGTGCTCCTTCATATGCAACAGTAAAAAATTGGGTTGCTAAATTTAAACGTGGTCGTACAAGCATTGAAGATGAACCACGTAGTGGACGTCCAAAATCAGCAACAACAACAGAAATTGTAGCCAAAGTGCATGATATGGTATTAAGTGATCCACGAGCAAAAGTGCGTGAAATAGCTAATATCATGGGCACCTCAAATGCTCGAGTCTGTTTAATTTTGCATGAAGAACTACAGATGAAAAAGCTTCCTGCAAGTTGAGTGCCGCATTTGTTAACAGTCGACCAAAAACGCATAAGAATGAACATTTCTCAAGCTTGTTTGAATCGTTTTAAGAGAAATAAAGTGGATTTTAAGTTTCGTTTCATAACTGTTGATGAGACATGGATCTACCACTATACTCCAGAGGCAAAAGAACAATCCAAACGATGGACTGAAGCTAGAGGAAGTGCCCCAAAGAAGACAAAAACAATTCAATCGGCTGGTAAGGTTAGGGCAACGGTTTTTTGAGACTTCAAAAGTATTTTATTGATTGACTATCTGCAAAAGGGGAAAGCAATAAATTCAGAGTACTATTGCAACCTTTTGGATCAATTAAATGTACAAATTCGAGAAAAACGTCCTGTCTTCCAACACAAAAAAATAATTTTTCATCCAGACAACGTACCAGCGCACAAGAGTGTTTTAACGCACTTTTACGTGTTCTCAAATCTAAAAAAAAATCCGTGCTGGCAAGCCTTTTACCTCAAATGAAGATACAATTACAGTTGTAAACCACCATTTTGAAAACCTTGAGGAAAACTATTTTAATCAAGGGATAGAATTGTTAAAAAAGCGCTGGACTAAGTGTATTGAAGTTTCAGGAGATTATATTGAAAAATAAAAATATTTTTGAAAAACTAACTTTTCTCTTTCATTGATAGGCTAAGAAGTTTCCGAACCGCCCTCGTAAATTGACTAGCGCATTAAGATTGTTGAAGCCTTTTGCAAAAATAGTAGGTCAAATCAAAATACTTTTCATGCATTCGTAATTTTTTTTAGTTTCCACACTTCATCTCAGTGGATTTGTTAGCCAGCAAAATTGGAGCAGAATGTGGCGTTGATTTACATCAGCAACTGCCTGGTCGACCTTATCTGATGATGAACCAATTTCGCGGGGTAAATTACACACACTTCACACTCACACAGTTGACAATTTTTCTCATAAGTTTGTAAACATATGAACAAACCTTTTGCAGAAGAGCCCGGGTCTTCTAACTACTCCTTTATGCATTAATGAGCCGAAGTCCATGAATGGGCTCAGCCCTTAAGCAACTCACCCGTCTAACCATCATTACATTACAGGTATATGTTGCAAGACAACAGAACCTCGTGTGGTTAACAGTTCCGAAAACCGGCATTGGCCCAAAGTTATCAAGAAAACTAAATCCCCTTCTTGCGGTCTAGGTTTATTGCACACCTCTAGAACTTTTCAGCCAAGGTAGGCAACTCAAGTGCTTTACTGATACCCGTTATGCCAATTTTAGCCCTTGCTTAGGGTTTCGGAAGTCCAACACAACACAAGTCCTGCGGCTTCATGATATCAGCAATATGATGCCACATTGTATACAGCCAAGATCACAATGGAATTACTGCGATAGTAACAAATCTCTTTATTCATTTATCAACCTTAACGAATATGTAGCAGTAGGTTGCATTATATTAAATTATATCAAAACATCTTATGCGAGAATATTATTCCAGTAACGTAAATTCGTAGTAATTAAATAACTTAGTTGAATAATGAATTGATTCAGATGAACTACAAGGGCAAGATATTATGCCTGAACATATTGAGTTTATTTAGTTAATTAATAATGACTGTATTCAATCAAGCTGAATTCATACTAGCTGAACGCAAGGCGACAATAAATACAGTATAGCAACAACAGGTAAAAGTATCTGTTCTGAGTGTCAAATTCCGAGTTCACCTTAAACAGTTCAATTGATGAAAATTGGCAAAAAAAAAATATATAAATGTAAAGAAAATAACAAAAGAAAAGCTGCAGAAAAGAATAGAATGTACAATTACGACGACAACGAAAAATTCAAAATATAATTGAATTTATCAAGCGAATTATATATATGAATATGTCAAATTCTTATTATTGTACTTGTTTCTATAACAATTTTTACACAATTAAAAATTCTTTGCTGATAAATTGTGCTCTCCACTATGCTACACAGAAAAAATTGTACATACATGCATGTACGTAAACTATCACATGTTGTTCGCACATACAACATAAACAATTGTTACCGCATCTGACATGTGTAGTGGGTGAATGAGTGGCTTTTGCAGATGGTTTTATTGTCATTTTTATTGGTTTTGTTTTTGCCATAACAAAAACCAACTTTCACAATGAAACAATTCCAAACAAGAAATGCACAACATTTTTTTTTATGACTGATTATTTGCTTTCACTCTGTTTGTTCAAGCATTTCTTTGAAGTGGATGTGTGTATATATGTGTGTGTGTGTGTGTGTGTGTGTATGTGTGTCGATCACTTGTATAACTATATATGTCCAACTGGCCATGTCGTAAAGGCATCTTAAACGATGAGTACAAGACAATAGAAAATTGCGGAAGACATGTTGACGACACCTCAAACAAATCGTTGACGAAGTTTTCGTTACATATATATCCGAGGTATAGCCTAAACCGATTTTTCATGAATGTTTTATGAATTAAACTACTTTTTTTTGTTCTTAAAAGCTGTTCTGATAATATAAGTAGGTTACCAAATAGATAATAAATTAATAAAAATCAATTTCCGATATCAGTCCATATAAACCCGAGATATAGCCGATATAGATTTTCTCTAAAAAATGTTTTTTTTTTTTTTTTTTTTTTTTGCTTAAAAGCAGTTCTGGTTATAAAAAGAGGTTACTAATTTACATAAAATTAAAATTTCCAATATCGGTCCCCGAGATATAGCCTAAAGCAATTTTTCCATAATTTTTTTTTTTTTTTTTTTTTTTTTTTTTGCTTAAAAGCATTTCTGGTTATAAAAAGAGGTAACTAATTTACACAAAATGTAAAATTCCAATATCGGTCCATATATACCCGAAATATAGCCAAACCCAATTTTTCAGTGTAAAAATTTTTTTTTCTTAAAAACAGTTCTGGTTATAAAAAGAGGTTGCTAAAATACAGAAAATGTAAAATTCCGATATCGGTCCATATACCCGAGATATAGCCTAAACCGATTTTTCATGAATGTTTTATGAATTAAACCACTTTTTTTCTGCTTAAAAGCTGTTCTGATAATATAAGCAGGTTACCAAACAGAGAAAATTAAAATTTCCGATATCAGTCCATATAAACCCGAGATATAGCCGATATAGATTTTCCCTAAAAAAATGTTTTTTTTTTTGCTTAAAAGCAGTTTTGGTTATAAAAAGATTTTACTAATTTACACAAAATGAAAATTTCCAATATCGGTCCCCGAGATATAGCCTAAAGCAATTTTTCCATAATTTTTTTTTTTTTGCTTAAAAGCAGTTCTGGTTATAAAAAGAGGTAACTAATTTACACAAAATGTAAAATTCCAATATCGGTCCATATATACCCGAGATATAGCCTAACCCGATTTTTCAGTGTAAAAAATTTTTTTGCTTAAAAGCAGTTCTGGTTATAAAAAGAGGTTACTTATTTACACAAAATGAAAATTTCCAATATCGGACCCGAGATATAGCCTAAAGCAATTTTTCCATATATTTTTTTTTTTTTTTGGTTAAAAGCAGTTCTGGTTATAAAAAGAGGTTACTAATTTACACAAAATGTAAAATTCCGATATCGGTCCATATACCCGATATACAGCCGGAACCCATTTTTCATGAATATGTCGCGTATCCTAACTCAAAAAACTCTTTTTTGCTTAAAAGCTGTTTTTCCATAATTTTTTTTTTTTTTTTGCTTAAAAGCAGTTCTGGTTATAAAAAGAGGTTACTAATTTACACAAAATGTAAAATTCCAATATCGGTCCATATATACCCGAGATATAGTCTAAATAGGGTTTTCCATGAAAATATCCCTCAAAGATTACCTGTTTGGAAGGGTGATTACAAGGTTCGTAGACTATATACTCGCATATTTATTTACTTATTTATTTATTTATTTATTTATTTATTCATTTATATTTCCTGCACAACAAGACTAAAGCTGCGTACACACGGTTGTCAGATCTTACAATATTGCCAGTAAAATTGTCTGAAAATGTATTACAGTCGTGTGAACTGCCAATTTTTAACTTACAACGTTGTCAGAAAAACCATTGTCAATCAATTTTAAGACAACAATTTTGTCAGGCATTTGACAATCGTGAGAACACTCTTCGTCGGCATTGCCAGATAATTGGCTGGTATTGTAAGCTGAGTTTTAATTGTCAGATGTATAAAATTAATGCACCTGACAATGGCATCATTGTCAGAAAAAAGTTGGATGGGCAACACTGCCAAACAGATGGTTGTTGATATACATAAGTGGCAATGCCTTACAACATGTCTGGCAATTCTTTTCATCTAACAATCTGACAACCGTGTGAACTGATAATTTTTGTTGTCAGATGAATTATTTGTCAGACCATAGTCTGGCAATGAAATTGTAAGATTTTCTTACCATCGTCTGAGCATACAATTTACTTCTGCGGGACAAATTTTCATTGTCACTACATTGTCAGCATGTTGCCAGATCTTACAATATTGTAACATCTGACAACTGTGTGCACATAGCTTAACATCCAGAGTCGAACCTGCGAGTAAATAAAAACAATAAAAAATGAATAAAATTTTTAATCGTCCAATAAACATTTCAGGATTTCATGTAGAACGTGTCAGAAAATGTGTAAAAAAGTCGATTTTTTTCCAGATAATCATCAGAAGATTCATTTAGGAGTTGTATTTTAAACAGCATCATCGTGTGCTAGCTGGGCAGTATGTGTGCGAGTGTATGTGTGTGTGTGTAGTGTATGTGTGTTTAATAGTGAACACTTTTGTTTTCCTATACTCATAACTTTTATTACTCTTAATGCAATTACGTTTTGTGTGAGTTGATAAAAGTTATGCTTTTTCCCTTTTGTGGTCATAACTTTTATGATTCAGCAAATAAACTTAAGAGATAAAGAAGAAAATAATAGATTTTACAAATGAAAAATGCTTTTTTTTACATTTATCTGTTACTAATAAAAATTTGATTAAATATCATTATTAAGAAAAGAAAAATTGTGAAAATAATTTTGGAATAAGCGTTGAATAGAAAAACGTTACTTTATCTTCATGTACATAAAGTCTTTGAGAGCAATTGTATGTATATTTGTGTAGATGTGAGCACCTCATATTTATTAATACCAGAGATGTTAGCAGGGATAGGAGTTTCTTGTTTTTTGTAGAAAAATAAAAAACTGTCAGTAGTTGCATGACTTATGCTGTGTTAGACTTACGAAGCCCTCACTAAGGGTGTATTGGCAGAACGGGAGTCAGCAAAACTCCAGGAGATTCTGCTTGCAAACCTTCTCTGCGCTGGTCCTGGTTGAAGTACCTGGCCTAGTTGAAATGATCTGGCTGACTTTTCAGCCCAAGTAGTATTTGTATTTGGCGGATGAGCACTGAAATTTATGAATATTTCAAAATTCTTTGTTGTGTATTTGGCTTCTGAAAATCACCATGTGTGAAATTTGCTGTTCCAAATTGTGTCTGGTATGCTGCAGCCGTTGAGACACATGGCCCAAATTGTAAAAGTTTACATTAAGTGATATTAAAAATATCGTAATTTTATTAAGATATAAACTGTACAACTCTAAAAATATTATACAAAACAAGAACGCTTTGCTTAAATTGTTATATCATCAGTTCCAAGGCAGCTTTATACAGGTAGGGGCAGAACTACAAATTTTTGACAACTATTCGTAAATTCTACCAAGAAAATACCTGTTGATGTTTGTTGGTGTTGTATTTATTGTAATTCTGCCACTACCTGTATAAAGCTGCCCTGATCAGTTCTGTTCTTTTTTAATTCCAGTTTTATTTTTGTTTTGTTTTGTAAAAGAAATTTGTGATAAATACTTTCAAACGCATTTTAATTGTGTTTACAACAAAAGTTCCCTTGAGTTATTATTACCTCCCACTTAAAAAATCCCATACAAATTATTAAGGAATAAATAATAAAAACGTAAAAAACAAAAAAGTTTTAAGAAAAAGTTAATTCTTTTTAATACCAAATACTAAAAAAACGAATATCAAAGTTTTTATTTCTACTATAAGAGATTTTAATAGAGTTTATGGCCTTTTAAGCCTCAAGAGACTTGACTTGGCTGCAACTGATTAGTTTGCAAGAAGCTTCAATCATTTATTAAATTATTGCTGCACAAGTGAGACGTCAAAACAAATTTAAAACTTTTTCTGAAGGCTACAAATTAATCTGGAACAGTATACTGAGTTTAAAGTTGTTGAAAAATTAAGATGTCTAAGAAAAGTTTAAGAAGATGATGTGTATTGTGTATCCATGTAACGTAAATTTAGGGGAGTTGGAATGAATATTTTTGTCTGCGATATATTTTACAAAAATAAGTAATAATAAAATTATTAGGTAAACAAATTTGCGTTCGCCGTTTTTCGAAGGATAGCTGTAGCGATAAGTGGTAGACGAAATAAATATATCGTACCCGCCGTATTGTGCTGACGTTGCTCTCTCTGACTATCACTTATTTCGACCAAAGGCACACGTCCTGGCTCACCAACACTTCGGGTCTTTTGAAGAAGCGAAAAGTAGATCGATTCGTGGATCGCTTGAAGACATAACTAGTTTTGTCAGCGTAGGAATCCTCCCCTGGAGAACAGGTTTTGCCTTGGCGTATACCAAACCAGTACATTCTGTTTTCTGGAGTATAGAGGTGAAGGAATCGCACGTTTATTGTAGCAAACAAAAGCCTTAGGAAGTCGCATGACTTATGTTGTGTTAGACTTCCGAAACCCTTACCTAGTCTATAGATTGGCAGAGCGGATATGACTGGCTACACATTTATGAATGAAACCATTGTTAATCGCTGGCCACTACTGGCAGGTGCTGATTTACATCAGCACCTGCCTTTACAGCTTACCAAATGCACGGAGTGAGCTATTCACGATTCACCAGCGCCCCCGTGTGACTTAACAGGTATACGCAGGTCGCAACTTATTGCCAAATGCTTGTAGCCATATAGACAAATCTCTTGCTTAAGAGTTCGGGCCTTCTAACCCCTTCTATAAGTAGTCAATGGAAGACAAGGTTTAATTAGTTGGTAGGCCAAAGCCCGTTAAAAACATCAACACTTAACCAATTCAGCCGTCTAGCTATCACTCCTCGTTCCTGACAGTACAGGTATCTCTTGCAAGACAGCAGCATCTCGGGAGGCTGTTAACCCCCGAAAACCCGCCATGCATCAAAGTTATCAGGAACACTAATTCCCCTTCCTGCGGTTTTAGGTTTAAACCACAGTCAAAACGTTTTAGCTATAGCCTGCACCTTAACCATGATCAGCACTGGGAGATTTGCAAAGCAGAATCTCTCGGAGGCTCTGCTGATCCCTGTTCTGCCAATTTAACCCTTGGTGTTTCGAAAGTCGAACACAACATAAGTCATGCGTTTTTCCAGAGTTTTGTTTGCTGCAACACATGAAGGATTCTTTCCCGTCTACGTTCCAGACAGAGAACAGAGTGTCCTGGTTTGGTCTACGTCAAGGCAATACCTCTTTCTCAAGGGAAAAGGTAACAGACAGAATTACTTTTACATTTAAAATATTGGTAAGGATGCAAATACTTTATTTTACCAGCAAATTTTTGTCTTAAAATAATTTATGCTATTGTTTAAATTATTTTTGTAGTGTATATGTAATTGCATAATGATTTTTATCCATAGTCGTGTTTAAATTTCACAAAATAAACAATACAAAAATCCTATTAAAATGTTTGTTTAAATTCATGGCTTTTTTTCGACACATTTTGCAGGCAAAACGTTAAAAATGTTCTCTTGCATGCAAATTGTATTTACAATGTGTTTAACAAGTATGTCACTTATGCACTTTACATTTTATACACACTTTTAGTTCAAGTACTTAAACAGACAGAATGTCAGAGAGGGAGAGGGAAAAGGAGAGGGGGTGGGGGTGGGGCAGATTGACATGGGGGGAAAACAAGGGCAAACTGACTTGTCCAAAACTTAACAAAGCATACAATTTTTGTGTTACGAGAGATGTTTGTTAAGTGGGAGTAACATGAAATTACAGAAGAAGTTTTAATTAACCAAAATTTATAATATTTGGATGATATTTTTTCCCCCCTAAGACACAGCAGTTGTACCTGAAGTAATCTTAAAAAAGTTATTTTTGAATAAAAATGGCAAGAGCTCACAAGAGTTAAGATATGAGTAAATTTAATTAAAAGAAACTAAAAAACACGCTTCGATATCGAAATATAAAGTAAGATATAATTTTGAAGATAACCCTAAGACAATAGTGAAAGAAAAATACTAACTGCCACTTTCTTTATTTCGAATAAATAATTTCATTCGCATAAAAACATTTGAAACAAAAACTAAATTTGAAAATTTGTTTTTGTTTTAAATGTTTTTATGCGAATGAAAATATTTATTCGCAATAGAGGAAGTGGCAGTAATACTATAGTGTTGGATATTAACTTATCAGGGCTGTTCTGCAAATCACTTTTTGTGAAAGTGATTTGAAATCACAAAAAAGGTGTTCTGCACACAAAATATTTTTGATTTTTGTGATTTTAAATCGGTTAGCTAACTTGCAATCAATTTAAAATCACATCCCAATTTTTGCACGCACTTTATTATGAACTTCATAATTTATTACATTAATAAATAACTGAATGTGTTTTCTATTAATTATTTAAGTAAAATAATTTATTTTATACGAAATAATTCACTAAATTAAAAAAAGACTAGATACGCTTTTTTGTTGCAAGATTTGTTGTATTATTTTGTGATTTGGTTTAGTGGTTTATTTTATTTTAACTTCTATATTCGTTAGAAGAAATTAACCTTATTTTGCAAATAATACTACGAATAAAAAATTCAACCTTAAAATAAAAATATCAGTAAATTGAACCAAAAAACAGATGTTTTTTATGCTTTCGAAGAGAGTAAATCACATCGAAAATCACAAAAAATTGTGATTTGCAGAACAGGCCCAAATCACATTTGTGCTTTTGAAACGGCATGTGCTTTGAAATCATGTGATTTTCAGAACAGGCCTGTATGTTTCATTTTGTGAATGTCTGGCAACTCTCTCTCTCTCTTACAGAACAATTACTCATATATATTTCATTAATTAAATAAACACTTCTGTATCTGAATTCGAACAACAAACACGTGACTTTTACTGCCAGCTCCACCTTGTTAGTTGGATACACAACATATAGTAAAAAGAAAAGGAGTAATACGCTTTGTGCCATATTTTTGGTAAATTGAGGGCCCAGTGCTTTTTTCACAGTAATGCTAATTTTTTTTTTTGTTCAAAATTATTTTAAGTTTATTTTGCAAATTATTGCTTACGTTTTAATTTTATATTAAAGCGTGTTCTTTAGATTTTTTAATTATATATATTTTTTCAACTTAAAGCGCGTATGAGTAGCAATATTCTTATTTCTCCCTACAAATAATTAATCATACGACACGTGTTGCGAGAGTTGCAAACATGGAAAGTTACAAAAATGCGCACAAAAAGTGTAGATAATACAAGCGTGTTAATAGCCGTTCCTGTTATATAAACACTAACTGCCACTAAAGCCCGCAGGTTTTGAAGAAAAGCGCAACTGTGTTGCACAAAATGCGCAGAAAATCACTATAACGTCAAAAAAACGTCAAAAGGTGACAAAAACTGGTCAAAATCAACAAAAAAGCGAACAATTATTCGGGTTCAGAATGACCGTTAAAAGTTCAGATACGAAAAACGGTTTTCAAAATGATTAGCGAGTCAGCTCCGAGTTTTATAAGAATTACAAGATTCTGGGATCGTTCTTCCCGAAACAATATGGCAACCTCAATTTTCATACTAAAACGGCAACATTCTTTTCTGTAGCGGAATATAAAATTCCGCAAAGATACACACTGTAAATAAGGAGCTGCCAAAGTTACAAATATACATATAAACGTACGGAAAGCTGAAATTTATTTCCATCTGCATCTACTTTGTCGGCCTTACCAGATGATGGACTAGCTCCGTGAAATGAATTATTCACAATTTGCTAGCAGCCTCATGTAGCCTGCAAGGCTCGCATAGGTCGTAACTTTGGCGACAAGTTTGTAGCCAACTGGCCAAGACACTCGCTGAAGAAGTCGGGCCATCTAATTCCTCGTGTATGCAATTTCCTACATAGTCAGGGGAACATAAGGCTTAAAGGCAAAAAAACTGGTTATAAATTTATGATTCATTGTCCATTATGATTGTATTGTCCATCCCTGGCCTTTACTTCGGGGAGCGTACAAAGCCCGCATTGAAAAAAACTGGAATTTTTTGAAGCGATCGACGGTTCGATCAAATTTTTTACTTCCTCGTAAGACAGGAATTGCTGGTCATCCAGGCCGTGTGTCATTGCTCAAGACAAGTGATAGTCCAAGGCAGCAAGGTCTATAGAATGCAGGGGATAAGGTAGGGTTTCCCATTTCAATGTTTCCAAATATGTCTTTAGCACTTTTTCAATATGGGGTGGAGAATTGTCATGCTGTAAAATCACTTTATCATGCCTCTCGTTGTATTGCGGCCGTTTTTTTTTTCAACGCTCGATTCAAACACATAAATTGCGCTCGAGAACGATTGCTTTTGATTGCTTTAGTAGGTTTCAATAATTTATTATATACTATGGCCAGCTAGTCCCATTAAATACTGAGCATGAGCTTGTAACCGTGAAAATTCGCCGTTTTGCCGTTGCCGCTGAAGTTTGGCAGAGATATCCCCATGATTTTCTGCTATTGGGATTATCGTCCTGAGCCTATTTTACGTCCCCAGTCACAATTCAGTGCAGAAATCGCTTTCGTCTTTGATTTGACAACAGCTGTTCACAAGCCAACAAACGCCGTTGAACATCTCTCGGCTTGAAATCGTACGGCGGCCAATTTCCTTGTTGCTTAATAATTCCCATGACTTTCAGACATTTTGAAATGGCATCACTCCCAGTAATCTTCCCAATTCTGTAGTGTGATTCTCTAAAATTTAAATCTAACGATGATAAGCAGCTGTAACTTTCTGTTCATTCATATTAATATTACGTGGCATCTCTGCCAAAAAAAAAAAAAAAAAAAAGCGAAAACCATAAAGAAGAAAAGAAAAAACCATAACAATATACATATTGGTTTTTATATGTTGCGATTTTAGTTTTTTATTACAAATTAACAGCCAGTTCGCCGATGTCGAAAGGATAAGTTCATTCGCACTCTAGGCGAAAGAAAATTGATTTAGAGGTTTTCTAACTTTATTCTATGCGAACAATGTGTCAAAATTCAATTAAAATACATAAGTACATGCGAACGAACAATAGTGACATAGACAAACCGAAATTTATAGGAATGTGAGTGACTAGCTTTCTTTCGCATACATTTTCATTCGACATCGTCAAACAGGCTGTAAATATTATTTAATTTGTAATAAGTTAAGTAAGTAAAGTGTTCATATGTTTGTTTATATGTACTAATCTCTGTAGGTATAGAATGACCACAACTAAAACTGGTGATAATCAATATAACTTTTTAAATTCATGCGCTGTCAACTCAAAGGGATTTTCCAATTCCCGAAAAACACACCGAACATCCCTTGAAGAGTTCAAACTTGCTTCATCCTTTGCAAGTCATTTTAACACAAAACACGCTTTACCGGTTCAAAAATTATTTTGAAATTTTCGTTTTTGTAAATGTATATAGAATTTAATCAACATTTTGTATAGTGATTTACGTATATAAAAAATATTTTTATGTATTAAAAATTATATTATTAGCACTTTATTTCGTGGAAGCACAATTTAATAAAAAATACACTCTAGCGATTGAATAAACAACAAGATAATTTTTGTTATTAAGATATCGACAATTGGCAGTAAATTAACAGCTGATTGCGATCGACCGCGAATGTTGTTAAAAACATGTTACAGAATAACAAATTCGATAAAATGTCATTATAATTAATTTAACGATTGAACGATTAAGATATCGACAATCGGCAGTAAATTAACTGCTGATTTTGATCGACGGCGAATATCGTTAAAAGCATGTTACAGAATAGCAAATTCGATAAAATATCTTTATAATTAATTAAACGATTGCACGATTAAGATATCGACAATTGGCAGTAAATTAACTGCTGATTTTGATTAACGGCGAATATCGTTGAAGACATGTTACAGAATAGCAAATTCGATCAAATATCTTTATAACTAATTTAACGATTGAACGATTAAGATATCGATAAATGGCAATAAATTAACAGCTGATTTTGATCGACGGCGAATATCGTTGAAGACATGTTAGAGAATAGAAAATTTGCTAAAACATCGTTATAATTAATTTAACGATTGAACGATTAAGATATCGACAAATGGCAGTAAATTATCTGATGATTTTGATTGACTCCGAATATCGTTGAAAACATGTTAGAGAATAGCAAATTCGATAAAATATCATTATAATTAATTTAGCAATTGAACGATTAAGATATCGACAAATGGCAACAAATTAACAGCTGATTTTGATCGACGGCGAATATCGTTGAAGACTTGTTAGAGAATAGCAAATTCGATAAAATATCATTATAATTAATTTAACGATTCGATTACCGTTATAAAGTTTACAGAATCGCAATACTGGCTGCGATTGGTACGAGTCTTGATCAAGTAATACCTCCAACTGTGCATCTTCGAAGACTTTTTCTCCTCCACCGAGATGCTGGTCTTCGACGACAAAATTGCTGTTCGTGAAGCATTGAAACCACTTCTTTGACTAATAGCAGCCTCACCATAGTTATTTGAGAGCATTTGATGAGTTTCAGCCGCAGACTTTTTCATATTGAAGCAGAACGTTAAAACATCCCGCAAATGCTGAGAATTTAGCTCATAAGCTGACATGTTTAATCGGGAATAACTTTATGATGCAGACACAAATCGACTAATATTTCGATGGCGTTATGTTAACAAATACCTAGACTTTTCGCATGATATCTACGATGTATTCATTTCGCCTACCACATATGGCCACATCGATAAAAACTGCGGAAGTAAAGTTTTTTTACGTAATGATTTAACTTTTTGTTTTTTCTTTGAGCACTTAAAATAAATATAAACATTTGTAAACAACAACAAAATCAAATGTTTAAGTTTTGTTTTGTTTTTTTATTACATTGTTAGTAAGCAGCTTTATCAACTATAACAGCTGTTTTATTTCCTGCTTATTGTGGTTCATAAAACGAAATAATGTTGCGAGTTTTTGGGGCGAATTTGTTGTGGTGGGCGAAAATTGTGATTCGTCCTGGCAGTGTTTCTAGTATAACACGGCAGGGTAGATGAATACCATGAAACTAGTATTCCAAACAGATGAGGATAAAAATAGATTTTATTATTTGTAATCGTATTTCCAAGTGGAAAAATTCCTAAATTTTGATTGTTCTTTGTGAAATCATTGCGACAATTCGCTGGCCACAATCAATTAATAAGATTAAACGTGAAAATTCGGTTGGAAGAAATATATATTGCCATAATGAGTGACGATTTGAGTTTAAGAAACACGTTAAATAAATGTCTGCCCCCCAGCATTGAAATGTTTCAACTTTCAAAATCTTTGTTTATTGGAGGGTTCTATCGCACCACAAAATTTTTGTTTTACGTTTTTGTGGGGGGATAAAATTGGTTCAACCTTGTGCTTAGTGCTTTAAAAAAAAAAGGAAACCTTAAGAGCCATTTGAGACAAAAATATTATTAAATTCTTCTCTAGTGCCACCTACAGTACAAAGAAGTTGAACAATGTCAAGTTTTTTTTTACGAGTCTTTTAAGTGTTTCTTGACTTTAACAAAAAAGAAATTCACCGTTTATGGCAAAAATACAATTTTAAGGCATTTTTTTTTATATACATCATAAAATAAATGTTTACGGTTTAAAAAGATTCTTAAATTTGTTTCAGAATACTTTTTAAGCTGTTTTTAATTAAAATTTTTTACGACTTCCCCTGTATCGTTCTACAAACAACAATTCGCCAGTTGACTTTTTCTCCTGTAAAAAATTGCTGCACAAAAATTTTAATACATGCCAACTTAAGTATTTTTGTGTGATTTATGAAAGTTTTATAAATTATTTTCTAAATTGAATTTTTTCCGGGAAATATTTCCTCTCTTACCTGCATCAGTAATAGTTGGCAAACAAATAAGTTTTCATTCCTATTGCCATATCTCTAATCAAACTCGTACACGTCTAACATATGTATGTATGCATGTGTGTGTGTTCTGGTATTTAAATGTCTCCGCGTACATACTCGTACAAAGTTTTACTTATTTTATTGCATAATACAGTGGAATGGCGTACTATAAGGATATAAGCATAAACTATTATTTTAGTTTGTTGTGTCAGCAACACGCGCCATACAATGAATGAACTTCTGTTTTAGGCAATTTACATGAACTTTCCCAGCAAACATATGAGTCAAAAATCAAATCAAAAAATGTTCATAGTAATTTTTTCAAGCTCTTAAAATATCATACTACTAAAAAAACATTTTAATTTTATTTTAATTTTTTTCAAAGGCATTTAAAAACTTTTCTAAAGCAAACATAAAAATTAAAAATTGGTAAACAAAAATAGCAGGAATTTTTCGAGCTTGAGGTCCAGTTTTTAACTTTTATTTTAAAATTTCCTATGTTTCGCTACACCACTGGGTATCATCACCAGGGATTTAGAAATTGTTTTTTTCAAAAGAACACTAGAAATACAAAACAGGGATCCTTTTTCCTCGTATGTTATTACTATACTAACAGGTCGGCGGCAACGAGTCAGTTTATTTTTCAACTTTGTGCAAGACAGACAGTCATAAGTCAAAGTAAGTAAGTCTAGTGTTTTGGTACACGCTGGTATCAAGTGCAAATAAAGTTTTATTTTAGTAGTGTACAATGAAAGTGTGAACGTTCATTTACAATTGAAGAATGAGGAAAAGTATTTTTAGAGGCAAAAACACAACAATATTTTTATACCCTTCACAAAAATGTTAAGGGTATATATAAGTTTGTGATTCCGTTTGTAATTTCTACAGTTTTTTTTTTGCGACCCTATAAAGTATATATATTCTGAATCAGAATTAATGGAAAAGTCGATTAAGCGATGTCCGTCTGTCCGTCTGTCCGTCTGTCCGTCTGTCCGTCTGTCCGCTGTTGAAATACCGTTTCTGAGAAAACCATTAGACTTAGAAACTTTTTTCTTTCACCATTCTTTTACCCCATCGATTCATGGGTTTGCTATTGAAATTCAGTAATATCGGTCCACGTATAGCTGAGATATATTCAAAATTCCGAAAAAAGCCATTTTTTTTGCAGTTTTGTATGAAAATTTTTGAAAACAAAAGTTGTTCGTTTTGCTTCAAACTTCACACACTTATTAAGCATGGTGACTAAAAGGCAAAAAATTTTTTTTTCAGATATCGGTCCATATATACCCGAGATATAGCCCAAATCGGATTTTTAATGAAAATGTCGCATAGGCGAAGCTAAACAACTTTTTTTTGCTCAAAAGCAGTTCTGGTAATAAAATTAGGTTACATAAATATGGAAAATGAAAATTTCCGATATCGGTCCATATATACCCGAGATATAGCCTAGACCGGGTTTTTCATGAAAATGTCGCGTAAGCGAACTTAAACAACTTTTTTGTGCTCAAAAGCAGTTCTGGTAATGAAATAGGGTCATATAAATATGAGAAATGAAAATTTTCGATATCGGTCCATATATACCCGAGATATAGCCCAAATCGGGGTTTTCATGAAAATGTCGCGTAAGCGAACTTAAACAACTTTTTTGTACTCAAAAGCAGTTCTGGTAATGAAATAGGGTCATATAAATATGAAAAATGAACATTTTCGATATCGGTCCATATATACTCGAGATATAGCCCAAATCGGGGTTTTCATGAAAATGTCGCGTAAGCGAACTTAAACAACTTTTTTGTGCTCAGAAGCAGTTCTGGTAATGAAATAGGGTCATATAAATATGAAAAATGAAAATTTTCGATATCGGTCCATATATACCCGAGATATAGCCCAAACCAGGTTTTTCATGAAAATGCCGCGTAAGCGAACTTAAACAACTTTTTTGTGCTCAAAAGCAGTTATGGTAATGAAATTAGGTTACATATATATGAAAAATGAAAATTTTCGATATGGGTCCATATATACCCGAGATATAGCCTAGAACGGGTTTTTCATGAAAATGCCGCGTCAGCGAAATTAAACAACTTTTTTTGCTTTAAAGCGGTTCTGGTAACAAAATAAGGTTATATAAATATGAAAAATGAAAATTTCCGATATCGGTTCATATATACCGCAGATATAGCCTGGAACGGGGTTTTCATGAAATTGCCGCGTAAGTGAACTTAAACAACTTTTTTTGCTTAAAAGTAGTTTTGGTAATAAAATAAGGTTGTATAAGTATGGAAAATGAAAATTTTCGATATCGGTCTATATATACCCGAGATATAGCCCAAACCGGGTTTTTCATGAAAATGTGGCGTAAGCGAACTTTAACAACTTTTTTTTGATTAAAAACAGTTCTGATAATAAGATCAGTTTATATAAATATGGAAGACAAAAATTTCCGATATCGGTCCATATATACCCGAGATATAGCCTAAACCGGGGTTTTCATGAAAATGCCGCGTTAGCGAACTTAAACAATTTTTTCGCCTTAAAGTAGTTCTGGTAATTAAATAAGGTTATATAAATATGCAAAATGAAAATTTCCGATATCGGTCCATATATACCCGAGATATAGCCCAAACCGGGTTTTTCATGAAAATGTCGCGTAAGCGAACTTAAACAACTTTTTTCACCTTAAAGCAGTTCTGGTAATGAAATAAGGTTATATAGGTATGAAAAATGAAAATTTCCGATATCGGTCTATATATACCCGAGATATAGCGCAAACCGGGTTTTTCATGAAAATGTCGGATAAGCGAACTGAAACAACTTTTTTTGCTTAAAACCAGTTCAGGTAATAAATTCAGGTTATATAAATATGGAAAATGAAAATTTCCGATATCGGTCCATATATGCCCGAGATATAGCGCAAACCGGGTTTTTCATGAAAATGTCGCGTAAGCGAACTTAAACAACTTTTTTTCGCTTAAAACAGTTCTGGTAATGAGATGAGGTTATATAAATATGGAAAATGAAAATTTCCGATATCGGTCCATATATACCAGAGATATAGCCTAAACCGTGGTTTTCATGAAAATGCCGCTTAAGCGAACTTAAACAACTTTTTTCACCTTAAAGAAGTTCTGGTAATAAAATAAGGTTATATAAATATGGAAAATTAAAATTTCCGATATCGGTTCATATATACCCGATATATAGCTTAACAGGTTTTTTGATGAAAATGCCGAGTAAACAACTTTTTTGTGCTCAAAAGCAGTTCTGGTAATGCAATAAGGTTATATAAATATGGAAAAAGAAAAAATCCGATATCGGTCCATATATACTCGAGATATAGCCTGAACCGATTTTTCCAATAACATTTTTTTTTTACTGAAAAGCAATTCTTGTTATAAAAGAAGGTTAAGAAAATAGAGAAAATTAAAATTTCTGATATCGGTCCATATATACCCGAGATATAGCCTAAATCGGGTTTTTCATGAAAATATCGCGTAAGCGAACTTAAACAATTTGTTGTGCTCAAAAGCAGTTCTGGTAATGATATAAGGTTATATCAATATGGAAAATTAAAATTTGCGATATCGGTCCATATATACCCGAGATATAGCCTGAACCGATTTTTCCATTAAAAATTTTTTTTTTTTTTGCTGGAAAGCAATTCTCGTTATAAAAGAAGGTTACTAAAATACAGAAAATAGAAAAATCCGATATCGGTTCATATATAACCGAGCATATTTAGGTCACATTTTTAATATACTATACATATTCGTGACTATCGTGAAGGGTATTTTAGATTCGGCCCAGCCGAATATACTACACTCTTACTTGTTTTTTATAGGACCAGTACTCAGGGTATGACCAGAACTAGGAAAATAGGTTGTGAGAAGGAGCAAAGAGGGAGTAGTGTTTGTGAAGATTTGATTTGAACTTTCCAACGTTATAACAGGCAGGAAACACATCTGCAGGCAACTTGTTTCACAGACGAAGCGTACGGCTGAAAAATGAATTCTCTCTGTAGTGCGTAGTACGATTCCCCGGCCAATCAACCACAAATGAATGAGCTTTGGACGATGAACGCGTGCTACGTAAAAATGTGCGAGTTTCGGGAACAAGATCCCTAATCTCGTCAAAGCAAAATCCTTTGTAGTAGCAATAGAATAGAGTAACGCACCCCAAACTGTATCGATGCTCCAGTGAGTCAATAGAGTTGGATACCCTACTGTCACCGATAAGCTTCTTTGCCCTCTCCTGCACACGAACTTGCACGCACGACAAAAATTTTTAAGCATATAATTTTTATTCTATTCTATTTCCTTTACTTTCTGATCGAAAAAGAATTGATTTGGGTTCATCTGACTTTATTCCACGCGAATGTTGTGTCAAAACATAATCAAAATACGAACGAATAGTAGTGGGATAGACAAACCCAATTTGATGGAAATATAAGTGACTAGATGTTGCTTTTGAGATGGGAAAACTGGCTGTTAGTCTGGCATACATAATTTTTCTTAATACATGATAGTTTTATTAATTCCCATAGAAAATGTTTGCTGGGTTATAAGGAACAAAGTTATGCCCAAAACATATAAACATTAAAAAAAATATTTTTTGTTGGCTCCAGTTCTTTAAAACGACATGAGAGTACGTATGTATATGTTTTTTTAGTTTAAGCAAGATTAAAATAAATAAATAAACACAATTTTGCAGACAAAATTTTTTGAATGGTTTTTAATATGTTAGCTTTTCAGACGTGAATTTTTTTATGTGTAGAATACAAATGCAAATCGCCAGGTTTCCATTTTGTATCTCATTTGCATGGAATTTGCTCAAAAACAAAGGAAACACACCTAAGGAAACGTTTTCTGTCAGATATATCACAAATTCTGTAGTTTTAACAGCAACTTTAAAACGAAGTCTGATGAAAAGAATTTGCTGAGGTATGAGTTAAGCTTTGAACACATAGACCACAGCAGACTTCACAACTTCACGACAGCAAATGCTGCAACACATCTGGTCCTTAAAAAATGGTACGAATGGGAAAGAGGAAGACGTTTTAAACACTTTCTCTTGTTCTGCTGAACTTATTGGTTGTGTTTTGCGCTGGAAAGCGCTTATGCGTTTAACCGAAAATCGCAATGTTCTTGCATTAGATCGCTTTTATATTTACTGTAGGCAAATACAGAACTTTTATCATATACACACATATACTAGTAACTATTTTTTTGCTCCAACTGCCATGGTGGTTAGAAAACTCCTTATTGTTTTTCTGTAAAGAATTATTTTTATTAGGGATGAACTTCCATAATTCGAACTTCCCCAATTCGAATTTTCTCTAACTCGAACTAATTTAGTTGGCAGTAGCGTTAAAAGAACAAGCCACACACAATTTGCCTTCTGTAACTCGAACTTCCATAAGTCCAAGTTCCCCATAACTCGAACAAAAAACATGCACATGAACTTTATAACTCCAAGAATTTTGCTGTTTTATATGGTTTTTTGTTTTAGTTATGATTTCTATGTTTTGATCTCTTTTGTTACTTAAGCTGGTTCGTATATTTTACATAATTGCTATTTTTGTTTTCTTTTTCGGGGAATTACAAATTTGTTCCTTTTTTGTTTGCGTAGGTATCAATTCTATGTATAATTCGGCCTATATGATAAATGTTGAAATCGATTTTTTTATTATTATGGCAACTAAACGTGTTTTAAAATGCTTATCAATAGAAGAAAAATATAGACTTATAAGAGACGTCGAAGATGGCTTAAAGAAAAAGGAAGCAGCTGATAAATATGGTATTCAGGCAAGCACGGTCTCAACAATTTTCAAAAATAAGGAATCAATTATGAAATCGATTGAATCTGGATTTCGCTTATGTAGGAAAAGTTAGAACCCCAAAAAATCGACAAAGCAGTCCTCGATTGGAAGCCAAAACATGCCTACATCTGGTGAAATATTAAAGGAAAAGGCAATTGAGTTTGCAAAGCGTTTTGGAGGTGATAATTTTACAGCAAGCACAGGTTGGCTTGATAAAAGAAAATGATTAATTGATGAAAAGTTCATTTAACTTAATGAATTTAAAAAAAGAGTAAAATGTCAGTCACTTATTTAGGAATATGTATTTTACTTAACTATAATTTGTTAACTATATGAGTACATATCCTTGTTCTTTTATATTCCTAATTATATAATTTTCCATTAGAGGCTATTTTAAATAAAAATACATAATAACGAGTGATTTTTTTGCTATTATCTTTTTGGCAACACTAGTTTTGACAGCTCACGCACGTTTTGTATCTTGTGTCACTGTCAAACATCTTCAGTTTGGTCTATAATTTAATCATGAATCGTCTTACAAACGAACAACGCTTGCAAATTATTGAATTTTATTACCAAAATGCGTGCACTGTTAAGAAAGTTCATCGCGCGCTTCTTCCATTTTATGGTCAGTTTAATCGACCTACTGAGGCTTCTATTCGGGCAATTGTAAAGAAATTTCGCACCAAATTTACATTGTTGGACATTAAACCACCAACACGCTTACGTAGAGTGCGAACTGAAGAAAATATCGCAGCCGTATCGGCCAGTGTTGGTGATGACCCTGAATTATCAATTCGGCGCCGTTCGCAGCAATTGGGCCTCTGTTACTCCACTACGTGGAAAATTTTGCGGAAGGATTTGGGTGTGAAGCCTTATAAGATACAGCTGGTGCAAGAATTGAAGCCAAACGACCTACCACAACGCCAAATTTTTGGTGAATGGGCTCTTGAAAAGTTAGATGAAGATCCACTTTTTTATCGAAGAATTGTGTTCAGCAACGAAGCTCATTTCTGGTTGAATGGATACGTGAACAAGCAAAACTGCCGTATTTGGAGTGAAGAGCAGCCAGAAGCATTGCAAGAGCTACCAATGCATCCACAAAAAACAACCGTTTGTTGCGGATTATGGGCTGGCGGCATCATTGGGCCGTATTTCTTCAAAGATGATGCGAATCACAACGTTACTGTGAATGGTGAGCGCTACCGTGCGATGATAACAAACTTTTTGTTGCCCAAAATGGAAGAGCTTGACTTGCATGACATGTGGTTTCAACAAGACGGTGCCACATGCCACACAGCACGCAGAACAATGGACCAATTGAGAGGCGAGTTCGGTGTTTATTTCATGCTTGGGACCAGTCAATTGGCCGCCCAGATCGTGCGATTTAACGCCTCAAGACTATTTTTTTGTGGGGCTATGTTAAGGCTAATGTCTATAGCGACAAGCCCGCTTCGATTGATGCACTGGAAGCCAACATTGCCAACATTATTCGTGAGATACCGGCCGAAATGTTGGAAAGAGTATGCCAAAATTGGACTAAGCGGATGGACCATTTGAGGCGCAGCCGCGGCCAACATTTGCATGAAATAATCTTCAAACATTAAATTATATCGACCCAACTATCGATCCAAATAAATATTTCATGAATGTTTCTGAATTTTATGTGTTTTTTTTTTTTAAATTTCTGATAGTTCTTATAAAATCACCCATTACAAAAACCTTACACATAATCTATTTTGCCAAAAAATTTTGTAACTCGAAGTCTTCGTTAGTCGAAATTTTTTTTTTTTTGGGATAATGGTGATTCGAATGTTTTTTTTTCGATTTTTTCAATCACTTTGGATGGATAGGAGAACGTTTAATTTTTTATTAATCAGTACAAGCAGTGTTGTATTTTCGAAGTGTTTTGCTCTAAAACACGTAGATTGAAGTGTTTTTTTCTTGTTTCAAAAATGTGTGGTAAAACACGTTTATTTCTACATGTTTTCCAAAACACCTATATAGAAACACACTATTAAACACCTAGCTGAACTATTTATTTAAATCAGCGTGACTAAGGGTTACACAGAAAAAAATAGATGCCATATTGATAAAAAAAATTGCACAATTTTTATCAAATTTCCTGTGAAAACTGTTTTTTTGCTGGATTAATAATTCAAATTATAAAGTAGAAATAACTTTTTCACTTAAAAGCAAAAATTATTGAGTTGAAAAAAATTTTTGTTAATATGTAAAATATACTTAACAAAAAAAATTGTTAAAGAAACAACAACTCTTCACTGTTATATGACAACCTTTGAAATTTATTTATTGAATAACAGTCAATAATTCGGACAACTTTTTATTAATTGCATTTTATTAAGAGATATTTCCAAAAATTCATTATTAATAATAATTTAATTAAGTCAATGCAAATTTTATTAAATTGATGGTTTTTTATTAATAACATAACTTGATTGAAAAAAAATCTCATCTATTTTTTCTGTGTTAATATGTTTCTTATAATAAATTAGTACTTATTTTGCAATAATTTGGTGGAAGCAAATAACAGCTGCTCTAGCCTCTTTCCTGTCAGCATATTTGAGTTTTTGTAAAGCTACGACATATACAATTTAAAAACCTGCTTTAAAACACAGCTTCAAGTACAAACAGTATTAAAAACGATCTCTAAACATAAAACGGAAATTAGTTACCATCTTAATTAAAAACATCTTATATTTTTTAGCGTTTCTTTGGTTAGCATTACTTATATGCAACAGTGGGTATTAATGGGCGAACGCAATAACACAAAAATCTATAAATTTGATAATATGGTTTAATACGTGGCCGCGACGATAAAACAAAAGTCTTGAATCCAATGTAAACAGCGAGTTGAGAGAATCCCGGGAAAAATAAATTAAATTTTTAGCACTTCACTTTCCTTAATGAAGGGTAACCACTCAAAAAAAAAAAAAAGCACTATTTTTATCTTGATTTTTGCTTCTTCGTTTTGTTGTCTTCTCTTAACGTGACTTTATTTTGAATTTGTAACAAAAATTTTATTTTCTTGCGTTCATTTTCTTCCATTCGTTTATCTAATGGTTTTCATTTTTTTTTTTTTTTTTTTTTTTTTTTTTTTTTTTTTTTTTTTTTTTTTTTTTTTTTGTTGAAGCAGTTAGTTACAAGTTAACGTTCAATTTTCTCTCTTTGCCAAAAAAAAAAAAACCAAAAAAATAACGTTCATTATTAATTGAAGACCAAACAATGTTTTATGCCGTGATGAGTGAACACGTTTCAAAGCAGCAGGCGTTATAGTTTTTCTTAAAAAAAATCCTAGCGTTTTTGTTATATATGGACATATCTCCCATTTATTGCACCAATGTCATATGTCAAAAATTAAAATTTTGAGCTAACAGTGCAAAAGTGCTAAAAGCACTGTCCTAGTCCCACTTAACAGCTGTAAAAACCAAATGCAGCGTCAACTTGTAGGGACTGCACAGGACAGATGGTCTGGTGAGGTCACCTGCCGAGTAGCAAGGCTAATATGGCCTGCGTATGATCGTAGAAGAACTGCATTCCTAAAGGGGGTTTCCCGTCAAAAGTTGGGTACCTTGGTGGCAGTTCTGACAGGATATTGTCTCATAGGGACGCATACTAGGAGGTTAAATCTTCCATTTAATAATTTCTGTAGAAGTTGCGGGGTTGAGGACGAGTAGGAAAGTGTTGAGCACTTCCTCTGTCGGTGCCCGGCTCTCTGTTCTATGAGAGCGCTGTATCTAGGCGGACCGATGCTGCACGGGTTGGCAGATATATCGGAATGCCGAGTGAACGGACTGGAATTCTTTATCTGACTTTCGGGTTGGCTTAGATCTGAACCGTCGGGGGAAGTGTAAGTCTCATAGGCTGTACTTCTCTCTCAGGCAACACAACGGGACCAAAAGGATCCAAGTGGGCTGGTTTCATGAAACTGGCGGCATGTACAACCTAACATAACTATCCTTAATACTAAGTTTCAAATTTCACTCAATAAGGATAATAAAAAATAAAAAAAAATGAGTAAGTTAGACATATAGTGGCGCCGGAGAACGCCGTTTCAACGCTAGCGAAGGTAACCGATACAATTGCTCAGTTAGCATGTTTCGCTCATTCACCTATTGCTCACTTTTACCTATTCGCTTGTGTTGATGAAGTACTAACAACATGGTCTTCTATTTTTGAACTTCAATTGATGTGAATTGGACTTGTTAATTACGTACCGGCAACTTTAGTTTCTTTCTTTTAGCATTGGGCTTTTGTTTTTCCAACCTTGTTATCTACCATATCCTTACGCGCTGCATTTTACAAGAATATGTGAACATGCATCTCATTTGTGGGGAGTCCTGATGTAACTCAAGTGCAGCTGGTAGACTTTATCGTGAAAAATATAAAAATTTGGAGCTATCACCCAATAGTTTATCTGGTAACTGTCTGACACATTCTATGGAAGAAAAAAAAAAACATTATAGCTTCGATTTTAAGACAATTTATCGCTGGTATAATCTTCTATAAAGTCACATAGTTCTGGCCTAAAGAGTTTTTGAATGGCTTTAGTAACTCTACTATTTATTTTAGTATCTCAAGATTGTGACCGCAATCTTATCGTCTTTTTTGTGAAATGCAACCATTCACCCGACTTTAGTGGTCCCAGTTGCAAGCACGGTTTGCATGGACTTATTTTATAAAAACTTTGCAAACAAATAAAATTGTGGTATAAATGGTGAACAACTCAGTTATTTTTTTTTTTTTGTCAATAAGAAAAGAGTATTTCTGATCGATACCTACTTGGTACCCGGTAGTAAAACAACGGTATCAAAAATACTTGGTATCGATGCGTACTTACTTGTATTTACTCGTATCGTTTCATCCCTACGTAAAACAAGCTGTGTATGTTTTTGATTTTGATTTCTAGTAGCTAAGAGAGTAAAAAATCATGCAGCCGTAAAGCAGCTCTGGGCTGGAGAATAGCTCACGCGTCAGCGCAATTGTTTCTTAAGTATGCTCAGGCTTGTTGTTGTTGTTTGGTCTTCCAGAGTTTTGGCTCTTGCTCTCACGGTTAACTGTTTGTCTCAAATAACTGTGATAATTTACAGTTTTTTGAGGTATTTTTTGTTAATCACACGACAACTTCTTATGTGAAGGCATAAGTCGTCATATCTAGTTAGTCACAGCACCGCAGCCAATTACTGTTAATACCATCGTGGACATAAGGTCTTCGTTACTCTGCCCATGCTGTGCATCCTATACTTTGCAAATATATTTGCAACTGTATAGTTAAATAAATAAACAAAAATAAAATAATTATGGACTCACTGGAGAATGCTTTCAAGGTAGTTTTTCAAAGTTGTTCGGAATTAAATCGTATTTAGTATTCGTTAATCAATCACTTTTTATGGCTGATTCAATCTCAGTTTTTCTTAAATCAATCAAACTAATTTTTGGCTTATTTAAAGTACGAATTCCGTATTAAGTATGTGTAATACTTATCTATACTAGTCCATACTGGAATCAAGTAATCCGTAGTTGATTTAAGAAAATCCGTAGTTACCCTACATAGAAGAATTTAACACTCATCACTGGACATTGCCCGTTTGGGAACCATGCCAGGAGACATAACGGCTTATGTAGAAATTTCCAAGACGAGGAGGAGGAGGAGACAATTCTTCTTCTCCGTGGCACATGCCCGGCATTGGCGCATCATCGTGTAAGATACTTGTGTGAGCTGAGCTTCAACAGCCTATCTTGTCTGGCCTCGATCAAACCGACCGCGATAGCCTCTTTCATAAGAAGCAGCGGATGGCTAGTATAGCAGCATCCCACTTTTCAGGCAATCACAAAGGCAACGACTCCAGCACGCAAGTGAACTTGACAACCTAGAATATTCCGGGGTATCCATTTTACCCATTTTGGGATTGATTTAAGTACGGGTGAATTGACTTTGCCTCTCAGTACATGGAGTCCAAAAATTTAAACTAAAGGTTTTCCGAATCTAGTTTTTTTTACTTATGCCGTTCTTGCAAAACATGAACGATGTAAATGTAACAATTTAATTTCTATCTGCTACGTGACTAACTATAAATGAAGATTCACTTTTAATTAGAAAGAGAAAAAATGTTATTACTTTCATATCTAGCTCTAGGTACTTAAAGCCTTAATTGATAGATGAAAAATAAGATTTATGAGATCCACTGGTGCTTGTTTACACACTGATATGTCTATTGCCAAAAAAAAAAATTATACAATTTGATTAATATTAATTTTCCTGAACTTTGTATGCGGACGAAGCTTCCCATGAATCATAATAGCATTTCTTTCTATAAGTAAATATATTTCTATGTATTTAGTTTTATGCCGGCAACGTATATATTTGTTGCCTTTTTAGAATCCCGTAGTTTTGAACCAGCCAGTTTAGGACCAGTACTCAGGGTATGACTCCTAAATATGCAGCGCATTGTACTAGAACGAGAAAAGATAATAGAGTTTGTGGACGTTTGACTTAACGCCATCATAATAACATGGAGAGACCGAAACAAACTTTGTCACCGCATTTAAAATTATGGAATTAAATTAGTCAAACTGATCACTGCCTAGTGTATACTCTTTCGACACTGCTCAGGCCAATACTGTAAGGTAATGAATTACATTGGAAAGATATTCCCCCATATTCCAAGAGGCGTCATCGTTATTACATCACGACGACATCAAAACAACCAAAACACTCGGTTGCACAATCGTCTTCGACAGCATTTATGTACTCTTTGATAGATCTGCGGTATTTCCTATACCTAAGCGATAGATAAAGGCTGCTGACAACACTCAATTGTTTTTGGCAACGAGATGACAAATAAATGAAACAATGTTTGCGTCGACTTCATGTGACGCCGATGACGCCTAATAGAATATGGGGTATTACTCGTAATATTGAACATACAAAGAAAACAAGGATGACGGTGAGGACTTTCTAATCCCTCCTATATGCTATTTCTCACACAGTCAATGAAAGAGAAGGCTTAATGACTCACCCGTCTAACCAGCACTTCAGGTTCCTTGGATTACAGGGGTCTATTGGAGGGTTAATATTCGCCGATAACTGGCATGCGCCATAATTATCAGGGAAACTAATTTCCCTTCCTGTGATTTTTAGACCATACCCTAAAAGTGTCAGCTAAGCTAGGCACCTCAACCATGATCAGTGCCGAAATGGTGTGTAAGCCAAACTTCCCGGGTGAGGGTGTCAGTTCTGTAACACAAGTCATGCGGCTTCTTATGTTTTAGTTTGCTACAACAAAAGATGAATTCCTACCCCTCTATGCCCCAAGTGTGTCGTGGCAAAAACTGCTCTCCAGGAGGTGAGACAATAGAAAATTTATGGCCGTATGTATAATAAAAAACCTTGTTCTAACTAACTAGCTGTTATCTTTCCCTTATGGGAAAATGCTGCTGTGTGAAAATGCTGTTTCCAGATTTCAACTTGTACACGCTAGATGTGGGCATAAAACATATCTTGAAGTCCCCAACAGTTTAAGCCAATGCTCAACTTAAACCCTGATTTATAATTTAACCTTTTGCTGAAAGAAATTGGTATAGCGAACAAATTAAGCGTTTTATGCCTTAAAGCCATTTGGGTTCTATTGCAGTAGTGACAAGTGGCAAGTTTTTCATCTCAAATATTTACTTTAATACTAATTGCTTCAAAATTGTCGATATCGTATTTGCTTGAACTTTATTTACCATATACTCGTATGTATGTATGCTGTCAAAATTGTCTTTAATTATCTTTAGCTTGCATGCCTTCACGTTTCACTCAAAGAACTGATAATAAAGATACGATATTTGCTCAAGAATAACACATTAATGAACACAAGCTATTAAAAGTAAGTTGAGATTTTTCTACCTCACACTCACACACATCCGCATCAATATTTTCTTTTGGGGGGGGGGGGCGAAAAAAAAGAAAATAAACAAAAAACTATAACTCTGTTCAACAGCCTGTTTCAACAAATAGTACAAATACCTCCACATAGATATGGGTGACTTCACACATGCAGATGCTATAAACACATATACACATATACATCCCAACAAACCATTCCACAAGCCAACTATAAATGAGTTGTAGAATAAGCTTATCATAATATATTTCCTACAACTTTTTATAAGCTTACTTATTATAAGTTTGAAAATGCTTTAGATGGCAAACCTTTTACAATAATCTTGCTATATACTTAGTTTAGATACTATCTAAACTAAGTATATAGCAAGTTTATTGTAAAAGGTTTGTCGTCTGAAGCATTTTCAAACTTATAATAAGTAAGCTTATAAAAAGTATGATTATAACTAACTTATTCTCGCTACAGTTTTGTAATGATCGGCTAGTAAAATAAATTCGATTGTTTGAATGATTGTTTTCTGCTTTTTAATATATTTAAAAAAAAATCGTAGCATCCAACGGTTGTTCATTTGAAAGGTGAAAAGAAACAAAAAAAAAACGTGCGCCTTTTTCTCTCCTACACTATTTCTTATTTTCCTGAATGACCTTCTCTATCAAACTTCCAACTCTATCGCGGATGACAGCAGCATTTGCCACGCGTACTCTTTTAGTTATAGACCCAGCCTATCAAAGATCGCTGCCAAGAGGCTAAATATGAATGATTCACTGAATAGTGATCTTCTATTAATCTCCGAGTGGGGTCATAAAAATAGGGTCGCCTTTAACGCTCGTAAGACCCAATGTTTCTTATTAACACACACACAAACGACCACAGAAGCTGCTTCATCCGCACACATGGATGGTATAAATACTGAGGAATCGGATACTCTTGATGTTCTTGGTATGAAGATACAGTGTGATGTTCGCTGGACTGAACACATTTTTCATATCTCTAAAGAAGCATTCAAGTGCTTCGGTTTTTTGAAACGGTGTAAGATGTACTTCACTCCATCCGATCTCCTTACTATATATCCGACCGAAAATGGAATACAACTCTCATGTTTGGGCCGGTGCCTCAAAGTCTATTTTGGAGTTACTCGACCGTGTGCAGGAGAGGGCGAAAAAGCTCATCGGTGACAGTAGGGTATCCAACTCTATTGACTCACTGGAGCATTGACGCAGTGTGGGGTGCGTTACTCTGTTCTATCGTAAATATATGCCCTATAAATTTAAAATAAATAATTCATTTTGCGAAGGTTAAAATGTGATACATGCGAAATTTGTAGGTAATTATTCGAATTTTAATTGTATTATCCTACGAAATTTAGCTACAAAAATTTCTTTTAACGTTTTACTGTTCTCAAAAACTACTTTAATTTGTTTTATCTGTAAATTTGTAGTATTCTGTAAGGCGATTAAGCCAATGTTTATACGCCTCACGATCATTGCGACAGGGGATAAGTGGCATGCGAAATAAAATCAAAGACTTTAAGAAAGACAAATCCGAAATCTGAAATATTGGACGAAATTTTAATTTTTGGAATGTTATTGCAGGAAGACAAGAACTTATTGAAATCGTTTGTAAGTTAAAAAAAAAACTTTATCATAAGTTAGAACTACTTAAAATAAAATTTTTCTTTGAAGGAAAAAAAGCTTCTTACAGTAGCAAAAATTGTGCAAATATTATTTGTTTATATTCGCAAGCTTACAAAAATATAAAGAATGTAAGCTTGTTATAAGCATGGTTGTAAAACAATTTTTCTGCAAGTTTTTTACATAATTAGCTGTATATTATAGACAAGTAATATTATCACAAGGGTTCAGTTTTCTTTATTAAACAATTTCTAACAAGCCCTTTACAATAGTATTCACAACCCTTTTCAAAGCTTAAGGCTTATGTTAGTTAGCTTGTGACAAGTTATTTCTAAATCAATTTGGTTTGTTGGGATGTGTAGAGACGCACACATGTAAGTTATTGAGTGTGTGTGTATATATGTATGTGTGCTCTGTTGATATAATTTTGTTTTTCTAAAAATAAACAATTTCTTTTGCTGAGTGCAAACGACTGGATAACAAGGATTATAAGGATAATGGAAAACGATGACCTTATTTTCAAACATTGTTTTTGGTTTCTACACTTAATACACTATACTCGTATATGTACGGTTTTAGTTTCAGACGGTTGTGACTCTTTTTCTTTATCATCTATTAGTTAAGTTTATGGACAATAGATTTGAAACAAATTAAATTTCCTCTTCCCTGGCATTGTGTATAATCATTTTACTTTCAAATTGAAAACGTTTTTAATGTCTTTGCATTTTAAACAGTTTTCCTGTTGCTGGCAACATTTTGTACGTGTCGTCAGGAGAATTGTGGAAAACAGCCAACTTACTAAATTAAAAACCATTGTGGCTTTAATGGAAAATAAAAGAAAATCTCAACAAAAAAATCTATATAATATAATAAAATATGTTTCGTATATACACACATTTACATGCACGCTTATACACAACGATGCATTAAAATAAAAAGGGCGTATCTGGATGTTGCCTTACTTAACAGCAGCAGGAAAAAACTTTACAAAATCCGTAAAATTTTACATATAAGTAGAGCTTTAGTGCAATTTTTAATAAAAAGAGGAAACTTATTTTATGTCAAATACACTTTTATACATATCGCTACTTTATTGCAACATAGTCATATCTCAAAAAAAATTAGCTTTTCGAGTTTTCTATTTTATATTGTGCCAAACATTTATTCAAAGTTAAAAAAATTTTTATATCAAATATTACAGATATAATTATATTTCAGACAAATCGGTATGGAAAAGATGCAGTCAATAAATGGAATGCTGCAAATGTAGACAAAAAACGAGTAAGAGTATAGTATATTCGGCTGGGCCGAATCTAAAATACCCTGTACGATAGTCACGTATATGTATGGTATATTTAAAAAGGTGAACTAAATATGCTCGGTTATATATGAACTGATATCGGAATTTTCTATTTTCTGTATTTTAGTAACCTTTTTTTATACCGAGAATTGCTTTTAAGCAAAAAAAAAAAAAAAAAAATGTTAATGGAAAAATCGGTTCAGGCTATATCTCGGGTAAATATGGACAGATATCGGAAAATTTCCTATTCCTTAATTATATAAAACTATTTCATTACCGAAATTGCTTTTAAGCACAAAAAAATTGTTTAAGCATTTTCATGAAAACCTCGGCCTAGGCTATATCTCGGGTATATATGAACCGATATCCAAAATTTTCATTTTCCATACTTATATAACCTTATTTTATTACCAGAATTGCTTTTGAGCACAAACAAGTTGTTTAAGTTCGCTTACGCGACATTTTCATGAAAAACCCGGTTTAGGCTATATCTCGGGTATATATGGACCGATGTCGGAAATTTTCATTTTCCATATTTATATAACCTTAATTCATTACCAAAACTTTTTGAGCATAAAAAGTTGTTTCAGTTCGCTTACGCGACATTTTTATGAAAAACCCGAGTTGGGCTATATCTCAGCCCAAATCGGGCTGATATCTGAAAAAAAAATTTTTTTGCATTTAAGTTACCATGCTTAATAGGTGCGTGAAGTTAGAAGCAAAACAAACAATTTTTTTCTCAAACATTTCCACACAAAATAGCAAAAAAATGGGTTTTTTCGGAATTTTGCATATATCTCAGCTATATGTGAACCGATATTACTGATATTATTTCAATAGCATACCCATGAATCGATGGGGTAAAAGAATGGTGAAAAAAAGAGTTTGTATGTCTAATGGTTTTCTCAGAAACGGTATTTCAACGACCGACAGACGGACATCGCTTAATCGAATTTTCCATTAATTCTGAATCAGAATATATATACTTTATAGGGTCGCAAATGAAAATTATAGAAATTACAAACGGAATCACAAACTTATATATACCCTTAACATTTTTGTGAAGGGTATAACAAAGAGTTTGGAAGAATATAACAGAAGACGAACTCATCGGCATTTTTCTAGCAAAGGAACTTTCACATAATAACCTACAAAATACACGAGATTTGTGGCCTACTGATAAATTAGCCATATTCAGGGCCGCAATGTCTCTACATAGATTTGCATCTTTGACCAGATGTATTCGGTTTGACGACGGAAGAACAAAGTTTATTTCGATTAGTCGAAGTCAAAGCAGCACCTAGTTATTTTCGGTCCTAAGTATAGAAATTTTAGGCACATAACGCTTTCCGTAATAAAGTTGTTGGCAGGTAATTTTGATGACTATATTAAGTTGAGATTGCTTATTCAATTGTACAAAGTTTTTAAATTTTAATCTCCCGCTTATCTTCTTCAAAGATTTAGTTTTGTTTCTTCAACATGTATTCAAGCTCTGAACATTCCACTATTTTCATCTTTGGTCATGAATAGATCCTTTGTAGTTAAGGTTACGGGTTTGTGGAATCTGATAATTCCTTGTGAAGAAAGGCAGTTTTCAAAATCAGTTTCGAATTTTAAAAAAGTAATTATGTCGAGACTCTGAATTTATTTTGCTGTTTTCTGTGAGCTATACCTTCAACAATATTTTGCTGCATTGTTCTCATTCATAGTGCAGAACGAGGGGTAGGGGTGGGGGCAGTATTTTTAGATACTTAGAAATTTTTTTCTATATAAAATAAATTATGCAATAAATTATAAAAGATTTTGTTTTATGCGTTTTAGGTTTCAACCACAGCCAGAATGTTTCAGCCAAGGTAGGCACCTCAACCATGATCAGCCCTGGTCGAACCGCAAGCAGAACTTCCCGGGGGCCATGCTGATACCCGTTCTGCCAATTTATACCCTTGATAAGGGTTTCGGAAGCCAACACAATATAAGTCATGTGGCTTCCTACAGTTTTGTTTGCCGCACCAAACGACGGACCCCTTCCCATCTTTTCCCCAAAAAACAGAGCGCCTAAGTTAGGAATATGCCAAGGCAAAACCTGTTCCTCGGGGGGTTTTATAAAGGACAATAAAAACCCCGAGAAGAAAAGTTATCAAAAATAAAAATTTTGAGGAATGAATTGAATTAATCATCAAAAAACTCCCAATTCGTGGCTGCTTCACCGGATGTATTATTTCTTCTTTTGATCCGTTTATACGTCCCCATAATATTTTGGAAGCATCTATTGATGTCTACTCTCGAAAACAGGAAGGATCTATCCACATCTTTTATTTCCCTTAAAATTGTTTCCCAAATGGTGTTTCGCTTCTTCTTTTTGCCCATAAAATCTGGTTCGTGTCGAAGTCTTGTTGCAATTAATAATTTTTTGCGCTCATGGGTCCACTTTTTGTCTCTGCAACACAAATTGTTTAATTATTTAAATAAGATATATGAATTATAAATAATTTATTAAAAATAAACAAGAAAATACTTACTCAGCCATTGCAGCTATATGTTTGCATACAAAATAAAAATTATGCACGATTCTGATAGATAATTCTCATTAAAATGAGTTGCCAAACGAATAGGAACATTGGACGTTGCCAGAAAGTTTACAGATGCGTTTACGAAGTGTATGCATTGTAAATATGCATTGCAACTTGCATTTAGGAAGTCGGCCTATTTTACACTTATATTTTTGTAACTAATTTCATGTTATTGCTTCTATAATGGATTATAGCCAAATTATATCTTTAAACAAGTTTGGCCCAATGGGCTTATTGTCTTAATTGAATAAATAAATAAATAAAAAATTAAAACTTACGAATAGCTTGTTTTCTATGTTTCCCAGCTATCTATATGGCGACATTTCATAGGAACTATCCTAATCATCAGTAGACTTTGAAAATTTTTGAAAGATATTCTCAAACATTCAACTTTATATCCCTACAATCTAACTAAATTGTTGAGAATTTAAAAAGAAAAATGCTCTTTTTCATTTATACACGTCTCTAACATTTATTTACACCTTTCAAACAAATGATCAACCGTTGGTTGCTACGATTTGCATTTTGAAAGTATCGAAAAGCAAAGAACATAAATTCTAACAATTAAGTTTTTTATTCGCTATTTAAGCTTCTAACATTTATACCAGTAAAAAATTATAAATAGCTTCTTTTCTACGTTTCCCAGCTATCTATATGTCGACATTTCATAGGAACTACCCTAATCATCAGTTGCTTTTGAAAATTTTTGAAGGATATTCTCAAACATTCAACTTTATATCCCAACAATCTAAATAAATTGATGAGAATTTAAAAAGAAAAATGCTCTTTTTCATTTACACACGTCTCTAACATTTCTTTACACCTTTCAAACAAATGATCAACCGTTGGTTGCTACGATTTGCTTTTCGAAAGTATCGAAAAGCAGAGAGCAAAAATTCAAACCATTGAGCTTGCTTTTTGTGTTTTGACAGGTATTATTAGAGCATTTTTCTTTTTAAATTCTCAACAATTTATTTAGATTGTTGGGATATAAAGTTGAATGTTTGAGAATATATTTCAAAAATTTCCAAAGTCTACTGATGATTAAAGTAGTTCCTATGAAATGTCAACATATAGATAGCTGGGAAACATAGAAAACAAGCTATTTATAACTTTTTATTGATATTAGTGTTAGAAGCTAATATAGCGAATAAAAAACTCTATGGAATAAAAAATAAAAATAAAAAACTATATATTTTTATTATTTAATTAAATTTGTTAATTTAAAATCACACAATTTTTACTTGTTTAAATTTCCTTAGTTGTTTGCTCCGTTAATTAAAAATCTTAATCGTGTATCCTTGCTAGCTGCACAAAAAAATGTTTCTATTGCTATTTTCCTCTCGGCATAAATTAACTTTTTACAGCGTTTTTTTTATGCAAAACAAAAAGGATTTAAGAAAATATTTTGTTTGTACACAGATGGCATAAAAATTAGTTGCATTTCATTAAAACTTTTACGTGAAAAGCAAAACAACTGTTTCCTAATTAATCTTAATTAGTTACAACAAATTGCAGGTGGTGAAAAACTTTTTCGAATAGATAAATTTTTCCGTTTTTAGTAAGAAAATAGAAAAGAAAATTTTAAATTACTTGATTGAAAATATGAATATGTTAATTATGGTGAAGAAAAAGTTTTAAAAATTAATCATATTCTACAAGTTTTTCCACCCTTAGCTAGTGAAACTGAATTTAGGAACGTTATAGAAGATGATTGGGGTTTACAAAACACGTGAGCTAACGAGGAAACGTTAGCAGGAAAAAATTACACTATTTTTATTAGAATAGAAATTTGTGATTTAAAACTATAACTACAAAGGTTCCGCGAGATCCCAAAGCACCGTTGCCATTTATGATAACAAAGTGTCAATTTGACACTTTTTGATGTCTATGAGACCTTTTATGACACTTTTTTTTTAAGCATTTTTTTATTTATTGAATCTTCAAAATGAACTAACAATAAGTATTCAAATCTTTTTTTAAATACCCTTTTTGACCCTTTTTGCAAACATGGAACTTTTTGTTGCTGTAGGCATAAATCCTCGGTTCTCATTCATATTTGAACAAGGCTTTTAATTAAACCGCTCTTATGTAGGGATAATTCTTGTTTTTCCTTCTTTTTTTTCTCATATTGACATTAACAGCCGGGTTCCGAGAACGCGCGTTCTGAAACCGCAATGCTTTTTGCAAAACGCCTAATTGATTTCTAGGTGTTCTGAGGAACGCGCGTTTTACTGGCGTTTAGGAGTTTTTTCCGAAAAAATACAACATGTCCCTGCATTAAATGTCAATAGTAAAACTATAGTAATTACCTATTGACGATGTTTGAATGCATCCTCCGATAACCCTAAAATGGGTACGTGGACATGGGTCCAATAATGGCAACAACATTGCTGATGAATTAGCCAAAAAAGGAACAGCCCTAGAGGACAGGGATATAGACCCCTTTTGCGGACAACCCTTATCAGCGTGTTGGAAACTAATATGTCCAAGAAAGGTGGCACACAGAACCCACATGCCTTATATCCAGAAGCCTGTGGCCGCACATTAACTCTAAGAGAACAGGAGAGCTACTAAAACTTCCTAGATCTCTCCTAAGAATGAGGGTAGCAGTCATCACTGGACATTGCCCGTTCGGAAACCATGCCAGGAGACTGGGTCTACCATATAATGACTTCTGTAGAAGTTGCCAAGACGAGGAGGAGGAGGAGACAATCCTTCACCTCCTCGGTACATGCCCGGCATTGGAGCATCATCGTCTAAGGTACTTAGGCGAGCGGAGCTTCAATAGCCTTTCATGTCTGGCCTCGGTCAAACCGACTGCGTTAGCTTCTTTCATTAGAAGCAGCGGATGGCTAGTAAATCAGCAAGTAATGCCACACTAATAGTTTCCCACCTCTTTTCCCTCTTCCTCACTCCTTCTATATCCCTATAACCTTTTATTTTCTTTTTTTTTACTAACTTTTTCAGGCAATCACAAAGGGAACGACCTACAGGACCCAAGTGAGCTGGAGTTTCCGGGTACTTGCTGGAAATCCAGCGGCCTGCTAACCTAACCTAACCTAACCTAACCTAACCTAACCTAACCTAACCTAACCTAACCTAACCTAACCTAACCTAACCTAACCTAACCTAACCTAACCTAACCTAACCTAACCTAACCTAACCTAACCTAACCTAACCTAACCTAACCTAACCTAACCTAACCTAACCTAACCTAACCTAACCTAACCTAACCTAACCTAACCTAACCTAACCTACCTATTGACGATGTCACCAATACTACTGACAAATTGTACCCTTACTAATGCTAACTACTATTAACATTTAACACAGGCTTGTCCTACGAAATCTACCAGTAGACTGCGTCACTACTGACTAGATAGTTCTTGTGGGACCATACGAAGAAATTGTCAATAGTAAGATGCACTGTGGGAAATGTCCATAGTAAAACTGTATTGATTCCCTATAGACGCTGTCACTACGTGTAGAAAATGTCAATAGTAAAACAAATAGTGATTAACTATAATTAAAAATATTCAACTAGTTTAGCACTTTTTACTTACCTTTACAGATATATTTTAAAAACAAATGAAATTATTAACAAAAAATATTCTCTGTCTATCAAAAATAAAAGACAAGGAAAAAAATTTATTGACAATGTCACCAGAGACGCCATAAATGTTGACAAAAATGCTGACATGGATACACTTAACCCCATACTTCCTTCAGGGGTGTTTTACATACGTATATATGTATGTGGTAGTTATAATGGGTGAATTTATAAGAACTATCGGAAATTAACAAAAAAAAAACTTTAAATTATATCGATAGTTGGGTCGATATAATTTAATGTTTGAAGATTATTTCATGCAAATGTTGGCCGCGGCTGCGCCTCAAATGGTCCATCCACTTAGTCCAATTTTGGCATACTCTTTCCAACATTTCGGCCGGTATCTCACGAATAATGTTGGCAATGTTGGCTTCCAGTGCGTCAATCGAAGCGGGCTTGTCGCTATAGACATTAGCCTTAACATAGTCCCACAAAAAATAGTCTTGAGGCGTTAAATCGCACGATCTGGGCGGCCAATTGACTGGTCCCAAGCGTGAAATAAACTGTTCACCGAACTCGCCTCTCAATTGGTCCATTGTTTCGCGTGCTGTGTGGCATGTGGCACTGTCTTGTTGAAACCACATGACATGCAAGTCAAGCTCTTCCATTTTAGGCAAAAAAAGTTTGTTATCATCGCACGGTAGCGCTCACCATTCACAGTAACGTTGTGATTCGCATAATTCACGGTCATCACCAACAGTGGCCGATACGGCTGTGATATTTTCTTCAGTTCGCACTCTACGTAAGCGTGTTGGTGGTTTAATGTCCAACAATGTAAATTTGGTGCGAAATTTTTTTACAATAGCCCGAATAGAAGCCTCAGTAGGTCGATTAAACTGACCATAAAATGGAAGAAGCGCGCGATGAACTTTCTTAACAGAGCACGCATTTTGGTAATAAAATTCAATAATTTGCAAGCGTTGTTCGTTTGTAAGACGATTCATGATTAAATTATAGACCAAACTGCAGATGTTTGACAGTGACACAAGATACAAAACGTGCGTGAGCTGTCAAAACTAGTGTTGCCAAAAAGATAATAGCAAAAAAATCACTCGTTATAAATAAAAAAAATGAAAAAATAGAATAGAAAAATTTTTCAATTTAGTTTTCTTTATGAAAATGTGTAAAATTCTTTAAAATTTTTATTGAAATAAAAAGAAAACATATTAAATTTTAATAGTGAATAATTTTATTGCCTTTTGCAAGTTCAGTTTTAGCAAATTCATTCAGTTCACTTCAATATATACATGCGAGTTGAAGTCGCCAATTTTAAGCGATATGCGTTTTCCAGAACACCTATTTGGCGATTTGAAATCGCAAAACCATATTTCTTGCGTTATACGTTTCTCAGAACACCTATTTGGCGTTTTCAAATCGAAAACGCTAAATTTGAACGTTTAGCGTTTCTCAGAACATGCATGTAAAACAGTGTCCCAGTTTACACACATCAGGTTTTCTTGAACAATTCTACCTTAATATCCTTTTGATCTTGCATTTACAAAAGTTGTGTTTGAGGACAGTTTTCATATTTTTGATATTTCATTTTAAACTGCTAAGTCTGCATCCTTTTCCATTCTCTTCTCCACGTTCTCCCACAAACTCAAGACTTGACGAGTCAAACTTGATGTGTGTAAACTTGCACTAATAAGCATTAAACACATTGAAGCCAGCAGACAACCGACTTCAATATGTCAAATATAAAATACATGCATTTAAATGCGAATGTTTATTTAGACAACAGCAAAACGACACAACTGCAGGTTGTTGTACACGCTGATTTTTTTGCCACACTCGAATTAAACTAATTTCTATTTTTGTTGACTACAAAATAAAAACAGTGTGACCAATGTATAAAAAAAGTGTAATAAAAAAATTTTGTTCTTGGAAATATTTCATTTTCTAATAAAATTAATAAGTTTATTTGTTCTACTGTTAAATATGTGCATCCTCAAAATAAGAATACCTAATTTTATAAAAGAACTAGTTAAGCGCCAAACAAACTACACAAACAGCTTAACAAACATGCAAAAACATTTGTACAAACATTAAGCGTTGTTAAAGTGCGTGTTCACTTATTTGTACATATATTTGAAGCATGTTTGCACGATTTTTGCGCAAACATCTTGAAAGTTTGTGTTGTCTAACGCAAAATTTTGTCATTTCAAGAAAAAATTTTTTTCACAATGAAGTAATGGAAGAAGAAGCACACAAAATAAATCATGAAAAAGTTTTCTTGCTTTACCTTCTTTGTAGAAGTTGAAAAAACAAACAAAGATTATAGAAACAGAACATCAAGAAATAGAGGCTAAAACAAATTATAAAATGATTTATGTGCTGTAAACATCATACGGCGAAAAAACTGCCGCAGCATAGTCGCCGTGTACTCTCATTGAAAAAAAACTGATTAATTTGTGTTTGTGTTTGTATCGGTATGAGCAAACGGAAAGCGCGTGTTTGCCGAAAGGCTTGCATAGTTTATTTATCTCTTTAGATATATACCAGTTACTTCATGATTAGTTTTAATTGCATATCTTCGACGAACAATTTTATAATTTATATACACACATATTTCTTTCTTGAGTCGAATTATTTTTGTCCGAATTATGAAAAGTTCGATATAAATGTTCACTTATTTAATATTGTTCTCGTTATGGATCAAAAGATATATCCTATTATATTTTCAACTTTTAAGACCCGCCTAACCTGAATTAAGCATAGCAAACAAAAGCCTTTTTTATTTAATTTGGTTTTTTAGATTTTAAGGCTTTTTTTAGAGAGAACTTTTTTCATGAAGGATTGCTATAAACAGAACTCGTTCTGTAAAACAATGGAATTTCGTAAAGCTGAAAATGCTAAGGTGGCCACACTGAAGTTATACTTTTATTCATATATATGTTACCATGATATAAAAAATACAAGGTAGTTTTATTCTCTCAATTTTCCTTAACAATCACTATCTGACAAGTATAAGGATTGTGACATTTTCCATAAAATTGTGCTACCGTATTAGTTTTCAATAATAAAATTGTGACTTCAAACAAAAATAAATAAAAAATTTTAAAATAAAATACATACATAAATCTAAAATATATAAAAATGTCCTGAAAAACATCTCCAGGCTAAAATGCTACCGACACTATGTTTCAATGTGCCTTTAGTATAACGTGGATTAAGACGTTGGCTTTTCGGTCATCTAACCAGTCTTAATCTATCAGAATCTTTTAATTAAATTTGGACTCATCGGAGAATAGTATGGAATTCCTTTGTGTGGTGGTCAAATTAATGTGTTTCCTTGCAAATTCCAACCTGGCCAGTCTATTTTTCCGTGATATAAAGATCTTTTTTACACTTTTGTATGGTATGCTTCTAGTCCGCCTTCTGCAGCCTGCTATTGAATCCTTCTGGGGGTAACATTTAATAACAATTGTGTGGCAATGGTTCTTGACGGCACGAATCAGTCTTTTTTATCAAACGTATTATTGCCTGGCCATCTCGTTTACTGATTTTTCGGGAACGAACAACGAAAACGGCTTATAATTCTTAATATAACGCTGTGTGAATGTCAATTTTTTTTTGCAATTGTGGTCAGTGATTGGCCGTTATTAAAATCAGCTATTATTTTTTCTTTTAAATGCACTGAATAATTATATCGCGCCATTTGTTAGAGAAGTTACAAGTCACGTCCAGAACAAGACGGAAAACTATATGCAAATTTTCGCTCTACATGCTTACTTTGATATTTAAACAAATAATGACATCCTGTGGACGTAGGTTTTTCTTATTGTATGTAATGAAGAATATTCAAGGTTACGTGCATTAGTTTTGTCGCTGCATCCGCGGCCATTCTAGTAGAAATAATTATTTATATATTTTTAAACCACAAGCATCAAACTTTTCCCTTTGTTTTTATTATCTAAAGAGTATTTTCTTTTAAATGTAATAATATTTTCTTTAAAATGGGCATTCGTTTGAATGCTTATTATTTCCAGCTTTTTATAATGTGAACAATGCACTACACATTTCAGAAAAAATCCATTCTAGGAGTAAATTCCCTTATTCAACTGTGTGGCAACGCCTTTTTATATTTCTCTCTAAAAATAAACTTCAAAAATCCTTATTACTGCCCGTCTACATTAGACATGAAAAGCTGTTAAGACACTGTTAAAACAAGCCTTTGACGGCCCGATTCATACATGGTGGAGTATACGTATGTCTTGATTTTTCATTATTTTAACTCCGTCAACGAAAGCACATCATCACTTTTTATGCCCTTTTCTATAGTTTGTTGAAAAAAATGTATTTTTATTGCAAAATTTGCAATCTAAAATAATAATTTGAACTTTTTTTTGATAATTTCTTTTAATTTAACAATATTTTTACTTTTCTCATATTGAAATGTCATTTTCTGTTAAGACAGAGCTTTTAAAACAGACGTCTTAACAGCCGTGCCAAGACGGCAAGAAAACAGTAACATTTGCAGTCCACATCTGACAGTAACAGTATTTTGCTGTCCCTGTTAGTGTTCTGATGTCAGGTGTGGACAGCACTTTACGAATAATAAAAAGAGAATGAAACTACCTTGTATTTTTATTTTTTATATCATGTATGTTACTGCCGTGTTCTAAATATTTGAGTAGTCGCCTACACAGCTACAATTGCCGGTTGCATTTGACTCTGCTGTCAGTCTCTCTATTTTATTTTAAAATTTATTTTTATTGATTGTTTGAATTGTTTTTTATTTTTTTTTTTATTTACAGAATTTTCAAAATGACTTCAGCGGCTGCCCAGGCAGATGTTAATCTCTTGCACGCTTCCGTTTTGTCGATGGTCGAATTCGATGATGACATTTTTGCTGCTGGCAATTGTTTCGATTGGAATGAACACCCCGCTCAACCAGGCTTGTTTTGTCCTTTTGCTTACCGCTTGCCGCCACCAAATTTGGGCGCAATTTTAGCCAAAGACTTGGCCATGGAATATCATTATTTGGGCAATACATCCGAATGGTTTTTTCAGGCACGAAAAAATGCTGAAAAAGTTATTGCACGTAATGAACAATATTTAAAAGGTAAGATTTTCTTTTTTGCTTTTGTAATGGAAAATAAATGCTTTAATATTTCTGTTCATCGTTTTTGTTTTTTTTTTTTTGTTTTGGGCATTAATAAAATTTATTGTAGTTTGGTTTTTGCTTTGTTCAATTGTTTATATATGCAAAAATATGTATGTAAATTTGTTTTTATTATTCGGTTTTCGTTTGATGAAATTATTTTTTATGAAGATTTATATTTACATATGTCAGCTGATATTCGTTAAATAATTTCTCAGAATTGTTTGAGTGTATTTGAATGGCTATCAAGTTGAATATTATTATCTTGTTCGTTTAAAATATTATATTGTTCGTTATAAATAGACAATTGTAAATCCGTACTATAAGCGTTTTAGAGGGGAATAATGGCAATACTTTTGAAGCAACGAATGAATACTTTCGATTGCATATTATGGATATAGGAATGGGATTGCAATACATACAAATTTCTGACAGACAGACGAACTGCTGTCGTATTCAATTCACTTAAATTCAAATATTTATTTATAATCGGTAAGCCAAAGTATGGACAACTTGATAACAGGGTAAATAAGTAGCGCTCAGTATTCTATAAAAATATCGGCAGTCTGCTGTCGACATTAAGGTGGCCAGCACCCAATCGTTCGATCCACGATGCATTCAATTCAGCATTGCAGTGGGAGCAAGCCTATGATCAAGATGAGCTGGGCGAAAGAGTCCGAACAAATGTGGCTCTATTGAATCCTGACCAGAAGAACGTGTATGATTCGCTGATGAAGGTTGTTGTCGCTGGAACGGGAGACATTACTTTCTCGATGCTCCCGGTGGGACAGTTGACCGAAGAATGAAGGATTTACGAGGTGATCTAAGACGATTTGGTGGGGTTGCTCTCCGGAGATTTTCTTCTGCTGCAGATAAACTTAACGCGTGCCTGAAATCGTCGTGTTTGTGGCGGAATGCCTAGAAGTTGCAGAACGAGCCATCGGCTGCTGAAATCACGAGCCAACTGCTGGAGCATGACAATGGCCAAATTCCTGTTGATGTTTCGACTGCCCCCCGGGGAACAGGTTTTGCCTTGGCGTATTCCTAACTTAGGTGCTCTGTTATTCGGTGAAAAGAGGGGAAGAAGTCCCTCGTTTGGTACGGCAAACAAAATTCTAGGAAGCCACATGTGTTGGCTTCCGAAACCCTTACCAAGGGTATAAATTGGCAGAACGGGGATCAGCATGGCCCCCGGGAAGTTCTGCCTGCGGTTCGACCCGGGCTGATCATGGTTGAGGTGCCTACCTTGGCTGAAACGTTCTGGCTGTGGTTGAAACCTAAAACTCAGGAAGGGAGTGTTAGTATCCTTGATAATTGTTTGGTGTGTGGCTTTTTTCGAGGACTAACAATCTCCCGAAGATCTGTCGCCTATACAACAGATACCTGTATTGTAAGGAACCAGTTGTGATGGTTGACGGGTGAGTTGGTTTAAGGGCTGATGCTCTTAGTGGCTTCGACCTACCAACTCATTAAGCCTTGTCCTCCTTTGATTGCTGGGAAATTGCATATAGGAGGGATTAGAAGGCCCGAACTCCTCAACAAGAAGTTGCTCATATGACCGCAATCATATGGCAAGAATTACTACCTGTGTGAGCCTGGTAAGCCGCACGTGGGCGCTGGTGAATCGTGAATAATTCACTCCGCGGAATTGGTCCACTATCAGATTAGGCCGTAAGGCAGGTTCTGATGTAAATCATTTTCACAACTGATGTTTCGACTGGTTTGATATCGTTCCCTGAAAACTTTTGTGAATTCACATGGATGCGAAGGTCACTCAGTTCAAATTGAAGGCAGCGCAACTAAATTGGGTTATAGGCAGAAATTCTACATCAAAGTTAGATTGCAAACTCTTTTTACACAATGCCATTCGAAAGCCTATATGATGCTAAGGAGTTCAATTATAGGGCAACGCTCCAAAGACATTGGAAAAAAGTCAAGTACAAAAAAAAAAAAAACAAAATTCTTTGAACGATATAAGCTTCCTGGTAAGTGAAAAACTCATAAGTTCATAAAGATGTGTGTGTTCGCTGGTAAAAGACGAATTCTCTAAGTACATGATAAGGTATTTCAGTAAGCTAAAATTTCGACCAAATCGTCTAGCATGCTACATACTTAGTTTTGGCGATTACACTCGGCTGAGAAAAAGGAGTACACTTGCCACCAACAGACCGTTAAATAAGTGAAATTACCAATGTAGTTCGCGCCAACTGAAACTGTTTATCCCCCTGGGGAACAGGTTTTGTTTGCCTTGGCGTATTCTTAACCAGGCCACTCTGGTTTTCGGCCAAAGAGGGGAAGAGGTCCCACGCTTGTTGTAGCAAATAAAACTCTAGAAAGCCACATGACTTGTGTTGGCTTTCGAAACCCTTACCAAGGCTATAAATTGGCAGAACAAGGATCAACAAGACCCCCGGGTGGTTCTGCTTGCAGTTCGACCCGGGCTGATCATGGTTGAGGTGCCTACCCTGGCTGAAACGTTCTGGCTGTTGGCTGAAACCTAAAACGTAGGAAGGAGGTGTTAGTATTCTTGATAATTGTTTAGTGTGTGACTTTTTTCGGAGACTTACAGCCTCCCGAGGGTCTGTTGCCTTTACAACCTATACATGTACTGTAAGGAACCAGTGGTGATGATAGTGGGCTTCGGCTCATCAACTCATTAAGCCTTGTCTTCCATTGATTGCTGGAAAATAGCATATAGGAGGGATTAGAAGGCCCGAACTACTCAACCAGAAGTTGCTCATATGGCTACAAACATATGGAAAAAATTGCTACTTACTTATATTAGCCTAGTGAATCATGAATAATTCACTCCGCGGAACCGATCCATCATCATATTAAGGCCGCAAGGCAGGTGCTGATGTAAATATTTTTCATAACTGAAACTGTTTGTCTAGCCTTGGCTGATTTTAGTTAATTTTTTGTGTTTATTACTTAAATTTGAATGATTATTGCTAGCTCGCATTTTGAAGCTTCAACAAACTAAAGCTAAAAAAATATATAATTATATATAATAGGTATACAACTTTACTTCCGCCGTTCTTCCCCGAAATTTGAGGTTTTATTGTAAAAACTGGTTATACATTTAAGGTCGAAAGTATTTTCCATCGCTAGCTACTATTTTCATCCGTCGTTCCGGCAGCGTGCGAAGTCTGCATTGAAAAAAATTGTTATCTTTTAAAGCAATCCACGACTCGATCCAATTTTTTTTATTCCTCATAAGACCAGAAGTGATGATCAGACCAGAAGTAGTGCCATTGCTCGAAATAAGCAATATTGCGAAGAAGCAGCGTCTGAAGAGCGCGGCGGGAGAGGTAAATCTTACATTTCAACGTTTTCAAATACATCTTGACCACTTTCGCTACATGTGGTCGAGCATTGGCATGCTGTAAAAATACTTTATTATGTCTCTCGTTGTAATGCGACCGTTTGTCTTTAAATGTTCGTCTTAAACGCATTAATTACATACGACAACGATTGCTTGTGATTGTTGCAGTTATCTTTAACAACTCATAATACACTACTCCTAGCTCGGCCCACTAAATACTTAGCATGATCTTGAAACCATGAATATGACAGCCAACGCGTTATGTTCACTTGAACACACAGTACACTCGTCGTGTACTGCGACATCGTGACTGACAAACCCGCACAATCGGTAATTCTAAAGGCGCCAGCACCGTTTATTACTTTTTAAAATAATTGTGTTTAAAAATATAAATTTGCCACCAAACACCCTGTATTTGTTATGCTCCTATGTTATTTCTTCATTGTTTTTACAATTCGTATTATATTCGATGCCATCGCATTTGTCAATTCCTCTTAAATTATAAGCAATTCTATCTGCTAAGCGGTCAAAATAATTAAATTGTGAGGCGGCAAGCACGCGACTACTGCAAATGAATGTGACGTTGCTAAAACATTATCTCTCCAATCACAATGTTACATGATATAATTGCGAGTGTCAATGTATTGATATATAGTTTTAAGGCAAATTATAATTAAAGCATTTTTGGGCCTGAATAAAAAAATTTTTAAATGCAATCAATTGCTGACTTCCAAATTTATTTAAAGGCAGCCGATCAAGCGTTGCTGCAGTAACCATCTGAGTTTCATTGTATAAATGTATATTATTATTTTTTTGTACTTTTGTTTATTTTAAACACAAAAAACAACACAGATAAAATTGAAGCCATCATCCCCCAATCCAGCAATACTCGTGTTAGTTTATTTTGGCATATATGGCTTTAAATGATTAATTGTTCTCATTCAATTATATTAAAGCATTTCGATTCCATTTTATAAAACAGAAAATATTTCCAACAATATTTTCTTAATCAAATGTAATATAAAAATACCAAAATATATTATTTGCTCATTTGTTTTTACCGCAAATTTTCAATTTGCTGATGTGAAATAATTCAGTTATTAATATTTTTTCAGCTTCATTTGTATATTTGTTTTGTCTGGTAAATTAAGCAACAAATATAAAAATGAATTACGTTATTTATAAACCAGTAGCCATATATTTCGGTCAGTGGTGCCATTCTATAACATGTTAAGTCGACATAGCAATGTTTGCTGGGAATAGCATTTCTGAATTCATCTCTTCCTAATGTTGGTATATTCCGAAAAAAAAACTTTGATATGATTGATTGACTACTATCGGACTATGCTAACAAAAGTTCTTATAAGTTTATAAACAATTGTACCTCCTTTTTTGAATAGCACTATTTGCTTTTTATACCCTTCACAAAAATGTAAAGGGTATATATAAGTTTGTGATTTCTACAATTTTTATTTGTGACTCTATAAAGTATATATATTCTGAACCAGAATTAATAGAAAAGACGATTAAGCGATGTCCGTCTGTCGGTCGTTGCAATGCCGTTTTTGAGAAAACCATTAGACATAGAAAATTTTTTCTTTCACCATTCTATTACCCCATCGTGCCATGTTGCTATTGAAATTCAGTAATATCGGTCCACGTATAGCTGAGATATATTCAAAATTCGGAAAAAATCCATTCATTTTTGCAATTTTGTATGAAAATGTTTGAAAACAAAAGTTGTTTGTTTTGCTTCAAACTTCATATAATTATTTAGCATGGTGACTAGAAGGCAATCGGTCCATATATAGCCGAAATATAGCCTAAACCGGGTTTTTCATGATAATGTCGCTGTAAGCGAACTTAAACAGCGTTTTTTTTACTTAAAAGCAGTTCTAGTAACAAAAGAAGGTTATGTAAATATAGAAAATGAAATTTTCGGATATCGGTCCATATACACCCGAGATATAGCCTAAACCGGGTTTTTCATGATAATGTCGCTGTAAGCGAACTTAAACAGCGTTTTTTTTTTGCTTAAAAGTAGTTCTCGTAATAAAAGAAGGTTATATAAAGATGAAAAATTAACATTTCGGATATCGGTCTATATATACCCGAAATATAGCATAAACCGGGTTTTCATGAAAATGCCGCGTCAGCAAACTTCAATTTTTTTTTGCTTAAAAGCAGTTCTGGTAATAAAGTGAGGTTATATAAATGTGGAAAATGAAAATTTTCGGATATCGGTCCATATATACCCGAGATATACCTAAACCGGGTTTTTCATGAAAATGCCGCGTCAGCGAACCTAAAAAACATTTTTTGCTTAAAAGCAGTTCTGGTATTAATATAAGGTATATAAATATGGAAAATGAAAATTTTTGATATCAGTCCAAATACATATATCCGAGATATAGTCTAAACCGATTTTTCCATTAAATTTTTATTTTTTTTATTTTGCTGATAAGCAATTCTTGTTATAAAAAAAGGTTACTAAAATACAGAAAATAAAAAATCCCGATATCGGTGCATATATAACCTAGATATAGCTTAAAGAAAAGATTAAATATTTCTTTTATGGAATGGTGATTACAAGGCAAAAATATTTTTTCCCTGATAACGCTCCATATATATTCAAACATATTTAGTTCACTAACATTGAGAAAATTCAAAAACGCCAGAATAAAATTCTCCGTACAATTACTGCAGCTCCATGGTATGTTAAAAACTCTCGAATTCACAAAGATCAAGGTGTACCCTTTGTGAAAAAAGAATTTTCAAAACACGCGATACGGTACATTAACAGACTCCAGTCTGTTAATATACCTTACCGAATCCTCTCGCACGTAGCGTAGTTAAGGATAACTTTGGCGGCCACACTCGACTGAGAAGGATGGACACCCTTGCAACCATCAGAGCGTTGGAAAGGTGATTTACCAACAAAATACACGCAAGAAACAACTTTTCGTCTAGCATTGCTTGGACCTAAGTAAATAAAATTTTTCAATATTAATTAATTTTTTTCTTCTATATTAATTAATGAATACCAGTAAAAAATTATAAATAGCTTCTTTTCTATGTCTCCCAGCTATCTATATGTCGACATTTCATAGGAACCACCCTAATCATCATTGGTATAAATGTTAGAAGCTTAAAAGCGAATAAAAAACTTAATTGTTTGAATTTTTGTTCTCTGCTTTTCGATACTTTCAAAAAGCAAATCGTAGCAACCAACGGTTGTTCATTTGTTTGAAAGGTGTAAAGAAATGTTAGAGACGTTTATAAATAGAAAAGCTTGTTTTTTGTGTTTTGACGGATATTATTAGAGCATTTTTCTTTTTAAATTCTCAGCAATTTATTTGGATTGTTGGGATATAAAGTTGAATGTTTGAGAATATCTTTCAAAAATTTCCAAAAGCAACTGATGATTAGGGTAGTTCCTATGAAATGTCGACATATAGATAGCTGGGAAACATAGAAAACAAGCTATTTATAATTTTTTACTGGTATAAATGTTAGAAGCTTAAAAGCGAATAAAAAATTTAATTGTTTTAATTAATGAATTTTTAGTTTTAAGATTTGCATACCTATTGTTAGTTCTTTTAGAAGATACAATAAATAATTAAATTATTAAAAAAATATATATATATTCAGTTCAAATTTGTAATATATACTATACATATACGTGACTATCGTGAAGGGTATTTTAGATTCGGCCCAGCCGAATATACCACGTTCTTACTTGTTTATGCTAAACCTACCCAGCGAAAACTTGGTAATGTGTTGCGCTTACCTAAGAATATATTTTTCAATATTATAGTATTACTTGTAATCACTAAAGTAATGACTTTTTTAATATCTTTTGTATATGTACGCATGTAAGTAATTGTTCTTGGCAATAATAAGTATTTTATTTACAATAAAAATTGAATAAAAGAATTTGACTAATGCTTGGATTTGCTAAACCTTAAAAGATAAAATGATAGAAACTGATTTAAAAATTTCTAAAAAGTGAAAAATGTATTAACTGAATATTTAATTTTATAAATTTTGTTCTTCTGGCAATTTTATTTTACTTTTAGTGTCGTTCATTTTGCTATCAATACAACCTACAGGATTATGAACACCCAACGTAAATGTAATGTTAACATTACATATGTGCTGCCAGCTTCGTTCAAATATATTGACTAGAAATTTTTAAAAATCTAAAATGATAAATCATGGTGTAAAAGCCAGTACCGTACTTAAATCCATGACGTTAAAAAATAATTTTTATGGAAGAAGTTTTTAGAAAAATATTTAATATAAAATTTTCAGTCGCGGCTGTGATTTTCTGGAAACAATATGTACGAGTATATCACTGCCTGATGTGAAGGTTGACAATAAGTCGTTGCTTGTTATATCAATACGGTTTTAAGTGTTCTATACGTGCTGCTACATTTACGTTTACGTTACAGTTACAATTTCTACGGTCGGCTAAATGGGTCTTTAATGTTGCCTAATAATAAAAGTAATATGAAAAAATGAAGTCGCAATAAAACTAAATAACTGATATTAAAATACAGAAAACATGCAATTTTCGCACCAAAAATTTCGTTATAAAAATAGTTCCATATGTTGTTTGCTTAAAACACTCATACAAAATTACTCCAGGCCATTATTTTTAACAGCAAACGTACTGTTCGTATTTGTTTTCATTAAAAATAATATAATGTTTCTCCCAAATTGTATTGTACAAACGCACTGAATTTTAATTAGGCATTACTGGCCAAAAGCCAAAACAAACAGTTGAGTAATAAATGTAATTATAAATGATGGCAGGCAACACAATTTACAATTTTTTTTTTTATAATTTTTTTTAAATTAACTTTTCCAACTAGAAAAATTTCATGTTAAAGATAAAAAGGTTTTATTAGGCTTAATTAAAGCTTCAATTATGATTTACAACTAAATTGGTTAATACTGCACATCTTTATTAATGTGCTGTTCATAGAAGACAGACGAGGGATTTGCCAAGAAAATTTGTATGAAAACAATTTACGTGCTGTTTATAGAACACAGACAGGCAACTCCCCTAGAAAATTTTTACGAAAATTTCTCAATTTTTTAAGTGATTTCCATATAAAATTTTTTAGACGAGTGCTCGTCTGTGTTCTATGAACAGAACATTAATTTCTTAAGTGCTTTCCCTATTATTTTCTAGACAAGTCGCTCGTTTGTGTTCAATGAACAGCACATAAATAAAACTTCATTTATTTTTTTTATCTATATTGTTCAAGTTTGAATTGTGGTATTTCCGAACCCTGGCTACTATACTGACACCTAAGGGGCGCTGCTGAAATTCCTGCTTTAAAAAGTCTGGTTGAATTTTGTGCTAACTGGAGTTCTCAGCGAGCATCCAGAGAAATCCATCGTATTTTTCGTATATTTTCTACCTTACGTATGTATATATATTTTTTTGAATAAATTGTGCAAGGAAAGTATGGATTGTGCACTTCCTTTACCATTTTTTTTGAAAACTATTGTGTTTTATTTTCTTCTTGCGCATCTTACTTGGTGCTTTGCGTCCCATTTTGGCTGCCTGGCTGTTTTGAAGCTTAAGTGCAGACATTTTTATTGGTCCTTCGAACCGGATATTTCGTACCTTTACTTTTAAATATTTGCCTAAAATATTACAATAATTTACAAAGTACCATATTATTCTCATCTGGTTGCATATTATTTGTATTTTATGAAATGTTTATAAAAAGAAGATTTTTTATACTGAATGAAAAATAAATTCCTCTAAAAAGAAATTAATGTGCTGTTCATTGAACACAGACGAGCACTCGTCTAAAAATTTTTATAAGAAAATCACTCAAAAAATTGAGTAACTTTCGTACAAATATTCTAGACGAGTTGCTCGTTTTTGCTCGTATATGAAAAGCACGTAAATTTTACAAAGCCTACTTTCTTTAATTGTTAATTATAAGGTCTTATTAAATTACAATATGAATTATTTATTCCTATAGTTTTTATAATTAAAAGCTATTTGCTCATATTTTTCTAATCGTAATAAACATCATCTGGATACCCAAACCACCTGGTTGGGTATGCAGACGATATTGTGGTTGTCATTGACGATCGTAACATGAAGGATGCGCAGAGCAAGCTGAACCAGGTCATGTTTAGAACAAAAGTATGTTTTGATGCTCGCAGCATCCAGCTAGCCACGGAAAGGCGGAGCTACTTATTGTTACAAATAGGCACATTTCTCTATAAGTGGACATTCGTGTATTGTCTGAGACGTTCAGGATGAGCAACTGTGAAAATGATTTACATCAGTAATTGCCTTGACGGCCTAACCTGGTTGTGGACCACTTCCACGGAGTGAGTTTTTCACGATTCCCCACCGCCCCCGTGTGGCTGACTAGGCTCACACAGGTAGCAATTCTTGTCATATGATTGCGGTCATATGAACAACTTCTTGTTGAGGAGTTCGGGCTTTCTAATCCCTCATGTATGCAATTTCCCAGCAATCAATGGAGGACAAGGCTTAATGAGTTGGTAGGCCGAAGCCCACTAAGAGCATCAGCCATTAAACCAACTCACCCGTCAAACCGTCACCACTCGTTCCTTACAGTACACGTATCTGTTGTATAGGCAACAACTCCTCGGGAGATTGTTAGTCCTTGCAAATATTGCAAAAGGAAGCTGATAATGGCAAAGACCCAGTAAATTTTGCTTTATGGGTGCGAAATCTGGGCAAACAGAATACCGTAAGGAGATGTTGGCAACGGTACAGCGTACTGCTGCTCTCAGAGTGGCTTCAGCATATCGCACAGTGCCAGAGTCCCCCGTCTTGGTCGTCCCTATTGACCTCTAGGCCGAAGAGCGTAAAAAGCTTTGTGTGACTGAAAAGCGATATTTTGACTGAAGAGCAGTTCACTTCAATTCGTCGAGTGACGGTTTGGTGCGGTTTATGGGTTGGGCCATATTTTTTCCAAAATTAGGCCGATGAGGCAGTTACTGTGAATGGTGTTCGCTATTGTAAGGTGATAAAGAACTTTTTATGGCCCGAATGGGAAGATGTAGATGTGGACGATACGGTTTAACAGGTGCCACTTGCCACACAGCTGACAATGGCATTTTTGCGCGTTAAATTTAATGGCCGGGGTGGCGATGTCAATTGGCCGCCAAGATCATGTGATTTGACACCGTTGGACTTCTTACTTTGAGGTTATTGGAGGCAAAGGGTGTACGTCGATAAGCCGGCAACAATTCAAGAAGTAAAGAATGAAATAATTCGGCATATTAATGGCGTACAACCTCAATTATGTCTAAGCGTCATTGAAATTTTGCATTATCGCCTGGAGCTGCGCCGCCTAGCTTGCGGCGGTAATTTGGCAGATATTGAGAACCATACCAATATTATAATAATCAAAAGATATGACAATAATTAATTAATTTATAATACAATATTTTAATTAATTTAAGCTTTAAATAAAATCAACATCGGCCCTTAAAATTTAACCATCCTTTTTATACTTCATAGCAGAATTGCCCAAACCCTATGCACTTGATGCTCAATGGTTTTATTGCAATAGCAATGAAAAAGACACAAAATACACAAACAACATTGTCTTATATATATTTTTTAGTGATTCTTCACAGAACACACACAAGAGCAAAGCAACAACACTTTCACATGCTTTGCTGGTAAACATTGACTACAGCGATTTTCAGTCTAAACTTTGTTTTAGTAATTATGTTTTGCTTTTTACAACAAAAAGTAGTAAATAAAAGTAGTTTTTGCTTAAATGTCTTGGTGTTTGCTCTCCCATATAAAACTTTTGGACACCCCTGCTTTAAAATTTAGAGTCGGAAATGAAAATTGTGGAAATTATAAACGGAATCACAAACGTATAATTTTACAATTTTGTAAAGGGTATAAACATTAATATTTTAAAACTTGAAAACTCATAAATATATCTTTAGCATGGTTGCACTCAATGAACAATAATCGTAACAACTATGAAAAAAAATCAACCTGAACTTCTCAAGTGTCTACTTAATTAATACATGTTATTTACATAAGAACTCGTTCTTCTTCATTTTAAATTAATTTTTAATTTGTTCAACTTGTCCTTTCAGCATTTCATTTGTATTCCAACAAGACGGACGAACGTATCGAAGACGACACACTGGCTGTAAAATATGAAGATGGCAGATGGTCGAAGCCATACTACGATTGTGGTGGCGGCAACATTTGGATGTTGACATACACTGTTCCATTTTTTGGTTACGAAAATTCTACCTATCATTTCAAGTAAGTGTTCATTGGAATGACAAAAAAGATATAAAATTAATTAAATTTCACAATGACTCTCAAAATGAGAAAAGAAAGAATATTTTCTACTTTGTAGATATTTAATTAATATTCATAACACAGAAAGAGGTTAAAAGCTTTACAAAAAGAAAAGAAAAGAAAATTAAACAAAATGTGATTTTCTTGCTATTTTGTGGCACAAAATATGGAAAAACAGAGTTAATATTACTGTTTTAATATAAATTTGTGAGTTTATGTTGAGCCAGCATTTCATGCATTATAAGACCATAAAGATGTTTTTCTCTTGTGCTTTACCGGCGTAAAACAAAACCATTAAATCCCGTCAGGTTAAAAGAAAATTCATTACAGAGAACAGAGTGAGAAGTTTTTTTTACCGACAAAGCCTCAACAAGGGTGTAGCGATATCTTCTCTAGCACCTGAAAGGACTGAAAGGAAGACATCGGTAGCTTGTAAATATAGCTTCAAAATGGACTTAGTACTTCACAACAAGCTTTGCCAACTTTAAAATTTTAAAACGCAGCAAAAAGAGGAAACAATCGCACAAAAACGCTGCAAGTTTATAATTTTTCTTTTCATGTTAAAACCTTCATTTTCATTCTATACCTAGAATTCGTGTTTGTTAAAATAAAGAAATTAAAAATTTATGATATTCTATTTTCACTATTTTTATTTTCAATTTAGCTTTGTTCTACTCGTAGTCAGCTGTGATTAAACGTTGTTTATATTTTTACTAGACATAACATTGATCGCGCTTATTTTTCAATCTATCAATACCGAGCCGTCGAAAATGAACGTTCGACGGTGACGACGTGAAGGTTGAATTTTCAAATAGACCAGCAAATTTTTTTTCAAAATCTGCGAATACTATGATATTTTGAAAATCTTTTGCTGTACGTACTTATATTGGATGAAAATTTGTCTAGGGTACCTAATCTAGAATCTTCACTGAAAAGAATTCCTTCATTAACATAATGAATATTGACATTAATCTAATGAAAATTTTCATTATTTTTCGGCCAATGATGGCCTTCATTGGACTAATGAATCTTGTTTCATTAAAAATTATGTAATGAATATATTCGTTAGATTAATGATAACTTCATTAAGTTAATAAAGCATGAATCATAATATTTATTTTACAATAAAACAATGAAAATATTCATTAATTTAACGACTCAATTTCATTAGTTTTATGAATTTGTTACTTTAACATTAAGTAAAGCTTTAATTTCTTTAATGAATCTTCTTCATAATTCAAACGTAATTTTTTCATTAGGCCAATGAATGTGTTACATTATTTTTATGAAATATTTTCACTAGTCTAATGAATACATTTGTTAAACCAATGAAAATGTTCACTAATTTGGTAAAGTAAAGCTTTAATTTCTTTAATGAATCTTCTTCATAATTCAAACGTAATTTTTTCATTAGGCCAATGAATGTGTTACATTATTTTTATGAAATATTTTCACTAGTCTAATGAATACATTTGTTAAACCAATGAAAATGTTCACTAATTTGGTGAAACATTTTCTTCATTCTAACGAAATAAAGTCATTAGTTTAAGGAAGAGTTGCATTATTTTAATGACCTTTTTTTTATTAGAATTGTGCTACTGAAGAGAAACTAAACAATTTTTTTTTATATTAAGTTATGCTTAATTAATTTTTTATTGTTTTAATACACTATTGAAATTTTATTTTATTAAACAATTTTTTACACAGTAATTAATGTATAAAATAATAAACTTTATCATTTAGTTAGTAGTTGCAATATATTTATCATATTACCTTTTCAAAAATTTTGCAGCCAGCCTTCAAAAACTTTTATTACAAATCCAATGAAATTTTTTAATGAAATTATGAAACCTAATGAATCAATTTGAATGAATATTTTCATTAATGCTATGAATCTTCATTGATGGAACGTAATTTTTCATTCCGTTAATGAAAATTATCTAACGAATTGGGTTCATTAGAAATATGAAGCAAATATTTTTCAGTGTTGTGTTAAGCATTCTTGATAATTTTTAAAATCCCTCTTATATGCCTGATCGTATAAAATTTTCCTTAAATGTGTAAATAATGAAATAAATCTGCATAAAAAATTACCTACGCTTGGTAACACTGCGGCATTTAGTCGCAGCCGCCAGATATAAGTAGCTTTGTTTTACTATAATATTTTATAAAACAAGTAAAACTGTAGTTGAATCGGCGTGGCCGAATGTAAAATAGCCTTCACGCTAGTCTCGTAAATATATAGTACATATCAGTGATCACCAAAAATCATGTTTTTGTTTGATTAACTCATACACTAAAATTTGTAATCAACAAAAATCAAGCAACAAAGTTCAACGTCGAGTCAAATCAACTCGCTTTGTAAACAATCTGAGTTTTTAATCAACAAAAATCAGGCAACAAAGTTAAACACTGAGTAAAATCAACTCGTCTTGTAAATATTTATGTTGTATGATTAGGATGAAAGAATAATCGAATATTAAGTGTATATACTTTAACTTTGTTAAATTTCTTGACGCTTTTTTGTTCCACATTGCAAATAACTTAGTTAAAATGTCTATGCAGCAAAAACATTTATGCGAACAGTCGTGATTGCCCACATGTTAAGACGCTTCCTGTTTATATTACAATTTGTTAGATAATACAACCACATCCTTTTAACATGAAATATACATTTTTTGGTTTCATTTTTTTTTCGTTTCTTTCTTGCCTGCAAAATATAATTTTCTAGTTACTTACTTACTATTAACACGTCTTTTGTTTCAACATTCATTTGTATCATTTTACAAGTTGAGTCGGTGTGCGGTGATTTGTGTGCATACATTTTTGCAGCATTTAAGGCTTTTAATAAAAGCTTCTTCATATTTAGTTTGAATGTGAGATACAACTTTAAAAAACGCTATACCTTGATTTGAGGATTATGTAAGTTAAACCAAAAAATTAAAATAAACAAAATTTTTGGCAGTTGGTGTTACCCAGTTCACTACTTCCGCTCAAATTTTCCTATTCATTAAGTGAACTAACATAAGAAAAAGCTCATAAGCATATTTTAGACAATATTTTATCGTATAGTTTTTCAGCTATGAAAAGTTGGTTAAAAGCTTGAAAGATGTAACCAAAACAGATAACCAGATTGATATACTTCTTATGTACACTAAGTAGATGAGGTCGGTCTAGTACTCCAACAAAAAAAAAAACAGTTCAGTGAACCGAAAAAAGCATTGAAGCCTTTAAGATTTCAAAAAGAAAAGCAAATTTTTTTAGGTTCATATAAGGAACCTTTGCTCTCTTTCTAAGTCGAAAATTTTAAAATTTTGTTGAATCAACAAACACATACATAGGTCAATGGTTCATATCCGGTTCGAAGGACCAAAATGTTACGGGTGCGTGAAGATCTGGTATACAATATTTAAATCGAACACAATTAAAACAAATATATAATTAGATTAGATTTTCTTAATATTCTCTTAAAATAAGAATTGATAATAACAAAATTCAGTTTATAAATAATTAATCAGTGAATTTTTTTAGTTATATACGTATGCACGATATTAGCTAATTAGTTGTGAGTTCGATTCCAACTTCAGTCAAGAAGAAGGATTATTTTTAATGATAACAATAATTGCTGTGAAACAATAAGACCGAAGAAGAACAGAAAAATAATTGAATACCATTAGCTAGGGGACAACAGCTAATGGTATTCAAGAACAGTGTTTAAAAAACTGCAGTCAAAGTAGCAAAAGTCGTAAGATTGTGCTTTTTCTTCGACTTCTCTATTTTTTGCTATTCAAGCATAAACTTTTGCTTTGACTTCTGATTCCAAACATGCAATTAGTCGCAGTTAAGCTGGAGACAAAAAACGAAAAGTTATACGTTACGCAGACTTCTGATGTCGACAAGTTTGAACAGTTTTTGGTTTGACTAATTTCAACTTCGAATAAGTTCGAACGTTAAAGAAAAGTTGCGTGTGTGTATTTTCTTTTGACTTTGTTTACAATGGAGTATTGTTGTCATATCGTAAGATTTTTGAGATGCTGAAGAGATTTACATTTTTTTTGTGTAAAAAGTAACAAAATGGAATCAAAAACTGGTCTAAAAAGTTTTTCTTCAGCAAGTAAAAGATTTGAAAAAAAAAATCACATCACTACGTACAATACGCCCATTAAAGTTTGAAAACTATTATCCTGTTCAAAATAATAAAACACTTATTATCGCTAATTTTATAAATTTAAATGATTACGGGTAACTTTTGCACGAGCAGTTTCTGCGTTAAAGATCGTACTAATGGAGTATAGACACTGATTAAGTTAGGAAAGGCTTTAAAAGATATTGCTAGTGAAGCCGAATACCAATTTGAACAATTCTGATATAGAAATTTTTTTACTTTTTCGAGAAGATGAACATTATTAATATTTTTTTAATAACTTTTTTTCGAACCATAAAAATTTATTTACTTTGTTTGTAGTTCAGAATGTTTTTGGAGATCTTTTTGTTTCTCAATAAATTTATTTTAAATAAGTGCATACTCGTATGTATATACGAATTTCAAAATGCTTTAAAATCTATTTATTTACCTTATAAAAATACTTCTCAAATAAATTTAAAAAGTGGTGAACATTGAAATTATATAGGGTGTTTTTTTAAGCCCGATAGAACTTGAAATTGTAAAAAATAACACAAAAAATTAAATTGTAATCAAAATTTTTTTTTATTCGAAAGATCAATACGTGACATTAACATTTGAAAATGATTTCGAGCATATGGGCACCGCGGCTGTTCTTGACGAAGCGCATTCTGGACGTCCAATTTTGGGCCACTTTTTCGAGTACTGCTGGCCGTATGTCACGAACAACACGAACAATGCTGGCCTCCAAGGCGTCAATTGTTGCTGGTTTATCAGCATAAACCAGTGACTTCACGTAGCCCCACAGGAAATAATCGAGAGGTGTCAAATCGCACGACCTTGGAGGCCAATTGACAGGTCCATTTCTCGAAATCAACTTATCGCAAAATTTTGATTTCAGTAAGTCGATGGTTGCGTTCGCCGTATGGCACGTAGCGCCATCCTGTTGAAACCACATCTCCTCCGGATCAATGTCATCCATATTTTCAAACAAAAAATCATTGATCATGGTGCGGTAACGATCTCCATTGACCGTAACGCGAGCTCCGGCCTCATTTTTGAAGAAATAAGGTCCGATGATGCCACCAGCCTGAAAACCGCACCAAACAGTGCATTTTTCTGGATGTAATGGAGTCTGTAGGGTCTCTTGTGGATTGGTCTCACTCCATATGCGGCAATTTTGCTTATTAACAAACCCGTTAAGCCAAAAATGCGCCTCATCGCTGAACACAATTTTGCGATAAAACAACGCGCGAATCGACGACTGATTTTCAAAGTAAATTTGGATAATTTCGTAGCGTTGTTCAAGCGTGAGTCTATTCATGATGATTTGTCAGAGTATACTGAAACAAATAAAAAAAATGTTTCATCAAAATTTAATTTTTTGTGTTACTTTATACAATTTAAAGTTCTATCTAGCTTAAAAAAACACCCTATATATTATTAAACATCACGAAAGAATTTACAGTGTTTATAGATGCAGCATCCAACCAAAATAAAGCATCAACAAAGATTTTAAATTAAAGCGCACTTCGAATATCAAAGTCAAAAGAAAGCAAAACTTTTTTAACTTTAGCTTCCGAACTTATTAAAACTACAACTATTCTTTAACTTCCGAACTAATTTGAACTTGAAGTCGGTCAAACCAAAAATTGTTCAAACGCGTCGACTGCAGAAGTCTTCGTAAAGTATAGCTTTCGTTTTTTGTCTCCAGCTTAACTGCGACAGTTTATATGTTTGGAATCAGAAGTCGAAGCAAATGCGAAAGTAATCACACATATCCGCAGTTTTTAAACGCTGGCTATACTACTCATCAGCACCCACTGGGATTCGAATTCAGGATCATGTGAACATGATGTATTTTTAGTACGGCCGCTTAACCAACTCAGCCATATATATATATATATATATATATATATATATATATATATATATATATATATATATATATATATATATATATATATATATATATATATATATATATATATATATATATATATATATATATATATATATATATATATATATATATATATATATATATATATATATATATATATATATATCTTCTTTTGTAAATATATATTTTATATATTTCCAAATGAAGATTGTTCGATAAAAAAATTCTGGCAACATTGGCTATGCGCCACTGCAATTGAAAACATTTTTTGTGTTATATGCCTGAGTATATACATACTCGTATGTATTTATATATGTAGATATTAAAAAAATTTTAAAAGTTTAAAATGCCTCCAGATCCGTTTCCCAATTTACCACAGAGTTTATTGTATTTGTTTATGTGCAAGAATGTAAATATTTGTGTGTGTGTGTGTGTGCGTGTATGTGTTAACATGTAGGTTTTCTTAAAAGGGTACAAGCCATTTCATTAACATGCAAAAGCTGTATTTGTTTTAAATTTATATTTTTCAATATTTTAAAAAATACCTGATCGAAAATCTAAATGGTTAAAGGCTTTGCCGTAGAGTCTGTTTCAATTCAATAAAAAATGTCTATTATTTTTATATTTGAATGGAATAAAGTTCATGTACAAATGTATGTTCATACACATTTAAGTATTTTTAGTAATATTTGTTTCAGGCATTACTTTGCATATAAGTTGTGCAATAAAGTTGTATGGAAATGCTTTCTTTCGGGGTTTAAACACACTGAATGGAAAACAATATGAGGGATGGAAGAAGTGCAAATACAAAAGCTGTGTGGATAAAGCGGTATCTGGGGCAATCTAGTAAAGTCTTTGTAAAATGATTTTTGCATCGCTAGTTGACTCGTTTTGTAAAAAAACTGAGCACATAAACACTTCAATATATTTGGAAATTATTACCATCTCATTAACATATTTTTTTTTTCGAATTTTTTGGTACATCGAAATTTCTTTGATAAATTCAACTTCTAGGGGCAAAAATTTTTTTTCGAATATGTTTCTACATCGAAACTTTCTATAATAGATTCGTCCAAGCCCAATAATTTTGATACCAATGGAATGAGGAAGCGTTATACATGATCCATGCGACATACTGATTTAAGCATTAAATGAAAATTAGTTTATTTATTACGTTTTTTTCAATTCTCGCCGCTTTCTTTAAAACAGAAGAACATAAAGTTTAATCTTTGAATACTTTTTCACAGGTTTTTTAAATTCTATTAATGGGCACAACAGCACTTTCTAAATATTGGTCTGTCTTTAGCTGGAAAGTATGCTCTTGTCCAGAGCTGCTATTTTTTGTCATTTTAACTAAAATTACTAATATTTTTCTTCAATACTCGTATGAAGATGCTAATATTTTTATATTTTCTCTTCCAAAAATACAGTGAAACCTCTCATACAGCATGTTCTTAGAAACACAAATCGCTTACATTTAGCGTTTTCAATTTGAAAACGCCAAATAGATGTTCTGAGAAACGTATAATGCAAGAAATATGGTTTTGCGATTTCAAATCGCCAAATAGGTGTTCTGGAAAACGCAAATCGCTTAAAATTGGCGACTTCAACTCGCATGTATATATTGAAGTGAACTGATTGAATTTGCTAAAACTGAACTTGCAAAAGGCAATAAAATTATTCACTATTAAAATTTAATGTGTTTTCTTTTTATTTCAATAAAAAGTTTAAAGAATTTTACACATTTTCATTAAGAAAACTAAATTGAAAAATTTTTCTATTTATTGTAAAAATTTTTTTCGTAACGTATGTAAAACACATGTTGTATTTTTTCGGAAAAAAACTCCGAAACGCCAGTAAAACGCGCGTTTCTCAGAACACCTAGGTTAGGTTAGGAAGGCAGGCCGCTGGATACCCCAGAATAATCTAGGTTGTTCAGCTCACTTGGCTCCTGTAGTCGTTCCCTTTGTGATTGCCTGAAAAACTAAAATAGTGGAGTGAAGAGAAGAAGTTGTAGGAAAATGATAGTGAGTGGAAAGGATGGGCGAGGATGGAAAGGAGATGCGGGAACGTTTTAGTGTAGCGTTACATGCTGCTATACTAGCCATCCGCTGCTTCTTATGAAAGAGGCTAGCGCGTTCGGTTTGATCGAGGCCAGACAAGATAGGCTATTGAAACTCCGCTCGCCTAAGTGTCTTAGACGATGATGCTCCAATGCCGTGCATGTGCCTAGGAGGTGAAGGATCGTCTCCTCCTCGTCTTGGCAGCTTCTACAGAAGTCGTTATGGGGTAGTCCTAGTCTCCTGGCATGGTTCCCAAACGGGCAATGGCCAGTGATGACTGCTACAGTCACTCTTAGTGAACACCTAAAAATCAATTAAGCGTTTTTCAAAACGCATTGCGGTTTCAGAACGCGCGTTCTCGGAACATGGCTGATAATCGGACACTCACCAAAGCGACATTTGTATGCGATTATAAGATGTGTCCGCTTATTCCTTCAAATATGTTATTACATAATGCTACATTTCTTCCATGATCGATTGTTTATTTGTTTGAAAAGTGTAAAGAAAAGTAGAGACGCAAAAAGAAAAGCTTTGTTTTTTGTGTTTTAACAGATATTATTAAACCATTTTTCTTTATAAATTCTCAATAATTTATTAAATTTGGAGGAATATAAAGTAGAGTGTTTGAGAATATTTTTAAAAAATTTCCAAAACCTACTGATGATTAGGGAAGCTCCTATGAAATGTCGATATATAGAGACAGCTAGAAAACATGAAAAACAAGCTATTTATAATTTTGTAAAACTCAATTGTTTAATTGTTGGGCTAGTAATTTAAATGTGGAATAAAAAAGGGACTAACATCTTTTATAAGCAGTTGTGAAACTGGCCTCTATATAGTCCTCCAGACTTTGAAGGACAATTAAATAAAACCTTTTTTTAGGCAAACTATTTTTAAAAAAAGGAAAATGATTATTTTTTTTATTGAAAAAAATCCAAAAGTTTACAGATATCCAAAAAACTGATGCTTATTAAAGCCCTTATGCTTTTGCTTTTTGCCCTTATTCTAGACAATGTGTGACGTTCTAAAAATAAAAACCAAATGTGAAAAACTAATTGAATATATATTTTTGCTGCACCAAAGCATCACATCACTTTTCCCTGAGGATGTGGCCACGTTCTTTATTATACTATCGTATATAGAAAACTGAGTTAAAAAAAACAAAATTGAATAAAATCTAACTCACATGTTGCACCAACTTCAAGCGCATTGTTTGGTACTCGTATAGTGGCATGACTACACAGGAACAACAAAATAAGAAAAATAAATGAATATATTGAGTAATATTAGAAATATATATAGTCGTATATATATATAGTACTACACATATGAATGCTAGCTTATCTGTGCAACAAATGAGTTGTTATTTTTTCTATTTTAGCAATTGTATATACAATATATACGAGGCCTAATCAAAAATTTACCGCTATTTTAAATTGCCCCCTTTAAAGTAATCCCCCTCAGTTGTATAATAAGTCAAATATTGTTTTTGGCAACAAGTCTTGCTCTCTTTAGTTCTTGCTTTGATTCAGACTTTTCTCAACATCGAACCGAACAACATCTAAGTTGTTTTATACCTTTAATTTTTTAACAACAAAACAATGATTTTAAGTGCTTTGTGAATGTGTGTAATTAAATACATTAAAGATTTAAATAAAGAAGGAAAGTTATTATAAATCAAACCCGATTGCCGTGTTGCTTATAATTTTGGGGGAAATTTGGCCTGCATCATTTATCTGAATTTAGCAATGCGCGCAAGCAGCATCATCTTTCTCATCCCACACATTCATCATCGTAACACTTCATCAGCATCTGACGCAGACACCATCATCACCGTCGACTACATCACCGAACGCATCAACAATCTCAACCTTGTCATTCTCGTAGAATCGTCCCTCCTTTTTTTTAATGGATATCGGTAAGTCCATTGTATATCAACCTCCTTTTATTAATCCCCTAACCCCCGTGTGCCTCGCACAGTAAGAATTGTCAATTTGATCAAAATTCATCAAGATTTGATAAAAGTATAAGCAACAAAGAAGTCGTACAAGGCGAAGCAAAAAAACCAAGAAATATTATTGTTTATATGAATAGTGTTTTTACAAACATTTTTTCTTCTTTTATTTTTACACTGTATAAATTTTATCTTAGCTATAAGCAGGTAATGTTTTTTCAATACAAAAAAAAAATAATAATGTTGAACACCAATGAGCGATCTAAATATAGTTTGATTCTAAATAAATGTAATTTAATTTGTATAACAATAATACTCGAGAGTCCATGCCTGGGACAATGTATTTATGTAAATATCCATACTATAGTTTATTGTAGTGTAAGAATAGCACTCCCTCTCAGATATAATGCACTCCCCCTTATGCCAGCGTTTTTTCTAATCGAAACAGCTTCTGTTTCGATTTTTCTTTTATCTCCTCAATCGTAGCAAAATGCTTTTCTCTTCATCGGTGGCTTCAATTTTGGAAAGAGGAAAAAGCCAGCGGGGAACAAGTCCGGCGAATACGGTGGTTGAGGCATGATAAGGGTTTTGTTTTTGGCCAAAAACTCGCGCACAAGCATCGATGTGTGAGCTAGTGCATTATCATGGTGCAAAATCCATGATTGTTTTTTTTCACAATTCTGTGCGTTTCTAACGAATTGTTTGGCGCAAACGGCGCATACCTTCAAGGTAGTATCCTTTATTGACCGTGTGACCTTGTGGCAAGAATTCATGATGTAGCACAACGTTGCAGTCGAAGAAAACAGTGAGCAAAATCTGACCGAACTTGACGTGCTTTTTTCCGTCTTGGCTCTTCGGGACGCTTCCATTGGGATGAATGGGCTTTCAATGTCATAGCCAATACACCATCATTCGTCACTAGCTATGAACTTTTTGAGGAAATCTGGATGGTCGTTGACGATGTTCAACAGCTACTGAGCGACAGACGTTGTTTTTGCTCAAAAAATAGCAAGTTTCATGGCTAAAACATCCATAAAAATTGCTTGACATAAGCCGGACGATATGGCAACATCATCAGCAACCTCTCTGATAGTGATTCGACGATTATCCAAAATCATTTTCTTCACTGCTTCAATATTTTCATCGAACAGGACAAGCATCGTCATTGACATTTTATTGGTCTTCCCTAAACCGGTTTTACCGCAATTGAACTTGTGTGCTGCTAATAGTAGACCCACCCAACGCCAGCCACAGTCAACATTTTAAATCTCCTTGCGCATTTAATTTCATTTTTTACACAAAATTTAATAAAATTTCTTTGATTAATTTTTTCAAATAGTAAAAATCGAAGAGCCCACCAAAACACGACTAAGCTTTTTATCTGTCAAAAACAAACTGACCATCCAAAATGGCCGATATTGTCAACATATATAACAGACATGTGTACCAACATAACAGAAAACAAGATGCAAAAATCGAACATAAGTAACTTACAAAATTTGAAAATAACGATTTTTTTGATCAGACCTTGTATATATATTCGTATGAACATTAGAGCTACTCAACTTTGATGGAGATGCCAAAATAATTTTTGTTCTGTTAATGACTGCTAAAATAATTTTAAGTGTAAAGCAATTCACTACTCAACGACTCTACTGCCCCACAAGAAATTTGATGTAAATTTGCCAGGCACGGTGTTAGAAATAGTCGTCATAGATTATCAAGAGGATACGCTTGAGATCTGTACAGGTTTATTCACGTTAGACTGTACAATTGGTGGGGATATCCTCATCCCCTTGCATTACAGGAGGTTTAGTTTTAGACTGCGAAACGAGTGTAGCGTAACGCAAGCACAAATCATCGTAGTAATGAAAAAAAATTGTATGCGTTTTTCAGTAAATTTTTATTGTAAAGAAATTCGATCCCCCCGGGGAACAGGTTTTGCCTTAGCGTATTCCTAACTTAGGCACTCTGTTTTTCGGGGAAAAGAGGAGAAGGGGTCCCTCGTTTGGTGCGGCAAACAAAACTCTAGGAAGCCACATGACTTATGTTGTGTTGGCTTCCGAAACCCTTACCAAGGGTATAAATTGGCAGAACGGGGATCAGCATGGCCCCCGGGAAGTTCTGCTTGCGGTTCGACCCGGGCTGATCATGGTTGAGGTGCCTACCTTGGCTGAAACGTTCTGGCTGTGGTTGAAACCTAAAACGCAGGAAAGGAGTGTTAGTATCCTTGATAATTGTTTGGTGATGGCTCTTTTCGAGGGCTAACAATCTCCCGCGGATCTGTTGCCTATAAAACAGATACGTGTACTGTAAGGAACCAGTAGGGATGGTTGACGGGTGAATTGGTTTAAGGGCTGATGCTCTTAGTGGGCTTCGGCCTACCAACTCATTAAGCCTTGTCCTCCATTGATTGCTGGGAAATTGCATACATGTGGGATTAGAAAGCCCGAACTCCTCAACAAGAAGTTGTTCATATGACCGCAATCATATGACAAGAATTGCTACCTGTGTGAGCCTAGCAAGCCACACGGGGGCGGTGGTGAATCGTGAAAAATTCACTCCGTGGAATTGGTCCACCATCAGGTTAGGCCGTCAAGGCAGGTACTGATGTAAATCATTTTCACAGTTGTAAAGAAATTCGATTTTACAACAACTCATTATATATTGTATCATATAATAAAAAAGCCATTACTTAACTACTTCTAAGTAAGGCAGATGGTAACCAGTATGATACTAAAAACTATGTTGCTTAGCTCAAATACTCCTACTTAGAATAGTTTCCGCATAACAAGGCACACATTAAAAACAATAACTGAGAATGCTAACTACTTCTAAGTAATGCAGATGGTAAGCAGTATGATACTAAAAAATACGCTGCTAGGTACCTTAAATACATTGCCAAGTCGCAATTACATAACTAGCGCACATTAAAAACAATAGCTGTAAAAGTGCGGTATAATTATTAGAAGATAACACAAAAACATACAGAGAGCTGATCTAGTCATGATTAAGTTGTATATCAAAGAATTTTGGCATTTAGTGCCACTTTTTCAAACAAACTTAACATTAATAGCAGAAAACAAACAGCGTATTTTGCCGTAAAATTGCGCTTAATAAGCTCAAGTATCGTTTGAAAAGTATCTTCACAAGTTTACAAGTTTTCATTAAAAAGAAATTATTCAAATTGATGAAATGACTGAACTCGACGTAAACTTAATTCCCTAGTGATATTTTTATTCAAATGTTACTTTTAATGGCACTTGCCAGAAAATGTTAACGCAGTTTTGTTTTCAAACAGGATGTTGTAATCATTAAAGGATAATTTATAATCGTTACTTTGTGCTTTCAACTGTTATTAAGTTTTTTAAGGATTTCACACATCTAATAACAAAACCCCCTCCCTCCTTAACACACATGACTCAGTGTGGAATGATTTGATAACATGAAGATATTGAAAACGAAAGCAAATTTGTTTTTAAATTATAAAATCAAGAAAACAATTTACTTTACATACATACATATGTAAAGGCAACTGAATTTTTTTAGGCTGTTAATATAGAGGCTCTTAATTTTTACACCATCAAAGAACATCAAATTCAAGTGGAAAACATATGAAAATTTCCGCTAACGGTAATTGGTAATTTGGAAACAACAGGGTAAATCAATGTCAGTCTGTTCCAACAGCCAAATCTTCAAAATCTTGAGTGACGTCAGTTATCAAAACTGAGAGTTTTCTGTGGGAGGAGTCAGCGATTTCACTGATTGTTCAATAAAGCTTCAAATATGCCATTAACTAAAAATGATTAAACTAGTAGTTGAATGAATATCAAATATTTAATTATTTTGATTTTGCTGTCAAACACAATTTATGAATTTACTTTATTCAAAAACTTTTAAAAATTTTATATGCTGTGGGCAGTTAAAATATTTGTCTAAAGCTCAACTTCGGTATAACGAATTGAAGATGGATTGCAAAAAAACTTTGTTGTATTCATTATCCAGTATTTGCGCTAAAACATACATATAACTCCATGTACTCGTATACATTTAAAAATCAATAACTATTTTAACATATGTATGTCTGACATATGAAACCTCGGTACAAGGAAATTTTATATTTTTTACATAAGTTCTGCTAATTTTCATGAGGTTTTCAGAAGTCCAACACAACATAATTCATGCGGCTTTCTAGATATTAACTTGCTACAACAAACGAGGAACTACTACTCTAACTAACAGCCAGAACGCCTAGGTAGGCACAAGACATCGTAATATTTTCATTTACTATTCATCCTCTTCTTTTATATTTCAAAACAAACACTTCATTACCGAGATGCTCTAAGCCAGAAGTGCCCAAGCCCTATGCGCTTGATGCTCAATTGGTTTTGTAAAAGCGCTTGGCTATAGGGCTGTGCTCTTTAACACTCATACTGCACTCAGCACTAGCAATGGAAAATACACAAAATCCAAAAATAACTTTGTCTTATACATTATATATGTCGTTCTTCTAAATCTAAAATAAGCCAACAACAATTCAAAAACTGAAGGATGAGATAATTCAGCATATTAATGGCATAGAACCTTAATTATGTCTCAGCGTCATCGAAAATTTGGATTTTCGCATGGAGGTGTGCCGCCGAGCTTGAGGCGGTTACTTGGCCGATATTGACAACTATACTAATATTATAATAATCAAAAGATATGACAACAATTAATTAATTTATAATACAATAATTTAATTAATTTAAGCTTTAATCAAAATCAACCACTCTTTTTATATTTTATAGCACTCTTTTTATATTTTATAGCAGAATTGCCCAAGCCCTATGCGCTTGATGCTCAATGGTTTTTGTAAAATCACTTAGCTATATGGCTGTGTTTTTTAATACGCTTATACTGCACTCAGCAATAGTAATGAAAAACCCACAAAATACACAAACAACTTTATCTTATATATTTTTTTGAGTCATTCTTCACTGCACGCATACAAGAGCAAAGCAACAACACTTTCTCATACACCAAAGTATGAGAAAGTGTTGTTAAAATTGGCAACAGTGATTATCAATGTAGATTTTGCTTTTGTAAATATATTTTGCTTTTTACAAGAAAAAATAAAATAAATGTAGTTTTCCTTAAATGTATTGGTGTTTACTCTTCCATAAAGAATTGTTGGGCACCCCTTAAAGCATTTAAAATAAAGAACACAAGTAGAACCTACTGAAGTAGAACAAAGTTGTAGTAGAACTTCAAGCACTGAAGTAATGTTCTGCTTCAGTTTTCTTTTTATAAAATTTGTTGTTAATCTTCAAGGTTTTTGTCTTTGTATTAGTGCATAAGTGCACTAATACATTTTTGTCATATGAGAGAGCATACAAAGTATGCTCATATGACTATGTGTTAGTGCCAATGTTTTAGGACACTCGCTATGTTTTGCTAGGAGTCATCGTTTATTGGCTTCAGTCTGATTTTTTGTTTTGGTTTTTGCTTTCTCGAGTTTTGTTAGCTGCAAAAAATGAGGAACTCCTCCGAACCCTCTATGCATCCTCTGAACCCTGTATAGAGCTTGTATGGCCCAGAATTCTGTTGTTTTGACTTTGATGTATTTTTGAATGAAAACCTTTAGAATAAAAGGATTCTTTGTAAAGATCTAATACAGCATTCGTTGTTTTGATAATTTATTTTGCTTTTTGTTATAACAAAGTTCGTTATATCGAAGTTTCATTGCATTTCATGTTATGACACAAAAATTTCAGTTGATTATTTAGTGGCTTATTAATTTGTTTGATTTTCCATAAGAGTAATTTATCTCTTTATAACATTACACAAGTGCTATAAATAAGATAAATTAATTTTCATTCTTCGTTTTAATTCACTACTCAAGCGGAAAAATTGTAATGAAAGAATTTAATATTAATTATGGAATATGATAACAAAGTAAATATTTTTGGGTTGATATTTGTTTAAGGCTTGATATTGTGTTTTTAAGTACTCATAAAAAGAAAATCATAAAAAAAAATCAGATAGCAAAATTATGAAAAAGCATAAGCAAACAATAAATTGTTTTTGCATATTTTTACTTTGTAATATGTCTTGCATTAAACTGCTTAACCCATTGACGCCCAAATGAAAACCATAAACAATTTTTAAAATTCTAACTTTATTACTACATTTAAACCAAGGCGAATTTAGTTCCAAGTTTGCCTCGTTAGCGTAGCTGATCGACAGCTGTTTTAGGTGCTCATTACCCAACTATCAAAATTTGTTTGTATTTTCATATTTTTTTCACACATTTTCATGCGCGCCATTTCATATTTCCTGTATACAATCCTTAACCCATTTGGTGCGGCTACACTTTATTTACAGTACAGTACAGTTAAACATTAGGCAACAATTTTAAAATTGATTTTACAATACGCACACAACTTAGGGAGGTCAGTAGATGAAATGGACCAGTCCAATTTATTGTTCAAAATTGACATTTGTAGTATGAAATCTTCGAGGGTGTTCTGTATCGATATTTTTAATAGATATAGTCATTGTGAAATATTGGCAGCATAGATAATATTTGAAAATTAAAATGTGACAACTGTATATTATTTTCACCAGCTAGCTGTTTAATCAAATATGGCTCTATGGGCTCTATTAAAAAAAATTTAAATAAATGAAGTGAAAAATGAAATAAAATACTTCGCTGCCAATGCAAACAATTTTTAAAACCAATATGTATTGAAAACATTTGCTTTCGAAATTTTCACTTGACTACCACCACCCTGATCTACCCATTTATTATTTCTTTAATGCTTTTATATATGTACATTTTGTATACAATGAATAAAAATAATAAGCTTTTTTGTTAATAATTACTTCCAGTTTTGTTGCGACGGTAATGGGTTAATCGTGTTTTTGAAAATAGATACAGAATTTGAATACATTTTATTTCAGCGTTGCCGCTTAGCATGTACTCGTAATTATTAAAAATTGGAACAAAATAAAAAATTTCTGATAATAAATTTTGTGCAATTAAATTTTTTCATAATTTCTTTGTATATTACAGCATCATCATATTTTGCTCCGTATTTTTATTCAAAATTGTTGAAGAAATATATTTATCAATTGAAAATTCTTCATTGTTGTTAATAACAATGACGTTTTCGAAACTCATTTTCTTAATCTGACACAAATTGTTCTGAAGACTTTTATTTGCATATGTAAATTTAAAATTTATTATAGTGAAAACATGCATATGATTCAATTTTATTCAACTAAAAAGAAGCTGCATTTCTTTCCAAAAAAAAAGAAAATCTAACCAAAAAATAATTTTCTTGACGTATAGCACATCCATTAAAAATAAAATCACATTAAAAATAAAATCAGTTAATAGTCTTACTCTCATTGATTTACAAAACTTTTTATAAGTTCCCAATTCCAATATTTTATTTGATTGTTTCCTTGATTAGTCCAAATCATCACCGACAATTTCTTATACCTTCTCTAGCAAGAAATCGTACAAGAGTTATAATATATTTCTAGTTTCCAGTTTTTAATCTTTTAAGTTTGCTAAAAAAATTTCCACTTAATATATTCAAAAGTGGAAAAATTTAGAGACAATTGAATATTATTACAATTTAAGAATTTGTTCTTCCTTAATTTTTATATTCTCAAATAACAAAAAGAATTTTAATTTTTCGAATTTTGTGTAATATCGAGTTCTTGACTGTGGAAAATAAATTTACGTTCCCGGCAATACTGATTTGTTCAATAGAATTTAAGGCGAATTCAGAATGTTTTTGATAGATGGGTAATTTTATACAGGACGAACACCATGTTGGCTTTTGTGTTGTTGTATTGTTGTACTAAGAAGGCCACCTGTTATGAATTCGCCTTGGACTTAAACAACATTTTTTACATAGACTTAGATAAACAAAAAACTATTTTGAGTTGTGTTTTTCGAGCTGTACTAAGTTAAGTACAGTGGGCGCTTACGGGTGGTATTTTGCAAAACATCCGCTTTCCAAACAAAGTACTTTCAGCCACTTACGACATGATGTTTTAACTCGATTTGAGCATATAACGCCTCGAAGTAGTACACAAAGAAGAGCATTACACGAAAACGGGTTAAATGGTCGATGCCCGCGAAAGAAACCACTAATATCGCCAGCTAATCAAAAAAGACGCCTAGGATATGCCAAAAAGTATCAAAGTAAAAATGTTTCTTTCGGGAATAATGTGCGTTTTTAGTTTAGGAAGTAAATTTGAGGTGTCTGATCAAAGAATAACCGTTATTTTCAAATGTCGTGAGTTACGTATGTTCGATTTCCTCATTTTTTCTGTTATGTTGGTACACATGTCTATTGCAAATATCAGCCATTTCGGACTGTCAGGTTGTTTTTAACAGATAAAAAGGTTAGTCGTGTTTTGGTGTGTTCTTCGATTTTTTACTAAATTTTGAGCACAAACAACGTCGCGCGATGCCCATGCTCAGGAGCTGTTGAACATTGTCAACGACTATCCAGATTTCATTGCATAGGTGTATGTCTATGACATTGAAACCAAAGTCCAATCATCCCAATGAAAGCGTCCAGAAAAGCCAACGACCGAAAAAAGCAAATCAAGTTCGGTCAAATTTGCTGGTATCGTTCACTGTTTTCTTCGACTGCCATGGCGTGGTACATCATGAATTCTTGCTACAAGATTGTACGATCAATAAGGAATACTACCTTAAAGTTATGCACCGTTTACGCGAAGCAATTGGTCAGAAACGCACAGAATTGTGGAAAAAACGATCATGGATTTTGCATGATGCTTGTGCGTCAGTTTTTGGCCAAAAACAAAACCCTTATTATGCCTCAACCACCGTATTCACCGAACTTGGCCCCCGCTGACTTTTTCCTCTTTCCAAAACTGAAGACAGCAATGAAAGGAAAGTGTTTTGCTACGATTGAGGAGATAAAAGAAAACTCGAAACAGGAGCTGTTGAATGTGTTTCAGAAGTGTTTCGAGGATTGGAAAAAACGCTGGCATAAGCGTAGTATCTCAGAGTGGGATTACTTTGAAGGGGCCAAGATAGTTATTGATGAATAAATAAATACTTTTTTAAAAGTTTTTAAATAACGGTTATTTTTTAATCAGCCCTCATAGATATACCCGAGATATAGTCTAAACCGATTTTTTCATGAAATAAATTTTATTTGCTTAAAAGCAGTTTTGGTTATAAAGGAGATTAGATATGCTATATATAATAATATATGGTACTATAATATATAGAAACTAAAATTTCCGATATCGGTGAATATTAAAAGGCTACACAGAATGTTCTAACGAACACTGCTCTCTACTGTATAGTAGTTCCAAGCATCGTATTGCAAAACAATTTTGAAAACAAAACAAACAAGCTATAGAACTTTTAGAAACAGAACAAACACTTCACAGTTTTGAAACGCCTTCACGGCAATGCTTGACTGTACTTGAATTCTGTTTCAGAGTAAAATCAAAAACAAAACATCACAATAAAGCAAATAAATGATGAATCACAGCAAGCACATTGGCATTTGAGCATACTGCGTCTTAAATATTTGTGCTTTATACAAAGACAGAAGCCACGAACAACAACAAAACACACATGTGAGCATGCTGTGCATAAAGTACTTGTGCACTAATCAGGAGACTACAACAAATTTTACAAACAAAACTGAAGTAGAACATTGCGTCAATGCTTGAAGTTCTACTTCTATTTTGTTCTATTTTATTTGGTTCTACTTGTGTTTGGTTCTGTTTGTTCTAAATGCTTATAAGACAGTATTCGTTTATGTGCTTAGAACATTTCAGCACTGAAGTGTTTGTTTTGAAATGTGATAGAAGACGTTGGATAGTACTCGAAAATACTACGATGTTTTGTAAGACAGTTTTAATGTGCTTGAACAGCCCTCTGGTCCATATATACCCGAGATATAGCCTAAACCAATTTTTCCATAGCAGATTACCTTCTTGGCATGGCGATTACAAGGCAAAAAAGAATTTCGTTAAAATTTATTTATATAACTATACATTTACGTGACTATCATGAAGGGTATTTAAGATTCGGCCCAGCCGAATATACCACACTCTTACTTGTCTCGTCTATTTTTTTATGGGACACTGGACTGTGCGGCGTATGATGACAACTGTGATCATTAAATATGTTACCAGTGAATATTGTCATATATCGGGGAGTCACCAGAGCTATAACTGTAATAAGATCAACTCAATGATACATTTTGTTAATGAAATAGTAATTATATTATTTTATTATTGATAGTTGAAGTGGTATTTAGTCCTAAAACTTATCACTTTGCTATTTAAGTTGCTTTAATTAAAAATTAAAAAAAAAATTCTCATATCAGATATTGTTCTATACTGTACATACGAGTAGTGCTGAGAATTCCTGGTATTACTTTTTTTACAACTTTTTTTACTTCTTATGCATATTAAAAATTTTATTTTCCGCCAACTTCTTTTTTATGAATTTCCTTTTAAGTATATTTTTTAATTTATGCAAAAAAGTTTGTTCTAAATAATAAAATGGAAAAAGTTTCGTTGTCGAAGTGTGTGAGAAGTAGCATTTTTAAGTTTACAAATATTTAATATCATCAAATATTGTACGAGTATTTTAGACTGCAAATATTTTATCACCAAAGACTTTTCGAAGTCATAAAAAAATTTATTAAATGCTTTCATTCTATTATAGGGTGTTTTTTTAAGCTAGATAGAACTTTAAATTGTAAAAAGTAACACAAAAAATTAAATTTTGATGAAACATTTTTTTTATTTGTTTCAGTATACTCTGACAAATCATCATGAATAGACTCACGCTTGAACAACGCTACGAAATTATCCAAATTTACTTTGAAAATCAGTCGTCGATTCGCGCAACTTATAGACGACAAAATTGTGTTCAGCGATGAGGCGCATTTTTGGCTTAACGGGTTTGTTAATAAGCAAAATTGCCGCATATGGAGTGAGACCAATCCACAAGAGACCCTACAGACTCCATTACATCCAGAAAAATGCACTGTTTGGTGCGGTTTTCATGCTGGTGGCATCATCGGACCTTATTTCTTCAAAAATGAGGCCGGAGCTCGCGTTACGGTCAATGGAGATCGTTACCGCACCATGATCAATGATTTTTTGTTTGAAAATATGGATGACATTGATCCGGAGGAGATGTGGTTTCAACAGGATGGCGCTACGTGCCATACGGCGAACGCAACCATCGACTTACTGAAATCAAAATTTGGCGATAAGTTGATTTCGAGAAATGGACCTGTCAATTGGCCTCCAAGGTCGTGCGATTTGACACCTCTCGATTATTTCCTGTGGGGCTACGTGAAGTCACTGGTTTATGCTGATAAACCAGCAACAATTGACGCCTTGGAGGCCAGCATTGTTCGTGTTGTTCGTGACATACGGCCAGCAGTGCTCGAAAAAGTGGCCCAAAATTGGACGTCCAGAATGCGCTTCGTCAAGAACAGCCGCGGTGCCCATATGCCCGAAATCATTTTCAAATGTTAATGTCACGTATTGATCTTTCGAATAAAAAAAAATTTTGATTACAATTTAATTTTTTGTGTTATTTTTTACAATTTCAAGTTCTATCGGGCTTAAAAAAACACCCTTTATTTGCTTATTCTCTTTATATCCAAACAAAGAAATCTTGTTTCACACGATGAAATGATTTTTTATAACACACCAATCCAAAACTGTTTGAGTATAAAAATAAAGAAATAAAATATTTAAAACTTCTGGTTTACACAAAATTTAGGAAATGTTTCAATTTGAGAAAACCAAAAGCTTAAAACAAAAACTATGCGATAATTGCAGGAATTGTGAAAGTTTTAAGATTTGTTGTTTTAATTTCACCTTTGTGCTCGTTCTTGCAGCAGTTTTGAAATAATACTTTTGCAATTATTGTTGTTCTTTTTTATACCCTACACAAAAATGTACAGGTTATATATATATATTTTTTTTTATTGGACCAGTACTCAGGGGATGACCCCTACATATGCAGTGCATTGTACCAGAACTAGGAAAATAGGTTATGAGGAGGGGGAAAGCGGGAGTAGTGTTTGTGAACATTTGACTTGAATTTTCCAACGTTATAAAAAACAGGAAACACGTCTGCAGGCAACTTATTCCACAGACGAAGCGTACGGCTGAAAAACAAATTCTCTCTGTAATGCGTAGTACGATTCACCGGGCAATCAACCACAAATGGATGAGCTCAGGACGATGAACGCGTGTTGCGTAAAAAAGTGAGAGTGTCGGGAACAAGATCCCTAATCTCGTCAGAGCAAAATCCATTGTAGTAACGATAGAACAGAGTAACGCACGCCACACTGCGTCGATGCTCCAGTGAATCAATAGAGTTGGATACCCTACTGTCACCGATGAGCTTCTTCGCCCTCTCCTGCACACGGTCGAGTAACAATTTTCATTTGGGACCTTATAAAGTATATACTCGTATATTCTGAATCAGCACTGATAGAAAAGTCGATTAAGCGTCTGAGAAAACCATTATAGGGAAAGACCAATGTAAGTGGCATGCTGCAACGGGCAGCAATCAACCGTTGTATTTGCCACTTGAATTTGTTTGATGTAGGCAAATGAATGCGGCTAACTGAAGTAAAAATGTATGTGCCGAAATTTCAACAAAAAATTATTTTGATTTTTTTAATGCAAAAATAAATAAATAAATGTAATTCTGAAAAATTTTAAAACCGGAAATAAAGAAAAATAATTTTTTTCTTCTATTTTCTCTACGTTTTTTCCTTTACTTTATACTTATTGAAAGTATAATCAATAAAATGGACTACCTGAACATTCTGCAAAAGAAAGTGCCAGCCAGTGTGAAGAAATTGGGGTTGGGAAGATCTTAGATTTTTCAACAGGACATCGACCCCAAAAATACATACTGTTCAGTTGAATAAACACGGTGTTGGACTATCTATACCTATAGTGCGATTCTCTATCTTTTAACGATTCGATAATCGCAACTTTTGTCATCAAATTTCATCACTTGCACTAACGATTGAGTAATTTTGTAACTTAATTCTAACGATGGTAAACAGCTGTATTTTTCTGTTCATTCATATAAACAACACGTGGCATCTCTGCCAGAAAAAAGCGAAAACCACAAAGAAGAAAAGAAAAAACAATAAAATTTTTCTATAACAATATGTATACATATTGATTTTTATTTGTTGTGACTTTAGTTTTTAAGTGACAATAAATATTATTTAATTTGTAATAAGGTAAGTAAAATAAAATAAGTGTCCATATGTTTCATTTATTTGTTTATATGTACTCATTTCTATATGTTCAGAATGACGACAACTAAGACTGGTGATAATCAATATAACTTTTTAAATTTATTAACTGTCAACTCAAAGGAATTGACCAACTCCCGATAAACACAATGATTATCCCTTCAAGCGTTCAAACTTTTTTCATCCCTTGAAAAAATTATACTGAAATTTTTGTTTTTGAAAATTTATTTAATAAATATTTTATGTAACTATTTAATATATAATAAATATTTTTATGTCTTAAAAATCAGATTTTAAGCACTTTATTTCATGGATGCACAATTAAAAAATATATACTTTAACGATTGAACAAACAGCAAGAAAATTTTAGAATTTTTAAGTCTTTAATTTTTAGTCTTTAAGAAATAGACAATCGGCAGTAAAATTAACAGCTGATTTTGATCGACTACGAATATCGTTAAGAAAATGTTACAGAATAGCAAATTCGATAAAATATCGTTATAATTATTTTAATGATTCGATTTAATTTTTACTCTTTAAGAAATCGACAATCGGCAGTAAAATTAACAGCTGATTTTGATCGACTACGAATATTGTTAAGAAAATGTTACAGAATAGCAAATTCGATAAAATATCGTTATAATTATTTTAATGATTCGATTATCGTTATATAAGTTACAGAATCGCACTACTGGCTTGTTTTTATTAACGCCTCTATTGTTTGAATTTATTTTCATTGGGAAAAAACCTGCTTTCTTTTTTTCAACCGTGTTACAACCCGTTAAAACACATACCATATACTAAAAGAATGGCTGCTGTATCGCACTCCCAAAATAGTGTATCATCCTCCCGATTCACTGGACTTAAATCCAATTGAACATTTGTGAGAACATTTCAATCGCAAAAACCGAAAAGGCACAATTAGCAATAAGGATGCTGAAATCAGCTATAATAGCGGAATGGCAGAAAACTTCAACTGATACAACTAAAAAATTATTTGAATCCATGCTCAGAAGACTAAATACCGTAATTAAGGCAAAAGGAATATCAACTAAATACTAAATCGATTTTGTTTTAATTTGAAAATAGTTTGTATGCGTAAATAATAAACTATTTTTTATTCTTGTTGCACAAGTTTTGTTAATGTAAATATTTTTTGCTGTTTTGTTTAGAGTAAAGCCTAGTATTGAGATTGAATGTGCGAAAAATTATCAGCAACACTATTTATTTCGTACGAAAAAATTGAGATGTACTCAGTGTTGTCTTTTTTTTCTCTTATTAATGTTTCTTTTTTAATTTTAAGTCTACATGTTTGTACTTCGTGCGAAAAAAGCTTTGCTTATGTTATTACGCAGCTGAAAAAAACAAATATTCCCAGAAACAATTTTAAATGAAAACATGTTGCAGCTACATATTGTTTTGTGTTTTTCGCTGTAAAAACTCAGTACTACATTTCTAAAATTATTTCGCAGATATTTCATACGAAACACTTTTGTATGCAATTTGAGAGAATTTCGCAGGAAATAATGAACTCAATATTAGCCTTAAGGTAGAAAACTGAATACTGCTTTAAAAGTACCTAAATGTCAAATGTGTTATTATAAATAAAAAGACTGAAATAAAAACAAAATTTTAAAAAATAATTGTGTACTCTTTATTTTAACGCTCATAGTACATACATCCGAGCATATATAGTTCAAATTTGTAATATCTGCTCTATATATACATGACTATCGTTAAGGGTGTTTTAGATTCGGCCCAGCCGAATACACTACACTCTTAGTTGTTTAAATTTAATTTTTTTTTTTTTTTTTTTTTTTGTTTTCTTTCTTTTGTTTTTTTTTTTTGGTGATCTAAATTTGTTGAAACAACTTGTTTGCCAAATAACAAACAAACAATTGCAAAACTAAAAACTTAGTTTGTTCACAAAGCACACAACAACAAATTGCCTTAAATATTTTTTAATGAGTAGTAAGTGTGAGAGAAAAAGAGGAAGGGCGAGAACAAATGGAAAATTTTTAGTTGTCATTATGCTTGTTGGTTTATGTTTTGACAAAGTTTTGCTTTGTGCAAACCAGCTGCGACACAGCTGCATGAATACTGTTATAGCTACAATTATCCGATACTAATGTTGAGGAATACCAAGCAAGATTATATAATCTTGTATACACTTAAGTATATCTGTGCCAAAATGGAAATGTAGCTTGTATCGTATATTGTAGTTTCGATATATTCACATCATTTGTTGAACTTTTCTTGAGGTACTTTTTTTCTATTAATCTCTCTCTCTCTCTCTTTATTATCTTATTAATAAAAAGTTCAGGTGGTGCTTGAGGCAGAGGTTTTAAAAAAATTACTAGTAAATTCAAAAGATATTACATCTTCTTTATACTTAACGCTTTTGTAATTCTGAGGGTAGTTTTTTTTTATAACAACATAAGCAGCTTAAGCTATTTATAAAATAATAACTGTGTATTACGTTGTTTTCTTTAAACTTGAGCTTCTTTAAAATATTTTGGTTTTGCTGACTGAACTTAATTGAAGACAACTCTGTACAATAATGGAATTTAATTAAAACAAGTAAGAGTATAGTATATTCAGCTGAGCCAAATCTAAACTACACTTCACAATAGTCAAGTAAATATACGAGTAAATATACGAGTACAGTATACATTACAAATTTGAACTAACAGCCAGTTCGTCGATGTCGAAAGGATAAGCTAATTCGCATTCTAGGCAAAAGAAAATTTATTTGGGTTTCTCTAACTTTATTCTATGCGAACAATGTGCCAAAATTCAATTAAAATACATAAGTACATGCAAACCAGTGGACACCAAAAATCATGTTTTTGCTTGACTAACTCATACACTAAAATTTATAATCAACAAATATCAGGCAACAAAGTTCAACACTGAGTAAAATCAACTCGCCTTGTAAACAATCTGAATTTGTAATTAGCAAAAATCTAGCAACAAAACTCAACGCTGAGTAAAATCCACTCGTCTTGTAAATATTGCGTGTGCGTTTTAGTACTGAATAAAATCGGCTAAAGGTTGATGTTACTTCGATTGTGTGTTGTATAAATCAATTTGAAATATATTTACATTGTAGCATGATCACGACACTCTTTTAGTCATAACATGATTGCATCCTATTAAAGGCATGTATAAGAAATAACTAAAAGAATATTAAGTATCATTTTATAAATTCATAATCCTCGTCGCTTGACACCTTTTGCTGTCACTGACCGTTGTCGCGACAGTGCGCCTAATAAGTGCAGTAATTTGAAAATACACTTGAGGTGCGAATGATATGGGTTTATGAAAATACGTATGCATGTGTGTTGCACTGTTACAATTAAATCTGAACACTTGAATCGCGCCACACTTGCACATATGTATGTACATACCAAAGACATAATTTATGGCCTTGAACCATATACATATGTAAAGTCTGATCAGCCTACCTCTAAGCCGTGGGAACAACATTGGTTTCCCTTCTTCTCATAAGTAGTATATAAGTAGACGTAATTTTAGTTTTAAAAACAATCATAATTCCACAAGACTTGAGCAACGATTGGGTTGCTCGTCTTTTAAATATAAACAAATTTATCACAAAACAAAATTATAATGCTTTGTGTTTTTAACATACATCAGCCGTAAAACAACTCTGGACTGAAGAACAGCTCCCGCGTCATCGTAATTATTTCTTAAGAGCGGTCAGGCTTGTGTTTGTTGTTCGGTCTTCGAGAGTTTTGCGTCTTACTCGCGCTGGTTAACGGTTTGCCTCAACTAACTGTATTGGTTTACAGTTTTTTTAGAGGTTATTTATTGTTAACTATGTGGAAGCTTCCTATAGGAAAGTATAGGTCGTTATAGTTACAGCAACGCTACAAAAGTACTGTTAATACCATCTTGGGCATTATGGTCTTTATCACACCGCCCATGCTGTGCATCCTATACTTTGCAAATTTATTTGTTACGAAATATGAACTGTCAAAAAACGTAAACAAAACGACATAATATTCAATTTTTGAAGAATTCCCGAAAAACGTTTTATAAAAAAGTCATAAAAACATTAAATTATTTATAAAAAATCATTTATTGTTCTTTTTGTTGTAGGAATATATAAATTTGTTTAAGAAAAACACAACATTCAACGGTGTTTACTGCATGGTTGCTTAAAAATTATGAAATGTTATGATATTTGCAAAAATACTTGGCGCCCATGATACAAAAAAACAAGGTAGCCGATGCATCCACCTAATAATGAATTCGCCTTGCTTGGCGCCATGCTAGATATGAGAGAAAATATAATTTGTTTTTTCTCGTTAATCTGCTGACGTTCTCTCTCATATTATATCAGAGTTAATATCAGTTGTAGACACTGTGTAATTGTGGGCAAATTTGATAGAAATCAAGGTGCATTAACGTATACACGGTGGCAGCACTACGGCATGTGACAATTTTTTGCTACTGGCAATATAGCAAGCTATTTACGTCAAATGTATTGTTTACATTTTTGAAAGTGAATTTAGTGTTTTATTCTGAATTAAACATTTCCAAACTATTTTGTGAACATATTAATAATTCAAACAAATATAATTTATAATTATGAAAAGGTACATTCATAGCTTATAATTGTGAAAATAGTTACAAATATTTTTGATAAACATAGCTTACCAGATGTCTGTTTTTGTTGTATTGTTGTAATTTTGATCTAGTGCTGCCACCGTGTAGACGTTAATGCACCTTGATAGAAATGAAAGATGGGTAAACAAAAAGACACGAACTCTCTTTTTCGTGCTTTTTTCCTAATTACTTTTTGTTATCATTTGTAATATTGTTATTATTTTTCATTTACCTTCGTTCGTCAAGATGACTACATCGATACTAACAAAAAGGATAAAAAGAGACAAACGATACTATTTTGCGACTACAATGGAAAAAAGACATGTCTTAAAAAATCATGATGAAAATGTTACATGATTTTGGTAGCAGCTTTAAAATAAAATAAAAAACAAACCTGTCTTTAAAAGTCGTCGCGAAAATTGGGTGTAACAATAACTGCCTGTTACACCCAATACACCCAATGGGGAATGCAAATCGTGAAATTTATGCAAATTTAGAGCGCTATCCAAATCACTGCGTGTTGTTAATGTGCCCCCTTCATTCACACAGGCCGGCCATTTCCCGAATCAAATATGGGCTGGAGGTAGAGATCGGCTGCCTTACGAGGAAGAAGTGTTGTAAGAGGTCCACGTATTTCCATTCGTGGAATTAAACAGAAATACCCACATTGTATTTTACGAAAAGCCGCAACACATCCGGTTAACGTACAACTAATTCAAAGTCTTCTTCCCCGAGATTATCCGGAAATGGCTTAAGGCTATATTAACAAAATTAGTACAAGTTTACAAGTTTCATTTCAGACAATTTTAGTTTTATTTTTATTTTTTTTTTTCTATACTATACCTCTATTTATTCAGTTTTAATTATACTGCTATTTGTTCATATTTAATTATACTTCTATTTATTCCCTTTAAGTCTTGCTAAATATAATTATAAACTAGAAATAAATTCCTTTATACTGTGCAAATTAATTTGAGTAACTGAATGCCGTCATTAGACTTTAACATTTGTAAATGAAGTTTTATCATATAAGAAAAAATAAAACATAATAATGTGTCAGTACTTTTATTAAATAGAAAATAATGATGATAAAATGTACATTAGAAAAATTGCTGGGCTCAGGTGTGCTTGCCGATGCTGCTAATAATCTTAATAGATTCATTTAGCAACAGACAAAGAGGCATCATTTGCGCCCACATTGAGCACTTAAACGCAAGACTTAAAGACCAGCATTTAAATGGTCTTTAAATGAAAAAGTTGCACAAGCATCTTCTCGATACACAGACTTTAAGTAACGATTAATGCCTTGGGGGTTCGTGGAACAACTAAACACATACAGAGAATGACTAAAGTAAATCTGACAACGGGTTATCTATTAAGACCATTTTTGATTTCATATACTTTAAAATAGAAGAAAATGGGTGATTTTATAAGAACTATCGGAAATTAAAAAAAAAAAAAAGACACATAAAATTCAGAAAAATGCATGAAATATTTATTTGGATCGATAGTTGGGTCGATATAATTTAATGTTTGAAGATTATTTTATGCAAATGTTGGCCGCGGCTGCGCCTCAAATGGTCCATCCGCTTAATCCAGTTTTGGCATACTCTTTCCAACATTTCGGCCGGTATCTCACGAATAATGTTGGCAATGTTGGCTTCCAGTGCGTCAATCGAAGCGAGCTTGTCGCTATAGACATTAGCCTTAACATAGCCCCACAAAAAATAGTCTAGAGGCGTTAAATCGCACAATCTGTGCGGCCAATTGACTGGTCCCAAGCGTGAAATAAACTGTTCATCGAACTCGCCTCTCAATTGGTCCATTGTTTCGCGTGCTGTGTGGCATGTGGCACCGTCTTGTTGAAACCACATGTCATGCAAGTCAAGCTCTTCCATTTTGGGCAAAAAAAAAGTTTGTTATCACCGCACGGTAGCGCTCACCATTCACAGTAACTTTGTGATTCGCATCATCTTTGAAGAAATACGGCCCAATGATGCCGCCAGCCCATAATCCGCACCAAACGGTTGTTTTTTGTGGATGCATTGATAGCTCTTGCAATGCTTCTGGCTGCTCTTCACCCCAAATACGGCAGTTTTGCTTGTTCACGTATCCATTCAACCAGAAATGAGCCTCGTCGCTGAACACAATTCTTCGATAAAAAAGTGGATCTTCATCTAACTTTTCAAGAGTCCATTCACCAAAAATTTGGCGTTGTGGTAGGTCGTTTGGCTTCAATTCTTGCACCAGCTGTATCTTATAAGGCTTCACACCCAAATCCTTCCGCAAAATTTTCCACGTAGTGGAGTAACAGAGGCCCAATCGCTGCGAACGTCGTCGAATCGATAATTCACGGTCATCTTCTTCAGTTCGCACTCTACGTAAGCGTGTTGGTGGTTTAATGTCCAACAATGTAAATTTGGTGCGAAATTTTTTTACAATAGCCCGAATAGAAGCCTCAGTAGGTCGATTAAACTGACCATAAAATGGAAGAAGCGCGTGATGAACTTTCTTAACAGAGCACGCATTTTGGTAATAAAATTCAATAATTTGCAAGCGTTGTTCGTTTGTAAGACGATTCATGATTAAATTATAGACCAAACTGAAGATGTTTGACAGTGACACAAGATACAAAACGTGCGTGAGCTGTCAAAACTAGTGTTGCCAAAAAGATAATAGCAAAAAAATCACTCGTTACATATGTGCATCGGGTTCTAGTTCAAGTTTTTCCTTTCTTAAGTTTTTTCTTAAGAAGAATTTTTTACAATACAAATTTGCTGTGATCAATAATTTTTGATTGAAGAAGGCAAGAAAAATAATAATCAAATCTTTAGCTGGGAGACAACTAGCTGTTTCGTAGTCGAAACAGTTGAACTCGGGTCATGATGTGTCATGACCTGCTGCTTTAACCACTAAGCCAGCGAAGAAGAGATTTCGCCTTACATCAGTCATCAGTGAGTTAGTTAAGTACTGATGCTGATAATGGACTTCGGCCTACCAACTCATTCAGCGCTGCAAATGAAGAGAAATTTCCTCGTAAGCTGACAAGTTTAATGAAGAATAACTTAATAATGAGGCAGACGAAAATAGATTAATATTTCGATGGCGTTATGTGTACATTATTAGCTTATAGTATGACATCTACGATCTATTTATTTTGCCTGTCACTTACCACTACATCTACATCTATTGCAAAACGGCGCAAGCAAAGTTGTACACTTTTTTTTGTGTTTTACTTTAAATTTTACAACTGATTTTTACATAATTGAAAATATTCTGTTTATTTTTATTTTTGTTGATTTTAAGTGCAAACTAACAGATTTCTTTGTAACCAAAAGCATCAAAAACTTATTTTATCTTTTTGTCAAACGACATCACCGCAATATCTAGTTTATTTTCCATCACATTAGTAAATCTGACATTTTGAAAATATTTTTATGTGTCTTATTTATGTGAAATAGTTAATTTTTTATATCGAAAGCACTCGTGTAATAACATTAAACGTAAAATTCGTTTTAGTGCTCTAATTTTACCACTCAGATTGCGCTCTAAAATGCAGAGATTTGCTCTTGAACAAATGTATTATGTCACCTGAAAATGCGAAAAGGCCAATTGTCATATGTATACAATTTGGCTGAAGAAATACAAAGCAAAATATGCTGGGTAGTATTGTGATGAAGGGTGTTTGTATTGATTTTGTGTTGTTTGTTTGGGTTTTTAGCTGGTTGAACAATTACGCCGACAAAATATCACTTCCTTCAGCTCCTTCAACCACAAGCTTTCGCAAAGAAGAAACAAAGAAGTTGAGAATTTGAGAATCTAGTGAAAACTACTTTACTTTGTGTGACTTGATATGTAGAGACATGATCAAGCAAAATCTATAGGCGTTAGATGTTGCGATGGTACGTGTGAAAATTCGTTAGTACTCGTATGTGTCTCGTCAGTACGGTTAGCAAAAGATCAAATATTTTCCATTTGCTCTCAAGCGTTGTCAGTATTTTTCATACTAAATAATTTTGGTGGCATGTCATAACGTTCAGTGACATAAAGTCCATGGACGTTATGACACACTTAAAAGTGTTAAAAGGTCCATGGACGTTAAGACACTTTTGAAAGTGACATAATGTCCATCAGGGAGGTGTCGTAAAGTCCGTGGACATTATGGCACTATGCAGAGTGTCATAACGTCCATAACTTAAATTATAATAAAAAATTTTTAGAAGTGTAACATTTTAATTGTAATACATTTGACATAATTATATACGAGTATATGAACGTGTATGTACACAAAGAGAAAATATGTTTTTTAATTTTTGTCAGCGAACGATAATGCATATCTCGTTAAATTGTGGACATACCGTTATCAAAAAATTGCGAATAGATGGCATAAAAATACTGGTATTAAATTGATAATGTCTTGTTGCCAAGATGATATCGCTTTGTTCAATTAAGAACGAATTTAGTCAAAACGACAACACCTTTTGTCACCTGATATGATTTGTTTATAATTTTGCTATCACCTTTTCTGTGTTTTCTAAGTGCTGTTATTTGAAAAGAAATATATATGTACATATATAACAATATAAAGGGCAAGCAATTTGATATATCTGATAATCAAGCAAGTGAAACAAAATTGTTTTATGTATTGCGAATAACATTAAAAACCTCAGATACTGATATATGTATGTATGTACAGTGTCCAATTGCTGATCAAGTTTTTGGATTTGATAATCTTTATTACTTTGCGTTACTTGATCACTCATAAATGAAGTATGAAGGAAAATTCGACGCCAACTTTGCCTTCACGGAAATATACGGTTATTTCCATATTTAACTTCTTTTTTAATTATGGACCTTATGACATTTTTAAAAATGACATAATTTCCATTTGCAAAGTGTCACTATGACCATGGACACTATGACATTTTCAAAAGTGTCATTCTCTACATGGATTTTATGACATTTTTGTGCGTTTCACAATGCCCATGGACATTATGACACTGGACATTATGACATGCCATCATCATTTTTACACGCAATGGTAGTGTACTTGACCCACTTTACCCCTTTTCGAATTGAAAAAAAAATCATATTGTTGTTATGCTTTTTTATAAACTCTTTACAAAGAAGAGTCTAATTTGGTAAAAAGTTTGGGGCAATATACCAATTATTTGTAAAACATTAAATTTTTTTTTTCGAAGCCCTTTTGCATTTCAGGTGACGATTTCTTGCACTAACCTTTTCAAATGGAGCGAGTAAACAACACGTAGACAAACACCAGCGCTTGTATTCTTATCCGATTTATTATGTTTTCTACGTTTTTGTTGTCTTTTTTGTCTACTTGAATCTTCAACTTTTAGTGGCTTAGAAAACTTTTAAGACATGTATAGTTTTTACTTGAACACTACGTAATAACGACACGTTTGTCTTATATTTCTTGCAGTTTTCAAAACACATGTTAAACACTATTTCTTACGACTAAAGAGTAATAGAGCAGGAGTAGTATGTTGTTCATCTAAATGTTTTCTTGAAGATAATTCAATATAAAGTTAAATGTTGAAGTATATATATCAAATTGCTTGTTTCTAATTTTTCTACCTTTTTTTATTTAAATTATTATTTGTTGTTGTTTATTTTTAAAAAAATTATAGTTTTTATTTTCAATATTTCGACACTCCGTTTGTGTGTCTTCTTTAGGATTTTTTTTATTTTTTTTTTTTTTGAAAAATCGTGTATACCAAGCCGGCTTTAATAGGTAGTGGCAGAATTACAATAAATACAACACCAACAAACATCAACTTGTATTTCGTAAATTCTACCAACAAAATACATGTTGATGTTTGTTGGTGTTGTATTTATTGTAATTCTGCCAATACCTTTATGCTAGTGATGCGCATTCAATCAAATGAATACAACGAAAATCTGTATTCGAATAATAAAAATATTTCTAGTAAGTAATCCTATTAATTTTTCTCAATTATATTAATTTTATTAATATTGTACACATAAGTGTACCTAAGCTCGGCATTTTTGTTTATTTAAACTCAAATAGCTAAGAATAACGGTAATTATATATTAATATAATTACATCAAAATGTTAGATATACTCTCAACTCTCTGTATGCAAAAACAAATTCCAGCTTAGATGAGTATTTTAAGAGTTTAATACCTTTGTTCGTGAAGAGGTCTTTAATACATGCGGTAGTGCTTGTTTTCTCAGGAAAAAATTAGTAGCTATTAGTAGCCAAGTAGCTATTTACATTTTTTAAATTTTAATCCAAGATGGTGTTTAATGATAGAAAACTGTTCAAATTATGCTATAAATGTGAAATATCTAAAAGAATTATATTTTCTCCGATTTTTAATGAGGCCGACATTGGGAACATAAAAATTTCAACATTTCCAGTAGTCGGCATGAGGCAACTATAAAATATATGTTTTTTTTCAATTTACTTCTAATTTGGGAGAATTGTTTAAAATTCAATGTACATGCAACTGAGAATATAAAAAAGTTAAAGTCAGTTTACCTAGTGGTCGGCACTGATTAAAATGACTGCTTTACACCTGTCGAGGACTATTACAAGCGCTGTCCTAAAGTCTGCAGTTACTAGTTACTAGTTTGTTCTTAATTTTAATGAATAAAAATGGCAAATTTTTAGAAATAATGCCTTTTTTGAACTCAAAACTACAATATAATTGTGTACAGAATTGTTGAACAATCAGGGGCTATTATATTGTTTGTCTCATATGACATTGGACCATAATCGGATTATATTTTATACACTGACTCCAAACTTAATTCATTAATACAACTGGCCAATGTAAGCATTTTAAAATCAGTACGAAAAAAAGCGTCAGAAAATGGCAAACTACTCCAGAACTCGACCCACTACTTCATATGGTATCCGAAAGTGTGGCCTTTTTGGGTTTCACGGATTGATCAAAATTGCATAGGATAAATAATAAGAAGCGATACTGGGAATTGTTAATGGGTTATTTAAAATAAATTTTCACAAAGTGGTTGAAATACTCATTCTGATAACGCCAAAATGAATACATCGTAAGATATAAACGCATTTTTTTTATTTTACATACTTTTTTATTTTATATACTAGTATAACAATAAATTGTTTGTACCTAAATTGCATTATTAGAAATGTAAAAAGTTTATTTAAAATAAATAAAAGTTTGAATTCCTTCTTGGTCTGCTATTTTCTTCACTGAAAAATGATATACCGACAATAGGTACATAACATGCCGAAAACTGGAAAATTGGTGCCGACTACTGGTAAATGTGCTCTTTTTTTAAAAATCGTAAAATTTTGAAATGTTTTTAAACAACTATTAAAATATAACTTAGTTAAACTGAAAGAAGGCAAATTAACGAAACGGAATAATTAATATTAAATTCAATAGTTATATCACATATGCCACAACATTATTTTAAAAAAATCAAAAGTCTTAAACTGCCGACGACTGGTACACTTACCCTATTATATATTCATTATTTATTAAAAATGTAAATTCAGTAAATGTTTGTCAAAAATGTGTTATTTTATGTAATAATAATAATTTTTTATTTTTTAAATTTGTTTTTCGATTTTCGAATATTAGTTTTCATGCATCACTATTCAAAAAATTACAACTGAATATAACGGCATTGCCAGAATAAAACAATTAAATTCCTTACCAGAGAATAACTTTGAGTGATTGCAAAAAAAAAATCATACTTGCTCAACAACATGAAAACCATTTCATTTCGTTCAAATATGATTTTGTATTCAACCGCACAAATGCGTAGTTGACTTTTAATCAGTAAACACAATGAGCGACAACTTCGTTATTTGAGATAAATCATCGTTAAGGTTCGTGCTTGAATATAAATGAATTATATGCGCATTCGGCATTCATTTCTTGTGTTTCAATTTTTGTTTTGGAAGGAAAAAAAATTAACAAAAATCAATGCAGTGATGTATTCAACAGTTTTTCTAAATGCTTCTGTTGAAAAAAACTCAAAGTAAAATGCACATACATAGAAACAAAAGGTTTTCATAGAAAAAAAACAAATGTGCATATCGCTCCTTTATTGCAACATAGTCATAACGCAAAAAACTTGTTTCGAGAAAAACACATTTCAAATTTTTAGTTTCCCTACAAGTGGTAGAAAAAATGTTTAGAAAATATCTCCTAAAGGAGACAGTTTAAAGGTAATTTAAATAAAATTTTGGCACAATATAAAAGGTAGCACTGTTAACAATTCTGCATTGTTAACTCGAAAAGCTCATTTTTTTGAGATATGACTATGTTGCAATAAAGGAGCGATATGTATATGTATTTATTTTTGAACATATGTTAAAAAACACAATGGTATATATATATATATATAAAAACAACAACACTTGTTTCACTGCGCTCTAAAATTAACTTTGCCCTTTAAACTAACATACAAAATAGGTATGTAAATATATTTCAAATTTGTGTATACAACACACAATCTAAGCAACATCTAACGTTTAGCCGATTTTATTCAGTACTAAAACGCACGCGCAATATTTACAAGGCGAGTTGAGTTCACTCAACGTTGAACTTTGTTGCTTGATTTTTGCTGATTACAAATTTAAAATATTTGCAAGACGAGCTGATTTTACTGAGCGTTGAATTTTGTTGCCTGATTTTTTTGATTACAAATTTTAGTGTATGAGTTAATTAAGCAAAAACATGATTTTTGGTGATCTCTGTTCCTTACTACATTTAATAGTTAACGTACTGTTTTGGCATAAACTTTTTTAACAAATGTATGGTGGCTGGTAGTGTTAATGTGTTTGGTAACTAACGTATACGTGAGAACTCAAGTAAGAACTTGTTTTTGCATATGGCCTTAATACTTTAATATAACTTTAATATATAAAACAACAGTGTGAAGCAAAACAAGATGTAGCAAGCAACAAAAACTTTTATTCAACTAAGAACTCGGTTTGCCTCTTTTATAGGAAGAATACAAAACAACTTAAAGCTGCAACACGCTTGTGCTCACCCTCTCTATACACATGATTATGTACTCTTATACAGCTCTAGCTTAAGTAGTTAAGTTTTGCGTTTGTATTGAGATATTTAAGAGGTGGAAAACCTTTCATTGATTCCTAAAATGAAAGGGAAACAAAAAGTTAGTGGATTTTGTATTAAACTTACAAGCAATATTCACAATGAAACCGGCTCATAAATGTGTATGGCATGCAGCAGATTATTACAAAAACTTTTGTTTTAAGTTTCGAAAAGTTTATACAATAAAAATATTTAATTCCTCAAAATTCCTTATAATAAAATTGCTTTTAAAAGACTGATTTTGAGTGGCTTTTCAAGCTTATTATATATTTTATTCCAAAAGTTTATATACAAGTAGAGTGTTAAGTTAATAAAGTAAAAACGTCAAAGAAATAAGAAAATATTTTTAGGCAAAGGGAAGAAAAGTTTTAATATTAATAAACTACTATTAATAATAGCAATAATAATAAAAAATCTTTGTTGATTAAGGAATATATTAAAATGCCAGCCGTAATAAAGAGCCACCCACGTGCAAGTGTTTCGTGGTTAATACAACTGTTTATTGCATTTGCTTAGAAGTGATTATAGCAAATATTAAATACGAAAAGTTTATATTGTTTTCTTAATCAGATGTAGAAGACAAGGCAGAAAAAATATTTTTAATAAATTTATAACAAAAATTGACATTAATAAAGTTCATGATGAAAGCATTAAATGCTGTTTTACGACGACCTTTAATTGATTGCTTAAATTTTAATAGCATATAATGGAAAAGGTGCTCTTCTGCACCCAACTAAATTGCACAAACAACACTTTTTTCTAACAAAAATCACTTTCAACTCGTTTTTCGCATATCGTGCGCACCCTGTGGTGAACAAACTTAATGTTGAGAAAGCTGTTGTTCATATATGAATTGTGAACAGGATGAATGGCAAGGAGAAGAAGAACAGCTAGATAGTTAAAAGGGGCTTTTTGACTACTGGGGGCTAATTCTGTCATTCGTGATCGAAATCACTAGGTTAGGTTGTACAGGCCGCCAGCTTCATGAAACCAGCCCACTTGGGTCCTTTTGGTCCCGTTGTGTTGCCTGAGGGAGAAGTGCAGCCCACGAGACTTACACTTCCCCCGACGGTTCAGATTCAAACCAACCCGAAAGCCGGATAAAGGAATCCAGTCCGTTCACTCGGCATTCCGATATATCTGCCAACCCGTGCAGCATCGGGCCGCCTAGATACAGTGCTCTCATACAACAGAGAGCCCAACTCTTTCCTCCTTGTCCTCATCCCCGCAACTTCTATAGAAATCATTAAATGGAAGATTTAACTTCCTAGCATGCGTCCCTATGAGACAATATCCTGTCAGAACTGCCACCAAGGTACGCAACCTTTGACGGGGAAAACCGTTTAGGACCGCAGTTCTTCTACGATCATACGCAGGCCATGTCAGCCTTGCTACTCGGCAGGTGACCTCACCAGACCATCTGTCCTGTGCAGTCCCTACAAGTTGACGCTGCACTTGGTTTTTACAGCTGTTAAGTAGGACTCCTACCATCGTATCAATGTCCCCTCTCTGTAGACGAGGTCCGCCTTTCGCCAGCTCATCCGCCACAATATTTCCGGGCACTCCACTGTGCCCCGGTACCCAGAAAAGCTCCAGGCTTGAATGTCTCGCTATCTCATTAAAAGATATCCGGCATTCCTGAACCAACCTGGACGTCGTATAGACACCCACAAGCGCATTTAACGCAGCTTTACTATCAGTACAGATTCGGATATTCACCCCGTATACCCTGTAGTACCTCAACTAGTTAGCTGCTCTCAAAATAGCTGTAATTTCAGCCTGCATTACGCTACACTCATCATATAGCTTAAAACTGATCCTCCTCTGATACTGGGGCATAAAGATGCCACCACCAACTCCCATGTCCGACTTGGGTCCATCTGTGAAAATTTCAAGCACGTCCTCTTGGCGACCCATTTGGTTCGCTGCCGAGGCCGTCCTTGATGAGATCACGTCAAATCTCTTGTCGGGCATTGCAGCTGGTGCACAGTAATCAATATACTCCGGGAGATCGAAATCACTATCGAGTAGAAAATAATTTCGAAATTTACACGATAAATTTCTAATGATGTGACTCGTTACGTAACGAGTCGAGTTATCACTTCAGTGTTGCAAAATACTGTTTTATAACACTGCCAAACTTTGTCAACAAAAATCATATGTTTTGACAAAACAAATTAAAATTTACGAGCAACAAATTCAATACAAATAAAAATGCAAAAGAAATGGACCCAATATTATTATATTATGCATCATCGTCTGACTCCGACGAAACGGTTACCTTTAATGCAATAAGGAAACAAATTAGGGGAAGTGCAGTCAATATTTTGTCGAAATACATCAATACCATAAAGAATGTTTATTTCACAGTTTCAAGAGACGATTCTTTTCCAACAGCTGATAATGGTTGTTCCAAAAGGGGTTTATATCCCTATCCTCTAGGGCTGTCCCTTTTTTGGCTAAGTCGTCAGCGATGTTGTTGCCATTGTTGGACCCATGTGCACGTACCCATTTTAGGGTTATGTTAGAATGTCTCACCATCTTATTTAAAGATGCCCGGCTTTCCTGGACTACTCGTAGACTAGAACTAGTGAATATTCCAATTATTCATCCCTAACGAATATCTTGTAAAACGTCAGCCAGCTGGCGGCTTTATTTATAGACGATATTTCAGCCTGAAGAACACTGCATCCATCTGATAATTTTAAGTATATTTTAGTGTTAAATTCTTCTATGTAAAGTCCAACCTCCAACCCTTTCCCTTGAGAGGAATGGTTTTGGGATGCAGTCGTCAATTAGACCTTGCACCTTGTAAGCATGTAATTGCAAGTCTTTATGCATAATGTTCATCAACGATGAGCGTGAGAGGTGCAATTGTTGGGCACGCCGACGAGTTGAGGTTGGCGCCTCTTCCACCACACTATCGCCAATAGCAGCCATTATAAACTTGTGTTTTCATATCTCCTGCAGACCCGGTTTACTGATATTATTTTACGATATTTACGATTGTAGGCATATTTGGACGATTAAATTGGCGAAAAAAAATCAGAAAGTATACGATATGAATTTTGATTTGAATATCAAGTTTCATAATAAGCCTGACTAACCTTAACACGTTGCTCGATTGTGTATCTTTCCACGGTTCAAATTAAATTAGTCTCCCATAATTTAAATGGAGTTATTCTGCAATTGAGAAATGTCAACTGGAATGAAGAAAAAACTTGTTTTTTTGAGTGTGGTTCACATTCAACATCGGCTTTAAAATTTAAGCATTTAAGTATTGTTGCTGGGAGGCATCATTTTTACGTCCTTGTCATCCTTCTTTAGAACAGTTTTTAAAATGGCTAATGTTGAGGGACTAATTAAGTTCCCTTCCGTCGTGTGACTTTTTTCTGTCTTGGTGATTAATAAATATATATAGTAGCTAGCCTCTTGGGTGCGACTATACGTGGAGTTTCGAGACTTAAAAAGAAAATAATTGTCGTCTTTTTTCTCAAGCTTTTCCTACAAAGTTTTAAAGAACTTCAAATCTGAGTTAATTTGTCACTTATGCCTTTAAAAAGCCCATAGCGAAGGGGTAAATTTTGTGTCGAGTCAACTCTGTAACGCTCAAAGTCGGTGGCCTCGTTTTGGAGCAACACACGTGAAGTAGTGTTCCCGTTTTTTCATATATTTCTATTTATTTAGTTATTCATTTAATTATTCCAATTATTATTAACGCAAGAAGCGTTGTTATATTTACTTTTGAATTAATAATTGATTTAGTATAATAAGTTACATGTAATGTAGGCTAAAGTATTTCTAAGTTTGAAAATTTTATTTAAAATTAACGGTCAGTGTAGATGGCACCACCACACAAAGAATAAATATCAACCATGAGATAATGTTTGCTAAACACAGCCGCACATATGGTTGCGCGTAGGTGTTAGTACGTGTATGTGTGCTCAGATTAGGGTATAAAAGCACGAGCATCAGCATATTCGGGGCAGTTTGTTAAGTGGCCGGCCTGCAGGTAAGAAGTGCTTTGAAACAGAGTTTTTAATTCTAATTCGAAGCATCTAGTTTTTTTTTTGAGTAGTTATAGTTATTTTTTTAATTCTCATTCAAAGCATCTAGTTTTTGAGTAGTCATAGTGGTGAATTGCCTGGAAATAGAGTTTTTAATTCTAATCCAAAGCATTTACGGTATTTTTTGAGTGACCATAGCTGTGGCTATGGTCACTCATGGAGTTTTTAATTCCTAACATTTTACTCTGGAGTGGTTCGTCTTTGCCTGGTTTGCCTAACCGTCAGGTTGGTATTCGAGGGAGAGTTTTAAATTCTCCTGAGAACATTTTGCCAACGTTAAAGGGCGACGGAGAGTGCAGGTGTTATTAATACCTTCACCATCCGCAATAGGAGTTTTTAATTCCACGCCAGCGCAATACCAGAGCCAGTGGGGAAGCGAGTGCGTCCGTGCAAGAGTTTTCAATTCCTCCATAGCAGCCCGCCACCCCGCTCCAACGTCAGCCGTAGGTGGTGCCACTGCCGCATGTGACCAAACCCATAAGGAATATTTTGTATTAGTTTATTTAAATAAAGAAACCACACTGAAGACTAATTCTTTGTTTTCTTTGTTTTTATTTCTTTTATTGAAACTACCCTGGACCACGCTGAGCTATCCCAGCATAAAGCGTAAGTGTCGTTACAACTCTCACCACCACTCATCAAATTCTGTCCCTGTAGGGTGTACACCCGACTTTGGGAAATACTGATTTAAACGCTTTTCGAAACTAATCTCCTTGTAATGCGTCTGGAATCTCATAAATATTAAATTAAGCATTACGTGCACTCAAATTGCTCTCTTAGTAACAAGAAAAAAGGACAAAACTTTGATTATAAGTTGACATTATTTTATGCTATTTTTGTGCTGCTCGCTTAAGTTATGCAGCATAAAATTAGCATGAAGATTTTAGCTTTGTCTGTTGTTAATTATCGTCATCTCTTTTTCTCAGCCAACAATAAAGTCACTGCTAAAATAAAAGAATTGTGGAAAATTAACTTGAGCTGCATTGCCACTTTCGCAAGAAGTATGAAAGCAGCAGTCGGAATACAAAGTATAACATTTTGACTTATTTCCTTTTGGCAAATATTTATTATAATTATACTTGAATGTTTAACCCCGAATACATAATTTTACTGGTTCAAGTTGCAAATCTCTTTTGGACTGTTTGGGTTTATTTACTCTGTTTCTTTTTTGAGAAATTTATGTGCATTTTTATAGCTGGAAGAAATATTTTTTATTGCATTTGATTTGTCTCATAATAACGTAAGACTTCTTTTAGATTTTTTTATTTGCTTTTTGTTTGTTATTTTTTTTTTTTTCTTTTTACTTTATTATAAACTGGCTATTTGTACTTAGTTCTGCTCGGCATTTCATTTTAGTTTTTGGTTAATCTTATTTTTTGCTATTAAAGGTTTAAAATTTTGTCTTGAATTTAAGCCTGACGATATAAGGAGTTTTACGCTGATTCCTCTAGCCCTCCTACGAACATATATTGCTGACTTTTCTTATGAATACCAGGATGGTTACTCTCTATTGCGATGCGCAAGTAAAGCTGAAAGTCCATACCATGCGTTATATGCGCTGCGCGTTTTACCCATTTCAAACTGTCTACGCGTTCTACACTTTTTCTTAACTCAAGTTACATGCAACGCTTTTCATGCGATAAGTTTTTTGTTTTGTTATATTTCTTTTTTTTTCAATAAAAACATTTTTTTAAAACAAAAACATAAAGTAACAATCCACGGCACAAATATTTTTGGCGATAATTTTGAAAAAATAATATGAATTGTAATCTGCGGCCATCAAAAACATACAGGGCTGTTCTGCAAATCACTTTTTGTGAAAGTGATTTGAAATCACAAAAAAGATGTTCTGCACACAAAATATTTTTGATTTTTGTGATTTTAAATCGGTTAGCTAACTTGCAATCAATTTGAAATCACATTCCAATTTTTGCAGTCACTTTATGATGAATTTTATAATTTATTACATTAATAAATAACTTAATGTGTTTTCTATTGATTATTTAAGTAAAATCATTTATTTTATATGAAATAATTCATTAAATTAAGAAAAAAACTAGATACGCTCATTTTGTTGCAAAATTTGTTGTATTATTTTGTGATTTGCTTTATTGGTTTATTTTATTTTACCTTTTATATTTATTAGAAGGAGTTAACCTTATTTTGCAAATAATTGCACGAATGAAAAAATTCAACCTGAAAATAAAAATATCAGTAAATTGGACCAAAAAAAACACCAGTTTTTTGTGCTTTAGAAGAGTGTAAATCACATCGAAAATCACAAAAAGTTGTGATTTGCAGAACAGGCACAAATGACATTTGTGCTTTTGAAACAGCATGTGCTTTGAAACCACGTGATTTTTAGAACAGGCCTGATAACTTAAGAAAAGGATGTATTAGGAAGTCGTAAAACCAAAATTTCTTGAAAGATGTCTATAAAAGTAATAATGTGATCTACAAATATCGTCAAAACCAGACCTTAAATCGTCAAATACTCAAAATGCTATTTTCTGTACCCAAAATCGTCAAAGTGATGATAAAACGTCAAATATGGCAACCGTGGTCGGCAATGCTTTTCGTGCAAATTGGTATCCCGCGGTAGCTCAAAGTAGAGTAAAGAAACACACCTAATATATCAAAAAAATAGACTTATGCCATTTTCAAAAAAAACCAGTTCATGTGTATCTTCATTCAGAGCAATTTACTGAAGAAATAAAATTCCACGCAGCATACAAACAAACATCAATTTATTTCCGGGTAAATGCTTCTTTCTTTTCCTTTTGCTTCCTTTTCAAAGAGAAACTATGAAAATTGAAATTCGCAAAATATACAGCAATAAAATCTTTATAAGCAAATTTAGGAATATAAAAGAAAATGAACGGTAAATTGTCCCACCGACAATAGAGAGATAAAGTTTTTTTTGCACGAATTTTTTGTTATCCTTCCTAAATTCCAAAGCTTTAGACTTCTGTGTTCTCGGTAAAGTGTACTTTTTTCAACTGCTAGCCAAGCATGGAAACTAGGTTATAAGAAATAGCAAAAAATTAATATTTATTTTGTGAATGATAAATTAATTTGGGCACAAAATATTGTTTTAAACTTGAAACTAAAAGATTGCTTTGAATTTTTTTCGAACTACGAGTAAGCAAGTAAGAAACTTTTCTTTTTTCGTAATATTGCACAATACTTAAATTTTCTTTTTGTCTAATTTGTATACCCTTCTTAAAAATGTAAAGGGTATATATAAGTTTGTGATTCCATTTGTAATTTCTACAATTTTCATTTGCGACCCTATAAAGTATATATGTTCTGAATGAGTATTTATAGAAAAGTCGATTAAGGGATGTCCATTTGTCGGCCGTTGAAATACTGTTTCTGAGAAATTCATTAGTCTTAAACACTTTTTTTCCCCACTACTCGATTACTCCATCGATTCAAAAAAATTGGCTCACGTATAGCTGAGATATATCCAAAATTCCGCAAAATCCGTTTTTTTTGTAATTATGTTTAAAAATTTGGAAAACTAATTATGTGTTTTGCTTCAAACTTAACACAAAAAAAAAAACATTTTCCCAATATCGATCCATATATATCCGATATATAGCCTAAACAGATTTTTTAATTAATATGTCGCGTAAGCGAATTTAAACAACTTTTTTTTGCTTATAAGCAGTTCTGGTGATAGAAGAGGGTTACCATATACAGAAAATGAAAATCGCATCGCAATAGAGAGTAAATCCGCAGGTTAATGCCGTATTATTCAGAAAATTTCTTAACACGCTGATTTCGGCACTTCTTCTTATGAGTATTATTGTAAACAGGTGATAAATAAAACGCAAGCGGCAAATATAGATTATTTAGAGCAGGGATGCCCAAAAGTTCTATATGGAAGAGCAAACACCAATACATTTAAGGAAAAACCACTTTTCTTTAATGTTTTTCGTTGTAATGTGATTTAGAGCAGGAATGCCCAAAAGTTCTATATGGAAGAGCAAACACCAATACATTTAAGGAAAAACTACTTTTATTTAATGCTTTTTGCTGTAAAAAGCAAAAAAATTTACCAAAAACAAATTTTACATCAATTTAATCGTGGTCGTAAATGTTTACCAGCAAAGCATGCGAAAATGTTGTTACTTTGCACTTGTGTGAGTGCAGAAGAACGACAAAAAATATATAAGACAAGTTTGTTGGTATATTTTTCATTGCTAGTGCTGAGCGTAGTATGTGTGTATTAAAGAGCACAGCCCTATAGCTAAGCGCTTTTACAAAAACAGTTGAGCATCAAGCGCATAGGTTTGGGCACATCTGATTTAGAGCAATCATTTCAACCTGGCGGGCATTAGTGAACACCTGTTTACTAAGATGCTGCACTTACATTCACGAACGGGCCACGCATTCAAATTCAATTCAATGTGCTTTCAAATGAAAAGCAATGTCATAAATTCCATGAATTAAAAAAATATATATTTTCGCTGCATTAAGAAACTATGTAGCGAACTTCAGCAGCCAACCGCTATTTGACTTTCTTGTTTAGTTCTTGCATATGAAACTGCAGAATAATTAAACTCATTTGGAATCACTTCTAATGCAAATTTTCCATACACAAAATATTGTTAAAAGTAATTTCAAATACATTTCATGTTTTAATGATTATGCCAAATGAGACTTTTGTTTTTGAAAAACGTTGCCACAACTATACGAATATTTAAACGAAATTTATTTTCCTTAGTATGCGGTAAAAAGAATAGAATTAAAATTGCATACTAAAACACTTAGAAGTAAAGCTCATACAAATTTTGATTTTATTTTCTCGGCAAACATTCTGGCTTAATACTGGTATTGAACTTAACTAGACGGACTTGTAGTCAATATTTATTTCACTCAATTTGAAAGCCATAAGCTGTTGTGCAAATACACACTTCATATGTTCATCTTAATCTGTTTCTCATTTACTCGGCAACAACTACTCGTACATTCAAAGACACAATTGCACTACTTCTATACACACCAGTAAGTATGTATGTATGTATGTATGTAGGTAGTTATATGGCTCGATGCATTTGAAAATATGGTTTGGAATGCGAAACAAAACGATTACTAGTTTTCTATTTCTATTTGTATTATGTGCTGCAGAGCTTGCAAAAATATTCTTTAAAAGAATCAGAAGTATCCATAATGGATAAATGTGTGTGTGTATAGCAATGTGTTCATGTCAGACATACCCAGTTGGCCATGATTTTAAAACATTTTAAATTACTGGTACCAGATAATCGTTCCGATAGTCGGAACAAATCTTTGATGAAATTATCGTACGAATCGCCACCAAATCATATATACAACACAACACAATCTATAATTTCGCATACCGCAGCACCGACGATTATACAAACAACAGTTCCCTTTACCATGTCGCCGCTGTGAATGGCTGTTAACTGTCAAGGAACACAGATGACTACTCAAATTATACATTACATATGTTTCTTTTCTTAGAGTTATATTTTTGCAAAAATATTTGCCATAAACAAATTAACGGCCGCATTGAAGACAAAGTCACTTATGTTGTTGCTCGCCTGCCCACTGTGGGCAAAATGGTCGATCTAGCGTTGGTTAATTCAATTTTCAAAGTGTTTAATTGCTCCAAAACTGTGTATTTATCGATTACCAATATACCACTGAACTTACATATCGATTACATTTTGATTGACATGATCTAGTTGAACAGCTGTGAGCTGTGAAACATAACATATGTTTCAGCCGGTATATCACTAAGCTTTAACACGTGTTTTCTTTGCATTGCCAAATATTCTCTAAAGTTGCGTTTGTCTCAATTAAGTGGAAGAAAATTGGTTATATTTATAGTTAGAGGTATGTATTACGAGTAACTAAAAAAATTTTGTTTGCGACTTGTGCTGAAGTGTTGTAGAAAATATGTGTGGTACATGTTGTCTATAGGACTAACTGCTTGAAAAAAATGCCAAAAAAGACTTCTGTGGACCGGAACTTCTAATATTCTTGGGTATTCGCGCTAGAATATTTTTTTAAAATTACTATCCTGTCCTATGATTGTAAAATGTGCAAATTTATCTGCAGCCATCTGCAACTTTATATGATATTGCATTTTTTAGGAACAATGAAGGTGCTCAGACGAGAAGTTTATTTACTATGGCGCAACGAGCCCGTGCCTACTAAAAAATTTTCTGCCATTTAAAGTCATATATTTAATAATATAATTAATATTCACACGTATAAAAGTAACAAAATTATTTTTAATAAGCAAATAAATAGAAATTTTTTAGCGAAATTGGTTGAGAAATGGAAATGAGCCACAAATTTGAAGAAAACAACTAGAAGTGGTTAGATGGACAACTTTTATTAGTTGATCTACTGACTAGTCGTGGAAGACCCGATAAGATGTTCGACGAATGTTCCACTAACACGAAATTAAGTAAAATCTTCCAAATAGTTAAGGAAATACCTCACAGTGAGCTCGTAGTAGGGCTTATACTTATACCTATAAAAAAGGATGTCGATAATGATATTTTACAGCTTTTGTCACAACATTGTGCACCACCTTCCACCTTAGATACATCTAGTAGTTCTCAATCCGAATAAAAAAAAAGCTGTTAATAATATTGTTATTTTTTTTTTTGGCATTATAATTAAATTTTTGTTACAAAAGCAGCTGAAGTATGTGAAGACTCAATAAGGTCAAAACAATTATTTCAACAGAAAAAAATTTTAAAAAATTTAATAAAAATTTTTTTTAAAAAATGTTTTTAATATTGAAGTTTAATATATTTTTAGACCAAATGAATGTGAAACATTGAATGTATTAACTTTATTCTGTTTTCCTGAATGAAACAAACAATGTTTAAAATATGAAAAAAAGTTGCAACTTTCACAAAAAAAAAGAGATAAACATATTAAAAAAATATATATATTTTTGTTTAACATTGTAGCTTAATCTATTTGTAACTAAAAAAATATATAAGAGAAACAAAAAAAATCTTTAAACGCTATTAATTAAACGCCGCTAGATGAGCCTTTTCGCCCACTGTGCTGCCCTTCAAATATCTTTACAGAACCTAAACAAGAGTACAACGATGACGTCTAGGACAATTTGGCCAACTGTGTTGAACAGCAAACATAAACACTGTATGTGTAAGAATGGTTATAGTGTTTGCAAAGTATGCGTGTGCGTACAATGTGGGTTTGTAGCAGAGTTGTCAACTATTGATAATCAAAACACGCCGTATGCTTACGCAAAAAGTGCTCAAAAGCACTAAAGAGTACGTAATAGTATTTACAAAACAAAGCAATATCAAATAGTAAAAAAAATTGTTTTTAATTCTTAAACATACATGTATAAGCACATAGAGCTAAGAGTTTATTTATAACATATATGTATATAATATATCAGCCTTGTCACATAATTCACTACCATTTTCACAATTCTATCCTTCCAACAGAATTCACATTTTGTGATTACACTCATCGTTGATTTTTGATGATAAATGAACGTCGAAGCAAACGCCTTTCTAATTTATATTTTACTCAGCGTTAAACTTTCTTGCTCGGATTTTTATTAAATGTTTTACATTATTAGTTAATCAAGCAAAATCGTGAAGACTTCTCATCACTGATAAACACACTAGACTTACTCAATTTTACTGTCTTTCACAATGTCTAAGATTATACTCTGCCTCCGCCGAGCATCTGCTACATTGTTCACGACGCTTCTAACTAACAGCAAATTCACGCTACATGTACAAATAAAACTGTTATGTACGTACACACACATGCTTACGAAATATTAAGAACGCAACAACAATAATCGAGTCATTAGTGGTTGATTTACTTGGAACTTTGGGCTCTCTAAATCGTGTGTGTTTGTTTGTGTATTATGTTTTTAGCTTTATGTTGTTTGTGTTGATATGCGCATACATTTATAATAATCATATCAATGGCTCGCAAATTTGCTTAGAAATGAAGAGATTTCATAGCAATATTTCTTTTATATGAATTAATGAGATCACTATCAGGTGACATACTGTAACTTATATTTGGTTTTCACGTCTGCTTTTGAAGAATACTACTTAATTATTTAATGGCAGAGCTGGATAATTTTATAAATAAACTTTCTCAATATTATATAATTTTTCAAGCTTGAGGTCTTTTGTGATTTTAAGGTTTTAGTTTTTCTTACATTATTTTCTGGCCAGAAAAAAATTATCTGGCTCGAAAAATTATATAATATTAAAAACAAAACAAAAAAAATTAGATTTTTTTATCTTGGACCAGTACTCAGGGGATAGCCCCTACATATGCAGTGCATTGTACTGGAACTAGGAAAAGAGATTATGAGAAGGAGGAAAGGGGGAGTAACAATGAAATAATAAGTGAATAAGTTTTCATCATATGTATTTTTAAAACTTTGTGCCTCAGTTTTATATCTACGTTTATAAAATCAAATTGATTATTAAGGTAATTTTAAAGCACACTAACTTCGTGTTCATAATCGCTAAATTTTGCACCCTACCGTTTTGTTTGAAACAAACATTTTGAGCTGTAAACGAAGATTCGTATACAAATGTATATAATGGGTGTTTAGCGGGAAGATATAGTACTACGCAGTAAGTCCATTCTATTCCTGGCTGTATGCGATGTGACACCCAGAGTTGCCAGAATTTAAAAAGGTAAAATCTTCAAAACTCAATAATTTCTCATGAAAAAATCTGCACTTTATTTTCCAAATTTTCAAAAAATCTTCAAACTCTTATACTAACAACATATTGAAAGAAATTATGAATTTCAGAATATTAAAATGCAAATAGATTTAATGAGGAAATAAACATATAAGAAAGTTGTTAAAATTATTTAATGCCTAAGCACGTATACCGATGTACGAGTATATTCGGACTTCTTTTTCGTTAACACTTACCTAGCTGAAGATTATCTGCACATTTGCTGATGAATGTGATAAAATCATGATATATTTAATAAACTCGGGTAGAATTTGAACATTATGTTAGAATTAAGTGGCTTTATTTTAGATACAGCTGTGGACTGGAGAACAGTTCTCGCGTTATCGTAATTATTTCTTAAGTGCGGTCAGGCTTTTCGTTGTTGTTTGGCCTTCGAGAGTTTTCGTCTCGCTTTCACTGGCTAACTGTTAGCCTCAACTAATTGTATTACTTTACAGTTTTTTTTGAGGTATTCCTTTGTTAATAACACGGCGATTTCTTATGTGACGGCATAGTAGTTAGTCACAGCGCCGCTGCACTAAGGGGGCATAAGGTCTTCGTTACTCCCCCCATACTTTACAAATTTATACGCAACTGTACGAATTTAGTTAAATAAATATTTTAGATATCTAAACGGCATTTATTGCTGTACTGAAAAATTGTCACAACGAAAAATATTTTTCATGTTTTTTTTCTAACTTCCTTTTGACTTATTTGTTATGTTTTTAAAAAAGTTTTATTTTCATTTGACTGACATCGATATTAGCAAAAGGATGTAATTGCCGAAAATTAAATACATGACTTAAAAATCGTTGTAAAAATGTAACATGCAGGCCTGTTTTGAGAAACGCAAATCGCTTAAATTTTGCGTTTTCGATTTGAAAACGCCAAATAGGCGTTCTGAGAAACGTATAACACAAGAAGTATGGTTTTGCGATTTCAAATCGCCAAATAGGTGTTCTGGAAAACGCATATCGCTTAAAATTGGCGACTTCAACTCGCATGTATATATTGAAATGAACTGATTGAGTTTGCTAAAACTGAACTTGCAAAAAGCAATAAAATTATTCACTATTGAAATTTAATATGTTTTCTTTTTATTTCAATAAAAAGTTTAAAGAATTTTACACATTTTCATTAAGAGAACTAAATTGAAAACTTTTTCTATTTGTTGTCAAATTTTTTTTCGTTTTATACTACTACCACATACATATATACGTAAGTAAAACACATATTGTATTTTTTCGGAAAAAAAAACTCCCAAACACCAGTAAAACACGCGTTTCTCAGAACATCTAAAAATCAATTAAGCGTTTTTCAAAACGCATTGCGGTTTCAGAACGAGCGTTCTCGGAACATGGCTGATGATTTTGTTAACAACTTTAAAAGGATATTATAAAAAATACTTTATATTATCGTATAAATAAGCTCGTATTACTTTCTAGAAACTTGCCAAAGTTGCTTTAACAAAGTTACTTTTTAAACTTCGAGTGCAAAAACAATCAACTGCATGTAGCTTTCAACCTTTATAATTTTTTCACTTAATTTTTTATTTTTATAGTTTTTTCACCTTATTTTTTTATATAACATTCAGAAACATGTTCGTTTTGTCTACTTTATGAAATGAACGATTGATATTTTCGTTCTAGTAGAAATATAAGGGAAAAAGTGCAAAAAGTTACTTTATTATTAAAAATTATGAAAATCTGCGTTTTTAGGCCAAAAATCTTCAAATCTTCATTTAGTGTTTTTAGAGAGGAAAAATCTGCAAAATGAAGATAAATCTGCATTTCTGGCAACCTTGGTGACACCGTTTTGATGATACGATATGTATCAAGCCCAAAACTGGAGTTGTTGCGTTAAAAGTTTTCAATCATATCACGATTGCGATGTAGTAAGCTCCAATGATTCGTCCTGACCAAAATGCACATCAGACTGTCACTTTTAATGTATTCAAGAGTAGCTGATAAATAAATTTGAGGGCTTTTCGTTGCTCAGAACCGACTATTCTGTCTGTTCACATATCCATTCGAATGAAAATGTCACTCGTTGAGATTTTTTCATGAAAATCGATTATTACATATATTTTTAATATAATCAATGTAAATCCTATTTCACAGATGAATTCAATTATTTTTAATTTTTTGTTAATTAGTTTTTTTCTAACTATTAAAATTTTTTTCACGGCAGACTCTTTCAAAATTATATTCCATATAATAATAATCAAACTATATGAAGCCAAAATATACTTCTAAACATTTTCCGCAGAATTGTTAAAATACTCAAAAAATAAATATGTATCTGTAAAGCGGCCCATACACGTTTCAACTCAATTGTGATTTGAGTCTTTCAACTGAATTGATTATTGCCCACACACTTCATAAACTTAATTGAAAGATATTCATTCAACTATCAAATTCAATGAAATTATAGACAATTTCAAAAAGATATAACGTTCTTTTTGCAAATATACTACTAATATAAATTTTAAGACCTGATCAAGAGCCTTGAACACACACAACACAATCGAATTGCAAGACTTGCTGGTCAACCTGAAAAAATCAAAACATATTAATTTTTCTTCAACCAACTCGACAACTACCAAACTAAACAACTGACAAGACCACACACGCTTTGATTTGGACTCAGTTGCCAACTGAGTTAAAATGGGGTGCTTAAGAGTGTTATATTAGTACGTTTTACCAAATAGCACCGCGGCGGAAAATTTTAATTTTTAGCTATTGAAAAGCGCTAAATTGGCAACTTTGGTTGGCAGACTCTTAGAATTCATATTTTTTGCAGTAAATATTTGCTAAAGCTGATTTTTATTGTACAAGTACCAAATAAATGTGTATACACAAACTTATTTGATAAGATTAAATGATGAATAGTAATTTTAATTGTTTTATAATAGAAAAAAAAAATAGAATTTGTTAGGACTATTATGAATTAAATACATAGACTTCAACAAGTCATATATACACTATATATAAAATGTGTAATACAGTAAGCCCCGCTTAATTATCTCACTCAAGTTGCTGTAATTTTTGGGGTAATTGAGCGAATAAGGTATTAAAGTGGATACGTTTAATTACCTCATAGAGGTAATTATGCTAAGACGCTTAAGTACTTCTACGAAGGCATTTATCCAAAAAACTAAATCAAAGTCGTAACATACGTCAAAATAAAAATTAACACAAAAGAAAAGCAATTTCATTATCACAAAAATTATACATTCATGTATAGAAAAAAAAAATAGCAAGTGCATCTATGTATGTAATAAAAGCGTATCAGAACATTAAAAAGTGGCTGAATTCACAAAAATTTACGCTTTGTGTTTAACAAGTGACAAATTTGTCTAAAGAGTTGAGTGAATAGGTAGGCAGCGTTGGGTAAATAAATGAAGGGATTTATAGGGAATTTTTGGATTTGGGATACACTATTTTGGGTAATTACGCAAAATGGGTACTTAAAAGAAAGTTAATTAACCGTGTATTTTTGTATGAAAATCAGTAAGAAAAACCCGGAATTGAATATAAGGGGTGAATAAACGAAAAAGGCATTTAAGCGGTGGGTAATTACACGGGGTATACTGTATACACATTTGTATGAGAAAGATTATTTTTACAATAATATTACAGGTTTTTGCTCTTAAGGTTTTTAATTTCATTTACAAAATGCCCTTTTTATAAATTCACATTATTGTACTGGGTGGCCACCAGGAAGGTTTGTTTGTTTATAATATTTTTACTAAATGAAAGAGAATGCATCTTATGCTGATAAATGTTTTATTTATTGTCGGCAAATATGTATAGAATACAATATCAGATAAATGTCCACCGCTGTCAGTCTCACAAAAGGAAGCCCTTTTGAGCACATATATCACGCGTCATTTAATTAATTTCATCGCGAATATTTTGTTTGAGTTGCTCAAGCAATTCTGATTTATTTCCATAAATCTTGCTTTCTAGATATCCCCACAAAAAGAAGTCCGGAGCAGTCAAATCAAGCGACCGTGGAGGCTAATCAACATCACCATTTCTTGAAATAACTTGTTGTGAAAGGAGGTCTCACAGTAATTCCCTCGTAATTCTGACTGTAAGCAGTGCGACGCCATCTTGTTGCTATCACATGTTAATCAAGCCCAAAGCATGCAGTTGTGGCGTTAAAAAGCTTTCAACCCTATCACGATATCGCTCCCCATTCACCTCCATATGGGGGCTAACAGTTTTTCGCACAGTTGGGAGTTTAAAACTGTAGCAGCCCTTTTTAGGGCTGCGGATACTCGGGAACATTGTTCTCGCCCGGCTATGGTGAGGACCTTCGGGGGCAAAGTGGTGTTTGTGGTCGCCTTGGTTCGCACTTGTATATGAATAAATAGGATTTTGTCCTGAATAATTATATTGAAGACAACAACCAATAAGAGGAATTATGACAAAAAGCATAGAAAATCAGTAAAAAAAAAGTTTAAGGTTAGTTTTGCCGTAGTTTTAAAGGTAGGCTGAAGGTTTTTTTTTTTAATTTCAGCATTTGATACTGAGTTAATATCAGTAGATTAAACAAATAATAGTTTTTGAATAATACTTTAGGGAAATTTGCTTAATAACGATAAGTAAACTTTTATTAAGTTTTTTTGATTTTTGTTAATTTTCAAACCTGCATACGAGTATGCATAAGCGCCCCCACACACGTTTCAACTCAATTGGCAACTGAAATGGTTGTTGTCCAAATCAAGCCGTGTATGGGATTGCCAATTGATTTGTTTGGCATTTATTGAGTATGTTAAAGAAAAATTAAAAGATTTTGATTCTTTCAAGTTGCCTAGTAGGACTTTCATAGCGCATTTACACCAACTCAAAATGTAGTAGATTTGAATTAAAATCTATATCGTTTACACCACTGTTTTTTGACACCTAGCAATATTTAAGACCTGTTCCCTGATATCGATCGCTAGCGTTCGCCGGTATTTTGTTGGTCAGAAAACTCATATGGAGACTATTTATGAACTTTCTGTTGACAAGGTCATCTGTTAACCGCGTTAATGTGTACAGACATGTACATTAAATAAGATTACTTAATAAATTTTTTTTTTGGTGTTCAAAATATTAGCGAACGCTAGCGTTCGACATAGTGGGACAGGCCCTTCATTTTCACAAAAATTGAAGTGTTTGACAAAATAGTTTTATCAGAAACTGAATACACGAAAATATTTTTTCTGCAGCGTAGTATTTTTAAGTACTTTTTGAACAAAATCACAGTTGCATCGCTTGGTACTGAGTAGATTTCAGAAGATTTTGTCAAAATCTACTTATAAAGTAGATTTCATTTTGTATGGGAAATCTTTTCAAAATCTACTAGATTTGTCTTAAAATCTCGAATGAGCAAATTTCGCTTTGGTGTAAATAGATCATAAAATCAAATGTATTGTGTGTGTTGGGTTCTCTTGAGCAGCTGTCAAAATTACTATATATTTGGTTATGAGTTCGAGTCCAACTTCAGTCAAGAAGAAGGATTATTTTTTTTTAATTATAACAATAATTGCTGTGAAACAATAAGACCAAAAAAGAACAGAAAAATAATTGAATACCATATAGCTGGGGGACAACTAGCTGTTTGGCGGCCGTATTAAATATACATCATGTTCACATGATCCCGAGTTCGAATCCCAGTGGGTGCAACTATTTTTCTATTTTTCTTTGGTCATATTGTTTCATAGCAATTATTGTTATAAATAAAAAATAATCCTTCTTCTTGACTGAAGTTGGTCTCGAACTCACAACTAATTAGTTAATATCGTACATATCGCTTCTTTATTGCAATATAGTCATAACTAAAAAAAAAACTCGTTTTAAGAAAAACGCATTTTACATTTTTAGTTTCCATAGAAGTCTTAGAATTTTTTTTTAGAAAATATCTGCTAAGGGAAACAGTTTAAGAGTAATTTGAATAAATTTTTGGCACAATATAACAATTCTACATTGTTAACTCGAAAAACTGATTTTTTGAGATATAACTATGTTGCAGAAAAAGGAGCGATATAATGGGTGATTTTATAAGAACTATCGGAAATTAAAAAAAAAAAACACACACACACAAAATTCAAAAAAATGCATGAAATATTTATTTTGATCGATAGTTGGGTCGATATAATTTAATGTTTGAAGATTATTTCATGCAAATGTTGGCCGCGGCTGCGCCTCAAATGGTCCATCCGCTTAGTCCAATTTTGGCATACTCTTTCCAACATTTCGGCCGGTATCTCACGAATAATGTTGGCAATGTTGGCTTCCAGTGCGTCAATCGAAGCGGGCTTGTCGTTATAGACATTAGCCTTAACATAGCCCCACAAAAAATAGTCTAGAGGCGTTAAATCGCACGATCTGGGCGGCCAATTGACTGGTCCCAAGCGTGAAATAAACTGTTCACCGAACTCGCCTCTCAATTGGTCCATTGTTTCGCGTGCTGTGTGGCATGTGGCACCGTCTTGTTGAAACCACATGTCATGCAAGTCAAGCTCTTCCATTTTGGGCAAAAAAAAGTTTGTTATCATCGCACGGTAGCGCTCACCATTCACAGTAACGTTGTGATTCGCATCATCTTTGAAGAAATACGGCCCAATGATGCCGCCAGCCCATAATCCGCACCAAACGGTTGTTTTTTGTGGATGCATTGGTAGCTCTTGCAATGCTTCTGGCTGCTCTTCACTCCAAATACGGCAGTTTTGCTTGTTCACGTATCCATTCAACCAGAAATGAGCCTCGTCGCTGAACATAATTCTTCGATAAAAAAGTGGATCTTCATCTAACTTTTCAAGAGCCCATTCACCAAAAATTTGGCTTTGTGTTAGGTCGTTTGGCTTCAATTCTTGCACCAGCTGTATCTTATAAGGCTTCACACCCAAATCCTTCCGCAAAATTTTCCACGTAGTGGAGTAACAAAGGCGCAATTGCTGCGAACGGCGCCGAATCACCAAGACTGGCCGATACGTCTGCGATATTTTCTTCAGTTCGCACTCTACGTAAGTGTGTTGGTGGTTTAATGTCCAACAATGTAAATTTGGTGCGAAATTTTTTTACAATAGCCCGAATAGAAGCCTCAGTAGCTCGATTAAACTGACCGTAAAATGGAAGAAGCGCGCGATGAACTTTCTTAACAGAGCACGCACTTTGGTAATAAAATTCAATAATTTGCAAGCGTTGTTCGTTTGTAAGACGATTCATGATTAAATTATAGACCAAACTGAAGATGTTTGACAGTGACACAAGATACAAAACGTGCGTGAGCTGTCAAAACTAGTGTTGCCAAAAAGATAATAGCAAAAAAATCACTCTTAAATATAACTAAAAGTTCAACATTTACATTAATATATTTAGCTTATTTTTTTGCAAAGAAAACGTTAAATATATTTAAAATTGTCTATAATTTTATTGAATTTGATAGTTGTATGAAAATTCAGTTTAAGAATTGTGTGGCCAAGAATCAATTCAATTGAAGGACTCAATTTACAATTGAATTGAAACATGAATGGGCTGCTTTGCATACAGAAAAAATATTTCTCTGATATTTGTAGAGCAATAAAATTTAAAATTTTTTCTTAGGGTTTACTGCTAAAAAACAAGAAAAAAGCTATTACCTTTTCTTATTTTATTTAAAAGAAAAACTCAGTCAGAAATCATTTTGGATACGTGACATAATTATAAATTTTTAACATGAGCGTGTAAATTCTCAATCTTATTCCTTGTTTAGACAACAATTGAAAATACTTTAACATTTTTAAATCTCTCTTTTTTACCTTTATTTCTTTTTCTTTGAAAAAAAAAAAAAAACTCCTTATCGTGCAGTACCCGTAATTTATTTTTTTGTTAACTTGCCAACCAAAACAGCTAATACGAGTATTCCCGACCGTATTTGTGTCGAGTGTATAGTTTTCATTTTTAACAATAAAGCCATGATTTATAATGCGAGCACTGCTTTAGACTCCAAGGAATACAAGAGTCATGGAAAATTATATTTGGAGAAAAACAATCTTTAAAAAAAAAATGGATTATTTAAAGGGAAGCCTTTTTCTTCAGCAATCGTATGTGTCATAAAATAAAACAATTTATTTAACTTTTTTTTTCTAACAAAAAAGTCCCTTGTGCAATTTACAAAAACGTTTAAAGACATCGAAATGATGTTTAAGAATTTAAAAATTTTAAACAGCTATTGGTTAAACGGAGTTTTTTGCTCATGCCGTGATTCATTGTGAGATTTAATTTGTAATGTAAAATTATGTGTTTTCGAAAATAAACTTAAAAAGTTTATTAGCAGTTACAAAAAAAAAAAAACAATTTATGGCATTCACAACCCAACGATAAAGTTCCAGATAGTTAAACAGAACATTAGTTAAAGTGACCATTAAATTTTTCCTATTATTATACCCTTTACAAAAATGTTAGGTTAAGTTTGTAGTTCCGTTTGTAATTTCTACAATTTTAATTTCCTATCCTACAAAGTACATGGTCTGATCAAAAAATAACTTTTTTTCCATATTTCGTGAGTTACTTATGTTCGATATTCGCATTTTTTTCTTTTATGTTGGTACATATGTCTGTTATATATGTTGGCTATATCAGCCATTTCGGATGGTCAGTTTGTTTTTGACAGATAAAAAGATTAGTCTCTTCGATTTTTTACTAAATTTACAAAATTTTGGGAAAAACAACACATGAACGTTGCTCAAGAGCCGTTGAACATGGTCACCGACGATCCAGATTTCCTCAAAAAAGTTAAAACTGGTGACGAGTCATTTGTGTATGGCTATGACATTGAAACCAAATCCCAATCATCCCCATTGGAGCGTCCAGAAGAGCCAAGACCGAAAAGTCGTCAAATTCGGTTAAGTGTGGAGGTTGTGCTCACTGTTTTCTTCGACTGCCATGGCGTGATGCATCGTGAATTCTTGTCACATGGTTGTACTGTCAATAAGCAATACTACTTTCAAGTAATGCGCCGTTTGCGCAAGTTAGTTCGTCAGAAACGCACAGAATTGTGGAAAAACCAATAATGGATTTTGCACCACAATAACGCACCAGCTCATACATCGATGCTTGTGCATGAGCTTTTGGTTAAAAACATAACCATTATCATGCCTCAACCACCGTATTTACCGGACTTGGCCCCGGCTGACTTTTTCCTCTTCCCAAAACTGAAGAAACCGATGAAAGGAAAGCGTTTTGCTACGATTGAGGTGATAAAAGAAAAATTGCAACATTAGCTGCTGGCGATACCAAAAGGCGCGTTTCAGAAGTGTTTAGAGGATTGGAAACAAACGCTGGCATGAGTGTCTTATATCCCAGGACGATTACTTTGAAGGGGACAATATAGTTATTGATGAATAAATAAAAACTTTTTGAAAAAATTTAAAACAACGGTTATTTTTTTATCAAACCTCGTATACGAAATACTGTCACTTCTTTTTTATTTTTGGAAACAACGGTTGTTTTTTGATCAACCCTGGTGGTTTTCTGAAATAACAAGAAATTACGAATGTGGTGTATATACAAGTATATTCTGAATTAATATCGATAGAAAAGTCGATTAAGCGTTGCCCGTCTGTCGGTCCGTAAAATACCGTTTCTGCACTCATAGAAAACCTGTCATAACTATGATGTATTTTAACATCAATGCAATGCCAAATGTCATCATTTTTGACCCCATGATACTTGTCATCGCTGTGATGTCAACCATTACATCAGTTGCTCTAATTATCAACAGCGGCAGCTATGACAAAAATTTCATCAATGAAATGTCACACTGACATCATGGGGATACTTTATCGGAATACGTTTGATGAGAGCATGTAATCAATGCAAGGAAACTCCAATACCCAGGAAATTACTAAATGATGTCAATGGAATGACAAAACATCATCAGTAGAATGGCGCACTAACATCAGACCAACTATAAATTTGATTGATTTGGAAGTAAATTTTATGACGACATCATCAACATTAAGCTCCGGTTATATTTTCTGATTTCAAAAATAAGTTCAAACACATAACTTTATATTCTACCATCTTAAAGAAATCAATGAGAATTAAAAATCTTCTGATAATACTTTTGATGACTCTCTGCCATCAATACAATGTCTGTGTGGCGTATTATCATATATTAATTGTGTGTATGCTGTGTATGAGGAAATATTCGCTTTCTTTGCCTCGTTGTTCTTCTTTTTATTTTACTCTCTACGCTGTCATTATATTTATGTAACTAACGTCGCATATGATGACTAAATGTCATTAATGTGATGCATTTTTTTTCTACTTCTTAAAAATTAATTTAAATTTAAAATTAATAGTTTTAACAACCAAATTCCTTTTCAACAATAAATATAAAATATTATAACACCATGTAGCCTTTTTTATTTATAATAAATTTTGACAAATTAGATGTATTATACCTATTAATAAAATGTATCATTGAATTGATGTCACCACAGTTGTAGCATTGATGATACTCAATATATGACAAAATTGTCTGATGACTTTTGTTGTTGAGATTGATGTCAGTTTTCATATTACTGATGACTATTTACATACTATTGATGTCACAATTCTGATGACCCGCCGTCATCAATATTAAGCTGCTTTTTTCTATGAGTGTATGTATTAAAAATATTTAAATTATGTAAATCAAAATTTTTACATCGAGATATAATTATACAAGCCTATTGTGTAAGCAACTTTTATACTCCTGCAGAGCACTTAAGTAATTTACCAGAGATTAAATGCAAGTACTACCTTGATAATTTTATTTAATATAAATATGTACATACTCGTAAGTATATTAATTTATTCTGATATGTGCAAAAAAAAAACACACAACACTGGCTTACTTTTATATTTTCACCTTAAAATTCAATTCATCGCATTGTTTATAATAAAATCCCTTCGTTGTGTGTTTGCTTTATCAACAGTAATTTAATTCTGCAAACAGCGTTTTGTTTTTACAGACCTTCATTTTCTTAACTTAAACTCTGAACTCTCCATATTTTGTTTTCTTAACGAAAGTTTTTTCGGTTCATGATGTAAACAATATGTAGTCAGGTATAAAGAAATATATTAATTTTATATATCTACTTAAGTGAGTGAGTAGGTACAAGGGTGACCAACTTGCATTTTGTAAAATATTTTTAATCGTTTATTTTAAGTAGTAAAGATTATTTCAATTAGGTGAACGATACACTAGAAGCTAAAAAGTTTAAGCATCTTGGAAAAAATTGATGATGCGTTGCATACGCGTGTATTTTTTTTTTTTGTCTTGGGGTATTCAAAGGATGAGCCTTTCCTATGCAGTGTGTTGTACTGGAACTAGGAAAATACATTATGAAGAGGAGGAATGTGGACGTTTGACTTAAACCCGTCAAGTACTGATGAGGGGTGTGGCAACTACGAAACAGCTAGTTGTCCCCCAGCTAAAGATTTGATTATTATTTTTCTTGTCTTCTTCAATCAAAAATTATTGATCACAGCAAATTTGTACTGTAAAAAATCTTTCTTAAGAAAAAACTTAAGAAAGGAAAAACTTGAACTAAAACTCGATGTACAAGCACGTAGAAAAAAATGTATGGTTGATATGACAATACTCTAGGGGCAACATAGTATTATTGAATTACATGGTTGTACCTCCTAACACTATATTGTTAATTTAAAACGCCATTAATAAGGCTCTTTATAGATAGTATTATTTATTTTGGTTCCATATTATTATAAAAGTAAGCAACTATAGTATTAATTGGAGTTACCATATTAGTGTCATATGCAACCATATTATGATACTAATAAACCATATTTATGTCAAATAATGGGTGATTTTATAAGAACTATCGGAAATTTAAAAAAAAAACACATAAAATTCAGAAAAATGCATGAAACATTTATTTGGATCGATAGCTGGGTCGATATAATTTAATGTTTGAAGATTATTTCATGCAAATGTTGGCCGCGGCTGCGCCTCAAATGGTCCATCCGCTTAGTCCAATTTTGGCATACTCTTTCCAACATTTCGACCGGTATCTCACGAATAATGTTGGCAATGTTGGCTTCCAGTGCGTCAATCGAAGCGGGCTTGTCGCTATAGACATTAGCCTTAACATAGCCCCACAAAAAATAGTCTAGAGGCGTTAAATCGCACGATCTGGGCGGCCAATTGACTGGTCCCAAGCGTGAAATAAACTGTTCACCGAACTCGCCTCTCAATTGGTCCATTGTTTTGCGTGCTGTGTGGCATGTGGCACCGTCTTGTTGAAACCACATGTCATGCAAGTCAAGCTCTTCCATTTTGGGCAAAAACAGTTTGTTATCATCGCACGGTAGCGCTCACCATTCACAGTAACGTTGTGATTCGCATCATCTTTGAAGAAATACGGCCCAATGATGCCGCCAGCCCATAATCCGCACCAAACGGTTGTTTTTTGTGGATGCATTGGTAGCTCTTGCAATGCTTCTGGCTGCTCTTCACTCCAAATACGGCAGTTTTGCTTGTTCACGTATCCATTCAACCAGAAATGAGTCTCGTCGCTGAACACAATTCTTCGATAAAAAAGTGGATCTTCATCTAACTTTTCAAGAGCCCATTCACCAAAAATTTGGCGTTGTAGTAGGTCGTTTGGCTTCAATTCTTGCACCAGCTGTATCTTATAAGGCTTCACACCCAAATCCTTCCGCAAAATTTTCCACGTAGTGGAGTAACTGAGGCCCAATTGCTGCGAACGGCGCCGAATCGATAATTCACGGTCATCACCAACACTGGCCGATACGGCTGCGATATTTTCTTCAGTTCGCACTCTACGTAAGTGTGTTGGTGGTTTAATGTCCAACAATGTAAATTTGGTGCGAAATTTTTTTACAATAGCCCGAATAGAAGCCTCAGTAGGTCGATTAAACTGACCATAAAATGGAAGAAGCGCGCGATGAACTTTCTTAACAGAGCACGCATTTTGGTAATAAAATTCAATAATTTGCAAGCGTTGTTTGTTTGTAAGACGATTCATGATTAAATTATAGACCAAACTGAAGATGTTTGACAGTGACACAAGATACAAAACGTGCGTGAGCTGTCAAAACTAGTGTTGCCAAAAGGATAATAGCAAAAAAATCACTCGTTATAACCACAATACTTGCATTAAAGAACTATATTAATGTTGCATATAACTTTATTTTAATAGAACCATGTTTTTGTCATAATATAATATAATAAATTAAAGATAAAATATAAATTTATATTTATAATATTATATGATGATGGGTTGGTATCATTCGTCTAGCTCGCGTTCAATTCTGACTAAAGCCAAGAAATATTTTTATTTATAATTATAACAATAATTGCCGCGATCTATAACTCTTGATCAGAGAAGACAGGAAAAAATAATTGGATGCACTAAAGCTGGGGGACAACTAGCTGTTTCACTGCTCATCAGCACCCACTAGGATTCGAACTCAGTACCATGTAGACATGATGTATTATTAATACGACTGCTTAACGAACTCAGACACTGAGCTCTTATTTATTTTTCCATCTATATTTGTCTCATATTGATCACATATGCAATTTGTCATATGCAATTTATTATAATATAATGTATTCAATTATTTTTTCCTGTCTTCTTTGATCCAGAGTTATTGATAGCGGCAATTATTGTTATAATTGTAAATAAAAATATTTCTTGGCTCTAGCCAGGATTGAACTCGAGCTAGACGAATGATTCCAACCCATCATCATATAATATTAGAAATATTAAAATAATGTTCGACTATTTAACATTAAAACATGGAAATAATTTGGAACAATTATCCGGATTGTTTTTTGATGGGATAAAGCAAAAATGTCCTCTTTAATGTTGATACATCAAAACTAGCTATTATATTGAAATTGCGATATTAAGAGTAATACATAACCATATTAATATGGTTGGATGTAACATAGTATGGTTGTTTACAACAATAGAATGGTTGACAATACTACTCGTTAATCGATAGAAATTTTTGGGTTGGCAACATTTTTAAAAAAACACGATATCTCGCCTTAAACTGCGTTATAAATTTCAATTTTTTATTTTCTACATTTCAAAAAAAAGAAGTAGCCAAATTCGTTATTAGTAAATTATCAAATTATCGATCACCCTATTGTATGTGTTTGTACAAACACATGTTAATGTAATCGTATTGCAGCACATAAAAAAATCATTTCTTAAGATAAACGAAAATTTATTACATGTAATTTAAATATGTTTGCATATTAAAGCAACAAAGCTGATATTAAACTGGGGTGGGTTTTGTGACACACTCGTAACCACTGAACACAGATTGGCATTTGCAATGCTCTATTTAATAAACGGGATGTGATTAAATATTTGTTAGTAAAATTTCCTGTAAAACTGAAAGATTGTAAATACATACATATATACATATAAAATATGTATGGTTGAAAAAACAATATTATAAGGTCTAAATATTGTTGAATTATATGGTTGTTACAGATAATACAATATTGTTATATTTAAAACGCCTTTGATATGTTTCACTATAGTTTTGTGAAACCAAAACTGATAAATTACTATACTAACTATATGTTGGGGTAACATTGTTATAATATTGAGTAACCATGGCTTTAATTAAAGTTACCATGTTTTTGTTATTCGAAACCATATCATTACACTAAGCAACCACATATAACCATACTGCTTCCTTTAAATAATCATACCAATATCATAAATGGCTTTATTTTAATAGAACCATATTTTTGATATAATTACCACGCATATAGCACCCTAAATATAAAAGGATCACAACTCAAAATTTTCCAAAACTGACTTTTCTCCATAAAATTTAGTTTTTCCATAAAAGTTAGATTTTTCGCAAACATAATATAAAATTGAAAAAAGTATAGCAAAACCTTCTTCAATATTGAATCTGTTCATAATTTTTTTTTTTTTTTTTTTGTTACGCGTTTTTATTATTTATTGAGTCTTCAAAATGAACTTAATCCTAATACTAAATATAAAAATAAAATAATTAATAAACAAAAATGCTAGACAAAAAGTTCTATTATGCGGGAGCAATATCGGTAGAATCACCTATTGAACGTTCTGATGGTGGCAACGGTATCCCTTCTTCTCAACCGACTGTGGCCGCCAAAATTAAGTATATTACGCGCAAGAGGGTTTGGATGAAGTTCCAGTTTACTGACATACCTTGCCGCGTACTTAGAAAACTCCTCTTTTACCAGCGGAACACTCAGATCTTTATGAATTCGTGAATTTTTTACGTACCATGGAGCTGCAGTAATCGTTCGAAGAATTTTGTTTTGTCGCCTTTGAATTTTTTCAATGTTTGACGCTGAGGCGGTGCCCCATAACTGAATTCCGTAGCACCATATAGGTTTTAGAATTGCATTGTATAGCAGAAGTTTGCAATCCAACTTCAATGTCGAGCTTCTGCCCATAAGTCAATTTAGTTGCGCTGCTTTTAATTTTAGCTGAGTGACTTTCGCGTCAATGTGAGGCTTCCACGTTAACCTACGGTCGATATGAATACCAAGGTACTTGACTTCATTGTGCTGCGGAATAGGTGAGTTGTTAATTTGGATATGCGCACATGTTTATTTACACAGTGTGAATGTGACATGAGTACATTTCTGTTCATTAACCCTGATTTTCCAAAGCTTCAGCCATTTTTCCAATATTGAAATAAATTCCTGTAAATTTCGTGAAGCTAATTTTGGTTTTGACAAAAATGCAATGGGGTGGTAACCCTTCGTTTTAAATATGGGCATCCGATTTTTTTCCTTTTGCCTTTTCTTTGTATGTTAATAATTTCGATTTTTGCAAATTAACTGCATTTAAATGTTATCTTAAAAAAGCCCAAAGTTAATTTTTGGTGAGTCGCTCTAGTAAACATTTTGCTCCTTTATTGCAACATAGTCATAACTAAAAAAAAGCTTGTTTCGAGAATAACGCATTTCAAGTTTTTAGTTTCCATACAAGTCTTAGAATTTTTTTTTAGAGAATATCTCCTAAAGGAAACATTTTAAAAGTAATTTGAATAAATTTTTGGCACAAAATAAAAAGTAGCAGTTTTAACAATTCTGCATTGTTAACTCGAAAATCCTATTTTCTGAGATATGACTATTTTGCAATTAAGGAGTGATATGTCATTTTATCAAAACAGGTTTTTAAATTATTATTACCACCTTAATGAAATAATGATGGAAAAGTTAACACTTTTACTCAAAATTAAATTTTTTATTAATTTTCAAGGACATGTACGAGGTCTGAAAATAACTGTTATTTTAAAATTTTTACTTAGGTATCATTTCGGTTTTTTTTTTTTTTTTTTTTTGTTATGTTGGTACACATGTCTGTTTATTTTTGAGAGATAAAAATGTTGGCCGTGTGTTGTTGTTCTCTTCGATTTTTTTTTTATTAAATTTAAAGCAAAAACAACGTCGCATCGACATCGCTCAGTTACAGTTATTTTTTTTTTATCAGACATCGATTGCTAATGTTATTGTAACCATATTTCAACATATTTTTTTTTTTTGCGTGTAAAAAGTAAAAAAGAGTAATACCCAAAACATCTCCCTGCATGTGTGCTCAATCAATGAGCTCTCTGACCTGCAAAACAAATTTTGTATCGCTGTTTTAGTTAAAGAGTTTAATCCTGTAATCTAATTATATCAGGCGAGTGAATTTTAAAGAATTTACTAAAATTAATATTAATTTTAAATTAGTTTGAAATGAGTTGCAGCTATTTTTCGTTACCAAAACTAAACTAAAGCTTTTACTGTAAAAAAAACAAATGTTAAAAAAAACTAAAGTACATATTAATTTATTGATTTTTTGTCAATTTTTCTATACTTTTTAAATTAAATTTCTGGTTTGTGTACATTTGAACATCGGGTTTTAGTTCAAAGTACATTTAATTTCTAAACATTTTTAAACTGCTTATCTAAATCTAAATGTTCTTTTCTGAATGTTTCAACTATTAAAATCCAGTTTGATCTGAAAAAATCCTTGTTTTTGCTTTTACGTTTTATCTTTAAAAATCATATTGTCTTCAGAAAAATATATTTTCTAAAATAGTTAAGATAAATACGTTTCGTATGTGTATAAAATCTTAAACACATCATTCTGCAGCAGCAGTTTTATTTATACTTATTCTTCTCCTCACTGCTAGAACGAGTGTAGGGCCACATAAGCACATTTTTATAATCAACCAGATTTGTATGTATTAAATACATAAATTTTTTATAACATCCACGTACACTCACAAGCTCACACAGATTCATGCATCCCAGTCAGTGGTGCCAGATATTTTTGTCGAAAAATCTTTATTTGCTAAATATAAAATCTTAATTTTGGAAGAAAAAAAAACTCAAAATTTATGTTCAAACGCAAAAAAAAAAATATTTATTCAATGTTACAAAATGGTGGCTATTCTAAGAAAAAATAAAAACAAAAATTTAAACCAAAAACTCAATTCAATCAAATTTCCTTTCTTAAAATTAGTAACATATGTAAAAGGCAACATAAACTGTACAAAATGCTTGACAAACACGACATAACTTCACGCTGAGCAGTTGTGCCCTTACGTTCAGGTCAGAATTGGAAAGTCACAATAGTCTAAATGAACTGGCAAGCCAGAACCAGGATACTCTGATTTGGGTGCCAGGGCATGAGGGGCACTACGGTAATGAGAGGGCTGACATCTACTCAAAAATAGAAGCAGAGGGGACTTCTTTTGACCCCACTCCAACATTTGGCTTCAACAAGGGTCTCTTTAATAAGGAGATGAAGACATGAATGAAGTCCATCATTGAAAAATATTGGAACGAGACAACTGATGTTGAACATTCCAAGAAATTTGTAAGCTTTAATACAAAGAGGGCCGAATGTGCTCTAAAACTGTTCAGGAAAAGACTCAGAACACTGACAGGTGCACTTACCGGTCATTATACCTGCCTTAAGCACCTGTACTGGCCATTTCGAACGCAGACATTTGCGGATTCTGCGGTGAGAAAGAGTATTCAATGAAGCATTGACCAGCCACTGTGGAGCACTGGGACACAGGAGATATAGGCTGCTACAAGCACATAACTTAAGTGAATGTGACTTAAAATCATTCCCAATGAAGGAGCTTGTTCGTTTTCTTGACACATTTAACCTGTAACGGGGCAAGCGGACGCATAATAGATCAACACTGGTGTCAGTGCAAGTGGCCGATGAAGATCACATCACATCCAATTAGAGTTGAGTTCATGAGCTCTTTTGAAAGAGTGCTCTTTTTAAATCAGCTCTTTTTATTGAAATATGTCTTTCTTTTAGTTCAATAGTTCAGTGCTCCGTAAATAATATTTTCAATGAACGGCTCTGTTCAGCTTTCATGATAAAGAAAAGCAAAACAAAATTGCTGTGAACAAATGAAAAGTACAAATATTATAAAGATTAATAAAAAAAGGTGAGATTAGAAATTTTCAGGTGTGATGAAAAATAATTTTATTTAAAAGAAAAAAAAAAACGATATATTTGTGATGATGTCTCGATGTTTTCATATTCTATTATGGTCGCATATCATATCATTTATTTTTATAATACAAAAAACCAAAGTAAAATTTTGTTGTCTTATATTCAGAATAGATTTTACATCAAATTCTGGCAGCACTGTTTGACTACTTCCGTATACATATCTACCAGAAAGAAATAAGCGTAAACGAAAAAGAAAACTTGAAGACAAAAGGAAGAAACATGAACTACGGAACTAAAAGAGCTCGCAGAAATGACCGGCTCACTTAGGTCCCTGAAGTGAATAGTTCAGTGACACTAGTTCGTTCGCGAACTACCTAACTCTACATTTAATAATAATCGGGGTTGTCATGGAATCCAAGTCGGATTTGATAATTATCACTTTTGAAATCCGATATTGGATTCATTTGGTGTCATGAAATTGGCTTTGTTATTTTCGATTGGAAATAGAACCAATATGCGAATCAGCTGTTTTCCGATTTGGCTCTTTACAATTTTAAGTGTATTTATTTTTACAAAATTTTTGCAAACTGTACTCTTGCACGTGCAAGAGTTCCCACGAAACTCGCGATAGCAATTTTCCCTTTCTGGGAATTGAAAATTTTATGGGAACAAGTATTTCCCATCTTATTCACAAAAGGTGTGATTATTTTAAGTGCCTATTCAAAAAAAAAAAAATCTAACTTCGTTTCATATTTGAAAATAATTTACACTTTTATTAGAACAATAAGCCTTTTAATTTTGAGAAAAAGATCTTCGAATCTTTTTCCACTTGAAAAATCTACAAAACTAAGATAAAATCTTCATTCTGGCAACGCTGATCCCAATACTTATGTATGTATATCGTTTACAATTTTTTTTTTTTATTCCTTTAAACTAAATGAATAAGGACATTTATTCTAATTTTTTATTCAACAATTTTATACAAACATATATATATATATATACATATAAATTGTTAGTTAGTTGAGTAATAAAATAAAGAGAAATCCTTTGTTGCATATCAAACTTTATAAAATATGTGCATATACAATATATAATATTAAAATAAAAAACAGCAAAGGAGATTACGGAATTGTTTATAAGATTAAACTGAGAATGAATGCAAAATGTATTTACTTCTGATTAGACAAACTAAGCAGCATACAAATGCAAGCATAGCAGACATATGCGAGTAAATGTCTTTTTATTGAGATACCCGCCAGCAGTTGGAACCTTGAAAAAAAAAAATTTTTAAATAATCTCTTTTTAAATGCGTCCCGATATTTTAAGTAAATTAGTTAAAATATCTGTAAGTTTACGGAGAAAATTTGTGTTTCAAAACTGCTTACTCAAATTGCACGCAGGTATTAAGTCCGGAAAAGATTAAACATATGTTTAAAATTTAATTGCATTATAGTAAATGTGAGTAAATTTTGTATGCAGCATATAGGCGATTCCGCCATGGGATTCCTTGAATAATACCTTTTTCACTACACACGGATGGCACCAAGGCAGAAACAGCAATTATGTATAAATAACTGTTAATGATATAACGACAGGGTGCCCGCCCGAAAGTTGTACGCAGTATTTCCATTGTAGCCCCCGTTGTTTATACCACGTTTGGTTAAAAAGCTATAGTGTTATAGCATGCAGTTCTGGCATTAAAAAGTGTTCCATCATATCACGATATCGCTTCCCAATCACAGTTATCGGTACGCCGTTTTCATGCTGATCAAATTACTATACAATATATATACAAAAAATTTACAATGTAAATACCCAACAAACACTAAGGTTTGATTTCAAATTGAGAATGATTTGAAATCAAATGTTTTCTCAAACGACAAACATTTGATACTGATTTGAATTCAAATTGAAAAACATAGCATTCTTAACAAAAAGAGGAAATTATTTTCTAATTGAGAAATCGACGTTTCATAAGCTTTTGATAAAGTGTGGCACGATGGCATAATGCATAAAATAAAGTTTAACTTACCTGCAAACATACATCACCTTTTGGAAAGCTATTTATATTGTCGCCAATTTATAATAAAAGAAGGCGATTTCATAAGCCCCGCCCAGCCTATTGAAGCTGGAGCTCCCCAAAGCAGCATATTAGGGCCTATCTTATATTTGATCTACGCATCTCTGACATGCCGACAAGCACCAACATTCACACTTCAACATTTGCAGATGATACAGCATTCCTGAGCATACATAGTAACCACCAGCAATAAACTTACAGAAACATATCGACAAACTAGAGAAATGGCTCAAGCTTTGGAAAATCAAGGTTAATGAACAATAGTGTGCCCATGTTACATTCGCACTGCGTCTAGTCACCCATTACTATTAACAATAAAGTAATACCTCAACACATTGAAGTCAATTACGTCGGTATTCATCTTGACCGTAAACTAACATGGAAGACGCACATCGAGGCAAAAGTAACGCAAATGAAATTGAAAGCAGTGCAAATTAACTGGCTAATAGACAGAAATTCGACCTTGAAGCTTGATTGTAAACTTTTGTTGTACAACTCGATTCTAAAGCCAATATGGTGCTATGGGATTCAATTATGGGGCACAGCCGCGGCATCCAACATTGAAAAAATTCAAAGAAGTCAAAATAGAATACTCCGTAGAATTACAGACGCTCCATGGTACGTTAAAAACTCACGAATCCACGCAGATCTGAACGTACCTTTTGTGAAATCTGAATTTGTGTACGCGACAAGATATATTAACAAACTTGAATTCAATCCAAATCCTCTTGCAGTTAATATTCTCAACTTTGGTGGCCATATCCCTGAGAAGGAGGGATACTTTGGCTACCATTAGAGCTCTAAACAGATGACTGAACTCTGAAATAATATTCGCATAAAAATAATTTTTTGTCCGGCACTGGCAGGATTTTAATCACAATTTTTTTTAGTATTAAGATTTGAATACTTATTGTCATTACATTTTTTATGTAGATTCAATAAATAAAACAATAAAGTTAAAAAAAAAAATTGGGAAATTATTGCTTTCAAATGCTTTTCAAATGTGGATTGTGGAGTGGAATACAAATAAAAACTAATTTTTGCTTTGAAAATTCATGTTTCTTTTGATTTATTTGCGGTTTTCAATTTGAATTTTCTATTATTATTATTTATTTTATTATTATTATCCATAGTCTTGAAATTCTTGAAAGGAGAAAGTAATTGGTTCCTTTTGGCTCTAAATCGCGGTCAAATCAGACAATCTCATTATTTCTTATTATTTCACTTTTTCATGTTTTACTTCACGCGTTTTAACTTATTAGAACTAATTTCAGCTGACATTTAATTAAATATTGGTCACAAACAATTCACATTTATTAACTTTTCCAGATTTCTTATTTTGTTTTTGTTTTTGTAAATAAATTTAAAATGTTGTGTATATGAGTTGCTAAGCACAGGTGATCGTTGTCGAACGCATTTTATGCATTTGAGCCAAGACAAACGGTCTTAATACAGTCAGAAACATGATAAAGTTATTTTATAGCCTGACAATGCTCGACACAATGTTGCGAAAGTGTTTAAGATATACTAGAAAACGTTGGAATGGGAAGTTCTACCGCACCCACTGTATTCTCCAGACATTGCTTGTTCGGTCAATGACACACGGCGTGGCTGGCAACACTTCCAGTATAAGATACAGTAAAAAATTGGATAATTTCGTAGATCGCCGCGAAATATGATCTGTTTCTTCAACGAGTGATTCGTACACTGCCCGAAAGTTGGGAGAAAGTAGTTGCCAGTGACCGATGGACAATGCTTTGAATCATAAATGTAAAACCAGTTTTTTACAAAAAAGCCTTGAATTAAAAAAAAAACGGTGGTAGCAAAGTTGTACAGCTAATATTATGTTTATTCTGTTTACTCATCAAAAACTCATGTTTATTGAATGATGAAGTCATGACTTCAAGGTAGAACGGAACATTAACAAATAATATTAATTGTAATACAATATCAGCCAACAAGAGACTTGTTTAGTTACAAACTTTTAAGGCAAGCTGAAAAAGTGACCAGTCCAGTTTATAGATTTCAGGTTAGCGATGTTATGGATCTATATTTCTTTAAAAGCGGCTAACGGTTTCGCCATGACCTTCAACGGGCCACACTTTAAGTCGGTGTCTAGCATCTTCTGTTGGCCCGAATTTGACCAACATATCAAACCACAAAAGGCATTTGGCTCATATCATGAAAAACCGCAGTATACAGATATCGTGTGATTTGACAAACTATCGCTTTTCCTTTTGCAAATTTTTTTAAAACGCAGTTTTACGCAAATACTTCACAAATGTCAACCTAAACCACACAATCGATAATATTCAGCCTTATTTATGTCATTATCATAGAATAATTTACAATTCGCATGAGCGCCACCCACTCGAAAACACTTTAGCATTATTATATTCCACACATTTCGGCACCGCTAGGTCTTTTATTTTAATTTCGAAATGGTATATCGTTAATGAAGACACTTTTTGAAAATGAATTTAAATTTTCCCTAAATAAAAAGCAAACAGATGTTTATACGAGTACGTATAGCATCCGCCGTAGATTGAAATGGCATCTCCAAATAGAAGACACCCAAACCGAATGAAACCATAAAGCATATTTTATTTACATAACATCCCTCTTCATGCCAATTTTGTGCTTAGACTACTTTCTTATGATATATGAGTATTTACCATACTTGTTATCTTTGCTTTCGAACTCAAAACAAAATTTCCTTAAAAGAAATATCTATACAAATGAATCTCGCAGCGACTTCAAAAAGACAAATTAGCCGACATAAAAGGAAATAAGCATTTCATTTGCAAATAAACGGCTACAAGTACTCATAAGAGCAAAAGAAAGGAGAGAATGCTCATAACAGTAAATTTCTTATGTTTGGCAATATTTCAAGCATAAAATACTTTAAAAGCTACCAACTAGAGATCTGCATCAAATTGGCTTGAGTTATACAAGTGAAGTTTGCCTTTCTTTTCAGTGCGCAAATCTTTCTCAGCACTCGAGCAATGAAGAGAAAGGCATTGCCAATTTTCAAATACATTCAACAAATCAGTGTGTTCATATGAAAATTTAAACGCGATTCATGTGGTGCGAACTGAATTTGCGGATTATTCAAAAATCCGTGTAAATAAGTACCTAATCAAACGCTTTGATTTTTTACATACAGAGAGAGAGAGAGTGCATTATATGAGCTCTAAGGGTAAAGGGAAAATATTATTTGTTTCATAAATACTTTATACTTATAAACACTCTTTAACTTATAAATACTCTTTAACTTTAGAACTGGCATTTGAGATTAAAGTAATTTTTTTGTTTTTTTTTTTTTTTTGTTGTTTATAGAAGACGAGAAGTATACTTTTTGTTAATGACTATAGTCATAGCCCAATGTTTTCAAATTATACTAATAAAGCTAAAGTCTTCATAATTGCAAAAAAACAAAGAATTTTTATGCCACTAAGAATGATAAATCATGAATTACTGGATATATAATTAAAATGAAATGTACGCCAAAGTTGAGAAATGCTCTCATGAGAGATGATATCAACATACGGACATATTAAGTTCATATGACTCCAAGAAGTTTCAACATAGTTTTTATAAATGAAAAAAAAAAAATGTCATAGAACTTTCAAATTACTTTTTATTTCTAAAAGAATAATTAATCAAATTACCCTCCTGCTTTGCAGTTTGTAAATTTGTCTATATTTTTACACATGTACACTTATATCTGCTTTGTAGCGCAAAAGTGAATAGACCAGAGGTGCCCAAAAGGTCTATTTAGAAGAGCAAACATCAATACATTTCACGAAAAACTACTTTTATTTAATATTTTTTGTTGTAAAAAGCAAAATATATTTACAAAAACAAAATCTACACTGATAATCGCTGTCGGAGAAAGTGTTGTTGCTTTGCTGTTGTGTGTGTGTACGCTTCATCTGTGGAACAATTTGCCTGCAGACGTGTTTCCTGTCTGTTATAACGTTGGAAAGTTCAAGTCAAATGTTCACAAACACTTTTCCCTCTTTCCCCCTCCTCACAATCAATTTTCCTAGTTCTGGTACAATGTACTGCATATGTAGGGGTCATCCCCTTTTTTACTTTTTGTGATATAAAATTTATTAAAAATGCTAAAAACATAAATTCATATATTTATTCTTTATTTTTATTTTAATTTTAAGCAAATTCTAAGTTAGTGATGCCCAAAGAGAAAGCCATAGTTACGCTCTGAGTGTAAATAAATTTGCACTGCAAGAAAAAGTGCGCAGTTTAAAAAAATTGTTTTACTTAGAATTTATTTAAAATTGAAATAAAAATAAAGAATAAGTATATGAATTTATGTTTTTAGCATTTTTAATAAATTTTATATCACAAAAAGTAAAAAATACGCAAAATACAGAGAAAAAACAAGGAATAAATTCATACATCCGTGCGCCTGTTCATTCGTCGCTGTCTCATTGACGACTAAATTAATGAGCGTAAGATTGTGTTTGCTTTTGTTTACCACTTTTTTACTATCTGAGTATAACAAACTTTATCTAAGTAAAACAATTTTTTTAAACTGCGCACTTTTTCTTGCAGTGCAAATTTATTTACACTCAGAGCGTAACTATGGATTTCTCTTTGGGCATCACTAAATATAAGTCAAAATGGTTTGTGTATTTTTCATTGCTAGTGCTGAATGCACGATAGAGTACAGCCCTATAGCTAAGCGCTTTTACAAAAACAATTGCACATCAAGCGCATAGGGCTTGGATACTTCTGGAATAGACATACATACATACATATACGTGTGTTTCATACACACATACATACAATAATATGAACGTTTGTAGTGTTAGCTTTTGTACAACAGTTATGATTTGTTATGCTTTTGTAAACAGAGAGCACAACTATGATGCAAACGGAAAAAAGCATTGCAAACAAATTTTTTTCATGGCATATAAATATTCCTCGAACATATTTGCTTACAGAATTTAGAAGAGTTTTTGCGCTTTTTTAAAAAACAAAACAATAAAATAAAACCTAGTAAAATAAAGTTTTACAAATATCTCGATGTTAACACTAAAAGAAGAGAAGAATCCCTAAAAATAAATAATCTATGATAACGGTTGTTTTGGTCGTTCCGTGTGTTAAGTTCACAAACATTACTCCCCCTTTCCTACTTCTCATAATCTATTTTCCTAGTTCCAGTACAATGCACTGCATATGTAGGGGCTATCCCCTGAGTACTGGTCCAAGATAAAAAATAAAAAATAAAAATGGAAAGCAAATATATAATATCAAATAAAATTATCTAGTATCGGGTGGTTAAATTTCAAGGGCCGATGTTGAATGTGAACCACACCTAAACGCCAAGTTTTTTTTTCAAATTTTATTCGACATTTCTCTATTTCAGACTTACTCAATTTGAACCATGGAGAGATACACAATACAACAACGTGTTAAAGTTATCCAGACTTATTATGAAAATGGGCGTTAAAATCAAAATGCATATCGTGCACTTCGTGATTTTTTTGGTCAATTTGATGGTCCAAATGTACGTACAATCGCCAAAATCGTGGAAAAATTCGAGCAAACTGGGTCTGTAGAAGATGTGAGAACACCAGTGCAGGCTCGTACAGCTCGTACTGCAGAAAATATTGCTGCTGTTCGCGATAGTGTGGCTGAAGAGCCGTCCACCTCAACTCGTCGTCGTGCCCAACAATTACATCTCTCACGCTCGTCGTTGATGAACATTATGCATAAAGACTTGCATTTACACACTTACAAGGTGCAATTAGCTCAAGAACTAAAGCCTCTTGACCATTCCAAACGTCGTGAATGGGCAGAATGGTGGCAAGAAATGGCAACAGTGGCTGATCAATTTTCGAAGAAAATCATCTTCAGTGATGAGGCACATTTTCACCTCAGTGGATTCGTCAATAAACAGAATTGCCGCATTTGGGCGAATGAGAATCCAAGAGTGACTGTCGAAAAACCAATGCACCCACAAAGAGTGACTGTTTGGTGCGGATTATGTGCTGGCGGCATCATCGGGCCGTATTTTTTCCAAAATGAGGCCGGTCAGGCAGTTACTGTGAATGGTGTTCGCTATCGTGAGATGATAACGAACTTTTTATGGCCCGAATTGGAAGATATAGATGTAGACAATATGTGGTTTCAGCAGGACGGTGCCACTTGCCACACAGCTAACGAAACAATTGCTCTTTTGCGCAACAAATTCAATGGCCGTGTTATCTCACGTAATGGCGATGTCAATTGGCCGCCAAGATCATGTGATTTGACACCGTTGGACTTTTTTCTTTGGGGTTATTTGAAAGAAAAGGTGTACGTCGATAAGCAAGCAACACTTCAACAGCTAAAGGATGTGATAATTCGGCACATTAACGGCATAGAACCTCCATTATGCCTCAGGGTCATCGAAAATTTGGACCATCGGATGGATTTTGTTCCATACATAATTAAGTCATACCAATATATCATAATAAAATAAAATTACAATAATTTCCTGAATAGTTTGTTTTTTATTCAAAATCAACATCGGCCCTTGAAATTTAACCACCCTTTACATCGATACACGATACGACTGAGCTTGTGAATTCAACAATTGTGTCAGAGCCCATATTCATATTGTTATATTAATTTGTTGAACAAAGCCAACCATGAAGGGAGGGAGACCTTCTTCAAATGCATATAAAGCAAAAGTTTGTTTAAAAAACCAGACTTTTATGGCCATGAGAACGTGTTTGCACCAAAAGTTTAACACAATTTTGACGTACAAACAAAACAAAATGTCGGAAAAAAGCAGAAAATAAAAAACTAAAAAAATATTTTTCACACTTTGTAGGCAGCAATGTACAAATGGTAATAGAAAATCTTTCTTCAAATGCAACAGAAAATTATAAACAAAAATGAAATAAGAAACACACACACACACCCACAATAATAAAATATTTAACAACATCAGCAACTGCAATTTGATTATTTACTACAGGATTGTAATAAAACTTTTGAAGTTGTACTCAAACACAACATAAAATGAAATGCACGATGAAATGAATACTTTGTGCAAAGAGTGTGTGTGTATTGTGTGTGTTACCTCTGGTGGATTCTTAAAGTTAAAAACAAATAAAATTTACGTTATAAATTTTGTGCTTAGCACGCTACTTGCATATACTCGTACTCGCATGTAGTTGCAAGAACTGACGACGTATTAAATGCTCGTACATATAAATGAAAAGTTTTGCCTTTAAGTTGGTAACTTGTGAGAATTAGTAAAAGAGTCTGATTTTAGTTGGTTGTTTATCTTCAGTTGCAAAAGTTTTTCTTGTTAAACAGAATGGGTAGACACAACGTATATGACGTTTTTACGCTTTAAAAATGTTTAAGGATTCTTTTAATGGGAGAAGATATCAAATTTATACAAAAATCTGCTACAAGACATGCATTTTTTATTAAATTATTAAATAAAATTCTAGTATATTCAGCTAAAAAAATTAAAGCAAATCCACCACTTCTATATTCTACATTAAGTCCAGAAACTAATTCAGATTCACCTTCAGCAAAATCAAAAGGTGTACGATTAGTTTCAGCTAATGAAACTCTTAATCAAACTAAAGATATAGGAAATAAAATAAATAAAAATCAAATAAATATTTGATATTTATAAAACATTAATATATTATTTTTGTTCAAAAGAGAATGTTTAATTAAGAAAATGCAGCGTAATCAGCACCTGCCTTGTCGGCCTTTTCTGATGAGGGATCAACTTCACGGGATGAAATAATTTCGATTCAACAACGCCACCATCTGGCTTACAAGGCTCACACAGTTCGCAACTTTTGCCATAAGTTTGTAGTCATATCGACAAGCCCCCTAATCCCTCCTGTATGCAATTTCCCAGTCAGTCCATGGAAAGCAAGGCTTATGAGTTGATAGGCCGCACAATGGGGTAGATACGATAAAAAAAAAAAAATTCGTAAAAATTTTCATAGCGTCAACAGCAGCTTGTGGTAAAAATATGACAATTAGTGAGTCAAGCGCTTCGTTGATGAAATGGTTATTTATTTCTTTTTCAAAATTTTCATTATGTCATTTATACAAGGAAGAATTATAGCCTTTAATAAAAAAGGAATCAAAACCCGGAAAATTATACAGTGGCTTTGCGGTAGCCACCGCGTTGTTCAATATCTTTAAAAATCCTTCAACATACAAAACTTTGAAGCAGTCTGGTGCCAAACGAAAGCTAACAGAGTGCAAGCAAGGCATATCGTCAGCTTAGCAAATAAGAAATGTGTAAGCCTTAAATATATTCAAATGCAGCTCCAACCAGAAGTATGTAAATTAACAATATGGAACGTTCTTATACAACACCAAAAAAATGCAGCGTAACCAGAAACTTAGTATGGGTCATATTGAGACTAGACTAAAGTTTGCTTGTGTTAACATAAACACAAACTGGTAACAGGTACGCTCAATTAAGCAAGCATTTCCTACGAAATATTCTCAAGTATAAATATTCCTAGATTACTTTTTCTGGTGAGAAAAAATGAAGTCTCGTTGGTCGAGATGAAAATAGGAAGTCATTGGAGCGATTTCCGAAAGGAGCATTTAAATTATGAACCCAAAATTTTAGAGGAAGAAGTCTGTTGGTATGGAGAGCATTTCCAATAGGTGGGTGTTTAGATTTGAAGATAGTTTCATCTGAAATGAAAAGTAGCGTGTACGTGCACACAGAATGTGGAATTGATTTACCTTGCCGGCCTTAGCTGATGATGGACCGATGCCGCGTGCTGAGCTATTTACGAATTACCTACGCCACCGTGCCGCAACTTTTGCCTTAACTTTGTAGCTACATAAATAACCCCCTTGCTCATGAGCTTGGGTCTTCTAATCCCTGCTGTGTACAATTTCCCAAACAGTCAGTGGAAGGCAAAGCTTAATGAGTTTGTGGGCTGAAGTGGTTTAAAAATATCAGCCTTTAACCAACCCACCCGTCCAACCATCACTACTGGTTTTTTACATTCCAGGTATCTGTTGCAAGATAACAGTACCTCGGAGATTATAATTAGTGCCATGAAAATGCACGGATATGCACCCCTAGTTATCAGGGAATATAATTCCCCTTCATGGGATTCTGGGTTAAACCACAGCCAGAATGTTTTAGCCAAGGTAAGTAGCTCAACCATGATCAGCGCCGTGATGGTCTGCAAGCGGAACCTCCCGTGGGCTTTACCAATCCACGTTCTGCCCATAAACAATTGGTAAAGGTTTCGGCAGTCCAGCACAACATAAGTCATGCGGCTTTCTAGAGTTTTATTTGCTACAATAAAGTAGGAGCTTTTATCCCCACTATGTCCCCAGCAACCTACAACGTTGTCGTAAGTATGAACCAATCAACGCGCACTACATTACTTCTAGCGTGTCTGTTTTGTCTGTGGTGGTGGCTACATCGCACCAGACAGTTCGCGGCATACTCCCGAGTAAACTCGCTGCTTCTGCCGTTCGCCTCAGTGTTTGCCTTGATAGTTATGGCGGTTTTGACTACAACGTTGTTGTAAATATCAACCAAGACAAACACCAACTAACAGACTAGTGCGGCGTCCTGTTTGTGGTGGTGTCTACAACGCACCAGCCATCACGTTGCCTAATCCCAAGTAGACCACTGCTACGCACTCCGTTCGCGCCATTACTACTACTACTACTACTACTACTACTACTACTACTACTACTACCACTACTACTACTACTACTACTACTACTACTACTACTACTACTACTACTACTACTACTACTACTACTACTACTACTACTACTACTACTACTACTACTACTACTACTACTACTACTACTACTACTACTGCTACTACTACTACTACTACTACTACTACTACTACTACTACTACTACTACTACTACTACTACTACTACTACTACTACTACTACTACTACTACTACTACTGCTACTACTACTACTACTACTACTACTACTACTACTGCTACTACTACTACTACTACTACTACTACTACTACTACATCACTACGTCGTCTTAAAGCTTTCGTGCCATATAATTTGCCAGCCCAAAAGACTTCCGCTGTAGAAGAAAACCTAAAAATAAAGATTTATAACCTAAAGATAAAAATAAATGATAATAAACTTTCATACATTATAGTAAACTTGTATATACACATATCGCTCCTTTATTGCAACATAGTCATAGCTCAAAAAATGAGCTTTTCGAGTTAACATTACGGAATTGCTAACAGTGCTACCTTTTATATCGTGCCAAAATTTTATTTAAATTACCTTTAAACTGTCTCCTATTTCTAAAAATTTTTTCTAAGACTTGTATGGAAACTAAAAATTTGAAATGTGTTTATCTCGAAACAAGCTTTTTTGCGTTATGGCTATGTTGCAATAAATTAGCGAGAAATTCAAGTTTACCATATGTATGGCGAATTGCATATCGATAAATTTGAGTATAAACATCTCTTTTAAATATCACTCGCATTGTCAGACGAAGTAAGCCACAAGAAGACCATAATTGGACTATTGAGGCTACTCGTAGTACAACCCCCCAATTGTTGCAAATCATCTGAGAAGGGTCACTGGTGTATCGCCTTGCCCGATCCTTTTGGCCTGCAGAAATTCGACCCCTAAGTGCAGGTACTACAGCCACTACAGCTGCAGTAAAACCAAACAGCTGATAAAAACCGGTCGCGTAATAACCGTTTGATCACTTTAGCTGTAACCATGTAATATCTTTATGTTTAGAGTCCTTTGTATGGAGCCATTTAAATCTCTTTTAAAGGGTGGTTAAATTTCAAGGGCCGATGTTGATTTTGAATAAAACACAAACTATTAAGGAAATTATTGTAATTTTATTTTATTATAATATATTGGTATTATTCAATTATGTATGGAACAAAATATCGGCCGCGACCACGGCGGCACACCTCCATCCGTTGGTCCAAATTTTCGATGACCCTGAGGCATAATGGAGGTTCTATGCCGTTAATGTGCCGAATTATCTCATCCTTTAGCTGTTGAATTGTTGCTGGCTTATCGACGTACACCTTTTCGTTCAAATAACCCCAAAGAAAAAAGTCCAACGGTGTCAAATCACATGATCTTGGCGGCCAATTGACATCGCCATTACGTGAGCTAACACGGCCATTGAATTTGTTGCGCAAAAGAGCAATTGTTTCGTTAGCTGTGTGGCAAGTGGCACCTTCCTGCTGAAACCACATATCGTCTACATCCATATCTTCCAATTCGGGCCATAAAAAGTTCGTTATCATCTCACGATAGCGAACACCATTCACAGTAACTGCCTGACCGGCCTCATTTTGGAAAAAATACGGCCCGATGATGCCGCCAGCATATAAACCGCACCAAACAGTCACTCTTTGTGGGTGCATTGGTTTTTCGACAGTCACTCTTGGATTCTCAATCGCCCAAATGCGGCAATTCTGTTTATTGACGAATCCACTGAATTCGAAAATGAGCCTCATCACTGAAGATGATTTTCTTCGAAAATTGATCAGCCACTGTTGCCCATTCACGACGTTTGGAATGGTCAAGAGGCTTTAGTTTTTGAGCCAATTGCACCTTGTAAGCGTGTAAATGCAAGTCTTTATGCATAATGTTCATCAACGACGAGCGTGAGAGATGCAATTGTTGGGCACGACGACGAGTTGAGGTAGACGGCTCTTCAGCCACACTATCGCGAAGAGCAGCAATATTTTCTGCAGTACGAGCTGTACGAGCATGCACTGGTGTTCTCACATCTTCTACAGACCCGGTTTGCTCCAATTTTTCCACGATTTTTGCGATTGTACGCACATTTGGACGATCAAATTGACCAAAAATATCACGAAGTGCACGATATGCATTTTGATTTTAACGCCCATTTTCATAATAAGTCTGGATAACTTTAACACGTTGTTGGATTGTGTATCTCTCCATAGTTCAAATTGAGTAAGTCTGAAATAGAGAAATGTCAAATAAAATTCGGAAAAAAAAACTTGGCGTTTAGGTGTGGTTCACATTCAACATCGGCCCTTGAAATTTAACCACCCGATATTTTAATTTTATTTTAACGATTTCCTCTAAAAGCTTTTTTGTGCCAAAAATAATTAAAAACTTGATTGTTCCACAATCTTAATGTTGTTTTCGTTTTAAAGATAAAATGAAAAAAATAAAATTCCTGAAGTTTTCTACAACGATAAATAACTACCCTTTTAAGCTTTAGAGCTTAAAATAGCATAGAATAAAGAATTGCTATTGTGTGCGTGTTTTATGTGTTTCTTCTTTTGTTTTAATTTTTGCAGGGGCACATCTGGCATTGATATTGATTTGAGACGTGTCGATATTGATCAATGTCCCCAACGCCATATACCAGGCTCCACAAAGCCACTAAATATTTTTGCTGGCACCGACAAATGTAAACAACGCACCACCATGGTAAGTAGTAAAATGTATTGCAACAATAATAATTAAGGCTACAAATGAAAGCCCAAAAATAAGTGCTGCCATAAAAATAAAAATGTAACAAAATGAGCATCAAAAAAAGGAAGAAATAAGCAAAAGCATTTGTATATTTATGTTTAAAGCTTTTTTTTTCTTTGTTTTTTATAACGAGTTTACACTCTTATACCCCCATTTACTTTTCGTTTAGTAAAATAAGGAAAAAAGATTTGAAATTTACAAATATTTTAAAACATCTTTTTTACAACCCATCTTTTTACATTCTTTTTTCCTGTTTCTTTACATCTCCTTTTGTGTGTTTTGCTAAACAATTTTATAATCTGGCTGGTCTCACACAACCCCCTACCCAACTCCCCTATCATCGCGTTGCTGATACAGTGTGAAGCCATACAAGGATTGGGTTTTCGCCGAGGCTCCTACAAATGTGTTTGCCGCAAAGGTTATTATTTTCCAGATACTACAAGTCAACATAAATATTTTAACGGCAGTCTCTTGGAGGAAGAATACGAAAAGCTGATGTTGGTATGTCTACATATATTTTGTTGCTATATTCTGCCACTGTCAAAAGGTTAAACATTTTGCAGCTACTTCTCTTTAAGCGTTTACTTATAGAAAAAAGAACCATTTTTTATTTCCTTTTAAAGTGTAATTTTTATTTAAATGGTGATCAGAAATAAAAAAAAAACTGGCTTCGAAATTGTAATAAAATGTTGTTTTCTGCGTATTACTGTTATTTAAAACGAAATAATACTCATACGCCAGAGGGTGAAACACATTTTATGCGATGTTTACGGTTGCTGGGCAAATGGAAAATGTTATCTAAAGCCATTTTAAGCAAGCAAAAAACCAACAATGAAGTATTCTTTTTACGAGCAGGAAGAACGTTTTTTAACATATCGCTCCTTTATGGCAACATAGTCATATCTCATAAAAAAACTTGTTTCGAGAAAAACTCATTTCAAAGTTTTAGTTTCCATACAAGTCTTAGAAAAATGTTTTAGATCCTAAAGTAAATATAGTTTACAAATAATTTGAATAAATTTTTGGCACAATATTAAAAGTTTAAAATTAGTACTTTTAACAACTCTGCATTGTTAGCTCGAAAAGCTCATTTTTTCAGATATGACTATATTGCAGTAAAGGAGCAATATAAGTTGTTGATTGTTGATGGTGGTAAAGAACAGTTTTTTGTAACAAACATACTCATATAATAGAATGTGGCAAAATTATTAGAATTGTCCGATTCCAAAAAAAAAAAAAAAAAAACAACGAGGGCGCAATGATATTGAAACTACCTAGCGATAGATGGCAGCACAAACACATTTTTTTAAATTCGAGTTGTCAAACCACAGCTGTTTAAATTTCATCCAAATTCATCAATTAGTTTATTTGTTGTACTTGTTTGAAGTAAGTAACTTTTGTATTTTTAGAAAAACGGAAATAAGTGAATTTCATGGAGGGATTTAAAAACTATTATTTGAAGAGAAAAACGGCGAGAAAAAGAAAAGAAGAGCTCGATATATAATGGGTGATTTTATAAGAACTATCGTAAACTAAAAAAAAAACACACATAAAATTCAGAAAAATGCATGAAATATTTATTTGGATCGATAGTTGGGTCGATATAATTTAATGTTTGAAGATTATTTCATGCAAATGTTGGCCGCGGCTGCGCCTCAAATGGTCCATCCGCTTAGTCCAATTTTGGCATACTCTTTCCAACATTTCGGCCGGTATCTCCCGAATAATGTTGGCAATGTTGGCTTCCAGTGCGTCAATCGAAGCGGGCTTGTCGCTATAGACATTAGCCTTAACATAGCCCCACAAAAAATAGTCTAGAGGCGTTAAATCGCACGATCTGGGCGGCCAATTGACTGGTCCCAAGCGTGAAATAAACTGTTCACCGAACTCGCCTCTCAATTGGTCCATTGTTTCGCGTGCTGTGAGGCATGTGGCACCGTCTTGTTGAAACCACATGTCATGCAAGTCAAGCTCTTCCATTTTGGGCAAAAACAAGTTTGTTATCATCGCACGGTAGCGCTCACCATTCACAGTAACGTTGTGATTCGCATCATCTTTGAAGAAATACGGCCCAATGATGCCGCCAGCCCATAATCCGCACCAAACGGTTGTTTTTTGTGGATGCATTGGCAGCTCTTGCAATGCTTCTGGCTGCTCTTCACTCCAAATACGGCAGTTTTGCTTGTTCACGTATCCATTCAACCAGAAATGAGCCTCGTCGCTGAACACAATTCTTCGATAAAAAAGTGGTTCTTCATCTAACTTTTCAAGAGCCCATTCACCAAAAATTTGGCGTTGTGGTAGGTCGTTTGGCTTCAATTCTTGCACCAGCTGTATCTTATAAGGCTTCACACCCAAATCCTTCCGCAAAATTTTCCACGTAGTGGAGTAACAGAGGCCCAATTGCTGCGAACGGCGCCGAATAGATAATTCACGGTCATCACCAACACTGGCCGATACGGCTGCGATATTTTCTTCAGTTCGCACTCTACGTAAGCGTGTTGGTGGTTTAATGTCCAACAATGTAAATTTAGTGCGAAATTTTTTTACAATAGCCCGAATAGAAGCCTCAGTAGGTCGATTAAACTGACCATAAAATGGAAGAAGCGCGCGATAAACTTTCTTAACAGAGCACGCATTTTGGTAATAAAATTCAATAATTTGCAAGCGTTGTTCGTTTGTAAGACGATTCATGATTAAATTATAGACCAAACTGAAGATGTTTGACAGTGACACAAGATACAAAACGTGCGTGAGCTGTCAAAACTAGTGTTGCCAAAAAGATAATAGCAAAAAAATCACTCGTTATTACCGTGAGGCTGCAGCGTCAGATGACATGATAAAATATTGCATTGCTGAATTTTTAACGCGGCTGAATAAGCACTGCAACAATACCATCAACAGGAAGGCCAAAAATGGTGATTCCTGAAGAAAATATCAAAAACAAAAAATCCTTGATATCGTTATGAACGATCGCCGACACAAGTTGCGTGAGATTTTTGAAATGGTAAACATATCATATTTACGTGTGTTCAACATTTTGCGTGTTGTTTGTGTGTTCAATCACTTGCATATGAAAAACATCTTAGGAAGATGGGTGCCGCGTTTGCTCAGTGTCGAACGAAAACAAGTTCGAGAAACCACTTCACAACGATATTTGGACATGATAAAGCGTAAGCTGTTGATTTTTGGCTTCGACTAATAACTGGTGATGGAACCACTACACACCTGAAATCAAAAACCACTCGAAGCTATGGGTGGAAGCTGGCGGATGTACTCCGAAGAAGGCGAGAACATTGAAATCGGCTGGCAAGGTTATGTCCACTGTATTCTGGGATGCACACGGAATATTGTTCATCGATTATCTTGAAAAAGGATACACAAGCCCAGAAAAGTATTGTCGTGCATTATTGGATCAATTGATTGACCAAATTTAAAGAAGAAAAAAAGTGCTCTTTCTTCAAGACAACGCAACGGTTCACACAGCATTAGATATGATGCTAAAATTACGTGAAATACATTTCGAATTAGTAGATCATCCATCTTATAGTTCAGATTTAACTCCTAGTAACTTTTTTTTGTTTCCAGACTTGAAAAATTGCCTTGCAGGATAAAGATTTATCTCAAACAAAGAAGTGATTACCGAAACTAACGCGTATTTGAAGGGTTGCCGAAAACGTATTATTCAGATACTTACTATAAAAAAATTGGAACATTGTCTTACTAACACTGTATTGAGCTACAAGGAGATTATTTTGCGACATAAATTGGTTTTGAAAAAAAAATGGTTTCTCCTACTTAGGTAGCTTCATTATCAATCCGCCCTCGTAAAGACCAGGCGTCTTTGAGAATGAAAACGGTGTAACGGTAATTGTGAATGGGAAGCGATACCGTGATATGAAAATATGTTAACGCTACAACTGCATGCTTTCCGCTTTAGGCTGGATTAACATGTGATATCACCAAGACGTTGCCACATCGCATACAGCCAGGACTACAATGGAATTACTTCGAGTACATCCTTTATTTTTTGAGCAAGTAGAATTTTTTTCCTTTTAACAAGATGTGTCCAATGACTCCTTCTGACTAAACAGCACATCACACTGCCACTTTTAATGGATGCAAAAGTGTCTGATAAATAACTTGAGGGGTTTCCTTCCATTGCCCAGAACACACTATTCTGTTTATTCACATATCCATTCAAATGAAAATATGCCTTGTCACGCATCAGGATTTTTTCATGAAAATCGATGATTGGCTTTGGTAAAATGTTTTAATGATAAAAACACGTTGGTTTATCGAATATTTTTCCATACTGAAATTGTCACGTGTCTATTTCATGACTAACAAATATGCACCCCCCGGGGAAGAGGTTTTACCTTGGCGTATTCCTAACTTGGACACTCTATTTTTCGGGTAGAGAGGGGAAAGTGTCCCTCGTTTGTTGTAGCAAATGAAACTCTAGGAAGCTGCATGACTTATGTTGTCTTGGCTTCCGAAACCCTTACCAAGGGTATAAATTGGCAGCATGGCCCCCAGGTGGTGCTGCTTACAGTTCAACCCGGGCTGATCATGGTCGAGGTGCCTACCTTGGCTGAAACGTTCTGGCTGTGGTTGAAATCTAAAACGCAGGAAAGGGGTGTTAGTATCCTTGATAATTGCTTTGCGTGGCTTTTTTCGGGGACTAACAGCTTCCCGAGGGTCTGTTGCCTTTACAACAGATACCTGTACTGTGAGGAATCAGTGGTGATGGTTGACGGGTGAGTTGGTTTAAGGGCTGATGCTGCTAGTGGGCTTCGGTCTACAAACTCATTAAGCCTTGTCCTTCCATTGATTGCTGGGAAATTGCATACAGGAGGGATTAGAAGGCCCGAACTTCTTAACAAGAAGTTGGTCATATGGCCGCAAACATATGGCAAGAATTGCTACCTGTGCGAGCCTGGTAAGCCACACGGGAGCGTTGGTGAATCGTGAAAAATTCACTCCGTGGAACTGGTACATCATCAGATAAGGCCGCAAGGCAGGTGCTGATGTAAATCTTTTTCACAGCTGTCGAATATAAACTGCCAAGACTAATGTTTATCAAAGTGGCGGCAAAACAAAGTATTATACCTTCCCGGTGAACACCCGCTGAACGACAGTTTACAAAAGTTAAAAAAAAGCTGTATTAATATACATCATGTTCGCATGATACCGAGTTCTATTCCTAGTGGGCACTGCTATTCATCAGCGACTACGAAACAGCTAGTTGTTCCCCAACTTTGTGTATTAAATTTTTTTCTGTCTTCTTTGATCAAAAGTTATTGATCGCGGCAATTATTGTTATAATTAAAGATAATTCTCGACTGCATATTTTCATAGAGCTAAATTTATGATTTAAGAACAAAATTTATTTTAGATGAGATTTTTAACAAATTCAAAGTTGGCCTCCATATTACTGAAACAATATTTTACAGGGTATGGAGGTTACAGCTTTTGTTTCAACCATCCGCAGCTATTCCTGTTAAAATCTTATTTAAATAAAATATTTTTATTATTTTAATATGTGCATATTTTCTTTTAGGGCAAAAACTCCACCTACAATATTGTGAATGAATACGAGTGTTTGCCCTGTGCCGAAGGCTGTGATTCCTGTGAAGACGGCTCGCCCTGCATTGCTGCCTTAAATTGGCCAATGCGTACAAGTATACTGGCGCTGGCTTGTGTCGTAATTGGTTTATTGCCCCCAGCTGCCTGGTTCACATTTCGATATCAGCAAGTTAAGGTATGTATGTGTGTTCAAAAGGTTATAAGCTATTATGCCTGTAATAGTTGTGTATGTGTGTGTGTGTGCTGTCAAGTTGGTATGCTGGAGTATAAAACAGCATTACATATTAAACATGAAAGTAGGAAAACAAAAAAGAAATGATTCTTTGACAAACAACACAAATGTTATGGTCTTGTGCCAAATGTTAATACGATTCAACATTTAAATCTTTGTTTTTTTTTATTTTTTTATTTTATTATACTATACCCGCAAATGTTGAGACAATGTTTTGCAATATTGTAAAGTATTAAATGGGTGCTGAGCAACAAAAAGTTTTCTAACTATAATAAATTTAGAGAAAAATTAAATTACGAGTAATGTCTCTAAACAGGAAGTCAAAGAGATCAAAATCGCCAACAGAAGCTTCAAAATAAACTTTGTTTCAAAATAAACTTTGATCTTAAAGTTTTTAGCAAAAATAAAAAGAAAACACAAATTAAACATTATTTCTTAAATAAACAAATCCTACTGCAACGACATAGAAAATTAAGTAATGCGAGATATTTACTATATTTTCATTGACAAAATGCATAAAGATTTTCTTTATAGTAGTTATTTTAGTTAAATCAATAAACATTCTCATTTCTTCGAGTGAAGGTATGGGGTAGACTTTCGAAAAATAATAGAGTGGTGCATAAATCCATCCAAGGTGGCTATAAAAATGGTAGACGGATAAATGCAAAAGGGTTGAAGTAGTGTTTTACCTTCTATCCTATATACACGTGTTTTCTCTACATTGCATTACACTACATTACATTACATTACATTACATTACATTACATTACATTACATTACATTACATTACATTACATTACATTACATTACATTACATTACATTACATTACATTACATTACATTACATTACATTACATTACATTACATTACATTACATTACATTACATTACATTACATTACATTACATTACATTACATTACATTACATTACATTACATTAAATACATTACATTACATTACATTACATTACATTAAATTACATTACATTACATTACATTACATTACATTACATTACATTACATTACATTACATTACATTACATTACATTACATTACATTACATTACATCACATTACATTACATTACATTACAACACATTACACTACACGCCGTTTTCAGAACAAGTCTGATATTGTTAATTAGTTTTTCAATATTTTGGTTTTTCTTTTCTTTCTCAATTGTCATAAAATTTATTTGTTACCATTTTTATAATCATTGCTTACTCTGACTTTAACTTACTGCAAAACTGATGTATGTTAAGCTTTGAACACATAGACGACAGCAGACAGCAAGCAGCAATCTGTCAAAAATAAAATACATGTGTTTAAATGCACACGATTATTTTAACGACATCACAGAAGCACGACTTCACAACAGCATTTGCTGCTGCTGCCAACTTAGATTACTTTCTATTTTCATAGGCAGCACAAAGTAAATGCAGTGCTGCCACTATAAATTAAATTGACAGCAATAAGAACTAAAATTTTTTTGGAATATTTAATAGAAATAAACATCACATAAATAAAATAAACAAATAAATTGATATAAATAAATGACGTTTTCAGTCAGTAATTTTAATTTTATTCGTGTAAAATATATATGTGGCACCATTGAAATTTGCATTGTGTAAATACACATAGTGCTGCTGTTGTCTTTAAAATAATTATGTTGCTGACCAGAGGGCAGCATTTGAAGCTAACTTCATTTATAGCGGTGAAGTTGTGAAGTCTGCTGTCGTCTAAGTGTTTCGAGCTTTAAATAAGTCTTTTATAATGAATCCTGATTTTATCTCACTAGCAATGTAAATTATAAGATTTTAATCTTGTTGTGCAGCAAGAATAAAGCTATTATTAATGAACAATCAGTACTTTAATGTGAGTTAAGTTTCCTTAAAGCTGGTTTATACTCGTATACTAGCCTCATCACTCAACCAGCAATCACTTACACACAACGGGAGATTAAGTCTTTTCTAAAAAAACCCAACTGAAATACAAACAGATTTTAAATTTGCTTTATGTACCAAAATTAAACCGACAAAACCAGACAATCTTTTAAATTTTAAGTTTCTTTTTGTAGAAAAAATAAATAAATAGTCATAAATTTTATATAATGATATTAAAAAAAATTGTGTCTTAAGCTGCTTGAACACAGATCAAACTCATTCTTCAAACTATAATTTGTTTGATTGTTTTATAAACTCAGTAGTGTTTTGTCTTCCATCCCGTGCGCACGTGTTTTTTTTACTGCTGTCAGTATTTTTTTTATCGCTCCTTTATTGCAACATGGTCATATTTCAAAAAATAAGCTTTTCGAGTTAACAATGCAGAATTGTTAACAGTACTACCTTTTATATTGTGCCAAAAATTTATTCAAATTACTTTTAAACTATTTGCTTTAGGAGATATTTTCTAAAAAAATTTCGTAAGACTTGTATGGAAGCTAAAAATTTGAAATACGTTTTTCTCGAAACAAGCTTTTTCGAGTTATGACTTTTCTGCAATTAGATGTGTTAACTTTAGCCACACATCTTTTTGTTTGTACTAACCTCTACGTTATTCACTAACTATATTTAGCCACTGTAGAGGGTTTTATTTTTCTTCACGTTCAGATTGTTATAACGTGGCAACTCTCCATTTCATTTTTATTAGCTATTGTACTGAGTCTCTTTTTGTTGTTTATATGTTTTCTTCATCTTTTGCAACTTTGACCATTTTATATACATACAAATATATATAAAAATCTTAAAAATAATATATGAGCTCGAGGTTCTTTCTATAAAAACAATAATTAAAAGCTTTTTATTCAATATTTTGTTTTTCTTTAAAAATTTCTTTAGAAAACTTCTTAAGGAATGTATTTGTCGAATAATTATAAAATCGAAAAAAAATTTTGTGATAGAAAATAATATTAGATAAATTTAATGAAATAAATATGTAAATAACATAAATCAACACTTTTTTTTAGTTAAACCTACAAAAAATGCGGGCGTTAATTAATACCTATTTATGGGGTTAAATATAACAGCTGCCTGAAACAGCTGATTTTAAACACCAGCATACGGTGTTTAAAGTACTTGTGAATAGGAAAAGGTTAATTTTGTGGTTAATAATTTTAACCGAAATAATTGGGGCTTAAAAAGCATAGTGAATCGCACTACTGGTGTGTTTCAGTCTGTGTACATCATGCTGATGACAAAATAAATAATAATAAATAAAACCAGCAAAAGCGGTACGACAAATTTTATTCTTAACGTACAATTTATTGATTTTAGTAATATGCCAATCTTAATTTAGTTTAAACTTTTATTCCAATTTTATAATTGACAATAATGGAAATCATTTTATTTGCAGGTGGTACGTGCTGCCAGTCCAGCTTTACTGCGCGTGATTGCACTGGGCGCCTTTTTCATCTATTGCACGGTAAGTTTAGGGTTTTCAACTAAATGAATATTAATTAAAATTGAAATATTCTTAATTAAATAAAAAGCAATGGAACTTGACATCTTTGTCGTAACAACAAGAATACAAACAGCATGTGGTTAATAGAAAACTTTGGTAAATTCGTTTTTTTTTCATATTGCTGCAAAAAAATGTGTTTTCTTTTACAAATAAGGAATAATATAATATTTTGATTGCTTTTTAATATATTTTGTACAACTGGATAATTCTTATTAATCATTCCTTGATTTGGTCCTCCCAAAGTCGAGAATAATATTTTCACAAAAAAAAAGAAAAAAAAAAAACATGTTCGATGTTTGAGATTAACTAACGTCGGCCATACACTACACAAGTTCAGTGGTGCAATCCAGCACTGCTCAGTTTGAGTAGCAAGCTTCGTTTACGCAATGCCTTGTGCTTGTATTGTGTATAAGCTGTATAGGTAGAGACAAAAATATTTTTGTATACTCGTAGACACGAAAAAGTAGCTTTTTTGCAATTTTAAGGCACAATTTTTTCTTTCTAGTTGATATATATATATATATATATAGCTATTTGTGAAAATTCGGGGAAAAATCTTATGTGTGTGGGGAATTGCGAAATACTTAGTAGCGTAGGTTGATATGGAAGGGTCAAAATTTTTCGATACTGTGCCATAAATTTTTCAATAGCTTTTAGTGTGAGGAAAATATATGGCACAACGTCATATCAAAAAAAAAAAAAAAACAATTTTTAAGTTTGCGTAGTGTATGGGGATGTTTGAATTGTTTAAGCAGGAATCAAAACGATTTTGATGAACTTGTGTAGTATGTATTAAATAAATGGAATGGTGATTACAAGGCAAACAAATTTTTTCTCTCAAAACAACTCTCATGTTCGGGCCGGTGCCTTACAGTCTATTTTGGAGTTACTCAAACGTGTGCAGGAGAGGGCGAAGAAGCTCATCGGTGAGGTTTGGGTTTGTAAATGTTGTGCCATCTGCAATAACTTCTCAGAGTGCTGCCAATATAAATTTAAAAATACACTTCTGATGTGATGAGAATACGGAGTTTTCTGAAGTGGTTTAGAAAATGAAGATTTACCGACTGCTTGTCAATTTTTGCATTTGGATTTCTCTCTTATTGAATACATTTTGTTTTTACACGGTAAGATTTCCTTTATTTCACACATTTTATTATTATGTTATCATATTTGTATTATCATGTAAAGGTGCCTTAAGTAATATAGCACTTAACGTGCTAGTATTAAATGTGCTCCTTAATCCTTGCAAACTTTAATTTCTTAAAATTGAAATTCGATTTACTAAGAGTTCTAAAACATATTTCATGTTCATTAAGCTCTTACTAGACAAATTTGTATACAAATATGTGCAATGAAAGCTTAATAAATATAAAATATTTTTTATATACTCGTATAAGGCAGCAAGTGTCTTTTTTGTGTGCTTTTATTTACTGTTTAACAAAATGTCCAAACAAATAAAGTTGAGAAAATTTTTCCTGTAAATAAACCACTGCCAAGCAAATAAAAATACGAGTATACTTTTAGGCTGTACACAGAAAAAATTAATATTTTTTCTGTGTACATTCAGTTAAAAAAACATGACGATTTAATATCTCTTATTAATGATTAATTAATTTGCCGCTTTTATCTAGATTTATTATAAAGGGTGTTTTTTTAAGCTAGATAGAACTTTAAATTGTAAAAAGTAACACAAAAAATTAAATTTTGATGAAACATTTTTTTTATTTGTTTCAGTATACTCTGACAAATCATCATGAATAGACTCACTCTTGAACAACGCTACGAAATTATCCAAATTTACTTTGAAAATCAGTCGTCGATTTCCCGTTGTTTTATCGCAAAATTGTGTTCAGCGATGAAGCGCATTTTTGGCTTAACGGGTTTGTTAATAAGCAAAATTGCCGCATATGGAGTGAGACCAATCCACAAGAGACCCTACAGACTCCATTACATCCAGAAAAATGCACTGTTTGGTGCGGTTTTCATGCTGGTGGCATCATCGGACCTTATTTCTTCAAAAATGAGGCCGGAGCTCGCGTTACGGTCAATGGAGATCGTTACCGCACCATGATCAATGATTTTTTGTTTGAAAATATGGATGACATTGATCCGGAGGAGATGTGGTTTCAACAGGATGGCGCTACGTGCCATACGGCGAACGCAACCATCGACTTACTGAAATCAAAATTTGGCGATAAGTTGATTTCGAGAAATGGACCTGTCAATTGGCCTCCAAGGTCGTGCGATTTGACACCTCTCGATTATTTCCTGTGGGGCTACGTGAAGTCACTGGTTTATGCTGATAAACCAGCAACAATTGACGCCTTGGAGGCCAGCATTGTTCGTGTTGTTCGTGACATACGGCCAGCAGTGCTCGAAAAAGTGGCCCAAAATTGGACGTCCAGAATGCGCTTCGTCAAGAACAGCCACGGTGCCCATATGCCCGAAATCATTTTCAAATGTTAATGTCACGTATTGATCTTTCGAATAAAAAAAAATTTTAATTACAATTTAATTTTTTGTGTTATTTTTTACAATTTCAAGTTCTATCGGGCTTAAAAAAACACCCTATAATAAATGTAAAACAAAATTTGTTTATTTTTTCTCAAGCGTTTTTTATTTTTTTAAGCGTTTTTTTTATTGAATCTTCAAAATGAACTAGCAATTCAAATCTTAATACTAAATATAAAAATAAAAAATAATAATAATAAAAAAAATCAAAATGTGCTTTTTATTTAAGTCCAGCCAATGCTAGACAAAAAGTTTTATTATGCGGGAGCATTATCGGTAAAATCACCTATTGAACATTCTGATGGTGGCAACGGTATCCCTTCTTCTAAGCCGAGCGTGGCCGCTAAAATTAAGTATGCTACGCGCAAGAGGGTTTGGCTGAAGTTCCAGTTTACTGACATACCTTGTCGCGTACTTAAAAAATTCCTCTTTTACCAGCAGAACACTCAGATCTTTATGAATTCGTGAATTTTTTACATACCATGGAACCTTTGGATTTTTTTCAATGTTTGACTCTGAAGCGGCTCCCCATAATTTAATTCCGTAGCACCATATAGGCTCTAGAATTGCATTGTATAACAAGATTTTGCAATCCAACTTCAATGGCGAGTTTCTGTCCATAAGCCAATTTAGTTGCGCTGCTTTTAGTTGCAACTGAGTCACTTTTGCTTCAATAAGGGGCATCCACGTTAGCCTACGGTCCAGGTGAATATCAAAAATAAAAATAATTTTAAATTAGATTTATGGCTTTTAAACATACGACGTCTGAAAAAAATAACCGTTATTTAAAATTTTTTCAAAAACTATTTTTCCATCAATTTCAAAGTAATCCCCCTCAGATATAATACACTTATGTCGGCGTTTTTTTCAATCCTAAAACTGTTCTGAAACGTGCGTATCGCCAACACTTCCTGTTGCGATTTTTCATTTATCTCCACAATCGTAGCAAAATGTTTTCCTTTCATCAGAGTCTTCGGTTTTGGAAAGAGAAAAAAGTCAGCGGAGACCAACTCCGGTAAATACGGTAGTTGAGCCATGATAACAGTTTAGTTTTTGGTCAAAAACTCACGCACAAGCATCGATGTGTGAGCTGGTGCGTTATCGTGGTACAAAATTCATTATTGTTTTTTTCACAATTCTGTGCGTTTCTGCGACACATAACTTCAAGGTAGTATTCCTTATTGACCGTACGACCTTGTGGCAAGAAATTATGATGCACCACGCCATTACAGTCGAAGAAAACAGTGAGCAAAATCTTCAAATTTGGCCGAACTTGACGTGTTTTTTTCGGTCTTGGCTCTTCTGGACGCTTCCATTGGGATTATTGGGCTTTGGCTTCAATGTCATAACCATACACCCACGATTTGTCCCCAATTATGACCTTTTTGAGGAAATCTGGATCGTCGTTGACGATGTTCAACAGCTCCTGAGCGGCTGAAAACGCCTAAAACATCCGTAAAAATTGCTTATTATGAGCCGAACGATATGCCAGCATTATCAGCAACCTCTCTGATAGTGATTGGACGATTATCCTATGTCATTTTCTTCACTGCTTTAATATTTTCATCGGTTGCTGACGTACTCGGGCGACCAGCACTAACATCGTCAATGACATCTTGTTGACCTTTCTTAAACCGGTTATACCACATTTGAACTTGTTGCCACAGTCAATTTCAAATCGCCTTAAACCGCATTCACAACATAATTTATGCAACTTCCTTCAGTTTGAAACACGTATCCCTCTTTGCCCCAGAAAGCAGAGTGCCCTAGATAGGTGTAAACAAAGGCCTGTTTACCATTGGACATGTCTGGCATCATCCGATGAACCAAGGAACGAAGGCGATTACCAATATTTTTTTCAAGGAAATGTGAACCGATAGCGCAGCCAACTCAAAAGTTTACATAAAACGGTGTCTTTTTCCGGGTCCGGACCAGAGCAGCCTATCTAACGTCTTCAATCAATCGTCAAACGTCTTTAATCTTTTAATCGTGCTTTAATATTTTCCCAAGTTCAGAAATGGTTCTCATCGCAAGACGACTTTTTAATGAAAATTAGAACTACTTCAAGACTTAAATAATTAAAATAGTCGCTGACCTTTAGCTTCATAGCCAAGTGAGAGACTGCCCATAAGGGCTGCAGCGATGTTTTCGGCAGATCTTGCGTTTAATTGTCTTGCTGAATAGATTAAATGCTGAACCAATAAACTCAGAGACACTAACTGTACAGACTGAGTAGTGTTTTGTCTTCCATCCTGTACATTTTTTTACACAAAACTTAATCAAAGAAACTGATCCATTTTTTCGAATAGTGAAAAATCGGAGAGCACACCAAAACACGACTAGCCTTTTTATCTCTCAAAAACAAACTGAAAATCTAAAATGGCTGGTGTTGCCTATACTCGTATACTTATAACGAGTGATTTTTTTGCTATTATCTTTTTGGCAACACTAGTTTTGACAGCTCACGCACATTTTGTATCTTGTGTCACTGTCAAACATCTTCAGTTTTGTCTATAATTTATTCATGAATCGTCTTACAAACGAACAACGCTTGCAAATTATTGAATTTTATTACCAAAATGCGTGCTCTGTTAAGAAGTTCATCGCGCACTTCTTCCATTTTATGGTCAGTTTAATCGACCTACTGAGGCTTCTATTCGGGCTATTGTAAAAAAATTTCGCACCAAATTTACATTGTTGGACATTAAACCACCAACACGCTTACGTAGAGTGCGAACTGAAGAAAATATCGCAGCCGTATCGGCCAGTGTTGGTGATGACCGTGAATTATCTATTCGGCGCCGTTCGCAGCAATTGGGCCTCTGTTACTCCACTACGTGGAAAATTTTGCGGAAGGATTTGGGTGTGAAGCCTTATAAGATACAGCTGGTGCAAGAATTGAAGCCAAACGGCCTACCACAACGCCAAATTTTTGGTGAATGGGCTCTTGAAAAGTTAGATGAAGAACCACTTTTTTATCGAAGAATTGTGTTCAGCGACGAGGCTCATTTCTGGTTGAATGGATACGTGAACAAGCAAAACTGCCGTATTTTGAGTGAAGAGCAGACAGAAGCATTGCAAGAGCTACCAATGCATCCACAAAAAACAACCGTTTGGTGCGGGATTATGGGCTGGCGGCATCATTAGGCCGTATTTCTTCAAAGATGATGCGAATCACAACGTTACTGTGAATGGTGAGCGCTACCGTGCGATGATAACAAACTTTTTTTTGCCCAAAATGGAAGAGCTTGACTTGCATGACATGTGGTTTCAACAAGACGGTGCCACATGCCACACAGCACGCGAAACAATGGACCAATTGAGAGGCGAGTTCGGTGAACAGTTTATTTCACGCTTGGGACCAGTCAATTGGCCGCCTAGATCGTGCGATTTAACGCCTCTAGACTATTTTTGTGGGGCTATGTTAAGGCTAATGTCTATAGCGACAAGCCTGCTTCGATTGACGCACTGGAAGCCAACATTGCCAACATTATTCGTGAGATACCGGCCGAAATGTTGGAAAGAGTATGCCAAAATTGGACTAAGCGGATGGACCATTTGAGGCGCAGCCGCGGCCAACATTTGCATGAAATAATCTTCAAACATTAAATTATATCGATCCAAATAAATATTTCATGCATTTTTCTGAATTTTATGTGTTTTTTTTTTAAATTTCCGATAGTTTTTATAAAATCACCCATTATAACAGACATGTGTTCCAACAGAACAGAAAAAAATGCGAAAATCGAACATGCGTTACTCACGAAATTTGAAAATATTGGATATTTTTGTATGAGACCAGGTATGTACATCGGTTTCTGACCCGAAGTCTTTTCTTTTCTTAAGTTTTTAAGAAAGAATTTTTTTTTTATTACAATACCAATTTGCTGTGATGAATACCTTTGGTTGAAGAAGACCAGAAACTTTTTTTGCTGGGGGAAAACTAGCTGTTTCGCAGCCGCTACACTCATCAGCACTCATTTTCGGATTTGAGCTCGGGTCATGACGCATCATAAACGACCGCCTTAACCATTCAGCCAGGGAGCCACTGAATTATTGTCTATCTATTATAATCATCTAATATTGAATCAAGTATTTTCTTAATTTCCACCAATTGTTATTGAAGATAATTTAACATTTTTTTACATTTTTTTCAGTGTATGTCTCACATATAATCATTATTTATGTGTACAAGTATTTCCTGTTGCTTTGCTTTATTTCTTTACCACTATTTTGTAACAGTTTAGAAAAGAAATAAATCTTCCTTTATAGTTTTAAGACAATATAAGGATTATTGAATGTTTACAAACAAATATGAGAAGGCTAAGAGGAAATAGATTTCTTTACAGGAAGCTTAATGAACAAATATAAGTCTTGTGTATGTAAGTAAAGTTTTTTTTTTCAAGTTTTCTACATTCCTTGGTGCTCAATAGTTTCGTGTAAAGTTTGTCATACAGGGTGCTAATAATTAACTTATTAAGCAAATACGATTTTGTAATAATTCTAAAAGAAAACAAATGAAAATGTTGCTTTCAACACGTATATTTAATTCTAATTGAATTAAAAAAAACCACTAAATATCGGGTGGTTAAATTTCAAGAGCCGATGTTGAATGTAAACCACACCTAAACGCCAAGTTATTTTCCGAATTTTCTTTGATATTTCTCTATTTCAGACTTACTCAATTTGAACCATGGAGAGATACACAATCCAACAACGTGTTAAAGTTATCCAACAGTGGATGATCAATTTTCAAAGAAAATCATATTCAGTGATGAGGCACATTTTCACCTCAGTGGATTCGTCAATAAACAGAATTGCCGCGTTTGGGCGAATGAGAATCCAAGAGTGACTGTCGAAAAACCAATGCACCCACAAAGAGTAACTGTTTGGTGCGGTTTATGTGCTGGCGGCATCATCGGACCGTATTTTTTCTAAAATGAGGCCGGTCAGGCAGTTACTGTGAATGGTGTTCGCTATCGTGAGATGATAACGAACTTTTTACGGCCCGAATTGGAAGATATGGATGTAGACGATATGTGGTTTCAGCAGGACGGTGCCACTTGCCACATAGCTAAGGAAACAAATTGCTCTTTTGCGCAACAAATTCAATGGCCGTGTTATCTCACGTAATGGCAATGTCAATTGGCCGCCAAGATCATGTGATTTGACACCGTTGGACTTTTTTCTTTGGGGTTATTTGAAAGAAAAGGTGTACGTCGATAAGCAAGCAACAATTCAACAGCTAAAGGATGAGATAATTCGGCACATTAACGGCATAGACCCTCCATTATGCCTCAGGGTCATCGAAAATTTGGACCATCGGATGGAGGTGTGCCGCCGTGGTCGCGGCGCCCATTTGGCCGATACATAATTGAATCATACCAATATATCATAATAAAATAAAATTACAATAATTTCCTAAATAGTTTGTGTTTTATTCAAAATCAACATCGGCCCTTGAAATTTAACCACCCTTTACAAAGCTTAATGTTTGAGCGTATTTCTTAAAGCTGATTAAGACTAACGACAAGCGAACGAGTATTTGATTTGTGGCAGCACTTGCCATGCTTTTCTTAGCTGGCATTTTACCAGTTTCAAGGGGTGAACTAGTTCACGGCTCGCCCTTTTTTCTTGCATAACTCACACCCATGGGGACTTTTTTTTAGACATTTTAACAAATACGTTACTGCAGAGCTTCTAGCCTCTTCTATATGTAATAACATAGACCGTGAGAGCCCCGCTCATCCACCAATTAATGGTTGTAGTGCCATCCCTGCAGCATTAATAATTTTGGCCGGGCAACCTAGTGCAAGACACTCACCATTGTAAAGGATTGATGTTTAAATAAAGACACAGTCAAGTTAAAGACGGCAAACGTAGTGGTTCTTATTAATTGAACATAAGGATAGGCTATATCGTTGTTAAGGGCTTTCAGATATGACAACATAGCTTAAGTCATGCTGGAACATTCTGGAATTTTATTTGAAACGCCACATGAAAGACATCTACCCCTCTTCACCACAGAGAGCAGAATGTCAAGTTATGAATATGTCAAGACAAAAACTGCTCCCTGGGGGTACCGGCAATGTCAGGACCTAATCTGCCGGCCATATCTGCTGATGGCCCAAATCCAGGGGGCTAATTATTCTTGATGCATCGGCATGGGGCTTGCAAGACTCATACAGATCTCAACTTTTACCATAAGTTTATAAACAAACAGCTTGCAGAAGAGCTTGGGCCTTTTAATCCCTTCTGTATGCAATTGCCCAGACAGTTATTGGATGACAAAGCTTAATGAGTCCATTCAGATCATCAACCATCACTAATGTCTCCTTAAATGACAGGTATTTGTTGCAAGACAGCAGCACCTCGGGAGGTTATTAGCCTCCGAAAACCGGATTTGCACCATAGGTATCAAGGAAGACCAATTTCCATCCCTGCGATTTTAGGTTTAAACGCGAGGCAGGGCATTTCGTGGCGCCTTTGCCGATCACCGTTCTGCCGATTAACCTTTGGTCAGAGTTTCGGAAGTCCAGCACAACATAAGTCCCCCGGCTTCCTAGAGTTTTATTTGCTACGACATATGAGGAAATTATACCTCTCTAATCCACAAAAAGCAGAGTGCCTGGTAAGGCGTATAGCAACGCAAAACCTACATCCCGAGGAGACCAATCGATGAGCAGATTGTGAAAATTGATTTACATCAACACTTACCTCGACGGCCATATCTGCTAATGGGCAAGCGGTGCGAACTATATACGATTCTCCAGTAGCCTCGTGTGACTGAAAAGATTCACACAGGTCGCAACTTTTGCCATAAGTTTGTAGCCATATAAACAAACCACTTGCTGAAGAGCTCGGGCCTTTTAATCTCATCTGTATGCAATTGCCCAGACAGTTATTGGATGACAAAGCTTAATGAGTTGGTCGGCCAAAATCCATTAAGAACATCAGTCCTTAACCAACTCACCCATCTAACCACCACACTGGTTCTTTACAGTACAGTTATCTCTTGCAAGACAACAGCATCTCGAGCCCCCGAAACCGACATTGTGACTTGAGTTTTAAACAACAACAGCCAGAACGTTTCTGCCAAGGTAAGAACCTCAACGATGATCAGCACCGAGAGATATCCAAGGCAGAATCATTCTGGGGCCTTGCTGATCACCATTCTGCCAATTTGAACCCTTGGCAAGGCGTTCAAAGACCAACACAATATAAGTCATTTGGCTTCGTAGAGTTTATTTACAACAACAAATGAGGGACTTGTTTTAGAGAGCAATCGGTGAGTAGATACAGTGAAAAAAATTTACATCAGCTTCTGCCTTTAGGGCCTTATCTGATGGTGGACCAATTCCACTGTCTATCATCAGTTCCTTACAGTACAGGTATCAGGGTGTAAGGCAACAGTAACTCGAGTGGTTTTTAGCCCCTGAAAAGACGTTCCAGCCAAGGTAGACACCTCAACCATAACCAGCCCGGTTTGAACTGCAAGCAGAACCCCCCCGGGGCCACGCTGATCCCCGTTCTGTCAATTTATACCCCTGGTAAGGGCTTCGGAGATCAACACTAGAGTTTTATTTGATGCAACAAAAGAGGGACTCCTCTCTTTACCAGAAAAACAGAGTTGGTTTTGAATATGCCAAGACAAAACTAGTTCACCGGGAGAATCGATGAGTAGAGTCAGATCTACCAAATTAAAAAAAAAACATATTTTCTGATTTAATATTTATTATAACGCCAGTGCTACACAAACCAAGCAAAGCTGGATAAAGTCCAGATATGTATATTAAACATTTTCTTCTGCACCTACTCGCATTGATAAAATTCAACACAGTCGAACGAGCATACGCTTGTGTTCTTTCTTATCAATTCCTTTTTGTTTCTGGTTGTTAAAGTTAAAGCAACCAAAACACATTTTAATAAATCAAATATAATTGACTTCAAATTGATTCAAATAGTCAATAATATTGCTTGTAGCAAACTTACATGCATACATTTTCTTTGCGATAAATAAGTGGTCATGTATTTTATGCATTAAATATTATTATTTCAACGAAAGAAAATTTATTGATACTAAGTTCATCCTTAAGCGGGCTTAAATAAATAAAGATGTATGGAACGAGTTATGCATTAAGTGATTTCAAAACCGCTAGTTTGGCGAGTTATTTATTCAGTGAAAGTTTTGCGAATATGGATCAGTCAATAACCCAAAAGAAAAGAATAGTTGAAACTTACTACAAATGTGGAGACTACTCCAGTCCGGTGAAAAACTGTTTGAACACACTTAATTGGGAAGTATTACCCGACCGGCCGTAATCATCAGACATGACGTCGTCCAACTATCATCTGTTCCGGTCAAAGACACATACTTTATGGTAGCTGCAGTTCGCATCATATGAAAATACCATAAACTGTTTTGAGCCGTGTTTCAAAAGATAAGGCATTCTTCAGACGTAATGGGTGATTTTATAAGAACTATCGGAAATTTAAAAAAAACACATAAAATTCAGAAAAATGCATGAAATATTTATTTGGATCGATAGTTGGGTCGATATAATTTAATGTTTGAAGATTATTTCATGCAAATGTTGGCCGCGGCTGCGCCTCAAATGGTCCATCCGCTTAGTCCAATTTTGGCATACTCTTTCCAACATTTCGGCCGGTATCTCACGAATAATGTTGGCAATGTTGGCTTCCAGTGCGTCAATCGAAGCGGGCTTATCGCTATAGACATTAGCCTTAACATAGCCCCACAAAAAATAGTCTAGAGGCGTTAAATCGCACGATCTGGGCGGCCAATTGACTGGTCCCAAGCGTCAAATAAACTGTTCACCGAACTCGCCTCTCAATTGGTCCATTGTTTCGCGTGCTGTGTGGTGCTGTGTGGCATGTGGCACCGTCTTGTTGAAACCACATGTCATACAAGTCAAGCTCTTCCATTTTGGGCAAAAAAAGGTTTGTTATCATCGCACGGTAGCGCTCACCATTCACAGTAACGTTGTGATTCGCATCATCTTTGAAGAAATACGGCCCAATGATGCCGCCAGCCCATAATCCACACCAAACGGTTGTTTTTTGTGGATGCATTGGTAGCTCTTGCAATGCTTCTGGCTGCTTTTCACTCCAAATACGGCAGTTTTGCTTGTTCACGTATCCATTCAACCAGAAATGAGCCTCGTCGATACGGCAGTTTTGCTTGTTCACGTATCCATTCAACCAGAAATGAGCCTCGTCGCTGAACACAATTCTTCGATAAAAAAGTGGATCTTCATCTAACTTTTCAAGAGCCCATTCACCAAAAATTTGGCGTTGTGGTAGGTCGTTTGGCTTCAATTCTTGCACCAGCTGTATCTTATAAGGCTGCACACCCAAATCCTTCCGCAAAATTGTCCACGTAGTGGAGTAACAGAGGCACAATTGCTGCGAACGGCGCTGAATCGATAATTCACTGGCCGATACGGCTGCGATAGTTTCTTCAGTTCGCACTCTACGTAAGCGTGTTGGTGGTTTAATGTCCAACAATGTAAAGTTTTTTACAATAGCCCGAGTAGAAGCCTCAATAGGTCGATCAAACTGACCATAAAATGGAAGAAGCGCGCGATGAACTTTCTTAACAGAGCACGCATTTTGGTAATAAAATTCAATAATTTGCAAGCGTTGTTCGTTTGTAAGACGATTCATGATTAAATTATAGACCAAACTGAAGATGTTTGACAGTGACACAAGATACAAAACGTGCGTGAGCTGTCAAAACTAGTGTTGCCAAAAAGATAATAGCAAAAAAATCACTCGTTAGAATCCGAATGCGGTTTAAAAGATGGGAAAACAGATTATTGCTTATCACTAGCAATAATTTTTGCCATCTCTCAAACAGCCTTTTAATCACTCCAATAACATTTAACTGTCGTTCTCTCACAACGAAAACTTATTTGTAGTCCTAAATAGCTTCATAAGTATTTTATTTAACTTTGCTTTTATAACCGAAATATGAATAACCCATTATTTGTACATATATATATTAAAAAGCACTCCAATTTATAATAGCAGACACTTTAATAAATATTATGTAGAATTTATGGCATAAAAGCCGGATTATTTTAAATTCTTTTATCCAAAAGGCGCCTTAACAATTACTTTTAATTTGAAATTGAAAAACTTAAAGAAAGCTTTACTCAACACTTAAGTATTCTATAAATAGGAATAAAAAAAAGTATACTCGTATGACTATGTTTGTCATAATTGAATTTATTTTTTATGCCATTAAGGCTTATTGCAAAATATTGTTCATTAAATGCTTTCTAGCTTTCAATTTAAGTAAAACAAATTCATCAACATAAAGCTTGAGCAAATAAAGGACATGACTTTGCTGGTCGGCAAACATATGAAGAGATATGATATGTATATAACATATAATATGTCTAAGTATAAACATATCGCTCCTTTATTGCAACATAGCCATAATTCAAAAAAGCTTGTTTCGAGAAAAACACATTTCAAATTTTTAGCTTCCATACAAGTCTTAGAAAAAATTTTTAGAAAATATCTTCTAAAGGAAATAGTTTAAAAGTAATTTGAATGCATATCGGGCACAATATAAAAGGTAGTACTATTAAAAATTTTGGATTGTTAACTCGAAAAACTCATTTTTTGAGATATGACTATGTTGCAATAAAGGAGCGATATGATATGTACATGTATGGATATGGGCAAAAATTAGGCTGCATTTGTCTATATCATGGGTAACAATTGTTTTTCAAGACTACCACGGTTTTTTTTTTTTACTTACTTGCGTATATCTGCGAATGATTTAAATTGCACGAACACTGTGGCCAGTTGACATTAAACATGTGCACGGTTACACTCAGCGCGCACATTTTTTTTTTTTGCATCCACTTGTGGTTGTTTTCTATTAAGTAGATAACACACTATATGTTTTTAATAATGTAGATGTAATTTCTCTCAATGTACAATGCCTACATGCCGTCTGTTACCTCGAAAACATTACGTCTGTAAAAAACATGAGCAAAGTCATCTGACAAAAATTGAAATTAGGGTGCTTTATACTTTGTTACTGTCCGTCTACATTAGACATGAAAAGCTGTTAAGGCAAACTATTAATACAAACTGCTGGAAGACAATGATTTTCCATCTGAGCTAATTTATAAATTTATAAATCAATTTAGAAGGATAAATACTCATAATGTAGTTAATTTAATATACCGGGTTTGACAGAAAGGTTAACACGATCTAATATATTTAATAGAGAAAAATATAGAATGGCTCATAAGAGCTTAATACGTTAGATACATTATTTACTAAAACTAATGATAGACTTAGTAAAATGGATAATGCTAATATAGTCTATAAAATTCCATGTAAGGGGAATATAATCAGGAGAATTGTAATAAAGTATACATAGGAACAACAAAAAAAAAAAAAAATTAAGGACACGGATTGCAGGACATAAATCAGACCAAATAATTATATAGGCACATTAATTCACAAAAGACAGCGTTATCTCCTCATTGCTCTAGATTAAATCTAATCTAATTTTGAAAATGTTTCAATAATAAAAACTGAAGGTAATTAAAGAAACGTTATATGTTAGAAATGTTAGAGATTATTAACACACCTGTAGAAAAAAAATTAATTTTAAAATGGACACAGATAATTTAGCGCATAGTTATAGGCATTTAGTTAGCAAAAAATTAGAACGTTGAATGTATATATAAATTTTAGTTGTTAGGCTATTTTTTACACTGCTTTTTATGAAAAAAAAAAATGTTAATGTTAATGTTAATGTTAATGTTAATGTTAATGTTAATGTTAATGTTAATGTTAATGTTAATGTTAATGTTAATGTTAATGTTAATGTTAATGTTAATGTTAATGTTAATGTTAATGTTAATGTTAATGTTAATGTTAATGTTAATGTTAATGTTAATGTTAATGTTAATGTTAATGTTAATGTTAATGTTAATGTTAATGTTAATGTTAATGTTAATGTTAATGTTAATGTTAATGCTAATGTTAATGTTAATGCTAATGTTAATGTTAATGTTAATGTTAATGTTAATGTTAATGTTAATGTTAATGTTAATGTTAATGTTAATGTTAATGTTAATGTTAATGTTAATGTTAATGTTAATGTTAATGTTAATGTTAATGTTAATGTTAATGTTAATGTTAATGTTAATGTTAATGTTAATGTTAATGTTAATGTTAATGTTAATGTTAATGTTAATGTTAATGTTAATGTTAATGTTAATGTTAATGTTAATGTTAATGTTAATGTTAATGTTAATGTTAATGTTAATGTTAATGTTAATGTTAATGTTAATGTTAATGTTAATGTTAATGTTAATGTTAATGTTAATGTTAATGTTAATGTTAATGTTAATGTTAATGTTAATGTTAATGTTAATGTTAATGTTAATGTTAATGTTAATGTTAATGTTAATGTTAATGTTAATGTTAATGTTAATGTTAATGTTAATGTTAATGTTAATGTTAATGTTAATGTTAATGTTAATGTTAATGTTAATGTTAATGTTAATGTTAATGTTAATGTTAATGTTAATGTTAATGTTAATGTTAATGTTAATGTTAATGTTAATGTTAATGTTAATGTTAATGTTAATGTTAATGTTAATGTTAATGTTAATGTTAATGTTAATGTTAATGTTAATGTTAATGTTAATGTTAATGTTAATGGTATTCTGTGAGCAACATGTGCCATGTTGATTTGTATAAGGTACAACATGTTCTAATCTTTAACAGGGCATGTGTCGGTTGCAGAATAAGTTCAATTTAAATTAATTAAAGAATAAGTTTAATTTAAGTTAAGTTTAATTAAATTAAGCTATTTTTCAATTTGTTAATATTGTTAAGAATTTTTCTTTGTGTATGAACTAAAAATTTTTCTTACTGTTTGAATTTTTTGTGTATAGGAATTTTTTGACAATTTAAATTTATAACATTTAATTTCTCCTGTCGATGATAACAAATTGTTATTGAAATATTGAGAAATAAAAGATTTTGAATTGTGAATTTTTTATAAAAAAACAAAAAACAAAGATCTGAAGCTGCAAAAATTAAATTTATTTAATTAATACAAACCTTTGACGGCCCGATTGTTACATGGTGGAGTATACGTATGTCTTGATTTTTCATTATTTTAACTCCGTCAACAAAAGCACATCATCACTTTTTTTGCCCTTTTCTATAGTTTGTTGAAAAAAAATTTATTTTTATTGCATAATTTGCAATCTAGTTTTTTTATAATTTCTTTCAATTTAAAACTATTTTTACTTTTCTCATATTGAAATGTTATTTTCTGTTAAGACAGAGCTTTTAAAACAGACGTCTTGTGGTTGGGCTCTACAAGAGTTTGAGTGGGACATACGCCGAAAAACACTAAAGTACCGTTATCTAAAAAACGGTACTTAGAAAAAAAAATTATTGCGTTTTTGGTGCTTAGGAGGTCCCAATTAATTTATCTAGGCATGTGGCGTTCTTGGTATTTTTCCAAATTTTAAATTTGTAAAGCAGTGTTATGAAGTCCCGGTACATTTTTTAGTAAAGTGCTGTCCACACCTGTCATAAGAACACTAACAGGAACAGCAAAATATTTTCACTGTCAGATGTAGACTGTAAATGTTTTTGTTTTCTTGTGGTCTTGACACGGCTGTTAAGACGTCTGTTTTAACAGAAAAAAGTATCTCGTATTTGAAATACATTAGGTGTGTATTTTGCCCAGCACTGGCTACAACCATCAATTGCAAAACCGCGGAAGCAAAGTTGTACACCTAATATTATTTACCTTAAATTTACAAATTAATTTTTCATCTCGCACTATAAAATAACTTCCACACATGTTCTTTTTGTTTTGTCTCTTGATGTCTGTAGCGTCAAAATGGAATGCGCTGCAGGAAAACACGAAACAAAATATGCTTGAAAACTCATACAATATTTATGTATGTGCATTTATATGATAAAGAGTTTACATATTTTTTCTTAAATATTTTTTTCAGCAGCAAAAAACACAAATTCCGACAACAACAATTTTCATTGTTTTTATTTAATTTATGGATATTAATACTTTAGTAATTTAATTTTACTGATATTGTTGTATTTACAATCTTTTTCGTGTATCTTGTCTTTATGGATTTTGCTATTGAATTTTTTTTCTTACTTTCTTTCCTGCTTTTTTTTTATTTTATTTTCATGAAAACAAGAATATTGTCATGTATCCGAATCCAAATTTATACACGTGTACGGCGCGCATATGGCTGAGAGAAATTGGATTTTCTTTAACATATGGAGCACTAATGCTGAAGACATGGCGGTAAGTAAACTTTATATCAATAGCAGTTTGATTGCAGAGCTGGGGGAGTAGGCTTATCTGGACAGACATTACGCGTATGTACTCGTATGTCATAAAGCTGAAGGGAAGATGGAAATAGTAAATTAATAATTCAAGCATTACTTTGCGAAATATTTGATGTTTCGAAAAAGCTTTCAAGTGGATTTATTTCCATTTCAAAGGCAGAATGAAGGCCTCATTAGTTATTACTTTCTATTGCCGTTCTGTGATGTTCTTTACTGTAGCAAATATTTTACGAATACTTTGACCCATGGTGCAATTATTAGGTGGCAGCGTAAGAGTTGTTGTACTACATACATAATATTTTGTTTGTGTAAAAATTCCGGACGCTGTCAAAAACATGTTTACAAAACAGAAGAAAATGAAGAAAGAAACGTTTACATAAAAAAAAACGTACAAAGAAAATTAATATAATTTTTTTTATAAATTGTTTTCAACACATTTTAAGCAATTAAAATATTTTTGAAAACTTTTTTTATTGCGTTCTTGCCCTTTTTCAAACTGTTTAAAATATTTTTATTTTTTCACCCACAATTTTTGACACCCACAATTTTATGAAACAAAAAATTAACACCTGCGCTAGTGATGCCACCTGGTTAATTGCACCATGCTTTGACCGTTAAAGTATTCAGCTGCTTTTTTTTTTTTTTAAGTAAAGCAAAGTTAGAATGAGGAGAAAAATAAATTTATTGAATTTTTGATGATCTTTTATAATTTTTTAAATTAAATTTTTGGTTTGTACATTTGCACAAGGGGTTATAGTTCAGGTTTTTTCTTTCTTAAGTTTTTTTCTTAAGAAGGATTTTTTACAATACAAATCTGCTGTGATCAATAATTTTGATTGAAGAAGACAAGAAAAATAATAATCAAATCTTTAGCTGGGGGACAACTAGCTGTTTCGTAGTCGCTACACTACTCATCAGCACCAATTGGGATTTGAACTCGGGACATGACGTATCATGATCTACTGCTTTAACCACTAAGCCACCGAGCATTTAATTATTTTTATATTTTAATATTTTATTTGTAATGATGATAGTAAATAAATAAAAAAAATATATTTTCTTAACACATATTGTTTTTCTAGTTGATTAATTTCTATTTAGTATTGTAGTATTTATTTTAGTATTTCTTTTACCGTTTTTTTTTTCTTCACAGAATATCAGTGATTTTTCGTGTCCGTTCAGCGAAAGCTGTAAAAATAACTGATGCAGCGCTGCTGAAACGTCTTGGTTGTATTTGTGGCGCCATTGGAACATGTCTGCTAGTGCGAACGTTGGTTTCACCACCCGATGTGGTTGTTGGTCGAACAGCAGATGACTTAAAGGCGTTTTTATGCAAGACTGACTGGTGGGACTATACATTTACGTCCAGTAAGTAAACGAACAAAAAACCAAAAAGATTGTTTAAGGTATTATTTATAAAGCTATGACATATGATTGATATATAATTAGAATGTTGTGGGACAGCAAACTCTTAAGCCCACTTCACTTAATAAAGATTAATTACTTGCCAATGCGTACAGCAGATAACAGGATTCATTTGACTCAAAACGTACTTACAATATTAGATTGTTAACTTTTGGAAATTATAAAAAAAGAATAATCAAATTATTTCAATAGCTTTTACAAATCTTAAGACAGATTAATATGATTATTGAAATGGACAATAGAATTATTTTTGTATTTTTTAAATTTTTTGACCATAAAATTGAATTTACCAATTAAATTTCATTTATATAGAGAGATAAAGTTACTTAAGTATCTTTTTGTTGCATGCAGACATAATTGGTGGAAATTTTACAAGATCTTTATAATAAAATAAATTTGTTTGGTTTGAGGTTTAAAATCCACAAAGAATAGTCTGATTGAGGAGTGCCATCAAGGCTTTCCAAATATGATTTAAGGGAAGCCATTCTTTCTATTTCAAGCAGATTCCTCAATTTGGTTACACATTCTCGTAGCCTAATTTTAAGCTGGGGAGACCTGCGGAGTTGCCACTCCCTTCTAACTCTTCTTTTTTCTGACAAAAGTTGCTCAATTTCCGACGAATAAGATCTATTGTTCTCGTTTCTGTATCTTATATAGTTAGTGTTAGCCTGTTGTTGCGCTAGTAATTAACAATTTTTTCTATTGCTTATAAATTTTTGTAATTTTTTTAAACTTATATGCGTATACATATATAGTATCTGGCTGTAAGAAGTTATTCTCCATAGGCATAAATAAATAAATAAATAAATAAAAATGAAATAGTAATTAATAAATAAGTGCCTGTTTCACGATTTCAAACGTTAACGTTCGCGCACATTTGAAACATTCAAGAAACACATTTAGAGCCCAAAAATTTCAGCTCAAAAGTGGATCGGATATAGGAGTTCTGTGCCTCGTGTCTGTAATATTAGTGAGAAGTTTCTCGCATCGAAAACTATCAAACATAAAATTCCACCGTTTCTCGACTATCGACAAAAACTGCGTTTCTGTATATTAAATCAAAAAGAGACAACACTGTTACGTCTTTATTGGATTATTTCCATTAAACAGCTGTCAAAATGCAAAAAGTAAACAAATAAGAAGAAGCATATAGGAAAAAATTATCTAACGAAAAGAAAGTTTAAGAAAAAAATGTTTAGCAGTGAATAAATAAAACAACTGAATTCAGTATCATAAATAAAATAAAATTGTAAATAAAATAAAATTGTGTCAATCAATAACATATGTACATAAATAAAAACACATTCAAATCATAAATAAATTTTACAAAAACTTTCAATAATGTTTAGAAGAAATGAAAAATTAACTGCATTCACTATCTGTCGCATTCGTAAAAAATAATTTACACATAATAAAGGTTTAATTGACAAATTTTGTGTAGAAATAGGTATGTCAAGTAAACTTTTAATAATTTCAAAGTATTTTTTATGAATACGGCAATATGTGTATAAATATCGGGTGGTTAAATTTCAAGGGCCGATGTTGAATGTGAACGACAACTAAACGCTAAGTTTTTTTCCGAATTTTATTTGACATTTCTCTATTTCAGACTTACCTAATTTGAACCATGGAGAGATACACAATCCAACAACGTGTTAAAGTTATCCAGACTTATTATGAAAATGATGATCAATTTTCGAAGAAAATCATCTTCAGTGATGAGGCACATTTTCACCTCAGTGGATTCGTCAATAAACAATTATGTTTATTGACGCATTTGGGTGAATGAGAATCCAAGAGTGGGCGTCGAAAAACCAATGCACCCACAAAGAGTGACTGTTTGGTGCGGTTTATGTGCTGGCTTCATCATCGGGCCGTATTTTTTCCAAAATGAGGCCGGTCAGGCAGTTACTGTGAATGGTGTTCGCTATCGTGAGATGATAACGAACTTTTTATGGCCCGAATTGGAAGATATGGATGTAGACGATATGTGGTTTCAGCAGGACGGTGCCACTTGCCACATAGCTAACGAAACAATTGCTCTTTTGCGCAACAAATTCAATGGCCGTGTTATCTCACGTAATGGCGATGTAAATTGGCCGCCAAGATCATGTGATTTGACACCGTTGGACTTTTTTCTTTGGGGTTATTTGAAATAAAAAGTGTACGTCGATAAGCCAGCAACAATTCAACAGCTAAAGGATGAGCTAATTCGGCACATTAACGGCATAGAAGCTCCATTATGCCTCAGGGTCATCGAAAATTTGGACCATCGGATGGAGGTGTGCCGCCCATTTGGCCGATATTTTGTTCCATACATAATTGAGTAACACCAATATATCATAATAAAATAAAACGACAATAATTTCCCAAATAGTTTGTGTTTTATTCAAAATCAACATCGGCCCTTGAAATTTAACCACCCGATATTTAAATACTTTATCTTTTCTACATTTTTGGCATCCATTTTGTCATATTTTTTAAATAATTCTAATATTATATGATGATGGGTTGGTATCATTTGTCTAGCTCGAGTTCAATCCTGGCTAAAGCCAAGAAATATTTTTATTTATAATTATAACAATAATTGCCGCGATCAATAACTCTTGATCAAAGAAGACAGGAAAAAATAATTAAATATGTGATCAATATGAGACAAATATAGATGAAAAAATAAATAAGAGCTCAGTGGCTGAGTTGGTTAACAAGCCGTATTAAAAATACATCCTGTTTACATGGTACTGAGTTCGAGTCCTAGTGGGTGCTGATGAGCAGTGTAGCGACTGTGAAACAGCTAGTTGTACCCCAGCTTTGGGGTATGTTTTTTAATTTATAACTTCCGCAACTCTTTTATTTGTGAAAAGTTTTGACAGCTTCAGCTCACAAAATGTTGATACTGAAACATGTTTACTCAGAAACTTCCAATGAATTACGTCAAAAAAAAACTATTTTGACAGATATTTCTGGCTTCTCAAAGACACAGAAACACATTTGTGTGAGAAACTCCATTTTTTTGTTTCAATTCGCATAGTTTTTCTGTCAATTCCGTTGCTTCTTTTGAGAAATTTCTCGATGCGTGTAATACAGAAACGAGGTACTGGCCACTCAAAATGCCTGCAAACGTCAAGGGTCAAAATTGTGAAATAGACCCTAAATAAAATCATGTTGTATACATGAATATCCAAAAGGAAAATTCAATGAAAAACGGGACTGAAATTGAAAATAATATCACTGCCGATGAAATTAGTTCGCTTTTCTGCGATTTCACTGTATTATAAATAACAAAATTACAAAATTAATTGTCATGGGGAATTAATATTTCTCTGTTGTCTGCAATCTGTATCTATGGCAATAACATTTATGTGCTGCTAAACGTACGCTTGTTCTATTGATTTTTTATGACATTGTAAATTAAAATATTTATCTTAATAACAATATTTTTTGAGTTATTTACAAGCCTTTAGCGTTCTTCTATACGCAATTTTAAAGAACAATACAAAATACATCCGCCATAAAATGAAACATTTAAACATCATCTCCAGCACACTTTTGTCTTGGTGACAAAAACAGTTTTTCCGCTTTAAAGGACCTTGTGCAGCGCTTTGCTTTTGTGAAATAAAAAATCAACTTAAAACAATCGCAATCATTTTCGTACAGCGCCTTTTCACAAAAAGACATTCTTGTTTTTCGTTGCACAACTACAAGTAAATAAATGACAGCAGGAGTTGTGTTGTGTTTTTTTTTTTTTTTCTTCTAAACTTTGCAAACAGCGGCGGGTTTTATGTGCCGAACAATTCAAGGATTTCAAATCCGAATTATTTATATACTCGTTGTTGAAGATTCTGTTGGCGGTTTGCTTGCAGATGATAATTGTTTGAGGTTTAGTGGCAGGTGCTTAAGCAAAGTAAATTTAGAGTGAATAAGTTTGCTTCTAAAATACTTGTTAGCAAGCAGAATAAAGAGATAAATTCAAACAATTTAAAGGTAAATAAAATGGAAAAGATATGTTTACAAAATTATTAGGTGTCCAACATTGCTTCCACCGTTTTACAGTATATGGCTGTAGCGGTAGGTGGTAGTCAAAATAAGGAGATCGTAGATTTCTTACAATAAGATTAGGTACATATTTGTAAACGTAACGCCATTGAAACACTAAACGATTTGTGTCTGCAGCATAAAGTTATTCTCGATTAAACACGTCAGCCTACGAGCCCAGTTCTCGTCATTTACGGGAGATTTTAATTTTCTGCTTGAATATTAAGAAATCTGCGGCTGAGACTCATCGAATGCTCTTAAATATCTACGATGAGTCTGCTATTAGTGAACGATTGTGCCAAGAGTGGTTCGAACACATTGAAAATGGTGATTTTAATATCGAAGACTAACATGGCGGTGGAAGAGAGACTTTTTTCGAAGATGTGGAATTGGAGGCATTATTTGATCTCGTCATTTACGGGAGATTTTAATTTTCTGCTTGAATATTAAGAAATCTGCCGCTGAGACTCATCGAATGCTTTTAAATATCTACGGTGAGAACGCTATTAGTGAACGAACGTATCGAGAGCTGTTTCAATAGGTTGAGAATGCTGATTTTAATATCGAAGACTAACATGGCGGTGAAAGAGAGACTTTTTTCGAAGATACGAAACTGGAGACATTATTTGATCAAAATTCGTGTCAAACGACATTGGCAGTGAGACAACTATTATCTGCAGCATTGTCAACTTTGAAATTTCAAAACGCACCAAAATGGGTAAAAAAGCGCGTTATTTCAGCAAAAAATCACCGAATTTTTTAATTTTTCCTTTCATTTCTAAAAACCTATTTTATATTTCAAGAAGAACAATATTTTTATATTTAAAACACGACAATGAAACAGCCTTTTAAGCCACTATGGGCTGATGGAATGCCATCAAATTCGTTCAATAACTAGAATGCCTGTTTGGCAAACTTGACCTCTAATACGACTTCGTCAGTTTTATTAAGATGATGTTACCTTAACATTAATTTTAAAGATATTTTATCAAATTTATTACTAAGCAATATCATTTAATTATATTTGCTGTTAACCGAAATCATCTGTGACAGTCTATGATCAGGGACCCAAAATACCTGCTCACCGTCGTCAAAAATATGTTTCAGAAGCATACAAGCATTACCGTCGAACGAATTTACAATTATTGGATCATTAAAGGTTACAGAATCGTATTACACGCCTTTAAATTCGATTAATAGCAATTCTATCAAACACAGTGTAAGCGATGTCTTTAAAAAAACTTATTGAAATATACGAAAATTTGTCAGATTTATAACAAATAAAAGATGAAGTTTATCGTAATCGATATTTAATGCAAAAGTTTTGGAAAAACTTTATAATTTATTTAATAATTTGGTAATATTTTAATTATCAACAACATATCAAAATCACGAACCATCATAAATACGAACTTCTCTGTTGACAGACTGCATTTATTACAATTATTGACAAACTTGGCTTGATCATGTAATAGCAAAACTCTATAAAGGCAGCAAATTTTATAAAACGAAATGTTTCGTTTTCTTTGGAGAGTGTGTATAATATACAATAACTAAAGAATTTTTCGCACGAATAATTTAAAAAAAAAGCACCAAAAACGGTGCGAAACGTACCGAGTTGATAACGCTGATTATCTTTTAAAGCAGTACATCCGACTTAAGGTTTTACACCTTATATATATTTAAAATATATAATAAAATATCATACAGTCTGTTCTAAGAACAATAATTTATATAATAAAATAATAATAAATATACCAGTAAAAAATTATAAACAGCTTGTTTTCTATGTTTCCCAGCTATCTATATGTCGACATTTCATAGGAACTACCCTAATCATCAGTAGACTTTGGAAATTTTTGAAAGATATTCTCAGACATTCAACTTTACATCCCAACAATAAAGTTGAATGTTTGATAATATCTTTCAAAAATTTCCAAAGTCTACTAATGATTAGGGTAGTTCCTATGAAATGTCGACATGTAGCTAGCTGGGAAACATAGAAAACAAGCTGTTTATAATTTTTTTACTGGTATAAATGTTAGAAGCTTAAATAGCGAATAAAAAACTTAATAATAATAAATATATAATAAAGTACACAATAAAATATATAATAAAATAAAATAATTTTCACATATAAAAGACCGACCTATGCCACTACGCATAGAATACAACATCATGTAAACTCCCGACAAAGTTTCTGAAGGTGGCACGGCTATTGGTATAATACTGAATGGAACAGCCATGAGCAATAGTCTTAAGCTACGTACACACGGTAGTCAGATCTTACAATATTGCCAGTAAAATTTTCTGAAAATGTATTACAATCGTGTGAACTGCCAATTTTTAACTTACAACGTTGTCAGAAAAAGCATTGTCAATCAATTGTAAGACGACAATGTTGTCAGGCATCTGACAATCGTGAGAACACTCTTCGTCGGCAATCCCAGATAATTGGCTGATATTGTAAGCTGAGTTTTAATTGTCAGATGTATAAAATTAATGCACCTGATAATGGCATCACTGTCATAAAAAAGTTTGATGGGCAACACTGCCAAACAGATGGTTGTTGCTATACAGAAGTGGCAATGCCTTACAACATGTCTGGCAATTTTGTTCATCTAACAATCTGACAACCTTGTGAACTGACAATTTTTGCTGTCAGATGAATTATTTCTCAGATCATAGTCTGGCAATGAAATTGTAAGATTTTCTTACCATCGTCTGAGCATACAATTTACTTCTGCGCGACAATTTTTCATTGTCACTACATTGTCAGCATGTTGCCAGATCTTACAATATTGTAACATCTGACAACCGTGTGTACATAGCTTCAGCTATGTTAAATTTAGAAAATCCCAGGAAAAACATCTAGTGGATCATTTGGCCTGAGGTAGCCAACTCGGGTTATCTCTGCGAGAGACATATGCAATATGGTGTCCACTGCGTGTCATGACACACTACCCTGCTGAAACCTTATTACTACATACTCCTTATTATCTCGCCTTTAAGGTTGTTAGCATCACCAAAGTCCTTTTCAAAATTAAAAATAAATAAATAAAATAAGAACCAACCGACGCCGCCAACACAATTTTGAAACTTTTAAAAGATAGACGAGTATCGGTGACTTGAAAGTTTATATAGTGCAATTACTTGTTTAATGGTTTCAAAATCGCCGGTTTGCCAAGGCTATCATATTTACTTAGAGAAATTTACTTTCTTAATTAAATTATATACTAGAATGACAGTGATTCAAACCTGGCGATTTTCTAGCATTTCAGAGGGATTATGACCGCCATAAACATCATCGGTAAACTTGTAAAGGAATTTTGTAGAGATAAAAAACGTTGCAGATGTCTTCAGTGTTTTAATAAACGCAATGTGCGTAATGAAAAAAAATTAAAAGGGTATCCTTCGAAGCTTATGATTGATTCTACGGCGTTCTTAGCAATTGGACCAATATTATCAACTGAATGATGTGTAACTTTAAGAGGGTTATTTTTGGCAATATTGTGCGAACATTACAAAAAAAATTTTTTTATTGTATTGATTGATTGTTGTTCAATAGGGACGAACAACACATTTCAGCAAATTTTCAGATATTTTTTGGCATATGATTTCACAGTTATCGTGTTTTGAAAACACGACAACTCGATAATAAGGAAAACCGTGCGTGAATAAATACTGATAACTTTTTCAATATTATTTCAACCAGAATAGTTTTTTGCATTGTTTTTCTTTTTCTGTCTACTATCAAGTAAAAAATAGAAAAAAATTGTGCACAGTGGGTTTGGATGTGATTTTCGGGATTTAATATTTTAAATCAATTTTTCTCACTGTTTGAATTCTTCGATTTTCTTTATTATTTTTTTTTTTTTTTTGTATTTAACTTTGATTTTTCCTACGCCTGTTAAGACCCGTTTGGTAGTGGGATTCGAATAACTACTATTTTTCCTGATATTTTTAATTTTTTCTAAAAATAATTTCTTGGAAAAATGTTTTTTTTCTTAGTCTTGGAAATACAAAGGTGATTTTTTTCTATGAGAATCGACATGCTAAATTAGCAAATCGCTTATAGCAAGCAAGGCAATGGCTGCACAATGGGTTAGAAATGATGAGAATTCGTAACAATATTATTAAAAATTAAATACAAATATTTTTAAAAAGCTGAAATTTTTTTTATTTTTTAAATAACTTCTAATAAATTGCTGTATAAAATATTTCAACTAAAACTCATTTCAAATTAATTTTAATTTTTATTTCATATTGCTGTAATATTTTCTCTCTATTTTGTCTTTAACACTTTCAGTGGAAGTAGTGTTTTTGGCCTGGGGTGTACGACTGTGTATTATGGTGCGCAAGGCTCCCTCTGAATTCAACGAAAGTCGTTTTATTTCGATGGCCATTTACAATGAATTTCTATTGACCTGCTTTCTAAATGTTTCTATGTAAGTATTTTATTTATTTTACGAGTATTTTGTAATTGTTTTCATTGCATTTTTGCATTTTATATTTTATTTATTTTATTTTGTAATTGTTTTCATTGTAACTTTCGCATTTCTATTTTATTTATTTTTACAGGCTTTTCTTGCAATCGCCGGCTAATCCCGATTTATTGTACATTATATTTTTCTGTCATACTCAGCTAACAATCACTCTGTTGCTGGCTTTGATATTCGGCAGTAAAGTAAGTATTTCTAGTATCACATGTGGGAATTAAAATAGATAAAAATAGCATTACACGTGATTTTAAAATCCAATACTTAAATGGGTTGCGAAATATTAAAGTAGAGTTTAATATGATGTTTTTGCAATACAAGCAAGCGACTGAAAATTTTATATAGAAAAGCACTCAAATTATTGAGTGTTTGCTTGGCAACTCGATTTCTTGTGATATGGAAATATCATATAAGTCAAACAAGTTTTTAATGGTTGTTACACATAAGAAAATCACAAAGGGAACGGCTACAGGACCGAAGTGAGCTGGACAACCTAAATTATTCCGGGGTATCCAGCGGCCTGCCTGCCTACACATAAGAAAGACAACTTTTATATACATTAAGTAATTGAAATCTCTAATCATCTGGCTGGCAAATAGTAAGTATTTTTCCAGCTTTTTGCACAATAGGAGTAAAGGCAACCTCAGGATCTAAAAGTAATTGTGTGTTTCATGATTCAAAACATGTTCTTTGCTTAAAGCTGAAGACGATAATAAAATTAAACGATTGCCTGTATGAACTAGAAACAAAAATCCTTTTTTAAATTATACCTTCTTTTAGAACAGACATTGTAAGCACCAAGCTAATGGACTGAGTCTTCTGCATAAAATATATTTTGCTTATATTTTATGTGCGAGTATTCTTTATTTTTATTTTCTAGTGTAAAACCTTTTTATTATTTACCAGGAATGGTTTAGTTACATATTTAAAATTTATTCCCTTTGATTGTGTATTTCTGCTTTTAGGTTTATATCGTTTTGCGCAGTGGTAAATCCCATCAGGAAAGTATTGGCATGGGAGCCAAGTCTTCGGGAGCAAAATTCAACTTTCGCCCTCAAGTACGAACTTTTGCCAACCCCAGTTTGGCAACAACATCAACTACGCCTGCCGCCGCCACAACATCGGCAGGTAAGTGTCAAACGCCAAAAAAACTAAAACTTAGAACAGAACCTAAATAAATACGAATATATGACGGTTGTATTGAACTTGATGAAAGTGTCTGTAGTGCCTGGCAAAGAAGAAAGCACTTTAAAAAGGTCGTTATCGAATGCAATTAATGCGTTTGATCGCAGCATTGAGAGACAAACGTTCGCAATGCAATGAGAGACATAATAGCCCGATTCACAATCTTGTGCTTTTAAGATTGCATACTTCTGCAATTGCAAAATTGATATTTTTGGGTGTATTTTGTTAGTGTAAAGCAAAAATATAAGCTCTATTCACAATCTTGTGCATTTGTGATTGCAAATTTATGCAATTGCAAATATATGCTATTAATTGTGAACCAACTCTGTTGGTTAAGTTTGCACTACTTTTTGCAAAGCACAAAATTCACAGCTGATTGATAATTAGAGTAGAAAATAATTTACTAAAATTTTAGTCAAAAATAAATATGCCGAAAAAAAGCTTTTAGGAGCAGTTAGTAAACTTTTTAATAGAAAAAGCGATTTTAAGTTAGATAAAGACATCGATTGGTGTTATTTGAATGCGGAATGAGTGACAGCAACTAAGCGGCGATTACGAACTAATTTGCTTGGATCGCGGATTGTCAGCTGTCGATTTGCAATTAACTTGTGCATAAGTAAAGCAAATAAAAACTATAGGGTTTAATATTGCATATACACATAAGACTAGCAAAAGCATTGCTGGGTATTTTGTTAGTGTAGAGTAAAAATATGCTAAATCTTTTTGCAAATGCAATGATGCAATACCATTTGCACGAGACTGTGAATAGAGCTTATAGGTTTTAAGTATTGCATATACACATAGCAAGTGCATTGCTTTATATTTTGTTAGTGTAGAGTAAAAATAAGCTAAACCTTTTTGCAAATGCAATAATGCAATACCATTTGCACGAGACTGTGAATAGAGCTTTAGGTTTTAAGTATTGCATATACACATAGCAAGTGCATTGCTTTATATTTTGTTAGTGTAGAGTAAAAATAAGCTAAATCTTTTTGCAAATGTAATGATGCAATACCATTTGCACGAGACTGTGAATAGAGCTATAGTGATTTTATAGCATGACAATGCTCAATGTCCACGTTGTGAATGTGGCCAAAACATACTTCGAAACGTTGAAATGGGAAGTTCTATCCCACCAGACGTTCCTCCTTCGGACTGTTACTTGTTTAATTAATGGCACACGGCTTGGCTACTGGTCAGCTGCTCTTATGAAGAAGCAAAAAATTGGATCTATTCGTGAGTCGCTGCAAAAGATGACCAGTTTTTCTACGCTTTTCGTATGCTGCTTGCAAGCTGGTAGAAAGTAGTAGGGGCCAACGACGGACAAAACACTATATCTATGAATTTCGGAGAAAAAAAAACCGGCGGAAACAAAGTTATACACCTATGTACATATGTATAATTTTTACTATGTAGAATTTGTGATTTTAATAAGTAAGGTCAAAAATTTTTCTTGGGCTTTAGTTTAAACTGAAACTGACAATATTTTGCTTACTATCACTCACTCATACACACACACACACTGTGGAAATTGTCAATAACAACGATCTGTGAACCGCACTTATTTCACAACAAACCCCCAAAACTATTGATGTCGAATAATTTCCATTGACATTTTGTGGTTTCAACTGGTTGTATGCCTGATAATTTTCTATTCTGTATAATTAATACTTTGATTTATCAACATTTGCCATTAAGCCACAGCAGTTACTGGCATAATACTTTTTTAATGTGTAAATAATTTGAAGTATTAATGGGACAACAAGTTGGGGTTGGAAAGCAAATTAATTGCCAAATAAGCTTAAAGCTTAAAATGAGATAAATTTTTAAATTTAGTGAATATTATGTTATATAAATTTAAGAAGAAGAATAAGTTACGTTAACAGTGCGTCAAATTTGATTTGATGATTAGCGTAGTTCCTATGAAATGTCGACATATAGATAGCTGGGAAACATAGAAAACAAGCTATTTATAATTTTTTATTGGTATTTATTTATTAGTATTACTCCACACACAAGACTTAATATCTTATATTGCAATGTGGAACTGAGTTTAAGACGAGATTCGTACATCATCACATTAAAATTAATAATATAACAATATATACATATAAATACAAAAAAGTTTAATGTCACAAATGTTACGGAATTATTTTAAAGAATTTAAAGGAAAATATGAAGTTAAAGAACTAATCAAGCGTAACATGTTTAAAAACAAATTTCATCATATGTGTATAACTACAATGCTTGAACTTAAGGAAGGACCAAAAATCCTTATGCAACAACGAAACAATTTAAAAATGAAAAAAGGGGTGCAATAAACTATTCAGAAAATGTATTAATTAAGCACTTTTTAAACTTTCGTGCGCTATTTAAAGTTTGGAGACTATAAGGAATTGAGTTCCAGAGGGATATAGCGTAGATAAAAAAGTGCCACTGTGACATGAGACTTTTATATCTATATGTCCTAAACCGCTTGTCTCTACAATTCTCCGCAAACACTAGTCGATTAAATTTAACCCAAAAAAATTTTTTTTTTTTTGAGTTTGTGAGATGTTATATTTGCTTCAAAATTTCTTCAAATTCATTCCATTACCTTACGCTTAAAACGGTACAATTTTAAGCGACTTTTGTTAATCAAACGGAAGATTGTAAAGATTTATATACAATCAGAAAGCGTCCACTGCCAACAATTTCAAAACTATTCGAAAAATTGTTAATGGCCAAGTTGAGTCCAATATTGAACAATGTGGGATGCATTAATTTGGGTTCCGGGCTAAACACAACACCATAGAACAAACGCACAGACTGGTCAATGTCATAACACAGGACAAGAAGTATTGCTCAGCTCTATTCATTGACATTTCTCAAGCTTTTCATAAAGTGTGACACAACGGCTTGATACACAAAATAAAGTTAAACTTGCCGGCGAACACTCATAAGCTTAGAAAGCTATTTATATGGGCAGAAATTTGTTATCAAAGGGAACTCCTGCCAATCGAGACAGTTCTGGTAATAAAAGGGGGTTATTTAAATACAGAAAATTAAAATTTCCGATATCGGCCCATGTCTATTCACCCGAAATATAGTCTAAAACGATTTTGCCATGAAAAAAAAATATATATTACTTAAAAGAAGTTCTGGTTATATATAGAGGTTATTAAAATGCAAAAAATTTAAATTTCCGATACCGGTCCCTATATACCCGAGATATAGCCTAAGCCGATTTTTCCATAAAATATATTTTTTTTTTTTTTTCTTAAAAGCTGTTCTGTTAATAAAATACAGAAAATGAAAATTTCCGATATCGGTCCATACATGTACATATGTTCACCCGAGATATAGTCTGAACCGATTTTTCCATGAAAAAAAAAAATTGTATTACTTAAAAGAAGTTCTGGTTATATATAGAGGTTATTAAAATACAGAAAAAGATCATTTCCGATACCGGTCCATATATACCCGAGATATAGCCTAAACCGATTTTTCCATGGAACAATTTTTTTTTTTTTGCTTAAAAGCAGTTCTGTTAATAAAAGGGGGTTACTTAAATACAGAAAATTAAAATTTCCGATATCGGTCCATATATGTATATATGTTCACCCAAGATATAGTCTGAACCGATTTTTCCATGAAAAAAAAATTTTATTGCTTAAAAGAAGTTCTGGTTATAATGCAGAAAAGGAAAATTTCCGATACCAGTCCATATATACCCGAGATATATAGCCTAAACCGATTTTTTCATGGAACAATTTTTTTCCCTTAAAAGCAGTTCTGGTAATAAAAGGGAGTTACTTAAATACAGAACATTTAAATTTCCGATTTGGTCCATATGTGTATGTATACCCGAGATATATCGGTATAGGCTATAGCCTATACCGATTTTTCCATGAAATATATATATTTTTTTTTTTTTGCTTAAAAGCAGTTCTGTTAATAAAATACAGAAAAATTTCTGCTATCGTTCCATATATGTATGTATGTTGACCCAAGATATAGTCTGAACCGATTTTTCCATTAAAATAAATTGTTTTGCTTAAAACCAGTTCGGGTTATAAATGGAGGTTACTAAAATGCAAAAAATTAAAATTTCCGATATCGGTCCATATATACCCGAGATATAGTCTAAACCGATTTTTCCATGAAACAATTTTTCGCTTAACAATTTATTTATTATTTATTTATTTATAGTATTAGAAAATAATTACAAGTTATTAACTAATATTTATACCAATAAAAAATTATAAATAGCTTGTTTTCTATGGTTCCCAACTATATGTTGACATTTCATAGGAACTACCCTAATCATCAGTAGACTTTGGAAATTTTTGAAAGATATTCTCAAACATTCAACTTTATATCCCAACAATCTAAATAAATTGTTGAGAATTTAAAAAGAAAAATGCTCTAATAATACTTGTAAAAACACAAAAAACAAGCTTTACCATTTATACACGTCTCTAACACGTTTTAAAGGTGTAAAGAAATAATAGAGACGTGTTTTGCCAGATATTATTAGAGCATTTTCTTTTTAAATTCTCAACAAATTATTTAGATTGTTGGGATATTAAGTTGAATGTTTGAGAATATCTTTCAAAAATTTCCAAAGTCTAGTGATGATTAGGGTAGCTCCTATGAAATGTCGACATATAGATAGCTGGGAAATATAGAAAAGCTATTTATAATTTTTTATTGGTATAAATGTTAGAAGCTAAAATAGCGAATAAAAAACTCAATTGTTATTAACTAATATTATATTTTGGCCATGGCTACTAGGCCTTAGGCTCCGCTTAGCATTTTTTTTTTCTTGCTTTCGGTAATAAAAAGGATTACTAGAATACAGAAAATGAAACTTTCCGATATCGTTCCAAGTTTGTAATATAAACTCCATATTTAAGTGACTATTGTGAAGGGTATTTTAGATTTGTAAACCAAATATTTACTTGTTTGTAATAATAAAAAGCATAGGGAATGTCAGGCGTTCATGTACGTTCGCGAGCAAATTTAACAAACCATCTGTAAAAATTATGCTTTTAAGAGATATGAACAAATACATAAGGAATTACATATTAAATAAAAAATAGATGTAAAACCATGTCGCTTGTGGGTGCCTTTAGTGTATATTTAAGTGCATATTTCAAGTTTTTTAGCGCATGTTTCATGTGCGTATTTTTAATGTATTGGTGCTTTTATGTTGTGGCCCCGTTTATTACCAACATTTCCAGTATATGATTTACATAAAACATCATATTTAAAAATATACTTTTCAGTTAATAGGCTGCGTTTTTCTTTTTTTTTATGGCGCCTCAATAATATTTACTACTGAAACAAAATAATTTTTTTAAATACGTGTATTAAATACATATATTTTTACGTTCAATTAAAATATATACAAAAAAAAACACAATGAAGCTATAAATTAAAAATATTAATGATACTTATACATATATGCCTGCATTTGTATATATGCCTATATTTGTTTGTATAAACATTTATCATAAAATTAATGTTTGCCATGACATTTAAATCATAAATATTTAAAAGCATCTAAAGACAGCCATTTTTGCAATTAAAAGCAGTTTGCCTGTTTCATCAGTCACATCCGCAGCATAAAATCTTTAGCCAGCAACTGGCATCAAGGAATATTCATTATATATATTTTTATTATTCTTCTACTTGTTATATATGTATATACGAGGGCTGCTCAATCAATCCGTGACTTTTTCAATGAAACATAAGTTCCCACCGAAAACTTGGTTGTGTGTTGCACTTGCCTAAGAACATATTTTTCAATAGTATAGTATTTACCGCCTGCATTACTTAGAAGTAGTCAAGTAATGACTTGCTTAATATCTGTTGTATATGTACACATGCAAGCAGTTGTTCTTGGCAAATATGCAAGCACAATATTTACAATGATAAAGGAATAAAAGAATTTGAGTAATACATACAACAGTCGTTACAATGATAATGGAATAAAAGAATTTGAGTAATACTTGGATTTGCTAATAATGGGTGATTTTATAAGAACTATCGAAAATTAAAAAAAAAAAAAAAAAAAAAAAACACATAAAATTCAGAAAAATGCATGAAATATTTATTTGGATCGATAGTTGGGTCGATATAATTTAATGTTTGAAGATTATTTCATGCAAATGTTGGCCGCGGCTGCGCCTCAAATGGTCCATCCGCTTAGTCCAATTTTGGCATACTCTTTCCAACATTTCGGCCGGTATCTCACGAATAATGTTGGCAATGTTGGCTTCCAGTGCGTCAATCGAAGCAAGCTTGTCGCTACAGACATTAGCCTTAACATAGTTCCACAAAAAATAGTCTAGAGGCGTTAAATCGCACGATCTGGGCGGCCAATTGACTGGTACCAAGCGTGAAATAAACTGTTCACCGAACTCGCCTCTCAATTGGTCCATTGTTTCGCGTGCTGTGTGGCATGTGGCACCGTCTTGTTGAAACCACATGTCATGCAAGTCAAGCTCTTCCATTTTGGGCAAAAAAAAGTTTGTTATCATCGCACGGTAGCGCTCACCATTCACAGTAACGTTGTGATTCGCATCATCTTTGAAGAAATACGGCCCAATGATGCCGCCAGCCCATAATCCGCACCAAACGGTTGTTTTTTGTGGATGCATTGGTAGCTCTTGCAATGTTTCTGGCTGCTTGTTCACGTATCCATTCAACCAGAAATGAGCCTCGTCGCTGAACACAATTCTTCGATAAAAAAGAGCCCATTCACCAAAAATTTGGCGTTGTGGTAGGTCGTTTGGCTTCAATTCTTGCACCAGCTGTATCTTATAAGGCTTCACACCCAAATGCTTCCGCAAAATTTTCCACGTAGTGGAGTAACAGAGGCCCAATTGCTGCGAACGGCGCCGAATCGATAATTCACGGTCATCACCAACACTGGCCGATACGGCTGCGATATTTTCTTCAGTTCGCACTCTACGTAAGCGTGTTGGTGGTTTAATGTCCAACAATGTAAATTTGGTGCGAAATTTTTTTACAATAGCCCGAATAGAAGCCTCAGTAGGTCGATTAAACTGACCATAAAATGGAAGAAGCGCGCGATGAACTTTCTTAACAGAGCACGCATTTTGATAATAAAATAAAATTCAATAATTTGCAAGCGTTGTTCGTTTGTAAGACGATTCATGATTAAATTATAGACCAAACTCAAGATGTTTGACAGGGACACAAGATACAAAACGTGCGTGAGCTGTCAAAACTAGTGTTGCCAAAAAGATAATAGCAAAAAAATCACTCGTTATAAGGTGATAGAAACGGATTTAAAAATGTTTACAAAATGAAATTTGTAGTAAATCAAAAATTGCTTTAATAAATTTTGCTGTCCTGGCAATTTTACTATTCGTGCCATTTGATTTGCTGTCATTACAACTTACAGGTTATGAATACCCAGTGTAAAAGTGATATTAACATTACTTATGCGTTGCCAGACTCATTCAAATGTATTTACTATAAATATTTAAAATGATAAATCACAGTGGTAAAACCAATTTTGTACTTAATTCCATGACGTTTTAATTTAGATTTTTTTTTTTTTTTGTACATCGGGCTTAAGTTCAAGTTTTTTCTTTCTTAAGGTTTTCTTAAGAAAGATTTTTTACAATAAAAATTTGCTGTGATCAATAATTTTTGTTTGAAGAGTTTTTGATTTAATGATTAACTTTAATTCATTACATAATCTTTTTTTTAATCTTTAATGAATGAAAATCTTTAATTTTTTTAATTAATCTATAAAATGAGAACTAACAATTGAAATCTTAACATTAAACACAAAAAATTAACTAAGTCCAGCCAATGCTATGAGTACAAAATAGATTTTATTTTGCGAACTCTATCTGTAAAATCGCTTATTTAACGCTCTGATGGTGGCAAGGGTGTGCCTTCTTCTCAACCAAGTGTGGCCGGGAAAATGAAGTATCTTACGAGCAAGAGGATTTGTGTATAGTTCCAGCTTACTGATATGCCAAGAAGCTGAAGTAATCGTTCGAAGAATTTGATTTTGTTGCCTTTGAATCCTTTCAAAGTTTGACGTTGAGGTAGTGCCCCATAATTGAATTCCATAGCGCCATATAGGCTTAAGAGTTGCAGTGTACAACAAACGCAAGCTCTAATGAATAAAATACTAACGAAACACGTTTCGATATCAAAATTCGCGAACTTGTATAAGTTTGTGTTAAAAATCGACAAAAACCGAGTAATTATTCTGAAAATTCTGCCTATAACGCATTGCAAGTTTTGTTTTTTGGAATTCCCAAAATCTGCTTCAGGAATTACCAAAATCCTCCACTTCGCCAGCAACAATATGGCAACTTCAATTTTCGCACTAAATCAGATGACTGTTCAGATACACGTTACACGGCTAAAACACAAACCAAATATGAAAAACTGGTTCCCATTCGGTTAGCGAAGCGGTTTGGGGCATTCATATAGTCGGCTTCAGGAAACGTCAAAATGCCCCCACTGCCTCAGCAGCAATACGTCAACTTCAATTTTCGCACTAAAGCGAATGCAGATGCATGTTCCACGGCAAAAACGTGTACCGAATATGACAAACCACCTCCAAACCGGTAAACGAAGGGGTTCAGAATTTTTTGGAAATTGCCAAAATCGGCTGCGAGAAAACAGCATTACTCCATATACAGTTTCATATAACTACATATGTAATAATCTTTCATGTTGTTGGGTTTCGAGTGTTGCAAACAAACAATCAAACAAATATACGTTTGAAACTAATATCGGGTGGTTAAATTTCAAGAGCCGATGTTGAATGTGAACGACACCTAAACGCCAAGTTTTTTTCCGAATTTTATTTGACATTTCTCTATTTCAGACTTATTCAATTTGAACCATGGACAGATACACAATCCAACAACGTGTTAAAGTTATCCAGACTTATTATGAAAATGATGATCAATTTTCGAAGAAAATCATCTTCAGTGATGAGGCACATTTTCACCTCAGTGGATTCGTCAATAAACAATTATGTTTATTGACGCATTTGGGTGAATGAGAATCCAAGAGTGGCTGTCGAAAAACCAATGCACCCACAAAGAGTGACTGTTTGGTGCGGTTTATGTGCTGGCGGCATCATCGAGCCGTATTTTTTCCAAAATGAGGCCGGTCAGGCAGTTACTGTGAATGGTGTTCGCTATCGTGAGATGATAACGAATTTTTTATGGCCCGAATTGGAAGATATGGAGGTAGACGATATGTGGTTTCAGCAGGACGGTGCCACTTGCCACACAGCTAACGAAACAATTGCTCTTTTGCGCAACAAATTCAATGGCCGTGTTATCTCACGTAATGGCGATGTCAATTGGCCGCCAAGATCATGTGATTTGATACCGTTGGACTTTTTTCTTTGGGGTTATTTGAAAAAAAAGGTGTACGTCGATAAGCCAGCAACAATTCAACAGCTAAAGGATGAGATAATTCGGCACATTAACGGCATAGAACCTCCATTATGCCTCAGGGTCATCGAAAATTTGGACCATCGGATGGAGGTGTGCCGCCGTGGTTGCGGCGCCCATTTGGCCGATATTTTGTTCCATACATAATTGAGTAATACCAATATATCATAATAAAATTAAATTACAATAATTTCCTAAATAGTTTGTGTTTTATTCAAAATCAACATCGGCCCTTGAAATTTACCCACCCTTTATAAGCGTGTTAAAAAGACACGGGTTACAGATCTCTGGTGTAGAGTCCTCATAATGTTTATAAAGCTTAGCCTTTGTTTGAGTGATGGGTTTTTCTATAACTTTTCACTTTTATCCATTTTCTTCTCAAAACGCACGTTAATTTGAAGATTATTAAAATTTAGACAGTCAATTGAATTGGCCGTTGACAGGAGCAGTATTGTCATTTCAATTAAGACGCAGGACTTATTAACCCTCCCTCGTAGACAAGATAAAGTAAACTCATACATGTATGTACATATGTGCGAATACATGTGTTTCTTTTTCAAGACTTGTTGAACACTTAAAAATCGTTACAACTGAGAAAATATTCTGTTGCTAGCCAACCGGCTATTAAAAGGCGGAGGTTGTCAATTGCTTGATTTTTTATTTTTATTTTCTTTGAAAATAACTTTTATATTTGGAAAGTGTTTTCTTTTTTAATTTATTTCGGGTCGGTGAGTATGGTGGCAAGAAATATTTCGCCTTCACGTCTTCAGTAGACTTTGTGGTTTTAAGTTGCTGACATTGTACCATTGTGCAGTTATGCTAGAAACACAACTGCGACGAACGACGAATTTCGCCCAACGCGACGAATTCGCTCGCAAGTATACATTGTATAAATTCGTCGTGTGAAGCTCAATATCATAGAACTTTCGTGCAGATAACAATGTTAACATTCCACGCAAAAAAATAATAAAAGAATGAATGTAGATACAAAGATAACCATATTAAAAGTAAACCTATATAAATCCCATCCTTATTTTTTTGAACAAACTATCTGACGTCTTTATACCTATTTTAAGACCATTTTCATAAAGTTTTTTCGACACGGATTAATATAAATATAAAAAGTATTATTTCCTGAGAAGATACTTTATTTTACCTGATACTCTTTTGTTCGTCGTTCGCTGACGTTGACGGCGTTACTCTGTTCTATCGTTACTACAATGGATTTTGCTCTAACGAGATTAGGGATATTGCTCCCGAAACTCGCACATTTTTACGTAGCACGCGCTCATCGTCCAGAGCTCATCCATTTGTGGCCGATTGCCCGGGGAATCGCACTACGCATTACAGACAGAATTCGTTTTTCAGCCGAACGCTTCGTCTGTGGAATAATTTGTCTGCAGACGTGTTTCCTGTCTGTTATAATGTTGGAAGGTTCAAGTCAAATGTTTACAAGCACTACTCCTTCTTTCCCCCTCCTCACAACCTATTTTCCTAGTTCTGGTACAATGCACTGCATATGTAGGGGTCATCCCCTGAGTACTGGTCCAATATAAAAAAAAAAAAAAAAATAGAAACAAATCTATTTCAATTTTCGCTGAGTATGGCGAATTTCGTCCAACGCCATGATTGTGTGCAATTTCATATACACCAATGTGTTTTATTTTTGGCGACGAATATTCGCGACCAAAAATTCGTCGTTCGTCGCAGTTGTGTTCCTAACATTACTCAGTAAAGTAAAATAAAACACTTATGAAGCTATGATTTCGATGAAACTTTTGTTTCGCTAAAATGAATGTATCTTGCCAACTACCATCTCAGTTAAATACCCGCCTCCTTTTGAGGTGGTTTTCGCTTACGTTTTTAAAAATTTTAAGTGCTATATCAGCATTAACTTAACGAATGTTAGTTTGCAAATGCTTCGACCTTACAAAATTACCCACTTAGATACAATCTTTGACCTAGTCCCGCGGCTTTAAATCACATGAATTGCCAAAATGTAATATCACGCGTTGTAAAAGGTTCTAATGGAATAAAGACGAAATTATTCATGATGACGAGCAATTACATAAGAATTACTACTCTTAAAGTGTGACTCCACAGCGAACATCCGGTGTTCACTCGGCCACTGCAACATTGGGTCTGATAAATCCACACAATCGGTAATTCCAACTGTGCCTACCTCCGCACGCGCCGTTTATTACTTTGTGAAATAATCGTATTAAAAAATATAAATTTGCCAGGGGACACCTTGTAACAAGTGATTTTTTTGCTATTATCTTTTTGGCAACACTAGTTTTGACAGCTCACGCACGTTTTGTATCTTGTGTCACTGTCAAACATCTTCAGTTTGGTCTATAATTTAATCATGAATCGTCTTACAAACGAACAACGCTTGCAAGTTATTGAATTTTATTACCAAAATGCGTGCTCTGTTAAGAAAGTTCATCGCGCGCTTCTTCCATTTTATGGTCAGTTTAATCGACCTACTGAGGCTTCTATTCGGGCTATTGTAAAAAAAATTCGCACCAAATTTACATTGTTGGACATTAAACACCCAACACGCTTACGTAGAGTGCGAACTGAAGAAAATATCGCAGCCGTATCGGCCAGTGTTGGTGATGACCGTGAATTATCGATTCGGCGCCGTTCGCAGCAATTGGGCCTCTGTTACTCCACTACGTGGAAAATTTTGCGGAAGGATTTGGGTGTGAAGCCTTATATGATACAGCTGGTGTCAGAATTGAAGCCAAACGACCTACCACAACGCCAAATTTTTGGTGAATGGGCTCTTGGAAAGTTAGATGAAGATTCACTTTTTTATCGAAGAATTGTGTTCAGCGACGAGGCTCATTTCTGGTTGAATGGATACGTGAACAAGCAAAACTGCCGTATTTGGAGTGAAGAGCAGCCAGAAGCATTGCAAGAGCTACCAATGCATCCACAAAAAACAACCGTTTGGTGCGGATTATGGGCTGGCGGCATCACTGGGCCGTATTTCTTCAAAGATGATGCGAATCACAACGTTACTGTGAATGGTGAGCGCTACCGTGCGATGATAACAAACTTTTTTTTTGCCCAAAATGGAAGAGCTTGATTTGCATGACATGTGGTCTCAACAAGACGGTGTCACATGTCACACAGCACGTAAAACAATGGACCAATTGAAAGGCGTGTTCGGTGAACAGTTTATTTCACGCTTGGGACCAGTCAATTGGCCGCCCAGATCGTGCGATTTAACGCCTCTAGACTATTTTTTGTGGGGCTATGTTAAGGCTAATGTCTATAGCGACAAGCCCGCTTCGATTGACGCACTGGAAGCCAACATTGCCAACATTATTCGTGAGATACCGGCCGAAATGTTAGAAAGAGTATGCCAAAATTGGACTAAGCGGATGGGCCATTTGAGGGGCAGCCGCGGCCAACATTTGCATGAAATAATTTTCAAACATTAAATTATATCGACCCAAATATCGATCCAAATAAATATTTCATGCATTTTTCCGAATTTTATGTGTTTTTTTTTTTTTGAATTTCCGATAGTTCTTATAAAATCATCCATCATACATATCGCTCCTTTATTGCAACATAGTCATAACTAAAAAAAAGCTTGTTGCGAGAAAAACACATTTCGAATTTTTTAGTTTCATACAAGTCTTAGAAATTTTTTGTTAGAAAATATCTATTAAAGGAAACAGTTTAAAAGTAATTTTAATAAATTTTTGGCGCAATATAAAAGGTAGTACTGTTAACAAGTCTGCATTGTTAGCTCGAAGAGCTCCTTTTTGAAGATATGACTATGTTGCAAAAAAGGAGCGGTATGTATATTGGACTTTATATATGGAAAAATATATTTTTTCTTGGTATATATTCACTAAAGTAAATCGAAGCTATTGTCCCGCAGGACATAAATTGTCTGTATTGTCATCATGCTGAAAATTTTTACAGCGTACAATTTTAGTTTGAGAAGTAAGAACATTTTTTGTTTTACTTAATTCTGAGAAAATGCCATAAGAATTGAATTCGTTGAAAACAGCTGTAGGTGTCAGTAGTCTTGTTTTGCAAGAAGACTCCTCATATGCTTTCATTCACCTTAATTGTTCCAATGGGGGGAGAAAAAAACTGGCGAACAATTAAAATTTTGTGCATCAACCTTTCTTTGTTAAGTCAAATACCAACTGCTGTTACTAGCAATCAACTTTGGCCGAACATGGAAAAACTTTCATTAATTCTGGCCATTTTTTTTCTTTGCTTTTTCTTTTGTTTTCTTTTAGAAACAAAACTGTCCGATCAAGAGGCTTTGGAGGAAATACGACAATTGAGCAAGCAACTACAACGAATACAGGAAATGGCGCCACCCAAGGGTGTAGCTGTAATGACTATTTCCAGTTTGTTGGATGGCTTAAAAACTCCCACCAGCATGGTGATGGCAACCGCTGTAGCAGCACAAGGGACAGTTAGTGGCATAAGTGGAAAGCAATTAACTATACGAACAGAAAAACCGGAAGCACTGCCTTTGCTATCGTTAAATGAGGAAATGAAAAGATACCAGCAGCTCCAAGTGCCGCCACAAAAGGCAGCAACAACGATGATGTTGACGACGACAACAAACAACAATGTTGCCGTTATGAAATCAATACCAGCCATTGCACTGCCGTCCAGTCAGCTATCGCTAACAACGACAACAGCGGCAACAACAGCCACTACCAATAGACAAGTCTCAACAGCAACTGGGTCTTGGGAGGAAAAAGCTGTCAACACCGAAATCATAGGCAGCTGTGTGGCGGAAGAAGAGTTTAAGCACTTGCAATTACATGAACATATCGTATGCTCAGGTTGTTATGAAAAGTGCAAAAGTATGCGTGCTCATCAAACTGTAGACGCCAAAATTGATAAATGCCAAATTCTGGGTTCACCTCAACCGGAAGGCAGCATTAGTTTCAAGAATATTAAACTAGACTGTATGTGTTCGCAATCTGATGATTTGGACCAGCTGGCAGAGTCTGAACAACAGCATCATGCCATCAAACGAATAACAAAACGTACTGCCGCTACAAATACGCCACCAAGTACAACGCGCAAACGTGCCGGTCTTACCATGTCATTGCAACCAGCCCAGGATGTGAAAGCCTACAGTTCGGTGAGTTTGCCCAGTGATGAAGGCCACAAGAGGAATTTACCACAACCCACTAGTTTTATAAGTTCGCAGCAAACGCAACAGCCAAAACAACAGATTTGTGATAATTGTAAAAATAAATTCAAAAGAAAAGATTCAAACGGCAAAACGAAAACAGCTGGCAAAAAGCCACAATGCCAGCAACAGCAGCAGCAGCAGCAGCAGCGTCAGCCACAGCAACATAGAAAATTAAGTAGATTAAGCAGCAAATGTAATAAACTGATAGCAGATATTGAAAATTCCAAAGGAACAAAAGCAACGACTTCATTTTATACAACAACTACAACACAACAACAAAAACAACAAAAGCCATATGACTGTGATGAAGAAGCACAATATTCCACCGATGACATTATTTTCTACACAACAACTGATACTAGTGACAACGAAGACGACGATGATGATGACGATGATGACGACGAGACTGATGATGAGCTGGAAGACAGCAATAAGGAAGATGATTTATCTTCGATTTTATCGCACAGTAAAAGCGATACACGAGTACCCCTCAAACTGAAGCCTCATCAAGCAACTATAGAATTTAAGTGCATATCATTATCACTGGGTAATATAACAACGACCACCAGTATAGCCACAGCAACATCTTCCACATCCTCTTCAACACAACCCGAATTGCTTAAATCCAAGCATGCCTTATTAGGAGCAAATAATACCACACTGCAGGTGAAGGCGACTAGCGTAGACCCAGCTGTTGCTTCATGCACAATACAACAACAAAACCCCACAGTACCATCATCTGCGACAAACCCTTCGAATGGCAGCAACAACGGCAAAGCGAAACGACCCGATAAGCTGGTATTGAATTTAAATGATCGTTCAAAGTTCACCAAAGAAGTTTCCGTGTGAGGAAGTAAAACAAAACATTTTTGATTTCAGTTGTTATGAGATATAGTCGTACTCGCATAGTTTTTAGTTTTATTTATTTACAATCTAACATTTCCACAGTATAGAACGGGAGACATATCGCTCTTTAATTGCAACATGGTCATAACTCAAAAAAAAACTTGTTTCGAGAAAAACACATTTCAAATTTTTAGCTTCCATATAAGACTTGGGTACAGAATAAATGGTAACACTATTAACAAGTCTGCATTGTTAATTCGAAAAGCTAATTTTTTGAGATATGACTATGTTGCAATAAAGCTGCGATATATACTATTTTCAAAATCATGTGTTGTATTGTTTTTTGCAGGTTAAACCTTTCGAGTTCTATTTGCAATTTTACAGGACAACATTGCTGATTGACATTGAGTCCTGACCTCTTTATTTTGCGTTTATTTTGGTTTGTGAGAGCATCATGAACTAATCGAAGCCTTAGCACCACTGGCGTTTTTAAGTAACTTATCTGCGAATATGGCAAATCTTAAACTTCGTCCGGATGACGAGAATCATATCCAGAATGTGGATATTGATTTACATCAATATCTATATTAATTTATAACATCTCCCTTGTCGGCCTTATCCGATGATAAACCAATTTCCAGGGAGGAATTGTACACCTTTCACTAGCACCCCCGTGCGGCTTGCAAGGCTCACACAGTTTGCAACTTTTGCCATAAGTTTGTAGTCATATGGACAAACGCCTTGCTGTATCTCTTCTGTATGTAATTTCCCAGACAGTAAATGGAGACAAGGCTTAATGACTTGGTAGGCCGAATCCCATTAGGAGCATTTGCCCTTAATCAACTAAACCGCCTAGTCGTCACTTCTGGTTCCTTACATTGCCGATATGTGTTGCAAGACAACAGTACTTCAGGGAGGTTATCAGCTCCTGAAAACCCGCATTGCACCACCATAGTTGTGAGGGAAACTAATTCTCCTTGCTGCGTTTTAAGGTTAAAACAAACCGAATAAACCAAAACGTTTCAGCCAAGGTAGGCACCTCAACCATGATCAGCACCGAGATGATCTACAATCACAACCTCCCTCCCATTCTGTCAAATAACCTTTCGAAAGTTTAACACAACTTAAGTCATGAGTCTTCCTAGAGTTAGAGTTTTATTTGCCACAATAAACGAGGGACTCCTACGCTTCTATGCTCCAGATCACATAGAATCACATAGTTTGCTCCGTGAACACCAATATGCATTTCATAGCGGTCGTTCCACTAGAAACGTTTTACCATAACTATCGAAGAAATGATACCAATCGATCCACCATTTCGGTAAAATGGTGGCTCTGGATATTTCCAAGGTATTTGACAGAGAGTGGCATGGTGTATTACTGTCAAAACTTAACGCTTCTCTTTTTTTTTTTTGGGACCAGTGCTCAGGGGTTGACCCCTACATATGCAGTGCATTGTACCAGAACTAGAAAAATAGGTTGTGAGGAGGGGGAAAGAGGGAGTAGTGTTTGTGAACATTTGACTTGAACTTTCCTACGTTATAACAGACAGAAAACACGTCTGCAGGCAACTGTAAACCAAATTTTCTCTGTAGTGCGCAGCACGATTCCCCGGGCAATCAGCCACAAATGGATGAGCTCTGGACGATGAACGCGTGCTACGTAAAAATATGCGAGTTTTGGGAACAAGATCCCTAATCTCGTCAGGGCAAAATCCATTGTAGTAACGATCAAACAGAGTAACGCACCCCACACTGCGTCGATGCTCCAGTGAGTCAATAGAGTTGGGTACCCTACTGTCACCGATGAGCTTTTTCGCCCTCTTCTGCACACGGTGGAGTAACCCCAATTTATTTCGTTTTTTCTGGGAATAAAATAGTTTTTTTGTTTTTGTTTAAATATATTTTTGTAAATATTTGAGTTATAAATAAAATACATAAAATATAATTTAAATCGCTTTATTCAGGCCTGTTCTGAGAAACGCAAACCGCTTAAATTTTGCGTTTTTACATGAAAACACCAAATAGGTGTTCCAATAAACGTATAACGCAAGAAGTATAGTTTTGCGATTTGAAATCGCCAATTAAGTGTGCTGGAAAACGCATATCCATATAAATTGGTGACTTCAAATCGCTTGTGTATATTGAAGTGAACTGATTGAATTTGCTAAAACTGAACTGGCAAAAGGAACGAAAATTATCCACAATTAAAATTTTTTATACTTTCTTTTTATTATTTCAATAAAAAGTTTAAAGAATTTTACACATTTTCATTAAAGCGGCCCATACACGTTTCAATTCAATTGTGAATTGAGTCTTTCAACGGAATTGATTATTGCCCACACACTTCATAAACTGAATTGAAAGATTTTCATTCAACAATTAAATTCAATGAAATTATAGACAATTTTAAAAATATATAACGTTCTTTTTGCAAATATACTACTAATATAAATTTTAAGACCTGATCAAGAGCCTTGAACACACACAACACAATCGAATTGAAAGACTTGCTAGTCAACTTGAAAAAATCAAAACATTTTAATTTTTGTTCAACCAACTCGACAACTGCCAAACTAATCAACTGACAAAGCCATACACGCTTTGATTTGGACAACAACCGATTCAGTTGCCAACTGAGTTGAAACGTGTATGGGCCGCTTAAGAAAACTAAATTGAAAAATTTTTCTATTTGTTGTCAAATTTTTTTTCCTTTTGTATTACTACCACATACACATATACGTATGTTAAACACGTGTTGTATTTTTTCGGAAAAAACTCCTAAACGCGGTAAAACGCGCGTTCCTCAGAACACCTGAAAATCAAATAAGCGTTTGTCAAAACGCATTGCGGTTTCAGAACGCGCGTTCTCGGAACATGGCTGATTATTAAAAATGTTATGCGCCTGCTAGACTATAAACTACAAACGTGTAGTCGCCTCTGCTCTCCACTGTATATTGATTTCTGTCATTCTTTTGAATGTTGAAAATTTTTTTTAATTTTTCTTTTCAAATCGTTAAATGTATTATCTGTGGAAATGTTTGTATATCTTTTATTTTATTTAGCTAATTCACAAAATCCTGCATTTTTTAACTTGTATTGAATACACTTGCTGTTTATAAGCTTGTGAACACGCAGTGTATTATTGTATCAATTTATTTTGTATTTTAACCCTCAAAAAGGAAATAAGAAAAAGAAAATCAATATACAGAAGAAGGTTTTCAAGAAACAAAATGGAAAATAGAAATTTGTAATACCAATAATGAAAATGAGTTGTATTTATTATATTCTTCTCAATGTTAAGTGCAATTCACATTATGTTGATAACACGATTACCAATACAACTTTTCAAAAACATGCAAAATAAAAGTGAAATTTTATAATGGGTGATTTTATAAGAACTATCGGAAATTTAAAAAAAAACACATAAAATTCAGAAAAATGCATGAAATATTTATTTGGATCGATAGTTGGGTCGATATAATTTAATGTTTGAAGATTATTTCATGCAAATGTTGGCCGCGGCTGCGCCTTTTTTTTTTTTTTTTTTTTTTTTTTTTATATTGGACCAGTACTCAGGGGATGACCCCTACATATGCAGTGCATTGTACCAGAACTAGGAAAATAGGTTGTGAGGAGGGGGAAAGCGGGAGTAGTGTTTGTGAACATTTGACTTGAATCTTCCAACGTTATAACAGACAGGAAACACTTCTGCAGGCAACTTGTTCCACAGACGAAGCGTGCGGCTGAAAAACGAATTCTCTCTGTAATGCGTAGTACGATTCCCCGGGCAATCGACCACAAATGGGTGAGCTCTAGACGATGAACGCGTGCTACGTAAAAATGTGCGCGTTTCGGGAACAATATCCCTAATTTCGTCAGAGCAAAATCCATTGTAGTATCGATAGAACAGAGTAACGCATCCCACACTGCGTCGATGCTCCAGTGAGTCAATAGAGTTGGATACCCTACTGTCACCGATGAGCTTCTTCGCCCTCTCCTGCACACGGTCGAGTAACCCCAAAACAGACTTTGAGGCACCGGCCCAAACATGAGAGTTGTATTCCATTTTCGGTCGGATGTAGGTGGTATAAATAGTAAGGAGGTCGGATGGAGTGAAGTACATCTTACACCGTTTCAAAAAACCGAGGCACTTGAATGCTTCTTTAGAGATATGAAAAATGTGTTCATTCCAGCGAACGTCACACTGTATCTTCATTCCAAGAACATCAAGAGCATCCGATTCTTCAATATTTATACCATCCATGAGTACAGATGAAGCAGCATTTGCGGTCGTTTGTTTGTGCGTCAATAAGCAACACTGGGTCTTACGAGCATTAAAGGCGACCCTGTTTTTACGACCCCATTCAGAGACCAATAGAAGATCACTATTCAGTGAATCATTCATATTTAGTCTCTTGGCAGCGATCTCTGATAGGCTGGGCCTATAACTAAAAGAGTACGAGTGACAAATGCTGCTGTCATCCGCGAAAGAGTGGATAGGGTTGGAAGTTTGGTAGAGAAGGTCGTTGAGGAAAATAAGAAATAGGGTAGGAGAAAGAACGGAGCCTTGCGGTACCCCTGAATTAATCTTGAACTCGTTTGATGAGACCCCATTTATAACAACTCGTATAGAGCGGTCTCTGAGAAAGCTCGATATAAACCGAGAGAAGTCATCACCGACTCAAAATGAGGTCATCACCGACCTCAAATGGTCCATCCGCTTAGTCCAATTTTGGCATACTCTTTCCAACATTTCGGCCGGTATCTCACGAATAATGTTGGCAATGTTGGCTTCCAGTGCGTCAATCGAAGCGGGCTTGTCGCTATAGACATTAGCCTTAACATAGCCCCACAAAAAATAGTCTAGAGGCGTTAAATCGCACGATCTGGGCGGCCAATTGACTGGTCCCAAGCGTGAAATAAACTGTTCACCGAACTCGCCTCTCAATTGGACCATTGTTTCGCGTGCTGTGTGGCATGTGGCACCGTCTTGTTCAAAACCACATATCATGCAAGTCAAGATCTTCCATTTTGGGCAAAAAAAAGTTTGTTATCATCGCACGGTAGCCCTCACCATTCACAGTAACGTTGTGATTCGCATCATCTTTGAAGAAATACGGCCCAATGATGCCGCCAGCCCATAATCCGCACCAAACGGTTGTTTTTTGTGGATGCATTGGTAGCTCTTGCAATGCTTCTGGCTGCTCTTCACTCCAAATACGGCAGTTTTGCTTGTTCACGTATCCATTCAACCAGAAATGAGCCTCGTCGCTGAACACAATTCTTCGATAAAAAAGTGGATCTTCATCTAACTTTACAAGAGCCCATTCACCAAAAATTTGGCGTTGTGGTAGGTCGTTTGGCTTCAATTCTTGCACCAGCTGTATCTTATAAGGCTTCACACCCAAATCCTTCCGCAAAATTTTCCACGTAGTGGAGTAACAGAGGCCCAATTGCTGCGAACGGCGCCGAATCGATAATTCACGGTCATCACCAACACTGGCCGATACGGCTGCGATATTTTCTTCAGTTCGCACTCTACGTAAGCGTGTTGGTGGTTTAATGTCCAACAATGTAAATTTGGTGCGAAATTTTTTTACAATAGCCCGAATAGAAGCCTCAGTAGGTCGATTAAACTGACCATAAAATGGAAGAAGCGCGCGATGAACTTTCTTAACAGAGCACGCATTTTTGTAATAAAATTCAATTATTTGCAAGCGTTGTTCGTTTGTAAGACGATTCATGATTAAATTATAGACGAAACTGAAGATGTTTGACAGTGACACAAGATACAAAACGTGCATGAGCTGTCAAAACTAGTGTTGCCAAAAAGATAATAGCAAAAAAATCACTCGTTGTGAAAATTTCCAACAACCAGCTAATAACTATTGTATTTTAATTGAACAATACGCACTATACTCGTACACGGATACAAGGCGTTTTGTGAATTAGCTAATTATGTTTGCCTGAAGTGAATTACAGTTGTAAGAGAAATTTTAAATATAAGTAGTTAGAGTATCTTATGTTTGTTATAAAATTATAAAAATATTACCAATTATAAACAGATGGTTATAGAATGGTTAAAAGGTATTTATTCTTTTTAAATTTATGAACTCACTTTTAGGGACTTCTTAACACTTTTTAAGTAGTTTTAATTGGAATCAATTTTCTAAAAGTAGCCAATGTTTTTATGTAGAAAATTTGCAAACTTTAATTTAAGTTTTATTTAGTTACCTTTAAGCCTTTGAATGTTTTAATTTAGGCCACACTACAGCTGGATATACACATCAGTAGTGCGATTCTGTAACTTTAAACAATAAAAGACATTGTTATTTTGTACATGCAAAAAGTTATTTGGAGTAGCGATTTTGTTATTCTGCAACTAACAAATAACATCATTGACAAAAACTTAAGTTAAGTGGCATCGCTGTGAAAACATATGTCAAAAAGCGAAAATAACAAAAGAAAGCAAAACAAAAGTATTGCCCAAGGTGCATTAAGGTATACACGGTGGCATGTGACAATTTTTTGCTACTGGCAATATAATTGGTGATTTTATAAGAACTATAACAAGCTTTTTTTTAGTTATGACTATGTTGCAATAAAGGAGCGATATGTATGTAATTAGTAAGCTATTTACGTCAAATGTATTGTTTACATTGTTGAAAGTGAATGAATTTAGTGTTGTATTCTGAATTAAACATATACAAATTATTTTGTGAACATAAAAATAATTCAAATAAATATAATTTATAATTATGAAAAAGTACATTCATAGTTTATAATTATGAAAATAGTTTCAAATATTTTTGATAAACATAGCTTACCACATGCCTGTTTTTGTTGTATTGCTGTAATTTTGCTCTAGTGCTGCCACCGTGTATAAGGTAATGCACCTTGGTATTGCCACTGAAATAAGAACAAAATTTTCTTTAAATTTAGTAGTGTTTAATTTTTGTAAGGTAAGTAGAAATTCAACGAAATTCGTTGAATCAATTAATAAATTGTTTGAATGCGGACCTGTAAAGGAATTCGTGGATCCAAACAAAAGTTTTGTAAAAATAATTATTGATCGAAAAAAAGTATTTTTTTTAAACAACAACAAAATACGATATCCAAGGTTACTTTTTGATATTTATGTATATGCATACAAATTATTTTTTCTGACAAAAATTTTTTTGATTTTATTTTTACTATAGTGTTTTCTGTGCAATGAGATATGTAGAATAATATATTTACGGCCGTATGCAAAAAACAAAGCTTGGTAAGCAATTGTTAGGAAAATTTGCCTAACGTTGTATCCAAAAACAATTATTTGCTTACCATACGTTTAAAGTTGAAATAGGCCACTTTAACTGTGCGTTAAAATGACATTTAACTTGTTGATATTGATTTTTCTTAAGATTGCCAATTTCTCGAAAAATGCTAACAAAAGCAATATATTATGATTGCTAGATAAACAAATTAAAACGTTACATTTCGTATGAATTGAAAATATTAATTTTGAAAGCGAAACATAAATAAGAAATGTGTTAGTGATGCACTTTCAATCGAACGAATACAACTGAAAACGTTATTCGAATAATAAAAATATTTGTAGTATAACAAATCCTATTAATTTTTCTTAATTTCATTAATACACTAAATATTATATATTCATTATTTATTAAAAAGGTAAGTCCAGGAAATAATTGTCAAAAAAGTGTTAATTTATGTCATAATAATAAGTTTTTATTTTTTTTTGAATTTGTTTTTCAGTTTTCGAATATTAGTTTTCATACATCACTATTCAAGAAATTACAACTGAACACAACGGCATTACCAGAATAAAACAACTAAATTCCTTTCTATATATAAAAGTTAACGTACTGTTTTTGCATAAACTTTTTTAACAAATGTGTGGTAGTGTTAATGTGTTTAGTAACTAACGTATGCGTTAAAACTCAAGTAAGATTTTTTTTGGATACGGCCCTTAATATCTTTTTATTATAGAACTTTTCGTTTCAATAGAGCAAAAATGTAAGTATATTGTTTATATTTCTATAAACAACTTGAAGACATCTGCTGTTCATTTAATAAGAACCGCTGACTCAAACTATAACAACAAGTATTGTCAAAAGCATTGCAGAATAGCAAAATCGCCAAATTAAATTTAATAGGTTGCCAGACATTGAAAATCCATTAGATTTGGGTTAAATTTGTGTTGCCTGAGTTTGATATATATCCCAGCAGATGTACATATCACTGGTGCAGATCAGAGTGAATCCGAGGATCGGATAAAAGAGTCCAATCCGCCTACATCGTATTCCGAAATGTCTGTCCAATCATGCAGCGCCGGTCTATCAAGATACAATTGTACATCCATAATTTCCACACAAAATATTTTTACATGTTTGATTTTTTACATGACAATTTTTTGCTACTGCAAAAAATTGTCACATGCCACATGTCAAATTTATTGTTTACATTTTTGAAAGTGAATTTAGTGTTTTATTCTGAATTAAACATATAAAAATTATTTTGTGAACATAAAAATAATTCAAATAAAATTAATTTATAATTATGAAAAGGTACATTTATAGTTTACAATTGTGAAAAAAGTGACACATATTTTTGACAAACATAGCTTACCAGATGGCTGTTGTTGTTGTATTGTTATAATTTTGCTCTAGTGCTGCCACCGTGTAGACGTTAATGCACCTTGGTTTTTCTGTTACCTCAAAAATATTGCTCGAATGAAATTTCATTCGACAAAATTTTAAATAGAGCAAGTTCTATTTTGTTATATTTAAACACGTGACATCAGAAATCCACGCCAAGCAAAAAACTCGGCGGTGATTGCTCTTGGCTGGTATTAGCCGGCTGTAAGATACATTTACAGCAGCAATATTTTGTAATGTTTTATATAAAACTTTCATAATAATAAAAATATTCAATAACAATTCGTTAGGTTTAACAGGCTGCCAGTCATTGCCAGCTGCAAATCCAGTCTACTTGGCTCCAATTTGCTGTTTATGGTCATTGAAATTGATATTCGAATAGTATAGATACATTTATTTTTTTAATTTTCGTTAGGAAATAAACTTTTTAACATATGTACATATGTCTTTATTTACTATATAAGTATAATATTTTTATTGCAAATGAATGCCAAAGGAAAACATACCAGTAGATTAGCTTTAACTATTTATATAAAATTACAAAAATTTCAAAAGAGTAATAATGCAACAAATAAGAAAATTATGTTTATTTAAAAAGAAAAAAAAACTTAAACTTTAAATTCTCCAACCAGTAATACTTCTTTTTGAATATAAAATATGAAATTGATTTAAATCATAAGCTAACAGTTTATGCAGTTTTTCATGAGCCCAAAATTGCATAAATGTTTATGAAAAATGCCAAACGATGAAAATACATTTTATATTGTCTAACAAGTATTGTGAAAAATAGAATTATTTAATTTATCAGTTAGCTGAATTGAAACAAATTTACATTAACAATTACATAAACATTTAAGCATATAACAAATGTTTGTATAAAAAATGCTTTAAGGGCTAGATAAACTATACAATCAATATGACACACAAATAACACAAACATTAACACATTTAAATTTTAAAGTAAAAACTTCAATTACAATTCGCTGTACAAATGTACAAAAAATGTACCAAAAACATAATTAACAATTTTATTTTATTTTATCTTATTTTATTTTATTTTATTTTATTTTATTTTATTTTATTTTATTTTATTTTATTTTATTTTATTTTATTTTATTTTATTTTATTTTATTTTATTTTATTTTATTTTATTTTATTTTATTTTATTTTATTTTATTTTATTTTATTTTATTTTATTTTATTTTATTTTATTTTATTTTATTTTATTTTATTTTATTTTATTTTATTTTATTTTATTTTATTTTATTTTATTTTATTTTATTTTATTTTATTTTATTTTATTTTATTTTATTTTATTTTATTTTATTTTATTTTATTTTATTTTATTTTATTTTATTTTATTTTATTTTATTTTATTTTATTTTATTTTATTTTATTTTATTTTATTTTATTTTATTTTATTTTATTTTATTTTATTTTATTTTATTTTATTTTATTTTATTTTATTTTATTTTATTTTATTTTATTTTATTTTATTTTATTTTATTTTATTTTATTTTATTTTATTTTATTTTATTTTATTTTATTTTATTTTATTTTATTTTATTTTATTTTATTTTATTTTATTTTATTTTATTTTATTTTATTTTATTTTATTTTATTTTATTTTATTTTATTTTATTTTATTTTATTTTATTTTATTTTATTTTATTTTATTTTATTTTATTTTATTTTATTTTATTTTATTTTATTTTATTTTATTTTATTTTATTTTATTTTATTTTATTTTATTTTATTTTATTTTATTTTATTTTATTTTATTTTATTTTATTTTATTTTATTTTATTTTATTTTATTTTATTTTATTTTATTTTATTTTATTTTACTTTATTTTATTTGATTTTATATTATTTTGGTCCAATGAGTGCAGACTAAACGTCTGCATGATTATGCACAAAAGGCATTATGATTTCAATCATTTGCTTTTTTTCGCCCCACACACGATTTGAATGCGAAGCGACTCATATTCTGTATTAACGCCCTGCGACTAACGTAGTTTGAACCAAGGCGAATTCATAACGGGTGAAATTGATAGCAGATGCCAATAGAATAATTTAAAAATATTGAAAAAAAAAATTTTTTTTTAACAATTTTTTGAATTATGTATTGTATCTTGAGCGCCAGGTATCAACCAGAATCCTCCCCAATCTGGCTGGCCGTTTTCACCTTTTCGAGCTCTATCATCCGAGATTTTAATCTTCACGAAATAATTAAAAGTTTCGCGATATGATTCAAAGTTTGTCTTGTAAATTTTTTTTTTTTATTATATTTTCTTTTTGATTTCCTTTTTCTGTTTATACTTTTCCCTTGACAATTGAAAAAGTTTTATTTTTATTTTATTTAGTGTTGTATTTATTGCTCTTGCATATAACTAGTATGAATTCGCCTTAATTCGAATATTTCTAATGACTCGCTAGACAGTGTTGCCACAACGAAAAAATTATTAACAGCAATATTTTCAAACAGTTACCAAATGGGGAAAATAATTACCAATTAAGGCATTAATTGCAAAATTTTAACTAAAAGAAATAAATAAATAAAAGTGTATGTATGAACTGCATATAAGCTCCTTTAAGTCACTTGATTTAATATCGTTTATTCCAAAATATGCTGATATAAAATTTAACTGCAAAGAAGATCACTACTTAATCAGATGATTTTCTGGTGCTAGCAACCGGGTTTAAGAAGTTATGAGTATTTATTTGCACACGATTTTCTCATAATTGGTTTTTTTTTTAAACCCGATATCTCCGAAATCATAAGAAAACTAGCTGAAGTGTGCTGTTCAACAGGAACATCAATACAATAAAAAATTAAAGAAAATGAAAAATTTTTTCTCCGAACTGTCCGATTTGAATTGGATTTCACCTATATATATATATATATATATATATATATATATATATATATATATATATATATATATATATATATATATATATATATATATATATATATATATATATATATATATATATATATATATATATATATATATATATATATATATATATATATATATATATATATATATATACAGTGATGGCCACATAATTAAAACATTTTTGATAGTAAATAAATTTATTGTTTTATATCTGAGATTTTGTTGTTGGTTAACTAGACGTCATTCATAGCGTTTTTCATCTGATCCTCACTGAAAAAACTTGGATACTTCCCTCCATAAAATATTTTTCCAATAACTCATTGGTGTCTTAATGTTTTTTCTTACAAAATCCAATCCGGATTCACAATTTTTAATTTTTTTTTGCTTGAGACGAATGTTTTTCCTGTGCGATACATCCACGTAAGGCACTTTGGTTAAGCCTCCGTCGAATAGTTCTAGATGATATATGGATACCATATGATGACTCCGATTCAACTTTTAGGTGTTTAAAGCTTTTAAATCGGTCATCTTTACGAGTAGACGACTATTGAGTTCCCCAATTTGTCAAAATGGCTGATTGCTTTACACATTTTTCTTCTAGAGCAAACAAGTAATTGAGATAATTCATTCACCGTCGTCTCGGAGCCTCTGAGATTAATGATTATCTTCATTTCTCCTTCGGAACAACTTATTCTTTTTCCTACTAGAAAACTAATATTGATCTACAATTTTACGGATATCATTTAAAACATACCTACCAACAAATTTTCACAACAAAACGAAATTTGATATTAGAACAACTTTACTTAAATAGCAGAACTGAAAATGTTTTAATTATGTGTCCACTTGAAAAACAGGTCCTTCACTATATTATCGCTTACTTTTTTAAAGAAAATTGAACAAAATATTAATGTTAAGAAAGAACCAAGTGCAAAAGATATCAACTTATCTTTGCAGAGGAAAAGTTCCGTTGAAAAAACAATAGATCAGACAAAACATCCTAAGAATGAAAGATCACATTTATGTTTTAATTACATGTTTACCATTGGTTATAGATAATAAAATTAAAACTGAGCATTGAAAGGTTAACGTAGAACAGTATACTAACCCTAAGCATTCATTTAAGTTTTAATGTGTTTTTTTTTTTTTTTTTTTTTTTTTTTGCAAAACAAACTCTGAAATGTGTTAATATGATAAACAAATTTGTCTCATCTCCCTTTATCTGAATAATCATACAAATCTGCAACTTTGATAGCAATAATTTATAACAAGTGATTGTTAAGCATTGTCATTAAAATATGTAGTCTATTAAGTTGTAATAAAGTTTAATTGATTTATAAATGCAAATTATTTTAAAGAGAAAAGTTATAGGAAATAATTGAATATAAGCAAAATTTATATAAAACTATTAAATTTATGTAAATTAATCTAATATGTTACATATCTGCTAAAAACTTATTATATGTAGTGTACATAAAGGGAAGTAACGTACCTAGCAATTAAAATTAATTGTAAATTATTAAGCTTCAATCTCCTTAAGTTTATATATCAATATATACAAATCGTGCTCTCTACTATTGATAAGTATAAGAAAAAATAAAAACCTTATTATAGAAAACTTAATAAATTGTAATATTATTAATATATGTAATATTATATATGTATTTGTAAATATTGTACAATTTAAAGAAAAATATTTTTAAAATTCGAACTATTTTTTGTTTAGTCATCTTTGAAATTTGTATAAGCTTTTCAATTAGTAAGAATCACTGTAGTTAATAATCACTTTGCTAAAACTCATTTTAACTTTTTATCTTCCAGAGAAGACTTTTCTCTTAACTTTAAAATATATTTGTAAATAATAATATAAATACTGTATAAAATCAATAAACTATAAACTTGTATAGGAATTAATATTATTACTTGTTAAATTATAAAACAATAAAATTTATAATACTCGTATAAAGAAATGTGTTTTAAAAAAATTTCAACAATAAATATATTAATAACAAACATTGTAGAACTTTTAGTAAAAAGGATAAAGAAATAAAAGGTAAGAATTCCAGCGAGCGTAGTATTTACCCACCGTATTGCGTAATGCCTTGATTACCATCTGTTATATAAGTAGTACCTTGTGAGGTTTGATTGGAATCTCGCGAACAACTCGAATTATGATGAATTCCAAAACGTCAAACGTAGCTGGCTTATTTCTGAACACCTCAGACTTTACACATCTCCAGAGAGAGTAGTCCAGAATAGTAAAGTTTATCACAGCAAAATGTGACATTAAGTACTCTCCAAAATACTTTCACAAAAACTCCTTACATTCATTCACGTGAAAAGTACATCAAAGCTATGAGCTTGAATTTCAGGAAGGACATAATATCCTAACAAGCTTAGAACGACGACGAGTACCAGATAAAGGATTATAACATAACTTTTATATGAGGGAGAAAATATTTGTATATACACATACATGTATGTATAAGAGAATGCTTAATTTGCCTCTTTTGTTGAAATCAGCTTTCCTTCTAAATAACCTTAACAAACAATATGTTTTAGTTTAAGTTCTATAGGTATACTCGTATGTCACATAAAGGTGCACGAGAGGAGGGTAATTCTTCCGCATAACGAATTTTGTAGAATTTTTAGGGCCGAACAGGATAAAGTGTTGACTTCTTCCTTTGCCGTTTGCCAGTCTTTCTTCTATAAGATTGTTGTGTCCAAGCTGACACCTACTGCATGATTTGGCAGACATATCTGAAAGCGACGTAGGCGGATATTCATCTGAGCCTAAGATTGATTCTAGCTGGACCGTTGAATACTATTTAGATACGTTAAAATGCATACCAATCCCTGGCATCATAACGGGAAGTGCAATGGCTTTTCTGAATAATGACAGCGTGTTCAGCATAACATAATATAATACATTATAAGATAGCATAACATAACATTACATAACATAACATAACATAACATAACATAACATAACATAACATAACATAACATAACATAACATAACATAACATAACATAACATAACATAACATAACATAACATAGCATAACATAAATTGGGCCTCTGTTACTCCACTACGTGGAAAATTTTGCGGAAGGATTTGGGTGTGAAGCCTTATAAGATACAGCTGGTGCAAGAATTGAAGCCAAACGACCTACCACAACAATTGTGTTCAGCGACGAGGCTCATTTCTGGTTGAATGGATACGTGAACAAGCAAAACTGCCGTATTTGGAGTGAAGAGCAGCCAGAAGCATTGCAAGAGCTACCAATGCATCCACAAAAAACAACCGTTTGGTGCGCATTATGGGCTGGCGGCATCATTGGGCCGTATTTCTTCAACGATGATGCGAATCACAACGTTACTGTGAATGGTGAGCGCTACCGTGCGATGATAACAAACTTTTTTTTGCCCAAAATGGAAGAGCTTGACTTGCATGACATGTGGTTTCAACAAGACGGTGCCACATGCCACACAGCACGCGAAACAATGGACCAATTGAGAGGCGAGTTCGGTGAACAGTTTATTTCACGCTTGGGACCAGTCAATTGGCCGCCCAGATCGTGCGATTTAACGCCTCTAGACTATTTTTTGTGGGGCTATGTTAAGGCTAATGTCTATAGCGACAAGCCCGCTTCGATTGACGCACTGGAAGCCAACATTGCCAACATTATTCGTGAGATACCGGCCGAAATGTTGGATAGAGTATGCCAAAATTGGACTAAGCGGATGGACCATTTGAGGCGCAGCCGCGGCCAACATTTGCATGAAATAATCTTCAAACATTAAATTATATCGACCCAACTATCGATCCAAATAAATATTTCATGCATTTTTCTGAATTTTATGTGTGTTTTTTTTTTTTTAATTTCCGATAGTTCTTATAAAATCACCCATTATGATTTGAACTCGGTATCATGTAAACATGCCGCACCGAGTTTTTTAATTTATTTTTTCGTCTATATTTTGTCGCATATTGGTCATATATGGCATTCGTTATATACCCAAAAATATGTTTCCCACTAAAAAATAAAAAAAAGTATTTTTTGTTTAAATTTTTGTATTTAAATTGTTGTATTAAGACTTATTTTCAGCCTTGATATTTTATATAGCATTATTTTTTCTTTAATTTTTATATTGCCAAAATAAAAAAATATAGATATTTATATAATTTTTCTAGTTTTATGCAATTTAAAGAGCTGGACTGTGTAAAATTAGCTGGCGATTCCGGCAACACTAATCCAGGGAAATACAAATAAATTCGTCCAATTAAAATGATGAGTAAATTAGGCAAACTTTTTTAATTATTTCAATGAGGAAATTAGACAATTATACTTAACTATCCCTTCGAGGAATTTTTAAAGCATATTTAAAAGCAAGAAATTAAAGATACACACATAAACGCGAATGGTATTTAGGCGTGTGGAAATGATCCCTGTGTAAACAATTCAATTGGAAAATCAACAGAAATTCTAGATTAGAGATAAATTAACACGAATGGTATTTGGGCATAGGGATATTATCCCTGATTACTGTGAAAAAAATTCAATTTGTTATGTATTCCTGGCTTTTCCTTTTCGTTTTACTTTGTTTTACATATTTTTAATAGCTTTATTAGTTAGGAACCATAACGTGCACATAATTAAAATCAATTTTTTTTTTAAATTATTATCAATTTTCCCCTTGAGTATCGAAAGTTCTTTGAAGAATACAATACAATGTAGATTCATGCTACGTCTTAACAGGAATTTAAATAATTAAAACCATTAAATGATTGAACATTTAAAAATTTTACAAAGCTTCGAGCACAAAGTATAATATCATTAGTGGCACAGTGGGCTAGTGGGTATAAATTGGGCATAAGGAGAAATGAGAGTTACAGATAAACGGGTAGTAAAATTCAGTCTTGAAACTGTTTCAAAATCCTTACAAGTTAAAAAAACTTGTTTAAACTTTTGAAATGTTAAACTGAAAAATGGAATTGTTGTCTTTGATATCAAATGAGGTGTTTTTTGTAAGCTCCAATATTGAAAGAAATTATAAATTTAATGAAACCTCAAATGAATTAGTCCACCATATATCAAGAGGTCTCATCGCCAGCACATGAAGCCAATGCAAGCAATTTGGAATTTATTTAGCCGTTGCCAACAACAATTGAATGTTGTCGACAGCGAATATTTATCTAGGAAACGTCGAACACTTATCACATAATACAGATTTGCTTTTGAAGGCGAATATTGAACCGATTGTTTTTCAATGTTGCCTTGATGTGATATCATGGAACCTCTTGAAATGTGGTTGAGGATTTCATCGCATATGTAAATTTTTTATTAGTAGATTATGGGGGGAACTTACAGCCTAAAAAGATTTTAATGATAAAAAAAAAAAAACAACAATAGCATTCTATGTTACTACCCAGCTAGCAGACGTTGTTTGTTAGACGATTGTGCTCATTATACAATCCTCAAAAGTATCTTCTGTTGATAATCTGACGAGTAATAATAACAAAAACATTTACTTTTATATTTCTTTGCTACAAATTTTCTGACACGCTCGTCATACAAACTTCCAATGTTTGTTAGACGATTAAAAATTTTATTGTTTTTATTTTTTTATACTTTGATTTTTACGAGTATATTCTAGATAAACAAACAGCGTACAATAGTTTTTTCTTTATTATTAAACAATCTTTTTAACATAAGATGGGCGTGTGGTAATTATGGTGGTAAGTCAATGCGAATTATATGCGAAAAATATAGAATGAGCTTTGTTATGTTTCCTGTGTGAATCAGACAAGGATTACATGGCTGATTCCTTGGGGAGTTGTAATACACGAGTCTTAGACGACTCCCTATAAGATTAACATAAGAGTCTCTTACAGAGTTGTTTAAGAATCTCATGGTAGATTCAGCTTTTGTAACAGTTACTCCCGTGCGAGGGGTCATCTGTGATTAACAAATGAGCTCGTCGACAATCAAAAACACTCTTCATGAGAATCCCAATAGAGTCTTCGACGATTGAAAATCCTAGCTGGGTTTGAAAAATTTCACCATTTAGAAGTAAAACAAATATGCACATTAGTGTGGAGGTAAAAAAATCGCTCAACGTACAAGGAAAATCGTATTCTAGGGATCAAAATATGAAACTTTGCCGAAGGAACCATACCTTTAAAATGAATTTTGATGACCCGACTTTTGAACCGTAGCTAGCTATTGAACGTGTCGTTCCGTTCCTTGTATGTGTGATGAAATTTGTGTGATCATCTTGATTTAAATTTTCTTTCAATGTATTGCACAGAATGTTTCGTGTGAATGGTAGTTTAATATATGTACATATTATTTTGATACCTTTTTCCGAATTTTTTATTGCCCTATTTTTTACACTAAATGGATCACTGTACTTTCTTTTTGCTCAAAGCTAATTAATATACTTATGCTCGAGTACACATATCGCTTGCTAAATCTAAAACAGTCCCATCTCAATATTTTTCATAATTTTGTATTTCTCATAATTGATGTATTCTCCAGGTCTTCTCAATGGCTCTTCTACACCAGAATAAGGCGACCGCCTTTTCTGCCCCTTGCATGAGCACCCCGCTACCAGGTTAGCTTTTCATCAAGTAATCACAATCTAACAGCTTGAGCTCAATCTCCCTTACAATTGCTAGAGCAAACGATGGAGTCTTGTATATCAGAGTGAAAAGAAGAACTAAGAAGCCGTTTTCTGTGGATTTACACTTAAAGCTCTAAACACTTAGACGACAGCAGACTTCACAACTACACGACCACAAATGAAGTTAGCTTCATATGCTGCCGTCTTGTCAGCAACATAATTATTTTCAAGACAGCAGCAGCACTATGTGTATTTAAGCACTGCTAAATTTTAGAGGTGCCACATATATATTTTACATGAATAAAATTAAAATTACTGACTGAAAACATAATAATATCACGTAAAGTTGTAAAAACTCATCAATTTATTTGTTTATTTTATTTACATGATGTTTATTTCTATTAAATATTCCAAACAAATTTTAGAAGAAAGTATTTGTAAAAATTTTTTTTTAATTTTAAAAATTTTGCTAAAACACGAATTTCCAAAGTCGCTGTATAAATTATAATCAAGTTTCTAAAAACATTTTTTTTAGCCCGATAAATGCTGTTTTAAATTGAGTTTTTATAAAGAACTTGACAAATTTAATAACAAATAAGAGTAAACCAAAACTACAGTAAAAAGTTCAACTTAAGCCGTCCCAGATTTATTTAAGGTCTCAGATATATTTAAATATCATCTCACGAGTTTTCAATTTACTTAGGTGAATAGAACAGCGTTACGCCACTTTACCAGTAAGCCTTCGATAACTGCATACACATGTTTATTTTTAAGCTGATAAACAAGCAACGTATTATTATGAAATGTAAAAATTCAAAAGCTACAGAAACATATAAAAGTGCCCCCAAAACATGCGCTCAACTTTAATCGTTTTACAGCCGCAAATCGACGGTGGGTGAAGGAAACAAATTTAACTTGCCTGCAGTAAAATATGTATTAAAAACAGAAATTAAATTCTTAAGGAATGGCTGCAATTGGATTGAAAGCGTTTGCTGTACAAATGAATAAGCCCGACAGTCGGGCTTTTTTGAAGCTACACTGGTATTGTTGGAAACTATTGGGTATATCGCTGGATTTTGTCGACGGCCACAAGCATAGAAAACTGTATTTGCTCTACAGCATTGTAATGAATACAGCAATTAGCATTTGCTATCCAGTACATCTGGCCATGGAACTATTCTGCAACAAGTCCATGTCTGGCAGCATCAAAGGTTTAACGATTTGCTTCACTGTTGTGTCGTGCAGCACAAAATTTTTTATTTTCGCCACTAAACTGCAATATATCCGAAAAATGGAACAAATTTTGGCACTCTTAGATGAACGCCTCATTAATAAAAGGGATTGGAAATATTTCATGCAGTTGAGAAAGCGTTTGCGTAATATTTGCATTGTGTTTTTATGCTTTTATTTGCCAGTAGCCGTGACGGCCGGGTTGTCCTTCTTTTTTCGTCAGGAAAGGAGTCTCATGTATCCAGCTCGTTTTCCCTTCGACTGGTCAAAATCCAATTTTACATATGTTTTGGCAAACATGTATCAATTCATTGGCATGTTCTACATGCTGTTACAAAACTATGTGCACGATACATTTCCAGCTATGGCGTTGTGTTTGCTATCGGGCCATATACAAATTCTTGCTGCACGAGTGGCCAGGATTGGACATGATGACAAATCGCTGCAGGAAAACGAAGAAGAATTAAAGCGGTGTATTCAAGACCATAATAGGCTATATAAGTAAGTTAAATGATTTAGAACTTCGGATGTTTATATGTGATTCCACAACCAAAAAATTATTCAAGGGAACTAGGAAAATAGGTTACGAGGAGGAGGAGGAGGAGGAAAGAGGGAGTAGTGTTTTTGGATGTTTGACTTGAACCTAACAATAACAACATAAATAAGACTCCTGCATCGGAAGGTATTGCAGTACTGATCTTGAAACAGTGTTTTTCTACGCTTGCGCGCCCATTAGCACGCCTTTTCAGGGAGGGTTACTCTCTATTTGAGAGTTTGATCGCGGCAATTATTGTTATAATTAAAAAATAAAAATATTTCTTGGCTAAAGTCAGGAAATAATTTCGACTATTTATCATTAATATATACATAACAATTATTTTTATTATTGGATGGGATGTAGCTCTTATCGGCGCCTTGCACTGCGACCAGTGTTGATCAGTAATATTAAGTCACATTCACTTAACATATGTGCTTGTTGCAGCCTATATCTCTTGCGTACCAATGCTTCACAGTGGGTGATCAAGTGCTGCATTGAATACTCTTCCTCACCGCAGAATCTACAAATGTCTGTATTGGAAATGCCCATCCTGGGGCTTAAGGCAGGCATATTGACCTGGTGCTTTTCCTGTCCAGTTTTAGAGCATATTCGGCCCTCTTTGTATTAAAGTTTAGAAATTTTTTGGAATGTTCAAAACCAGCTGTCTCGTTCCAATGTTGCTTAACGATGGAATATTATTGAAGCCAAATATTGGAGTGGCGCTCTGCTCTTTATTTGGCGTAGATGTCAGTCATCTCATGTTCTGGCAGCGAGGTCAGGGCAATCTGGTTCTGGCTTGCCAGTTCATTGAGCCTGTTTTAACCTGGACACAAAGACACAACTGCTCAGAGACTTCAGTACTGATTAGCTAACAGAGAGTATTTTTATGAGCACTCCCTCGTGTCTCAGTAGACAAGGGAGAGTACGTGTATTTCAACCACTTCCCTTGTTGCGTGTAGTTCCGCCTGAAAGATTGTGGTGTCTTTACTAAGAGTTGTAATAAGCGTCCTAGAGCAAAACTAACAAAATATTGGTACCAAAAAAAATTAAAAAAAAAAAAAAAAGAATTTCGAAAAAAAATTTTTTGCGTTTATCTCGCTAATAATAAGCGTCCTAAACAAAAATAACCAAATTTTGGTACCAAAAAAATATTTCGCCAAATAAGCGCCCTAGAGCAAAAACAACCAAAGTTTGGTACAAAAAAAAAATATTTTTTTTTCAAACAAAATTTTTTTTGCGTTTATCTCGCTAAATAAGCACACTAGAGCAAAAATGACTAAATTTCGGTGCCAAAAAGATTTTTTTCGAAAAAGTTTTTAGCGTTTATTTCGCTAAATAAGCGTCCTAGAGCAAAAATAACCAAATTTTGGTAACAAAAAAATATTTCGCTAAATAAACGCCCTACAGCAAAAACAACCAAACTTTGGTAGAAAAAAAAATTTTTTTTCAAAAAAAGTTCTTTGCATTTATGTCACTAAATAAGCATCCTAGGGCAAAAATAACCAAATTTTGGTACCAAAAACATATTTGTTTTATTTCTTTTGCGTTTATCTCGCTAAATAATCGTCCTAGAGCAAAAATAAGAAAATTTTGGTACCAAAAAAATTTAAAAAAAAGTTTTTTTGCGTTTATTTCGCTAAATAATCACCCTAGAGCTAAACTTATAAAATTAAAAAAATTAAAAAAATAAATTTTTCGAAAAACATTTTTTTTGCGTTTATCTCGCTAAATAAACGCCCTAGAGCAAAAACAACCAAACTTTGGTACAAAAAAAAATTTTTTTTCAAAAAAAAGTTTTTTGCGTTTATCTCGCTAAATAATTGTCCTAGAGCAAAAATAAGAAAGTTTTGGTACCAAAAAAAATTTTTTCAAAAAAAGTTTTTTGTAAAAAAAAAAAATTAAAAAAAACCTACTACTCCCGCTCCAACTCCTTGGAGCGTTACATCTTCTGAAAAGAAAGATAATTAGAATTTTTATATTGTTGTGAAAATCGTCAGCCTCCCTGTATTTAAAATACAGTTTAAATACAAAATAATTCCAAACCTGCATAATTACGATTTAGTTGAAATTTTCCGTACTAAATAAAATTTTTTATTGCTTTTCTTCTTTTCTTATACTTTCAGACTTTCCGGCATCACAGAGCGCATCATCTCGTTACCGATTTTTGTGCAATTTTTTGTTAGCACCGCAAATGTTTGTTTCGGTATTGCAGCTCTATTATATTTTGTCTCAGCTCCCATGGAGACTTTGTATTACCTGGCCTACTGCCTGGCCATGCAGCTGCAAATGTTTCCAACTTGCTACTATGGCAGTGACATTATATACAATTTTTATCGTTTACATCAGGCCGTGTATGAGAGTAATTGGATAGAACAAACAGCTGGTTATAAAAAGCATATGATTTTGTTTATGCAGAGATCTTTAAAGCCGAACTTTGCTTTAGCTGGTGGGATGGTGCGCATTCATTTGGACACATTTTTTGCAACCTGTCGAGGAGCATATTCTTTACTGGCAGTGGTTACAAGAATGAAGTAAATTTACAACACGCTTTACTATATCGAAGTACAGAGAATTAATATATCAACCAATCCAGGACACAACAAGTTTTTTATTTGCTTATTTGTGTTTAGCATTTTAAGTCACAGAACTCATGTTCATTTAAAATAGAATATAAAATCATTTATATTTTATTATCGATAATGCAATATCGAATCGACTCTTGAAAGCAGGCATGGGTTTAGGGAAAGGGAAAAAGAATGTTACTGCTCCTATCCTTCCCCATTACGATTAATTTCGCTGCTAAGCTCTTTGTCAATAAAAGAAATTTAAATTTTTATTTGTTCCATGCAAAATTGCTTCCCTCAAAAACCTTCAGATCAACACGTACCATTTTTCTCTCTTTTGCGCTTAAAATATCGATAGCGAATAAAATCTGGAGTACCTGATAAAGCACCTTAAAACTTTGCGTTGAAATCAGTACCACAACAATATAAATTTTATGCATCAGCATCTTCTATATAAATCCCTTTTGTAACCCTTCTATTGCACCTATTTCCCGTACAAAGTCCAGTCCATGCATCAGCTGATGCCTGTCGCGTGTAACCTACGCTCGAGCCATCTTCAATCTCGAGGTTGAAGTGGACGATTTTTCGATCAAAATTATAAGGAGTGATGACCACCTCAGCGGGTACGCGAAGAAGTAAAACTATCGTTTTTGGGGCCTCTAAAATCTGAGAGTAATGCACGAGGAGCCATTGCACCCGCTCAAAGGGACTGCATGGTGGGCTGTTCGCTCTGCAGGATTCATCGGGTCATTTTTTTCGAGAATGCCGCTTGTCCAACCACAACAGTGCACGCTATAGGGCCATGTTAACCGGGTTTTTTCCATTGCAATTGAACGAGTTAGGATTAGAGTACAGGTGGTTCAAACAGAACGGAGTAACGGCATACACTGCGCGAGCCGCTACCGATATTCTGGCGGCAGCGTTCCCGGGTCGCTTCATCTCTCGTTTTGGCGTTTTTCACTGGGCCGCAAGATTGCTTTATTTAACCGTTTCAGACTTTTTGCGGGGTTTTTTTGAAGTCTCGTGTTTACGTAAACAAGCCCTCAAGGACAACATTCGGCACGAGTACGAGAATCTGCCGCCTAAAGTTCTCACCGAAGTCATGAAAAATACTATAAAACAAGCCCGTACAGCAATCAATTGTGGCGGCGAACATTTCGCCGATATCATCTTCTCGAATTGACCAATAAAATGCTAAAGGGTCAAACAAATATAATCAAAAAACAGAATCAACGTTTTTAATTAAAAAATAATAATAATAAAATCAAATGACGGCCAAACAACGCCGTATGAATTCTTTTCGTCCTCCTTCTATTTATTATAATAATTGTTGACGATTTTTAAATCGTATTTGTGCCAATATGGAAGAGTAGCTTATAACGAATATTGTAGTTTCCAGATGTTCCCATTTATGTTGTTGTCTTCGTCGGCTTTGGAGTAATTCCACCAGCTTCGACCTATTGTTTCGTTTTATCAACAGTTATTAATCGACAAAAGTCGAAGTGGCGACGAAAGTCGAAGTGGCGACGAAAGTCGAAGTGGTCTGTCGAACTCGTTTTTGTTTGCCACTAAGCAAACGCAGCATCCATTTTGCCTATGGCTTTTCCATATGCAAATGTGCATGAAAACTGTTTCACCCAGGTTCATATGATATATTTACCATTTCAACACGTTCACGTAATTTGACTTGGCGATTACTCATAACGATATTGAGGATATTCTTGATATTTTCTTCAGTTACCACCACTTTTGGCCTTCCTACAAACAATCCAATATTTTGCCATGTAATCTGGTGGAGCAGACTTACCGTAATGTTTATCGAGCTTTTCTTTTGCCGTTTTTCTCTTCAAATAATAGTTTTTAAATCGCTGCTCGAAATTCACTTTATTCCACTTTCCAAGAAACACAAAACTTGCTTACTGCAAACGACTACAACAATTAAACAAATGGATGAAATTTAAACAGCTGACGTTTGACAGATTGTTATTTAAAAATAAATTTTTTTTGTGCTGGCATCTAACGCTAGTTAGCTTCAATAGTAATCCGCCCTCGTACCTGCGTTGACGAGAAAAATTTCATTGAATTCGCTTTAAAGGTTCATGCCACAAAATCTGCAAAACTTTTTTGCGTGTCCGCAGAAATATCCAGAGTCTTTGGCAGCATACTAACCTGCCGCCTTGTGATTTTTAGTTATGTACTCTACCAATCCACTTATCGAGACTAGCAATAGTTGTTTCATTTGCTTAGTACGTTGCAATAAAGTAATTTTATTTCTTTCGAATGCTTTGAAAGTTTTAAGTCAAAAACGAATTTAGTATTTAGTGAAACTTTTTATATTGTTGTCCAAGCAAATTTTTATTCCTTCCAAACAACAACAACAGTAAACTGTACAACAGAGATCTGCACCGGTGCACCGCAACCATAAATACACCGGCTGTTTGCCCAATTATTTTGACATCCGGGTATTTAAAACACTCTTAAAAATTGATGCGATGGTATTTATAACTGTCGTTCGTTTGCGAAACCTTGATACTTCAGAAATATATCCAATCCGTTTCGTATATTGTGTACTTTTTTAAGAGTAAAAGAAATGACCACAAAAATAGTATGGCTGTTACTAGCGGTTAGTAAGAGAAACATTTTGAGTGTTTTCTATTTTCGTTTCTAATCGTTTTCTCAATAATACATACATGACGTCGTCACAAAATCAACACAAAAACAACACCCTCGACAGATATTTTGTTGTGTACATGCGTCACCTTTTTATTTAACATTAACTGAAATCGTGGCTGCCAGATTTAATAATTTACAACCATGTTGACGATTTTGAAAGAAGCATACTGAATGATAATTTTAAGATTGTTGTTGCTCAAAAATTTGAAACGAAAACTCAATTCAAACAAAATCTTTTCCACAATTGGTTATATGTATGTATGTGCAACTGTGCATTTATTGTGGTTATGGATTAAAGCTAAAATATAAAAATTATTATAAGTAAAGGAATATAAAATAAAAGAAATTTTATGAAAATGTGCTTAATAACAAAATTAAATTTGTTTTAAAGTAAAAGTTATTATTTTTACCGATGTTGTACTAAATACGTTGAAATAAAATATATGTACATATTTTCTTCAAAATACGATCGCCAAAACATGATGTTTAAAAAACCTTCTGGCAACGCCGTGCTAAGTACGAATATGTTTACCAAGTGTGAGTAAGTAAATACATAAAACTGAACATGGGTAACACTCTCATGGGTAAAGTAAATGTATGACAGCAAATTCTTACATACAAATATTATTTTCGTTATTAAAAAGAACTACGAGTTCGATTGCCAAATGTGGAAAAAAATAACTGAGAAATCAAATCAAGCAGCCACCGCATATAAACTTTATTGGGTATGTTATATACTCTAGTTAACAGACGCAAACCCTAACGAGTAGAAACCATACTTGTGCAAATAATATGCGGTGGCCAAATACACCGCAACTCGATTTAAGACGGGTGTACTTAGATCATTAAAAAAGGCACCGGTTGCAGATCTCTGCTGTACAAGTCATGTGTTTACTTTTCACTGCAGCCACCATAATTTTGAAGTAATTATGGCAATTTTCGCTTAATTTATAAGCTACATGCATCCAACTATTTGTATACCCACTTCAATTCAGGTTTAGTACTTAATTTGTCACAAAAGAACAAGTGACGATGGCCTCGATTAAAATAATTATAAGAATTTAATTATTTAATTAGAAACACAATGGACACTTCGTCTAGACAAAGTGCTATAAGAAAACACTTAACAAAACAAGGAATATAAAAACAAAAAATTATTTAATTTTTATTTTACAGTTTTTAACTTCATCAAACAAAGAAATTTTAGTTTAGAGTTACCCAAATATAAACCATAATAAAACAAAACTAATATATTTATACGTTTTGCCTTCAAAAACGCTTTTGCGAACTCTTAAATTGCAAATGAAATAATGACACTGGTTTATTGCACAGAACTTAAATACTTCAAAACTTTATTTACACTTGATGCCACTGTGCATTAGTACTAGCGTGATTAAACGGTTTTTATTCGTCCGGCTTTTACCGGTTTTTTTGGTTAAAAAAAACACAGGGTATTGAGATACAATTTTGGCTACACCTAATACTTTGCTGTTTTTGGTACATTACAAAAAAAAAAACCGCCACGGCTTCTCAGTACACTAAGCAATTATTTGAAAGTTAAGTGTTCTCCCCAAAAAAATATAAAGATTACCCCATGAAGTACCGCCCTAGAGGTAAATTAACTCGGAAATGGCTACGGACAACCTGCTCTTCCTACACATGGTGTTCTAAAATATTAACTGCAACAGACAAAACCATTTTATAATAATACAAATTAAGAGCCAGTTCGCCGATGTCGAAAGTATGAGTTCATTCGCATTCTAGGCGAAAGAATATTGATTTGGGGAATCCCTAACTTCAAAAAATTCAAAAGTTCATGCGAACGAATAATAGTAACATAGACAAACCCAAATTGATTCGAATGTGAATGACTAGCTTTCTTTCGCATACATTTTCATTCGATATCGGCGAACAGGCTGTAAAATGCTTACAAAATAAACAAAGCTAATACTTAACATGTTTGCCCTAATATTTTTTAAAACGCGATAACAAACATTTTTTTGTTGTGGTTAAAATTTGTTTACAAAATTTATTTGCTGGCGATTGTTTTCTTATTTTTTTAATTTTATTTTATTTTATTTTATTTTATTTTATTTTATTTTATTTTATTTTATTTTATTTTATTTTATTTTATTTTATTTTATTTTATTTTATTTTATTTTATTTTATTTTATTTTATTTTATTTTATTTTATTTTATTTTATTTTATTTTATTTTATTTTATTTTATTTTATTTTATTTTATTTTATTTTATTTTATTTTATTTTATTTTATTTTATTTTATTTTATTTTATTTTATTTTATTTTATTTTATTTTATTTTATTTTATTTTATTTTATTTTATTTTATTTTATTTTTTGTTATTACACTAGCGTAGAACTGTATTTTTACTGCTTTATGTATATGTTCTAACAATTTTAATTCTAAAATTGGCGGTAAAGTTGTAAAATAGCTGCTGTGGCAATATAGTAATTTGACAATGAGAAAAGCATAAAATCAGACGGTCAACATGTCGAATATTAGCGGCTCGCTTATGAGAATGATAAATTAAATTATGGATCGACATCGTGGGCTAGCTGTAACAATATTTATCTATAAGGTGAAATATTTTCTGCATTATAATTTTATGTTTGCCAAGTAAAAATAATATCATAATAATTTTCGTAAATTTTTTTTTGCAAATTTGATAACTATTTGAAAATTTTTGGTTGAAATAATTTGTTGGTCGTGGTAACATTAATAAGGACCACCAATTGAAGTTGATTCCTTAGTTTTGTAATGTCTTTAATTTATCGATGGAGGCAATCGACTGAACTTAACCAAAAAAAAAAAAAAAAAAAATACTCCCATGGGTTAAATCAAGTGATCTTGATGGTCAATATTCTGAATCCTACCTCATTCTCTAAACCCTAAATCATTCTTTCATCAAAAGTTTGTTTGAATAAACCAATTGTAGCGCACTGCTTGAAAAAATTTCTAATCATATTCCTAAACCTTTTAGCAATGACAGTAGTAATCAGTGCCTTGTTTCTGTTTTACTCGCATCGAGAAATTTTTCACAAGAAACAAAGGAATTGACAGAAAAACAATGCGAATTGAAACAAAAAATGGAGTTTCTCACACAAATGTTTCAATATCTTTGAGAAGCGAGAAATATCTGTCAAAATAGCTTTTTTGACATAATTCATTGGAAGTTTGTGAGTAAACTTGTTTCTGCATTAACATTTTGTGAGAAGTTTCTCGCTAGAGCTGTCACAAATAAAAAAGTTGCGGAAATTATAATTTTAAAAAATATATAATTGCCAAAAGTGTAGAATAGGTAAAGGTTTTAAATATTTACATACATATTGCCGTATTCATAAAAAATAATTTGCAATTAGTAAAATTTTATTATTTATATTTCTACACAAAATTTGTCAATTAAACTTTTATTATGTGGAAATTATTGTTTATGAAAACGGCAGATAGTAGTTCATTTTACATTTCTTCCTTTTATTTTAGAAAATTAAGAGAATTTCCAAGGAGCAGAAGATTATTGCAAGTTTTTATGAAATTTTATTCTGATTTGAATATATTTTTATTTATGTACATATGTATGTTATTAATTGACACAATTTTATTTTATTTATAACACTACTGAATTCAATTGTTTTATTTATTCACTGGTAAACATTTTTTTCTTAAACTTTTTTTTCGTTAGATAATTTTTTCCTATATGCTTCTTCTTATTTGTTTACTTTTTGCATTTTGACAGCTGTTTAATGGAAATAATCCAATAAAGACGTAACAGTGTTGCATCTTTTTGATTTAATATACAGAAACGCAGTTTTTCTCGATAGTCAAGAAACGGTGGAATTTTATGTTTCATAGTTTTCGACTCCATTATTGTTTTTGAAGACATATCGCACCCTAAATACAAAAGGGTGATAACTCAAAATACTAAACTTTTCGGGAGACACAAAATACAGTTTATGTGAAAATTTTTTTTTTGTTAAGCATGTTTTTATTTATTGAATCTTCAAAATGAACTAACAATAAGTATTCAAATCTTAATACTATATTTAAAATTAAAAAAAAAGTGCTTTTTACTTAAGTCCGGCCAATGCTAGACAAAAAGTTTTATTATGCCGGAGCTATTTCGGTAAAATCACCTATTGAGAAATCTGATGGTGGCAGCGGTATCCCTTCTTTTAAGCCGAGTGTGGCCGCCAAAATTAAGTATATTGCGCGCAAGAGAATTTGGATGAAGTTCCAGTTTTCTGACATACCTTGTCGCGTACTTAGAAAATTCCTCTTTTACCAGCGGACCACTCAGATCTTTATGAATTCGTGAATTTGTTACGTATCATGGAGCAGCAGTAATCGTTTGAAGAACGCCTTTTGTTTTGTCGCCTTTGAATTTTTTCAATATTTGACGGTGAGGCGGTGCCCCATAATTGAATTCCGTAGCACCATATGGGCTTTAGAATTGCATTGTATAACAGAAGTTTGCAATCCAACTTCAATGTCGAGTTTCTGCCCATAAGCCAATTTAGTTGCGCAGCTTTTAGCTTCAACTGATTGACTTTTGCTTCAATGTGAGACTTCCACGTTAGCCTACGGTCGAGGTGTATACCAAGGTACTTGACTTCACTGTGCTGCGGAATAGGTGAGTTGTGTTGTGTATGTAAAATTGATTGTAATATTTAAATAAAATATTGTTTTATTACGAAAAAATTCAACATTGAAGAAAGCTGTGCTATAGTTTTTTTTTTTCAATTTTATATTATGTTTGCGATACCTTAAAAAACTGACTTTTATGGAATAAAGTCAGTTTTGGAAATTTTGAGTAGTGACCATTTTGTATTTAAAGTGTGATATGAATCAATGACTCCTCGTAAAGCTGGCTTGTTCTATGCTTTATTTGTATTTCTTAATTTATCTTCTATTGTTTTTGTGTATTTAAGAGTGTAAAAGTTAAATTTAGTTACCAAAATGTTTACTAAAACAATAAGCGAACACAGGTAATATTGCATACCTAGCAATGAAAACCAGATTCTGCTTTACTCAGTTATTGTCTGCCACCTCAAACTCTGCGGTGAGTGTAACTTTTCATGCACATGTTTGCCTTTTAATAATTTATGAAATCAATAGCCTCCAATTGCTGTAAATTAATATTTTACTTATAGACAGGTTAAGCAAAGAAAAAGTCTGCAAAAGCAATTGAGCATAAATTAGTTGCTATAAAAGGCTTTACAGCCATATGGCGAACATCAATATTCCACAAATTGCCAGTTCATCCGTAAAACATTCAGGATACGAACATCAGCAACAATTCAAATATAAAAATTCTATATTCGCTGCACCAGCAAAAACCATTACGGCAATTTTCATTAGAAAATCAAGAAAACAAATGGCCAAACGGAAATTCACCATCTTTGGTGCACACACTGACAAACCCAATAGTTGTGCATTTTTTAAGCCCCACTGGATTTGCTGGAAGATATTGGGGATTACATTGGATATTGGTAATGGCCATAAAGGATATTTGCTGTACAGCATTGTATTGAATATAATGGTTACAATTTGTTATCCAGTGCATTTGGCTTTAGCATTATTTCGCAGTGACTCAATGGCCGATAATATAAAAAATCTGGCTGTTTGTGTCACTTGTGTGGCCTGCAGTATAAAATTTATAATTTATGCCACTAACCTACAAACAATACAAGCATTTGAACAAATTCTTGCACGTTTAGATGAAACTATTGTAAATCCGGTGGAAAAGGAATATTTCAAACGCTTAAGAAATCGCATGCGTAATATTGGCATTGTGTTTATATGCTTTTATTTGCCGGTGGGCATAACGGCTGAGCTGTCATTCATATTTCGTGAGGAGAGAAGTTTGCTGTATCCAGCATGGTTTCCCTTCAATTGGTTGGAGTCGACCAGCTGGTTTGCTTTGGCAAATGTCTATCAAATTGTGGGCATATTCTTTTTGCTACTGCAGAATTATGTCGATGACACCTTTCCGCCAATGGCTTTATGCATGCTTTCGGGCCATATAAAAATCTTATCAATTCGTATGGCAAATATTGGATATGATGAGATGAAATCTTTGCATGACAATGAAGAGGAATTGAATCGGTGCGTTGAGCATCAACAGCAATTGTATGAGTAAGTAAAAAGAATAATACACATATGCTCGTAAAATTTTGAGCAGACTGGATATTTTTTTAAACTTATATGGGGCAATGACTAATAACTCGCCCATTAAGTAAACAGAAATGAAATCAGACCGAGAAAATAGTAAAATGATATGTAACTCTTTTAGTTTTTCTCTCCATGCTCTGTGCTTTCAGTCGTAGACAAATAAATTTGTAAGCTCAAAAGTAAACGTAAGAAAGAGAAATCAATAAAACTGCTATCTGTTATCTCTCTCCTGTCATGTCTCCGAAGATTAAAGTTCCTGATTTTACTATGTTGAAACATAATAAAATCATTTTATTATGTTGAAGTATACAGAGATAAAACTCTGTATACTTTGTGAGCTTGTCTACAAATTGGCAGAAAGCGGGTTGTATAAGTACAACTTAGAAAAAATAGGTTCGTTTCTTTGCTTTTTAGTTAGACTCCATGCAAATAATAGCGAGTGTAAGTTTTTCTTAAAAAGAGATCAAATTCGTATAGGAACGAAAACTTTCTTCATTTTAGTAAAATAAAAAAAAATTGCAAATCTATAGTGAACATTTGATTCTTCTAAGAAAAATTATAAGATTTTCTGCATTTTTGAGTTCGTAAGGTTTTTTGATTATATTTATATATTCAGCCCAATTATGAACATTCTCTTCGAATTTATTTCTCTCGGAATTTATTTCTCACATAAAGTACTTTTTTCACTTTTTAAAGAGATTAAAGAGAAAAACACAATTTTCGTTAACTTAATCGTGAGAATCGAGGAATTAATCTTCATTTAGTGTTTTCAACGAATGAAGAGAAGAAAAAAATAAAAATACCCAATACTTAATTTTTGTTCATAATAGAAGGAAAAGTGATAAAATTCCCACAGAATTTTAAATCATAATTGGGCTGATTGTCTTTCTATTTTTATTGAATTGATTTACATAAATTTGTATACCCTTCACAAAGATGTCAGGGTAATATATGAGTTTGTGGTTACGTTTGTAATTTCTTCAATTTTGATTTCCGAGCCTATAAAGTATATATATTCTGAATAAGCATTGATAGAAAATTCGATTAAGCGATGTGCGGCTGTCCGCCGTTCAAATACCGTTTCTGAGAAAACTATTAGACTCTGAAACCTTTTTCTTTCGCCATTCTATTACTCCATTGATTCATGGGCTTGCTATGAAATCGGCTCACATATAACTGAGACATAACCAAAATTTCAAAAAATATATATTTTTTTGCATTTTTGTATGAAAGGTTTTGAAAAAATTGTTTGTTCTACTGCAAACTTGACACAATTATTTGGCATGGGAATTAAAAGAGAAATAAAAATTTTCCCAATATCGGTCCATACTATAAACAGATATTTTCATAAAAATGTCACGTAGGGCAGTTACACAACCTTTTTTGCTTAAAATCAGTTCTAGTAATAGAAGGAGGTAGCTTAAATACGAAACATAGCAACTTCAGATATCGGGCCATATGCACCCGTCATATAGTCTAAACCGATTTTTTTTATAAAAATAAAATTTTTTGCTTAACAGCAGTTCTGGTAATAAAAGGAGGTAACATAAATACAGGAAATTAAAATTTCCGATATCGGTCCATATATACCCGAGATATAGTCTAAACCGATTTTTCTATGAATTAATTTATACGACTATCGTGAAGGGATAATATATTACACTCTTACTTGTTTTCTTTCTTATTGCTTATTTTTCAATTAGCTGATTCCTTATTTACTTGCCCAAACTAGGCCACAGAAATAGTACGGACTGCTTTCATCAAGTACAAGAAACATATTTGACTTTTGCAATTGCAGAAAAATGCAATCTTAAAAGCACAAGATTGTGAATCGGGCTATTATGTTCTCAAAGCCTCCGTCGTTTGTTCCATTTTTAAGTGTATACGGAAACATTTTTCGATCAAATGGGGATTCCGCTGGACACCAAAATATAGCCAAGAAACAGACTTATGTACATATTTTATTCAAATTTATTGTAGTAATTGCAAAGTAGTGAGTATCAAAGTCTTATAGACTGTCGATTGCACCAGTACATAAACTGCTCGAAAAAGTGGATTCTTTTAGATAAAAGGGCAGTTAGACAGCCTTTCAGAGTTACTCATCAGTATAAATGTTACAATGTTGTTTTCTTTCCCTCTGAGAGATTTGCATTAAGCTGATAATGAAATATTTCACGAATAAATATTATTGCAATTCTAGGACATCATTTTCCAAAATGTTTCAACATACTAATCGCCGCATGGAAGCATTAAATCATCCATACTCTTTATTACAGCCGCAATATTGTGTTTACTACAGATACAAATATTTATTTGGCGTATGATAGATATCGTCCATAATGCAATGCAGGTAGTTCCTCACTTTATGCCCCAAATTCGGGAATAATGCGATTTACAGAACACACACTGGCTTTGGGTGATAGAAGCTATAACATAAAATAGCGCTACTAGAAACCACTGCTTATATTTGTTTCGATATTTGCTCAAAATTCGTCAAAGTGAAAGTGAAAATTCATGCGAGTTTGCGCTCAAAGCAGGTTCCCTCCGGGGAGCCTGCCATCAGGTGTATACCAAGTATACGCCTGATCAGGGCACTCTGTTTTTGAGGCATAGATGGATAGGATTTCCTTGTTTGTTGTGGCGTATAAAATTTTAGAAAACAATCTTTGGTTGCTACGATTATAAGTTGAATGTTTGAGAATATCTTTCGAAAATTTCCAAAGTCTGCTGATGATTAGAGTAGCTCCTATGAAATGTCGACATATAAACAGCTGGGAAACATAGACAGCAATATGTTTATAATTTTTTGATTGGTATCAATATTAGAAGCTAATATAGTGAATAAAACTCAATAGTATATATTTTTGTATTCTGCTTTTGGAAACGGCAACAACTCATTTGTTTGAAAGGTGTAAAGAAATGCTAGAGACGTGTGCAAAAGAAAATGCTTGTTTTTTGTGTTTTAATAGGTATTATTAAAACATTTTTCTTTTTAAATTCTCAATAATTTATTTATATCGGGATATAAAGTTGAATGTTTGAGAATATCTTTCAAACTTTAGAGTAGCTCCTATGAAATGTCGACATATCGACAGCTGGGAAAATTACAAAAAACCATGATACAAAAAACAAGGTTGCCGCTTCGCTACAACAATAAAAAAAACAACATGTATTTTGTTTGTGTAAAAAGGCGAATTCACACTTAAGCTGTCAAAGGTAGTCGATAAAGAACATGTACAAAAATTTAAATGACGCCGAAAAAGGTAAACAAAACTTGGCAGAAGAAGTGCCGCCATATTAACCGAATTCGCCTGAATTTGCCGATGCATCCACCTAATAATTAATTCGCCTTGACAAAAAACAAGCTGTTTATAGTATTTTTTTCAAAAATATTTTTTATAAATATGGTTGCTAGTCTTAAACATACATCAAAATTATTTTTGTGATTTCTTATATATTATAATTACTTTACATTCTTCCAGATTGTACAGTACCATTGAAAATATTATCTCCTGGCCCATCTTTATACAAATCTGTGTTGGCGCCACTAGTATTTGCCTGGCGATTGCTGCTTTATTATTTTTTGCCTCAACGCCGCTGGATATTATTTACTATTTCTACTATTGCCTGGCCATGCAACTGCAAATGTTCCCGACCTGCTATTATGGCAGTGATTTTCAATATCTACTCAATCAACTGCATCTTTCAGTCTACGCCAGTAATTGGACAGAACAAACGACGAAATACAAGAAACATATGATTTTATTTACGGAGAGATCACTGAAGCAGAATGTAGCATTGGCTGGTGGTATGGTGCGCATTCATTTGGACACATTTTTTTCGGCGTGCCGGGGAGCCTATTCACTGCTCGCAATTATAATGAATATGAAGTAAATGATAAACTAGCACCTAAATATGGAGTCTTTGTCTGCGGAAAACAGATGTTTTCAGTAGCCTGTTTCGATTAAAAATTAATGAAAAATATTTTATTATTAAATCATGACTTCGTATGTATATGTTTTGTGTTAAGATGTATGTTATTCTTCATTTAGAGAAGTACTAATTAAATTCAATATATCTGACAATGCAACGTTTTTTGTTTTGTAATGCAATTCTTTTTAAAAGCGTTTTAAGGCAACTGCGTTTTTTTTTTGGCTAGAATTGAAAATCCTCTATTCTTTTATCATTTTCCTCAAAATACTCTGTCCCAAAAGTATAGTTTGCAACTGTGTGGAGTTACAAATTAAACAAACGAAATAACTCCCAATGCCAAAATTAAATAAGACCCAAAAACTTAACCAAAATAAAAATAGATACCAATAAAATAAGTATAAATAGCTTGTTTTCTATGTGTCCCAGCTATTTATATGTCGACATTTCATAGGAGCTACCCTAATCATCAGTAGACTTTGCAAAATTTTGAAAGATATTCTCAAACATTCAGCTTTATATCCCAACAATCTAAATAAATTGTTGAGAATTGAAGAAGAAAAATGCTCTATTATACCTGTCTACTGATGATTAGGGTAGCTCCTATGAAATGTCAGCATATAGATAGCTGGGACACATAGAAAACAAGCTATTTATAATTTTTTATTGGTATCAATGTTGGAAGTAACATAGTGAATAAAAAACTTAATTGTTAAAATAAAAATATAAAAAAAAATAAATAAATAAAATAAAAAAATGAAATGACACCCAAATGAAATAAGTCCCAACAAAAATGATATTAACAATTTTAACCTCTATAATATAACAAGTAACTCCCGAAGAAAGAGGTCCTTAACTTTGATATCATACAATATATCATAGATATATGACCAAAGGCCGGCTATACAGACAATATTTTGTTAGCGAAGCTGGTGTTTCATATACAACAAAGACATCATTGAGCTATCCCGGCATGTGTAGACGGCCTTTGGCCGGATGGAAGGTTTTAACCTCTATAGTATAACAAACTCCGGCTCCGTTCACCAAAAGTTTACTGCATAGCCGGACTTTGGCCAGACGGAAAGATTTTATTCAACAAGCACCGGCTTCGCTGACTAAAAATTTTCTCTGTAGCCAGAATAATGGAATAAGTCCTAATTAAATAGCTTCCATTAGTTGGCTCCTAATAATAGCTCTTTAATTAATTAAAATCAAATAACTTTTATACCTGAAGGTTAAAGGAGGAAAATATTTTGTTAGCGAAGCCGGTGTTCGAAATACCATAGAGGAGAAAAATTTTCAGCCTCGGCAATACAGGAAAATTTGTAAGCAAAGTCCATTTTAGTCAAATGAAATAACTCCCAATAAAAATTATATAACTTGCAATTATCAAAATAAAAGAAACAACTCGCAACAGAATTCAGTTAGGAGTTATTTAATTTCATTTGAAATATTTCATAATGAAATAACTCCCAATGAAACATTATGAAGTAATCTCCATTCATTATGAAATAACTCCCAATTTTTTTCTGGGATTTTTGAATTTTTTGTTGGGAGTTATTTTCTTTTTTTTTTTAGTTATATCATTATGAAATAACTCCTAATTTCTTCTGGGATTTTTGAATTTTTTGTTAGGAGTTATTTCCTTTTTTCTTAGTTCTATCATTTGATAGCTATTTCACGGTACCGTCTCCATCACCTTATCTTAGCAAGTCCAAGTATTACTCAGATTCTTTTATTTAATGTTTATTGCAAATCATCACAACTACTTTCATACTTTCGTTTACAACATATTTAAAAAAATTAATTATTTAACTAATTATAAGTAATACAGGTTGTAAATGCTATAATATTGAAAAATATGTTCTTAAGTAAGTGCATCACATAGCCCAGTTTTTGCTGGGTATATACTAAAAGGCTGCACAGAATGTTCTAAAGAACACTGCTCACCACTGTGCAGTAGTTCCAAGCACTGTATTTCAAAACAATTCTTTAAATAAAACAAACAAGCTATATAACATTTAGAAACAGAACAAAATTTCATAGTTTTGAAACTCCTTCACGACAGTGCTTGAGTATACTTGAATTCTGTTACACAGCAAAATTCAAAACATAACAAGCGCATTGACATTTGAGCATACTGAGTCTTAAATATTTGTGCTCAATACAAAGACAAAAACCATGAACAACAACAACACACACGCATGAGCACACTGTATATACAGCACTAGTGCACTAATACAAAGACAAAAACCATAAACAGCAACAAGAAATTTTATAAACAAAACTGAAGTAGAACATTGCTTCAATGCTTGAAGTTCTACTTCAATTTTGTTCTATTTCATTTGGTTCTACTTGTGTTTGGTTCTGTTTGTTCAAAATATGTATAAGACAGTATTCGTTTATGTGCTTAGAATATTTCGGCACTGAAGTGTTTGTTTTGAAATGTGAAAGAAGACGATGGATAATACATGAAAATACTATGATATTTTGTGCTTGAGCAGCCCTCTAGTACATATGTTTTTATGCACTTAAATAAGGAGCGTGATTATTATTATTATTATTATTATTATTATTATTATTATTATTATTATTATTATTATTATTATTATTATTATTATTATTATTATTATTATTATTATTATTATTATTATTATTATTATTATTATTATTATTATTATTATTATTATTATTATTATTATTATTATTATTATTATTATTATTATTATTATTATTATTATTATTATTATTATTATTATTATTATTATTATTATTATTATTATTATTATTATTATTTTAAGTTGTGTTATTGTTTAGTGGGCTTTTTAGGTCGTTTTTCCTTTTTTTAATAAAACTACTGCTTTGTTTTATTTACTTATGCATTCTACGTTTCGTTGGATAATCCCAACTTCTTCAGGAATGTTTTATTGTGTCTGTTTAAAGGTTTAAATAAATGTGTTTGTTGTAAATAAATAAGTAACAATTTTGTTTAAATTATTATATCAAAATGAATTTAGTTGTAACATTTTAAAAATGTTCACATAAAAATAATATTAAATTATTTTAAAATATTAATTACAAACATATATACATACATACATTTCGAGACACAAACGTTTTTGAAGTTATCACAGTAAACTAAACTAAAACTAGAGAATATGCAGCATTTGTATTATCTTTGTCTTCTTTTTTATTAATTGATTCGTTCCCCTTTTGTTGTATTCTGAGGCTCTCAAGTGTATATCTTTTATTCTCTCGTCTCTCTTTATCCAATATTTTGATATTCGTCAAATCAGCTGTGTGTTTGTTGTCAATGCAGTGCTTTGCAAGTGCAGTTGTTTGTTTTTGTTTTTTTATGTCTGTTTCATGTTCATTTATTCTTGTGCTTAAATTTCTCTTTGTTGTCCCTATGTAAAATTTTCCGCAATTTTCTGAATTGTTTCCTAAACATTCTATTTGATAAACAACGTTACTTTGTTCATCTTTGTCAATTTTTGTTTTTGTGAATAAAGTTTTAATTGTTTTGTTTGATCTGTATGCAAGTGAAAACTGTTCATTATTTATTAGTGATTTTATTTTTGTATTTTCGGTTAATTGTGGTATATATGGAAGGCAGTAAAATTTTTTAGTGTTGCCAGTAGAGTCTTTTTTATCTTTTGTTCCGTTTGCTTTTCTTATTAGATTGTTTATTAAATATTTAGGATAGCTATTGCGTTCCAGTAAATATTTTATCTTTTTTATATTTTTCCGTTCAAATTGTTTGTCGCTGATATCCAATACTTTTTTTATTAAATTTAGAGCTGTATTTGTTTTTTGTTTTATCGGTTGTGTTGAGTGAAAATTTATAATTCGTCCAGATGCGATCGATTTTGTATACCAATCTGTCGTTAATTTTTGGTTTATCTTGTAGATTTTAATGTCTAAATATGGCAAACAGTTGTTATCTTCTTTCTCTATTGTGAATTTTATTTTGTTGTGGTAATTGTTGAACGTTTTTAAAATAATTTCTTCGTCGTTTTTCTTTATAACCGCCACTAAGTCGTCTACATATTTTTTTATAAATTTTATGTTTATGTTTTTCTGTTTTAGTTCTTCTAATACTACTTCCAACAAACTGTCTAGTACGATGTCTGCTATCGTTTGTGATAGTGGATTTCCCATTGGCATGCCATATGTTTATTTATAGATGTTTTTCTCGTAAATAAAATAATTGTTTTCGTTTAGACAAAATTGTAATATTTTTAGAAACTGTTTTTTTGGAATTTTTGTACGTTTTTCTATAATGTTCCATTGTTTCATTATGTTGTTTATAGTCAAATGTATTGGAATATTTGTAAAGAGTGAGACAACATCTAGAGATATTAGCACATCGTCTTCTTCTATAATTATGTCCTTTAAATAGTTCTTTAGTACCTTCGAATTTTTCACGTTGTATTTTTCCAGTACTAATTTTTTCAACAATTCTCAATTCTCCAATGTATTTTGAAAGGTTGTAGCATGGTACTTCCACTGACGAAGAGATTGGGCGTAGTGGTATTCCTTCTTTGTGGATTTTTGGTAACCCGTACAGTCTTGGTGCTGTGGCGGTTATTATTATTATTATTATTATTATTATTATTATTATTATTATTATTATTATTATTATTATTATTATTATTATTATTATTATTATTATTATTATTATTATTATTATTATTATTATTATTATTATTATTATTATTATTATTATTATTATTATTATTATTATTATTATTATTATTATTATTATTATTATTATTATTATTATTATTATTATTATTATTATTATTATTATTATTATTATTATTATTATTATTATTATTATTATTATTGGAAGGGATATGGCCCTCATCGGCCATTTGCACTGCGACCAATGGTGATCTATTGTGCGTCTCTTGCCCCATTATGGGTTAAGTATGTCAAGAAAACGGACAAGCTCCATCATAGGGAGTGATATTAAGTCACATTTGCTTAACATATAAGCTTGTAGTAGCCTATATCTTCTGTGTCCCAGTGCTCCACATTGGGTGATTAAGTGCTCCATTGACTCCTCTTCATCACCGCAGAATCTGCAAATGTCTGTGTTGGAAATTCCCATCCTATGCAGGTACTTGTAGCAGTTATAATGACCGGTAAGTGCACCTGTCAATGTTCTGAGACTTTTCCTGTCCAGTTTTAGCGCACGTTCGGCTCTCTTTTTATCACAGTTTAAAAATTTCTTGGAGTGTTCAAGACCAGCTGTCTCGTTCCAATGTTGTTCAACGATTGACACCGTCCATTTATTTATCTCCTCATTCAGGAGACCCTTATTGAAGCCAAAAGTTGGAATGGGTCCAATAAAAGTCCCCTCTGCTCCTTTCTTGGCATAAATGTCAGCCATTTCATTGCCATGATGCCCTTCCTTCATCAGGGTAACCTGGTTCTGGCTTGTCAGTTCATTTAGCCTGTTGTGACATTCCAGTACTAACTAAGGAGCATGATTAATTTTTTTTTTTATTTTAAAAGTTTTCATTAAAAAAATTAACAAATGCAAGAAAAACTTCGTACAAAACAAACTTTGTTTGCAAACAAATATAAGAGTTAATTATAATATCATACAATGTCTAGATTTTCTTTGTCATGCAAAATACTAATTTCATAGAGACCTATCTGTCAGTATTTTTTCAATATTTACTCGTATACAAAAAAAAAAAAAAAACATAGAAAACTGTCATATAGATTTTCAATGAAATTTCACACCGCGCAATTTCAAAGTCCTGTATTCATAAATCAATTTTATGCATAAATTGTTAAAAAAATACAAAATACGAGTACATTGTACATCATCAAATATCGACGAAGCAAAATATTTGCTTTCTCCTCTCGTCTGCTGATGGAACAAAAATATGCAAATAATGTGGCATGAACATGACCAACAAAAACGGATATGAGTCTTATTTAACCTTGTCAGGTAAAAAAAAAAACATAAAAAGCAAACACTTCCAAAAAAATACAACCTATTCAAGAAAATAATTTTTAAACGAAACATTAAAGCAAGAATGTTTAACATGACAGCATTTGTGTGAGAAAAGTTCACAGAATGCAGAGTGTAATTAAAATTATTGCAGTAGTGAGTAAAAATATAGTCATGAATTTTCCCATAAGAAGTGTGGTTTAAAATTTTTTTTTGGCACTAATGTCACAACATCTCAGCAAAGGTTCAGCCACCATCAGAACGTTTAATAGGTGATCAGCGTTGTCAACTCGGTGCGTTTCGCACCGTTTTTGGCGCTTTTTAAAATTATTAGTGCAAAAAGTTCTTTAGTCAGTGCGTGGTGCGCTTTTTTGAATTATCGGTGCGTTTTGTAAATTTCGGTGGCACAAAATCATTTTCAACTCAACTTTTTGTTTTAATGTAAGAAAAAGTTTAATCAAGTGTCCAAAATTTATCCGTTTCTTTTTGCATGGAAAACATACCATATTATCTGCTGCACACAGTAAGAAAATTTTGCTGTTTATATTATACGCACTCTCGAAAGAAAAAGAAACATTTCGTTTAATAAAATTTGATGCTTTTAGAGAGTGTTTTGCTATTGGCCTTGCAAGCCAAACGGGGGTGCTGGTGAATCGCGAATAATTCAACCCGTGGTGTTGGTCCACCATCAGATAAGACAGATGGTGATGTAATTTCCACATACTCGTAGAGAGCGGTAGGGGTTCCCATGATTTCATTGTTATCTGAATGTGGTGTTTACCGAACCAGTTTACTCAAATTTTTCCACCTCATCACAATAGTCGTGATGGCCATAAATTGGCAGCAATGTGCCTGTTTTAGGGAATTTTTATGATTTTAATATTTAAAACATGTTTAATTTTTGAAGAATTGAACACGAGTTGCAGATCTGTCTGCAATAATCTAGGCCAAGTGATTCGCTCACCCGGTGAGGCTTTATCGCCAACTAAATGCCAGCAGCAATTTCTATTATTTTCTGCTAACTATGTAAATAAAATCTGAACTTAGTTTTCAAATTTCTTGTCCTTTGTAAAACGTGTCAAAAGATCTGCTCATAATGTACTACATATATGAATTCCACTGTACAAATTCAATATCCAAAAGAAAGTAAAAACTTAAAATGGTGAAACAGCTACATCGACAAAATGTTTTTGACATAAAGTTTACTCATAAAAGCGTACTACAGTCTTTTCAAATGCAGACACGTTTATTTGCTCTCAATAGTCCCCAAACACATGCACATACATGCATACACACACACACACATGTACCTCATAGTTGATGAACATAGCAGAGATCTGCAACTGGTACCTTTTCAATGATTTAAGTACACCCGTCTTAAATCGAGTCGCGTTGTAATTGGCCACCGCATATTGTTTGCACAAATATGCTTTCTACTCGTTAGAGTATGCGTCTGTGAACTAGAGTATATAACATACCCAACCAAGTTTATATGTGATGGCTACTTGATTTGGTTTCTCAAATTATTTTCCCACACACGGCAATTGAACTCGTACAGAAAATAATATTTATATGTAAGAATTTGCAATCACACATTTATCTTACCCATGAGAGTGTATGTGTTCAGTTTTATGTATTTACTCATTTACACACGGTAAACGTATTCATACTAAGCGCGTCGTTGCCAGAAAGTTTTTAAAACATCGTGTTTTGGCAATCGTATTTTGAAGAAAATATATACACATATTTTATTTGAACATATTTAAAACAACATCGGTAAAAGTAATAACTTTTACTTAAAAAAAAAGATTTTTTTATGAAGCACAATTTTATAAAATTTCTTTTATTTTATATACACAAATTTTATTTGGACATATTAAGAACAAAAACGGTAAACATAATAACTTTTACTTTAAAAACAACAGATTTTTTTATGATGCATATTTTCATAAAATTTATTTTCCTTAAAGTTTCTTCATTTTTAACTTTTATTTCTTGGTTTTAATCCATATCCACAATAAAGGCACAGTTACACATACATATAACCAATTGTGGAAAAGATTTTGTTTGAATTGAGTTTTTGTTTCAAATTTTTCAGCAACAACAATCTTAAAATTATAATTTCAAAATCGTCTAAATGGTTGTAATTATCTGGCAACCGCGATTTCAGTTAATGTTAAATGAAAGGTGATGCATATATACAACAACAAAATTTATCGAGAGCGTTGTAACTATTTACAGGTTGATTTTGTGACAACGTTATGTAAGTATTATTAAGAAAACGATTAGAAACTAAAATAGATTATACTCAAAATTTCTCTTAAGGCCCTGATTCACTATCCTACACGATCGTAAGATTCATTCACAGAAAACTTGTTTGTTTTTTGTGTTTTGACAGGTATTATTAGAGCATTTTTCCTTTAAATTCTCCACAATTTATTTATATTGTTGGGATATAAAGTTGAATGTTTGAGAATATCTTTCAAAAATTTCCAAAGTCTACTGATGATTAGGGTAGTTCCTATGAAATGTCGACATATAGATAGCTGGAAAACATAGAAAACAAGCTGTTTATAATTTTTATTGGTATAATAATTTTACATTATTTAAGTTTTTTCCTCGAGGCACCAACAATATTTTCATATTTTTCACAATATATACAACACTGATCGCACAAAAACCACAATGTTTTGAAAAGTTTCATAAAATTTTTCAAATAGCACGATTTGTCAAAAATTCTGTTGCACGGTTGCATTTTTAGTACTTTTTCAGCACACATGCTTTATTTAGTAGATCGCACGATCGTGTATGAGAGTGTAACAAGGCCTTTACTAGTGCCAACAACACACCTTTTTTTGTCGTTTCTTTCACTCTTAAAAAAATACACAAGATACGAAAATGATTGGACACATTTTTGATGTATGTATCAAGATCTCAGAAACGAACAACAGGTATAAATAATACCGCATCAATTTTTAAGAGGGTTTAAAATACGTGGTTATGAATATGATTGGGTAAACAATCGGTGTACTCATGGTTGCGGTGCACCGGTGCAGATCTCTGGTACATGGCTTCCAAATAAGGGCACGTATGAGTATAAATAAATAAAAGCCTATTCCCCGCGACAAACAAAAATAATCAAGTTGGTAGTGTAATCGTATGCAAATACAAGTGTATGTATGCTTGTGTTTGTGTTACTGCTGTCTGCACGTTTCTTTTTTTTTTCTTTTTATGCAAAAAAATCGAAATTGAAAAATAATGGCCGCGATACGATGTCGGTGGCGGTTGAGTGATATAAATAACAGAATTGAAAAAATCACGTTTTTCAACACATTCCAGACCAAACAAACCTTTATAATTTTACAGAAAATGATGTCAATAATGCACATACATATACACTGACATAGTCATACTGACATGAGATTGATATCCATCACATCAACAAAAAAAAAATTTTGCTAATGTAATTTCATTATAAAAATCATTTATTATTTTTTACGCCTTCAATATGATTTCACATATATTATTTTTTCTTTGTTACAACTTTCTATCAGTAATTTATCTTTTTACAGCTCGAATGGAGCAAACGTGGATTAGGGGTGAATAGGTGTTATATGGAAAATATTAGAAATGAGATTTGAATATGCTAGAACCTCTTATTTTTTGGGGTTTGGTAAAAAAAAAATACATTAGTCAAAAAACTGGAATGATAGGGTAGGAGTAAAGAGCTTCGCATCGCTGTCAAAGGTAAGGCAAAGCGATTGTAAGTACACAACAAGCTTCATAAATAAGATCGACTCTCACCAATATATCTTACTCCACATTCCTTGTGCAAATATCTACGCTGCTGAGTTTTTTTCATTGCATGGATTTGTGATGCCACATGTTTAAACATAACGAAATTGAATACACTCTATTTGAAATTTTGGGGTAACAGATGACATGTACATATTGCCATATCTTACGATTTATCGTTATTTTGACGATTGTGGGTGCTAAAATTAGTACTTTGACGATTTAAGGTCTGTTTTTGATGATTTTTGTAGATCACTTTTACAACTACATACATACTAATTTAATAATTTTTAAGTTGATTTATGTTGGAAATGAAAATAATATTTATGGATAGAAAAAAACGGTAGTAAATAAATGTATACATAAATATGTGTGTATGTATGTGTTACCTGATATTTATTTGGGTGTACACATATATTTTATATGTTAGATGTGTATTTAAAAGATCATATGTGAATAGTACTGGAAAAAATCATATGCTAAAAATGGTACAAATTTGTAGGTATGTAAGAGAGTGTTCTCATATTTTAAGGACTTAAATTTTAAACTCAACACTTTAGCTTTATAGATACTTACATTATTATAAGAGAAGAATGTGTTTTTGTGTGAAACTTTTAAAATTCCAAAAGCAAGGACAGAAAAGAAATTTTCTTATTTCATCGTTGGTTTCGAGAGGCAAAAAATTTGATCCGAGTTAAAGCAACATAGCCTAGCAAACTTGGCTAACTTGTTTTACGCTATACATATGAAAACGATAAAAGTTTTTAATAAAATATCAAAAAGGATTCTTCACTAATTTTTGATTCTATGGCTATGGTTTATAGCGGAAATATTCGTCTTATCGTGTTCTGAGTTTGCATCCAAGTATATGCACCTGTGGGAAATTAGTTAAACTTAAAAGTATTTAGCACCTAACCATTAAATATAGCATATGAAAGCAAATTTCAAAATTCCTTTTATTAAATGAAATCTTGTATTTAAAAAAAAAATGTGTTATGTACAGAAATTAATGCATGTGTTCTTATGATATTATCTTCATGTTGCAACCACATGTTTTTTTTATCTTGGACCAGTACTCAGGGGATAACCCCTACATATGCAGAGCATTGTACCGGAACGAGGAAAATAGGTTGTAAGAAGGGAGAAAAAGGGAGTAGTGTTTGTAGACATTTGACTTGAACTTTCTGCCGTTATAACAGACAGGAAACACGTCTGCAGGCAGCATATTCCATAGGCGAAGCGTACGGCTGACAAACGAATTCTTTCTGAAATTTCCCTGGCAATCGACCACAAATGGATGAACTCTGGACGATGAACGCGTGCTACGCCAAAATGTGCAAGTTTCGGGAACAAGATGCCAAATCTTAGTACGAGTATATTTTTTGTTAAATCTTTCAATGCTGTAGTTTTTTATTAAAGGCAACCAGGAACTGGTTTGCCATATTTTACTGTATTCAAGTACATATGTATATATTTTATGCAAAAACTATTCATTTTAGTAGCTGACGATATTTTGACGATTTGTGTTTTAACGGGTTGTAACACGGTTGAAAAAAGAAAACAGGTTTTTCCCCAATGAAAATAAATTGTTTTGTAAAAAATGTTAAATAGGTTGTTTTATTAATTCAATAATTTGGAAAAGTTAGTTTTAAATTCAATGCACTATGGGGGGGATTCAAATGGTGTCATATCACGCATATTGTCATAATATTTTATATTGTGTTTCGAACAAAAAAGGCAGAAAGTAGTCGTAATAAGACTTTTTAAACGGAGTTTGCCGTAACTAACCCGTAAATATCTTAGCTGCCTCAAATGTAAAATAATTTACGTCAGAAAGCTCACAGTATTCATACTTTTTCATACTAATAAATATGTATGTATGTGTTACCTGATATTTATTTGGGTCTACAAATATATTTTATATGTAAGATGTGTATTTAAAAGATCATATGTGAATAGTACTGGAAAAAATCATATGCTAAAAATGGTACAAATTTGTAGGTATGTAAGAGAGTGTTCTCATATTTTAAGGACTTAAATTTTAAACTCAACACTTTAGCTTTATAGATACTTATATTATTATAAGTGTTCAAATTAGCATATCGAGTTAATTAAATAGTCATATAAATATTTGCTTTGTATTTTTCTGAATTATTTCTTATATTGGATTTATATTATTATTATCATTTATTAAAATTTTGAAGTATCACCTTAATATTTATTTAAAGTTAAACGCTCTTATCGACATTATTGTTAACAGTTTCTTTCTTTGTGAGCCCAAATGCTGTTAAGCAATTAACTAACACTTTTAATTGTCAATTTTACCGCCAAGTAAAAAAAAGATGGCTACTGGAATAAGTCTTAATGGCCGCTACAAAAAAGATAAAGACTTCACTTGCTTACTGAGTGTAACTGGGCGAACACCTCCAACCTACATTATAAAACTAAATATAAATAAAAGTGAATTTAAATTTATTGAATTTTTGATGAACTTTTATAATTTTTTAAATTAAATTTTTGGTTTGTACATTTGTACAACGGGTTATAGTTCAGGTTTTTTCTTTCTTAAGTTTTTTTCTTTAGAAAGATTTTTTTACAATACAAATCTGCTGTGATCAATAATTTTGATTGAAGAAGACAAGAAAAATAATAATCAAATCTTTAGCTGGGGGACAACTAGCTGTTTCGTAGTCGGTACACTACTCATCAGCACCCACTGGGATTTGAACTCGGGACATGACGTATCATGATCTACTGCTTTAACCACTAAGCCACCGAGCATTTAATTATTTATAATAAAGTGAATTTAATTGAATTTACTGTTTGTGTTTCCTCGAGTTTTATTCTTCAACCAGTTTGGAAGTTTTCTGGCTGCTCACTTTGAGTTCCTCTAAAAGCAAGCACACCTGTCTTCCATCCATATAGTGCCTGGCTACACTCATCAATAAAGAAGAGACGGTGGTGGTAATAGATCATCTATTGGATACACCCACACTCCAACACATAACCATATTACCGACCACCTAACTCAAACAATAAGAGAAGAATGTGTCTTTTCTGTTGAAACTTTTAAAATTCCAAAAGCAAGGACAGAAAAGAAATTTTCTTATTTCATCGTTGGTTTCGAGAGGCAAAAAATTTGATCCGAATTACAGCAACATAGCCTAGCAAACTTGGCTAATTTGTTTTACGCTATACATATGAAAAGTTTGTAATAAATTATCAAAAAGGATTCTTCACTAGTTTTTGATTCTATGGCTATGACTTATAGCGGAAATATTCGTCTTATCGTGTTCTGAGTTTGCATCCAAGTATGTTGCACCTGTGGGAAATTAGTTAAACTTAAAAGTATTTAGCACCTAACCATTAAATATAGCATATGAAAGCAAATTTCAAAATTCCTTTTATTAAATGAAATCTTGTATTTAAAAAAAAAATGTGTTATGTACAGAAATTAATGCATGTGTTCTTATGATATTATCTTCATGTTGCAACCACATGTTTTTTTTTTTTTTATCTTGGACCAGTGCTCAGGGGATAACCCCTACATATGCAAGGCATTGTACCGGAACGAGGAAAATAGGTTGTAAGAAGGGAGAAAGAAGGAATAGTGTTTGTAGACGTTTGACTTGAACCTTCCAACGTTATGACAGACAGGAAACACGTCTGCAGGCAGCATATTCCATAGGCGAAGCGTACGGCTGACAAACGAATTCTTTCTGAAATTTCCCTGGCAATCGACCACAAATGGATGAACTCTGGACGATGAACGCGTGCTACGTAAAAATGTGCAAGTTTCGGGAACAAGATCCCATATCTCAGTACGAGTATATTTTTTGTTAAAGCTTTCAATGCTGTAGTTTTTTTACTAAAAGCAACCACGAACTGGTTTGCCATATTTTACTGTATTCAAGTACATATGCATATATTTTATTGAAAAACTATTAATTTTAGTAGCTGACGCTATTTTGACGATTAGTGTTTTAACGGGTTGTAACACGGTTGAAAAAAGAAAACGGGGTTTTCCCCAATGAAAATAAATTGTTTTTTAAAAAATATAAAATAGGTTGTTTTATTAATTCAATAATTTGGAAAAGTTAGTTTTAAATTCAATGCACTATGGGGGGGATTCAAATGGTGTCATATCACGCATATTGTCATAATATTTTATATTGTGTTTCGAACAAAAAAGGCAGAAAGTAGTCGTAATAAGACTTTTTAAACGGAGTTTGCCGTAACTAACCCGTAAATATCTTAGCTGCCTCAAATGTAAAATAATTTATGTCAGAAAGCTCACAGTATTCATACTTTTTCATAGTAATATATTAACACTTATGACTTTATGACAGCCCTTTGAATACCCTTTATATGTTTTGTGTGGTAAATAATTTAATATTTAAACATCTATGGTTTCGGTTGTATATTTTCTTGCCGACTTAATATGTGCACCACTTGCGGTTTTATTTAACCAAGATTGAAATAGACCGCTTTTTTGTTTTTACGAATGTCAAAAAGTGTTGGGGGCGTTAATAAAAACAGGCCAGGGATGCATAGTCCAACACCTTGTTCATCCAAGTGAACAATTTGCAATAATCATATTGACGAATTTTTCCCTTCAGTTTGACGATTTTAGATCAGATTTATCAGGTTTTACGTTGGAAAAAATAGCATCTATATTGCTAAACACATGTCGTGTGTTATCTCTTTAATTTCAAACTGAAATTTTCCATCACTTACTTGCAAGACATTTTTACTAGATATAACCGAGAAAGCAGATATTCCACTTTTTAATTTCAGTTTCACCTAGTAGAAATGAATGAATGAATACTTGATTTAGCTTTTGGCGCTTATATCGGGTGAATAAATTTCAAGGGCCGATGTTGAATGTGAACCACACCTAAATGACAAGTTTTTTTTCCAAATTTTATGTGACATTTCTCTATCTCAGACTTATTCAATTTGAACCATGGAGAGATACACAATCCAACAACGTGTTAAAGTTATCCAGACTTATTATGAAAATGGGCGTTAAAATCAAAATGCATATCGTGCACTTCGTGATTTTTTTGGTCAATTTGATCGTCCAAATGTGCGTACAATCTCAAAAATCTTGCAAAAACTCGAGCAAACCGGGTTTGTAGAAGATGTGAGAACACCAGTGCATGCTCGTACAGCTCGTACTGCAGAAAATATTGCTGCTGTTCGCGATAGTGTGGCTGAAGAGCCGTCCACCTCAACTCGTCGTCGTGCCCAACAATTGCATCTCTCACGCTCGTCGTTGATGAACATTATGCATAAAGATTTGCATTTACACGCTTACAAGGTGCAATTGGCTCAAGAACTAAAGCCTCTTGACCATTCCAAATGTCGTGAATGGGCAGAATGGTGGCAAGAAATGGCAACAGTGGATGATCAATTTTCAAAGAAAATCATGCGGCACATTTTCACCTCAGTGGATTCGTCAATAAACAGAATTGCCGCATTTGGGCGAATGAGAATCCAAGAGTGACTGTCGAAAAACCAATGCACCCACAAAGAGTGACTGTTTGGTGCGGTTTATGTGCTGGCGGCATCATCGGGCCGTATTTTTCCCAAAATGAGGCCGGTCAGGCAGTTACTGTGAATGGCGTTCGCTATCGTGAGATGATAACGAACTTTTTATGGCCCGAATTGGAAGATAGGATGTAGACGATATGTGCTTTCAGCAGGACGGTGCCACTTGCCGCACAGCTAACGAAACAATTGCTCTTTTGCGCAACAAATTCAATGGCCGTGTTATCTCACGTAATGGCGATGTCAATTGGCCATCAAGATCATGTGATTTGACACCGTTGGACTTTTTTCTTTGGGGTTATTTGAAAGAAAAGGTATACGTCGATAAGCCAGCAACAATTCAACAGCTAAAGGATGAGATAATTCGGCACATTAACGGCATAGAACCTCCATTATGCCTCAGGGTCATCGAAAATTTGGACCATCGGATGGAGGTGTGCCGCCGTGGTCGCAGCGCCCATTTGCCCAATATTTTGCTCCATACATAATTGAGTAATACCAATATATCATAATAAAATAAAATTACAATAATTTCCTAAATAGTTTGTGTTTTATTCAAAATCAACATCGGCCCTTGAAATTTAACCACCCTTTACATAACAAAAAAAGTTATTAATATGACTCACAAATAGTAATAGAAATTATTGAATATTTATTTGTAATCAATAATTAAACTGATTGGTGTAATAATAACAGCCAAAAGAAGCCGACTCTTATTTCCATTTATCAAATGTATAATTTCGTGAGAAGCTCAATAACTAGAATTTTGTAACACTTTCGATAATTATATGGTAGATGAACAAATTATATATTGTAACATAATTTCCATAAAGTACTTGTATTTTTCCTTAATACAAGTATTATGCAATACAAGTATTAACGGGTGTCGCAAAACTAGTGCAAGATTAGAATTACATGTAGAAAACGGTTTTTAGTATCGGAATTTTTTTTTTTTTTTGCCAATCAACAACACCAAGCCTGACCGCACATAAGAAATAATTACAATGACAAAAGAGCTGGTCTCCAGTCCAAATCTGCTTTACGACCGACTGTCAAATAATAATACTAACAAGGCTCACTTTTCCATTTTTAAGTTGGCAAATTAAAATCTTGCGTTAATTTTAGAACACCCTTTATTGGTGTCATTGTTAAATTTGTATAAAAAGAACTGTTTTCCGTAATATTATTCAATTTAAAACTAGTCCATAACAGATTGTATACAAAGTAGTTTTTATATTTTTAAACTTCAAAAAAAGATTCAAAATATGAAATCAAACATCAACTGTCGTCAATTTTTCTCTACGAATTGGCAACTGTGGAAGTTGCTGGGTATAATCACGCCACCTCAGCATAAAGCCGCAAATGCAGGCAAGAAGACACAACATTGCTCAAAGCGCTTCAAACGTCTCTTGTGGAGCTATTTTATTAATATAACAGTAACTTTTATATTTCCGCTGCATTTATTTATGGCGATTTTCAATCCAAAAGCTACCAAGTCGGAGGTATTTGAGAGCATCGCCATATTTTCAACTTGCCTGGGTATAGACGTCAAATTAGTATTGTTTGCTTATAATATTAGAAACGTATTAAAAATGGAAAAAGTTCTACAAACACTTGATAAACGCATACAACATCCGGCCGATAAATTGTATTTTACACAGCGCATACAACGCATTATACATTTCATGGAACACATGTATGTCATAATATATGCAGGCATTGGAATTTTCGCCCTTTTAAGCTTTTTAGTGCGCGGCGAACAAAAACTGATTTATCCCGGCTGGTTGCCATTCAACATTCGACAATCCTGGTGGCATTTTTTTGCTGCTATATGTTTTCAAGTATATGGAATAGTTTTTCAAATAGCACAGAATCTGGTTTGTGATAGTTTTTCACCGAAAGCGTTATGTTTGCTGGCGGTCCATGTCAAGTTGTTGCACAGACGGGTGGCTCGTATTGGTTATGACGATTCACTAACATTGGCGGAACATGAAACCGAGCTGAATAAATGCATTTTACATCAAAAGGATTTATATGAGTGAGTTTATTATTAGTATATTAAGTACTTAATTCTTTGAGTAGTATTCGTGAGGATTTTCACGAACGTATTAAAGTTTTAATTATAAATAAATTATTAAAATGAAGGAATCGCACTACGCATTACAGAGAGAATCCGTTTTTTGGCCGTACGCTTCGTCTGTGGAACATGTTGCCTGCAGACGTGTTTCCTGTCTATTATAACGTTGGAAGGTTCAAGTCAAATGTTTACAAACACTACTTCGTCTTTCCCCCTCCTCACAACCTATTTTCCTAGTTCTGGTACAATGCACTGCATTTGTAGGGGTCATCCCCTGAGTACTGGTCCAAGTTAAAAAAAAAAAAAAAAAAAAATGAACTGGCTGATGATAAATGAAGTTTGACCACAAATCAAAACGATAAAATATATAAAATTGATATGCTTTTTGACCACTATTTGCATATGCATGCATCTGCATATAACGAGTGATTTTTTTGCTATTATCTTTTTGGCAACACTAGTTTTGACAGCTCACGCACGTTTTGTATCTTGTGTCACTGTCAAACATCTTCAGTTTGGTCTATAATTTAATCATGAATCGTCTTACAAACGAACAACGCTTGCAAATTATTGAATTTTATTACCAAAATGCGTGCTCTGTTAAGAAAGTTCATCGCGCGCTTCTTCCATTTTATGGTCAGTTTAATCGAACTACTGAGGCTTCTATTCGGGTTATTGTAAAAAACCACCAACACGCTTACGTAGAGTGCGAACTGAAGAAAATATCGCAGCCGTATCGGCCAGTGTTGGTGATGACCGTGAATTATCGATTCGGCGCCGTTCACAGCAATTGGGCCTCTGTTACTCCACTACGTGGAAAATTTTGCGGAAGGATTTGGGTGTGAAGCCTTATAAGATACAGCTGGTACAAGAATTGAAGCCAAACGACCTACCACAACGCCAAATTTTTGGTGAATGGGTTCTTGAAAAGTTAGCTGAAGATCCACTTTTTTTATCGAAGAATTGTGTTCAGCGACGAGGCTCATTTCTGGTTGAATGGATACGTGAACAAGCAAAACTGCCGTATTTGGAGTGAAGAGCAGCCAGAAGCATTGCAAGAGCTACCAATGCATCCACAAAAAACAACCGTTTGGTGGGGATTATGGGCTGGCGGCATCATTGGGTCGTATTTCTTCAAAGATGATGCGAATGACAACGTTACTGTGAATGGTGAGCGCTACCGTGCGATGATAACAAACTTTTTTTTGCCCAAAATGGAAGAGCTTGACTTGCATGACATGTGGTTTCAACAAGACGGTGCCACATGCCACACAGCACGCACACATTTGAGGCGCAGCCGCCTCAACTATCGATCCAAATTAATATTTCATGCATTTTCCTGAATTTTATGTGTTTTTTTTTTTAATTTCCGATAGTTCTTATAAAATCACCCATTATTTATATGCACATTTAACTTTAAATTAATTTATAACTTGGCAGTTTGGCTAGGTATAAATAAAATTTTTTCATTTACTAATTCCGCTAATTCTTTGGAACTAAGTTTTGAGTCTCTCAAAATATTAGCAGTTTTCTCTTTTGCCTCCAAAGAGTTACTCGGTCGAGTACTTAAAATCCCAGGAGTACGGCTTAGATGCGCCGCAGGTTTTGGTGCTATAACATTATCAAACTTATCGAAAGCTTGCCTTGACTTACTATGATCGTGCTGCATAACTTCATGCCAGTCTACAACAGGATAAACACAAGCATCAATGTCTTCAAATATTGCATTCCATTCTGATTGAGTTTTTTGAAGAAAAGCTCTATGAATGTCTGCTTTTGCTGCCTCCTTATGACTTTCTGATGTTAAAAATTGAGAAAGTTCCGGCAAACCCAATTTATTTTTAAAAAGCTAACAAAAATTGAGGCTCTAATGCACCAACTGACATGTATTTCCCATCTTTTGTTTTGTAAGTATCATAGAAAAAGGATCCACCATCAAGAAGATTCATGCCGCGCTCTTTGCTATCCCACAATGCAGGCAGATTACGCGACATAAAAAACCAACTGGCCACATAGGCTGCACCATCTATCATAGCTGCATCAACTACTTGTCCACGTCCCAAGCGATAACGTTCTATTACAGCTAAACAGATGCCGAAGGCACAAATTAAACCACCACCTGCAAAACCAGCAAGAATGCTAATAGGCGCTTGAGGGTTCTCGTCTTTACGACCCAACATAGACAACACCCCTGATATGGCAGCATAGTTTATATCGTGACCAGCCCGAGGGGCCAAGCGGCCATCTTGACTAAAACCTGAAAGACGGGCATATATAAGACGCGGATTATCATTGCATAAAGTATTTGGTCCCAAATTTAATTTTTCCATAGTGCCTGGCCGAAAGGGTTCTATTAGAACATCATAATTTTTACAAACTTTCCTGACCAAACTTTGTCCTTTCGGTTTTTTAAGATCAATAGCAATCACACACTTGCCATAATTGAAGCAATTAATTGGATTATCAGGGACCCTATCTATAACAGTGACCTTTGCACCAAAATCGGCTAGAATTTTGCCACAAAATGGTGCAGGTGCTAGTCCAGCAAACTCCATTTACCTTATACCTTTCGGGCGGATACCTGGTTTAAATAACGTTTACATGAGTAAAATTTTGTCGCAGGCGAATTGGCTGCCAACTTGGTGAAACATTTTCACACCAACTTATTCATCTAATGAGACATTCAAATATATTTAAATATTTATTCCCACATTCTTTTCTTTCCCACAGATTGTTCGACAGCATTCAAAGCATCATTTCTTGGCCCATGTTCTTTCAGCTGTTCGTATCGCTGGTCAATCTTGGTGTTGCCATGGTTACGCTAATTTTCTTTCTTACAGACATTTTTTATCGCATCTATTATATTTTGTATTTTATCGGCATGATACTGCAACTTCTGCCAATCTGTTATTTCGGTAGTACTTTTGTTATATACTCCGAAAGACTTCATTACGCTGTTTTCTCCAGCAATTGGACTGGACAGTCTGCCCGTTTTAAGCGTCACATGATATTATTTACAGAACGTTCGCTAAAAATGACTATGGCCAGGGCTGGTGGCATATTTCCCATACATTTGAGAACATTTTTTGCCACCTGCAAGGGAGCATATTCAATATTTGCCGTTGTCATAACCATGAAATGAATAAAGCGACAACAAACAGTTTGTAACCACCAGCAAAATCAAATAATAAAATATACATACGAGTATGCATGCACAGAAGCTGAAGGAATACGAAAGTGAGTGTGGATACAGGAAGGTGCAGCGAATTGAAAATGAATAAATGATTTTATTTAGAGATTTGCACGAATAAACACAAGATTTTTGTTTCTTCCGATATGATTGTACTTTTTTTGTTCCATTGTTATGAAACTTCAGTTCATATTTTGTTCACTTTTATATTGTGCAACCAAAAATAATTTAAGAAAAATTTCAGTTGAAGTTCAATTCAATAAAAAAAAACAATTTTTTTTTTTAATTTACTGTGCTATTGTTTAGTGGGCCCACTAAACAGTAGCACAATTTAATATTTAATATTTAAGTCTCTTTATATAAAAATGTTATGTTTGTAGGTAAGTGATAAATTTAAATAATATTAAACCGATTTTGGAAAAAAATGTGTATTTACTTGTAACTTATATAGGCCATGAGTCCATGTCTCTTTGCAATTTCGTGTTTGTTTGGTGAATATTCACGAATTGTGAAGAAAATTATTTAGTTTGTTTCTGCTGTTTTTGATGTCTGTCTACACTGAAAGAATTATGCGACATATATTTAATGAAACTGTTTCATTAAATATTTTTCAATAAGCCAATGAAAACTTTTCACAATATGCATGAAACTTCATATATATTATGAAATAGTTCCATCAAAATGGTTTCATTAAGTTTTATAGTTTCATTAAAAAAAATCATTGGATTTATGACTACAACAAAATTTAATTTTTTTTTAATTCTTGGAACTTTGGTAAGATATATTAATGGGCATTTATTAATCTTAAGCTTTAGTTTAAAAAATATCAAGCTTTTTTATTAAAATGTAAGTTTTATGAGTTTCATAATTCCAATGAAATAGAATTCATTATCTCAATGACAAATAAATTTCTGGCTACCGAACTTGGGTATGTTGTATGTACATATGTGTATGTACTCAAGTGAGCATAATAATAGTTTAAAAAATTTAAATACCAGTGTATGGAAGTCATTTGAATTAATAAAATCTGTTTTATTTGGTGAATACTTGTTCAACATTTTCTTTTATCATAATTAGGTACAATTTCACAAAAGCAAGGAATAGTATTGTTTGTGTAATGAAATAAAGTATCAATGAATAAATGAAATAATTCCATTGATCTTATTACGTACATTTGTGAACATATTTTATTAATGTGCGTTATGATATTATTTCATTAAACAAATGTAACTATTTCATTGATTTAATGTAAATTTTTCAGGTGCTCAATGAGTAATAAAATTAGATAAATGAAACAACTTCATTGACCTTATGAAGGAGTTTCACATTTTTAATGAACATATTACATTAGTACAAAGAAGTTATTTCATTAAATAAATGTTACTTTTTCATTAATTTAATGTACAGTTTTCATGTGCTTTATGAAATTGATTCCTTGATCTAAAGAAATTAATTCACTAATCATATGATTTGTCTTTCATACTTTTAATGAAAATAAGTCATGTTTCTTATTAAAATATTTCATTACTTTTATGAAGGATTTCATTTAAATAATCTAATGAAATTTGTTTCATTATATCTGTGAAAAGTTACAATGGTTGAAAAATAATGAAAAAATTCATAAAAGTAATGTCAAAATTCAGAGAATTTCTGAACAACATTTTTTCAGTGTACTCGTATACAGAATTATGTGGGCAAAACTTTTGCCTTTCTCTTTTTTGCCAGTTTTTGGCACAATTTATTGGAAATGAGCTACAAATTAGGTAGAAAATAATACATGGCCTAATTTTTCCTATAATATTGAACGAATCTATGTAACGGGGGTCCATCGGGAAGGTATACTACTTTGTTTTGCCGCCATTTTGGTAAACATTAGTCTTGATAGTTCATATATGGTAGCCGTGACTAGACACGTGGCAAAATTATTACGGAGAAATATTAGATAAACCAACCTGTGGCTGTGTTCTTTAACTCTCGCCACGAGAAACTTTTCGACTGAAACGTGCGAAATTAAACAAAGTTGAAACAAACAGCTGCATTTCTCACTAAACTGTAGCTATAACTTTTTTGGTGAGTAATAGCTGTCACGTAAGGAAATTATTCGCCATTTTACAGAAAAACTGTGTCTGTAAAATGTTTGCGAAAAAATTTCCCGCTTTCAACTGTCATTATTTCTCGCAAATAAAAAGGCTGTGAGATGGTATTTCAAATAACAATTATCATCATTAAATGAATAATAATACTGAAAAAATAAGTATTTTGCTGTTAAATTAAGTTTAATATATATATTTACATAGTTTAGAATGATTGTTTTTTTTTTTTAATTTTAATTTTTTAATTAATTTTTATACCCTTCAGACAACAAGTTTTAAGGGAATACTTAAGTTTGTAATTTCTGCAATTTTAATATCCGACCCAACAAAGTATATTGTAATAATTTTATAATCAGCCCAATTATGAATATTCTCACGGAATTTATTTCTCTCGGAATTTATTCCTCATGAAATTTATTTCTCACATAACATACTTTTTTCAATGCATATTAAAGAGAAAAACACAATTTTTGTGAACTTGGCCGTAAGAGTTGATCTCTCTCTAGTGTTTTCAACGAATCGCATGAAGAAAAAAATAAAAAAATTTCTCATATATAATTTTTGTTCATGATTGGAGGAAAGTGAAAAGTGAACAAATTCCTACGGAATTTTTATTCATAATTGGGCTCAATGTTTTTTTTCAGAATTCACAAACTGCAATTGTTTTTTAATTTTACAAAATTTTGTGCATAAATATGTATGTCTGTATTTGTAAATAAAATGTAAACGTTAGAACCATACCATACAATTTCTAGAATAGCCGGCGGTTATAATATGACTCCGTCGAACAACATTTCTTAACTTTAGTAATTTTTGGTCAGCGGCGGTACTAATTGTGGCTGGTGCTTTCATTTTTAAAATTGCATGTCGGCATCGTTTTATATTTTCAGACATTTCTAACGTAACGACGTAATAGTTTTCGACATGAGTTACAGACGCAGTTTTTTCTCACTTTTCGAGAAACAATGGAATAATTTGTTTGGTTTGTACATATGTACAACAGGTTTTTAGTTCAAGTTTTTCCTTTCTTAATTTTTTTCCTTAAGAAGGATTTTTTACAATACAAATTTGCTGTGATCAATAATTATTGATTGAAGAAGACAAGAAAAATAATAATCAAATCTTTAGCTGGGGGACAACTAGCTGTTTCGTAACCGCTACACTACTCATCAGCACCCGCGGGGAGTGCAATCAGTTGACAACGATTCGCTTTTTGTAAAACACACAAACCTCATTAAAATATAATAAGTATTTATTTTTATTACATAAAACACACTTTTGCTTATACTTCAATAACTAAATTACAAAACTACTACTTGACAAAAAGAAAAACTAAAATACACAGGAAAATAAACTCAGAAATAAGAAGCCCGAAATTTTACTATATTAGCGGCATTATGTATGAAAAAAAAAACCTTTCCCTTATGGGAATCTTTCCCTTATGAGAATTTACACACAAAAAACTTAGCAGCTAGTTAGTTAGCACAAGGGCTTTGATTATACATAAGGCCGCAAAATATTAATATTTTATCAGCATCAAATAGTTATTTTCCATTTCAACACTCCCATTCGCTATTTGCAGCATAAAATTCTTAAACTATTTCCCAACAGCAAGAGCTGTTCTCATGCCACACAAAACTATCGCAACTAACAAATTAAATATTAATTTTAGCAATTGAGACAAACGAAATTCATATTCTTGCCCCAAGTCCAATTAATTTGTATGTACAACATGCATATGTATATAAGTTGTCACTTTTGAGTTTTCGGCTCTGCGGCTGATTAAAATGCTCTATTGCAATGCCAAATGGAAGATGGTTAATGTACGTTTCGTGAATAAATAATGGAAAAACGTATCAAAGTTTAGCTTCAGAAAATAAAGTAACTCGTAAGATGACAAGCACTTAGACAAAAGGACACTGTACGCAAACAGCATTTAATGAAATTGCTATGGAAAAGTAAAAGAAAAACAATATGCTCTTATTCGTATTGCCTGCCGTTCACGTCTTGTACGCCAACTTATTAAAAAACAGAGCTAGCAAAAGTGAAAAAAAACACACAAGTAGAGAGTAGTTCGGCTAGGCCGAATCTAAAATACCCTTCACAATAGTCACGTAAATATATAAGCTCTATTCACAATCTTTTGTATTTGAGATTGCAAATTTATGCAATTGCAAATATATGCTATCAATTGTGAACCACCTCGGTTGGTTAAGTTTGCACTACGTTTTGCAAAGCACGAAATTCACAGCTGATAATTAGAGTAGAAAATAATTTGCTGAAATTTGAGTCCAAAATAAATATGCCGAAAAAAGCTTTATGGATTTAATGGATTTTTTTTAATAGAAAAAGCGATTTTAAGTTAGATAAAGACATCGATTGGTGTTATTTGCATGCGGGATGAGCGACAGCAACTAAGCGGCTTTTACGAACTAATTAACTTTTATCGCTGATTGTCAGCTGTCGATTTGCAATTAACTTGTGCATAAGTTTAGCAAATAAAAACAATAGCCCTATTCACAATCTTGTGCAAATAGCCTTGCATCATTGCATTTGAAAAATAGTAGAGTAAGTTTTTACTTTACGCTAGCAAAATACACCCAAAAATGTCAATTTTGCAATTGCAGAAATATGCAACCTGAAATGCACAATATTAGTTAGATTCACAATCTTGTGCATTTGCGGTTGCATATTTCTGCAATTGCAAAAGTGACATTTATAGGTATATTTTGTTCGTGTAAATTAAAAATATACTCCACTATATTGCAAATACAATGATGCAAGGCCATTTGCACGAGATTGTGAATAGGGCTATTGTGAATCGGATATATGTATATGGACTGATATCGGAGAAAATTTTTTGTTGCCTTGTAATCGCCATGTGTATGTGAAATAGAAATCTTTGATGGAAATTTTCATGGAAAAATCGGTTTATGGTATATTTCGAGTATATAGCATCCGATATGGAAAATTTTCATGTTCTGTATTTTAGCAGCCTCCTCTTATAATCAGAACTGATTTTAAACAAAAAAAAAAAGAAAAGTATTTTCAAGAAAAAATCGGCTTAGGCTATATCTCAAGTATATGTGGACTGGAAATTTACATTTTCTGTATTGTAGCAGCCTTTTTATATAATCAGAACTGATTTTAAACAAAAAATAATGTTTTTCATGGAAACATCCGTTTATACTATATCTCAACTGATACCGGAAATTTTTATTTTCTCTATTTGCTAACCTCCTTATATTACCAGAACTGTTTTTAAGCAAAAGAAGTTGTTTTAGTTCGCTTACGCGACATATTCTTGATAATAATCGGTTTATGCTATATCTCGGGTACATACGGACTGATAACGGAAATTTTCATTGTCTGTATTAAAGTAATCTCCTTCTACACCAAAACTGTTTTTAAGCAAAAAAAAAATTGTTTTCATGGAAGAATCGGTTTAGACTATATCTTCGGCATATATGGACCGATATTGGAAGTTTTCATTTTCAGTATTTAAGTAACCAGAACTGTTTTTAAGCAAAAAAAAACGTTCTAATGGAAAAATCGATTTAGGCTATATCCTGGTTATATAATGGACGATATCGGAAATGTTAATTTTCGGTATTTGGTAACCTCCTTATATTACCAGAACTGCTTTTAGGCAAAACACCAGAATTTTAGGCAAAATTACCAGAACTGCTTTTAGGTAAAACAAGCAGTTCGCTTACGCGACATTTTCATTAAAAAGTCATTATACATATATCGACCGGTATCGGGGGTTTTTTTCGCCTTTTAATCGCCAAGGCAAATAATTGAGTTGAGTTTGAAGCAAGCGAAACAATTTTGTTTTCCAAAAATTTTCATACAAAATTGGAAAAAAATTTCGGATATGTCGAAGCTATATGCGAACCGATTTTTTTGAATTTCAATAGCAAACTCATGAATGGTGAAAGAAAAAGCTTTCTAAGCTTAATGGTTTTCTCTGAAACCGTATTGCAATGGTAGACAGACGGATGTTGCTTAATCGACTATTCTATAAATACTAACTCAGAATATACTCGTATGTATCGGGTGGTTAAATTTCAAGGGCCGATATTGAATGTGAACCACACCTAAATGCTAAGTTTTTTTCAGAATTTTATTTGATATTTCTCTATTTCAGACTTACTCAATTTGAACAACGTGTTAAAGTTATCCAGACTTATTATGAAAATGATGATCAATTTTTGAAGAAAATCATCTTCAGTGATGAGGCACATTTTCACTTCAGTGGATTCGTCAATAAACAGAATTGCCGCATTTGGGCGAATGAGAATCCAAGAGTGACTGTCGAAAAACCAATGCACCCACAAAGAGTGACTGTTTGGTGCGGCTTATGTGCTGGCGGCATCATCGGGCCGTATTTTTTCCAAAATGAGGCCGGTCAGGCAGTTACTGTGAATGGTGTTCGCTATCGTGAGATGATAACGAACTTTTTATGGCCCGAATTGGAAGATATGGATGTAGACGATATGTGGTTTCAGCAGGACGGTGCCACTTGCCACACAGCTAACGAAACAATTGCTCTTTTGCGCAACAAATTCAATGGCCGTGTTATCTCACGTAATGGCGATGTCAATTGGCCGCCAAGATCATGTGATTTGACACCGTTGGACTTTTTTCTTTGGGGTTATTTGAAAGAAAAGGTGTACGTCGATAAGCCAGCAACAATTCAACAGCTAAAGGATGAGATAATTCGGCACATTAACGGCATAGAACCTCCATTATGCCTCAGGGTCATCGAAAATTTGGACCATCGGATGGAGGTGTGCCGCCATGGTCACGGCACCCATTTGGCCGATATTTTCTTCCATACATAATTGAATAATACCAATATATCATAATAAAATAAAATTACAATAATTTCCTGAATAATTTGTGTTTTATTCAAAATCAACGTCGGCCCTTGAAATTTAACCACCCTTTACATATGTAGTTATATACTTTATAGGGTGCGCAAATGAAAACTCTGGAAACTACAAACGGAATCACAAACTTATATATACCCTATACATTTTTGTGAAGGCTGTAAAAATACTAAAGTAGACACGGATTTGTGCTTGAATGTATTTGTTTATGCAAAACTTGTAGCAACATTTAAGGCCGAAGGCGGCAACAACTGCTACGAGTACAACAAACGCGCAAAGTTAAAGTAAAACAAAAAACCTTTCGTTAAATAGTAACAAATTCATAAAGTATGAATTCAGGCAAACAAGACAAGTAACTGAAATAAATTTAGTAAACACTTTGCAGATGCTTGACTCTTGTTGTGGCAAAGTATATATTCTACTGAGGAAGTCAAAGGAAGCAGCACTGCTGCTCTGGTGAAGAAACTACCCAATTGTTGCATTCATTCGCGCATGATGATGATTGTCGAGATTTTTCAAAATTCAGGGCACTTTAGTCCGTTTTATAACCTTTTTAGGGCTTTTTTAAATCCATGTAAAATTTTTTTGTTGCTCGAAACCATATTGGCTTAATGTTTGAGGCATGATAACACAAAATGATTAGTGCTTGTAAGAGCACAATATTTCGAAATTCTCTCTCTACTTGAAAAAAAAAGATTTGTATTATAAGTATTATTCGTGTTTACACTCCATGGATCAGTAAAATTATTAAATAGCATAATAGCGTATGAAAATCACTCATGTTTACAAGTCTATAATATTTACTAGAACAACATGCAACAATATGGACTTGTAATTGGTGGGGATTGTAACTGTTGTATCACCTTCAGTATATTCTCAAAGTGATGCCAATGATGAGATTGTAATATTTGCTGAAATGGTTTGTGTCAGTTATATATTTTGTGAAACTCCTACCATAGTGCAAAAAATCGTCTTTTCTTTCAACTTTACAAGAGGTGTAGAAAACTAAAACTGAAACTGGTTTTATCAATATGCAACGTTTTTTCATCACATCTTTGCTACGATGTGATGTTAATGTGAAATTTGTTAAAATAATTAACAAGCTCTAGTACGGGGAAATACGAGTTCGGACTTTTCTACTTGAGAACAACGATATATAGATAAACATAAATAGTTTTCTTGCTGTGATAAGTTAAGTGCGTTAGTCGGAGTAAAGGATAACAATTGTATACAATATAATATTTTTATTTATGCAAAAAGTAATGCGTAGTAACTTGGTTAAACTGTTTTCGCAATTCGATCAAAATTCATAGATATACAATTTAGACACCGATTTTTCTTCATAGTCAGAAAAGTTATACTATTATGTTAACCATTCGTAAAAATTTAAAAATCCCTTCAATAAGCGTAATCATACAAAATCTTTCCTTTTTTCCACACATGCGGAAATAAACAAATAAATCTGTACAAAAAGGGAAAAATTCCTACGCTCGGCAACACTGGTCAGTTAACACACATCAGATGGGACTCGTCAGGCTTTGAGTTTTTGGAAAAATGCGAAGAAGATATTGGAATGGGTTACAGACTTCAACATACCATAAAGTTTAAAAAAATAAGTAAAAAAAAACATGAATATGAGTTGAAGGCAAAGAAAATTAAGCTTGATGTATGTAAGTTTAGTAGAAGTAAACCTGAAGTGTGTAAGCTCAAATAAACCTGAAGTCCATAAGCTCGCATTTTTGAAAATTAGATAAACTGAAATTCTTTTCTAATGAAAACATTTTGTTTCTTCACGAAACGATTTTCTTCATTATTAAAATTATTCTAAAACACAATACATTTATATGTTTTCAAAAAACAGACACTAGTTCCTCCTATCCGTAAAAATTAGTTCCAAATATATTAGTATGAAACCGAAATGTCACGAATTTTAATGTCTTATTTGTTTTAGCAAGCAACGTTTGGTTTTCTAGCTTCTGACGTAAACAAAAACGTCAAACAACTCACAATGAGGCAGATACTTAAACCCAATTGCCACATATAAAATTTTAACTTTGACGTTAGAAGAATACCACCAAACCAAAACTATGTTAACAAAAGTTGCTGAGTGTGAACCACCGCTAGCAATATTCAAAAGAATTGCATCCCTTCTTCTGACTTGTAATGTTCCAGGCTTTTCGGAACCAGCAGTTTAACACTTATGCCTTTGCCGAACTTTGCTGGGACAGACTTATATCTGCCTTGGAATTTATGTTTTGCAGAACAGAAACACAGAAGTAATATTCTGCAAAAAAAAATATTCCCTTAAAACAAAATATTCCGGTAGTTACTATCAACATATACATTTCTTAGCTCATTGCTGCATGTTGTTATGAATTTTTATCACTTCTAACCCACTGTGCGAGTCATTTATCTGTTATAAATGCACAAACACATCCACACATGCAACATAAAGCACAAAACCAACATACATGATTATAAGAATACAAAATTCCATGTAAATCAACCAACAAAGAGTTTATTGTTGTTGTTGCGTTCTTATTGTTTCGTAAATGTATTTGTGTATGTGCATAGCAACTATGTTTGTACATTGGAATTTACAATTACCATTAACTGGAAGCTTCACGAACAATATCGAAGCTAAAAACATAATGATCTTAAACAAACAAACTGCCATGCAAATCAACCACCAATGACTTTATTGTTGTTGCTGCGTTCTTACTGATTCACAAGCATATGTGCATAGCGATTATATTTGCACATTTGAATCTAGAATTACTATTAACTGCAAGCTTCATGAGCAAGTTCTAAGCTGATAAAGAAGTATAAATAGCAGGCAGATGTGCGGCAGAGGCAGAGTTTAAATTTAAACGTTGTACAAGACAGCCTTAAGTCGTAAAAGTAAGCAAGTGTAGTGTGTTAATACACAGTAGTATTAAGTGTAAACACAGTGGTATTAAGTGTAAACAAGAGTCTGTGTCATTATATTATTTCTAATTAAAGAATCCTCAAAAGCGTCTTTAATGATAAAAACCTAACAATAATTATACAAACAGCAATCAGCTGTTTTCTTAAACGTAAATTGAACAGGCGTTTTCCAGGAAATTTAAATCAAGTTATTTTCTTAAAAAACTAAGAGGGAGGTAAAGAGAGTGTAAAACTTGAAAGCAGATTTGAAAGAAAACTTGATCGTGTGACGACCAAGTAAATGATATTAGGAAAATTATATTTTGCAGTTAACATTAAAGTAGTTAAGGTAGCAAAGCAGCTCTACCAGGGTAGTGGTATAAGCACAGCTGTCTTTCGTTTCCTTTGCGAAAATTTGTCAAACAAATGTATACAAAATACATAATTCTGAAAAAACACATAGACTTCCTTGTTTTTTCAAAAAAAAGTAAAACAACGTTTTAAAAAATTTTCGTAATTTCTTCCAACAAAATACATGTTATGTTTTTTGGTGTTGTATTTATGCAACTCTGCAACCACCTGTTTAAAGTCGCCTTGCAGGGTAGTATACAGTAAGTAGCCACATCGTTAAAAGCAGACCTTATAGAAAAAGTTCCATCGCTATCGGTCAAAAAACTGCAACAGTTTTGCCTCTTTGCGAAATGAATGTTAGCTGCGGGACCATTATCTCTCAAGTGTACATACTTATAAGATTTCTAAGCTAATTTCAGTACTAGTTTTATAGAAGAAGTGTTTGCCGGTTTTGGACACAAGACGCTTAGAATGGGATTGACATCCACTTTGCCTGCAAAGCATCGCTACAATTCTTTACAAGATACTATAAATGGGTTGGTTATCAAAATTATTGTCCTGCCTCAAAAGTAACTTAAGGCGTGGTATCTCTTGGAAACCAGAAAGACTTCATTGTCATTATGGCCAGCAACCTAAATTAGAGCGTTAAGCGTATTTATCTGTCAAAAATTCTCATCTTGGACTAGTACTCAGGAGATAGCCCCTATATATGCAGTGCATTGTACTGGAACTAGGAAAATAGATTATGAGAAAGTGGAAAGGGAGAGTAATGTTTGTGAACTTAACACACAGAACGACCAAAACAAACACTATCACAGAATTTAAAATGTTGAAATTAAATTAGTTAAAACTGATCAGTTAGTTCAACAACGCGCACACCGTAGTGTATTAAATACATAGGAGAAACATGAAAACGAAATTAACGAAAACAAATAGAGAAAAAACAAACGGCAGTAAAAAATTAAAATAATAGACAAAAAACACATGCACACATGATGCAAAACAAAACTCTACCTATTCCGATATAATTTAATTTTTTAAGAATTAATAATAAACATAAGTACAGGTATAGAACGGACGACAATGAAAAATATGTGTGTACAGAACGAAAGACAAAACACTACTCAATATGAGACTAACAGCGCGGTGTCAATTCTTTGCAATTGGACAATCCAATTCGACAGAGCTTAAGAGAGTAAATTTTATTCTCTCTTTCAGTAAAGTTGGCTTCAAAATAACTGTTACTCATTTTGTGCGGCAACTAGTCTAGTAACCAGCGTTGTCAACTCGATGCAATTTTGTCGGAGTATAAGAAAGCAAACTTCATTTTCTCTTAGTAAAGTTAGCTACTGAACAAATTTTACTCTTACTTGGACAGCAGGGTATGGCAATGTAAGACAATATTTGCAGTAACAAAGCAACACACTTCACTTTTAAATTAATTCATATTAAGGTCAAGTCGGGGTAATGTTTAATAATAATATTATTTATTTTTCAACGGTATAAAGTTAACTAATTTGGTGTTCTAAGCGCTACGAGAAATACATTTAAATCGTTTTATAGATTAAAATGTTAATAACAAGGTTTTAAAGTTCATTCGCGCATTTTGGCCAAATTTTTGAATTGCGAAAACATTTAATTGGTACCAGCTAGAACACCAAACATCAGTTTTATATGAACTCCCGCTTGAGGCCCAGTGTCTCTGCTGGAAGCACTCAACTTTGTGCAAGTTAGAGCAAAAAAAAAAACTCATCAGCGACTCTGAGATATCCAACTCTATTAAGTCACAGGGTATAGTGCAGTGTAAGGTGCATTACTATTGTTGTAAGTCGAAACACAATGTTCACCCCAATCCATAAAATAATAACTAGCAGAAATAAACTGCTGCCAATGAGAGGGAATGACTGACCTGTATCATTAAACGGTTGAAATTTTCTTCTTCTTCAGAATGACTTCTTATCCCCCATACCAACAGTTGTGAAAGAGATTTATATCAGCACGTGCCTTTACGGCCTAATCTGATGATGGACCAGTTCCACGAGTGAATTATTCACGATTCACCAGCGCCCCCGTGTGGCTGACTAGACTCATACAGGTAGCAATTTTTGCCATATGTTTGTAGCCATATGAGCAAATTCTTGTTGAGGAGTTCGGGCCTTCTAATCCCTCCTGTATGAAATTTCCCAGCAACCAATGGAGGACAAGGCTTAATGAGTTGATAGGCCGAAGCCCACTAAGAGCATCAACCCTTAAACCAACTCACCCGTTAACCATCACCATTGGTTCCTCATAGTACAGGTATCTGTTGTAAAGGCAACAGACTCTCGGGAGGTTGGTAGTCCCCGAAAAAGCCACACACCAAACAATTATCAAGGATACTAACACCCCTCTCCAGCGTTTTAGGTTGCAACCACAGGCAGAACGTTTCAGCCAAGGTAGGCACCTCAACCATTATCAGCCCCGGTTGAACTACAAGCAGAACCGCCCGGAGGCCACGCTGATCCCCGTTCTGCCAATTTATACCCTTGTTAAGGGTTTCAGAAGCCAACACAACATTAGTCATGCGGCTACCTAGATTTTTAATTACTACAACAAACGAGGGACCCCTTCCCCTCTTTACCCGAAAAATAGAGCGCCCTGGTTAGGAATACGCCAAGGCAAATCACTTTCCCGGGGGATCCCTCCCCCCCCCCCTCCTATTCCAACAATGTTAACATAAATAAAAGGATGTCAAGTGATACCAAAATTGATAAGCTGATAATACTAGTACCAACCAAAAAAAGTGCTACCAGAAAATCAATCCAAGCCGTGAGGATTGCTGCTGACTGGGCACAGTATTGGTGTAAGGAAATAATTACGGCACAGTCAGCAAAAACGTGGGATAATAACTAGCAGAAAGCAACTGCTGCCAATAGCAGGGTGTCGAATAACTGACCTGTATCATTAAACGGTCGACATTTTCTTCTTCTTCGAAATGACGGCAAAGTATTGGTGTAAGGAAATAATTCCGGCACAGTCAGTAAAAACGTGGGAATGGCAGTTAGCCATCATGGACTATCATTCGCCCAAATGCGGCTATTGTGATTAATAACAAATCCACTGAAGTGAAAATATGACTCATCACTGAAGATGATTTTATTCTTAAATTGATCATCCAGTGTTGCCATTTCTTGCCACCATTCTGACCATCGACGACGCTTGAAATGGTCAAGCGGCTTTAGTTATTGAGTCACTCAATTGCACCTTACAAGCGTGTAAATGCAAGTCTTTATGCATAATGTTCAGCAACGATGAGCGTGAGAGGTGTAATTGTTGGGCACGATGACGAGTTGAGGTAGATGGCTGTTCAGCCACACTATCACGGACAGCAACAATATTTTCTGCAGACCGAGCTTAAGAGCATGCACTGGTGCTATCACATCTCCTACAGACCCGGTTGGCTTAAATTTTTGTATGATTTTCCGATTTTAAGCACATTTGGACGATTAAAATCACAATAAGCACGATATGCATTTTGATTTGCATGCCAATATTCTTAATAAGCCTGACTAGCTTTAACGCGTAGCTGGATTCAATATCTTTTAGTGGTTCAAATTGAATTCGTGTGAAATTGAGAAATATCAAGAGAAATATAGAAAAAAATTCAACGTTTAAGTCTAGTTCACATTCAACATCGGCCCTTAAAACTTAACCACCCGATAGTAATGTAAAACACGTATCAATAAAATTCCAGATACATTTTGGTGGAAGAATACGAAAGAAAAACTTTATTATGTATGTACAATGTATACTCATGTTTCCAATCAAAACTCTCATCATCATTACTATTAGTTTTAACCAAGTGTCTAAGCTTATTTGTGTTAATTTAATAGTCACTTTGTCCTAAGCAATCGTTTACCCTCGCTCTGACAGTTTTCTCCGATGGTCGAGGTCATCATTTATGCTGACAACAGGTGTCAAGCGAAATATGTTTTAATGAAATCACGTACAAAGAAATGATTCAATCACTTACGTAAGTGACATTTGTGGAGTACGAGTATACAGGAACGCTTTTAGTGAATATTAAATCGAAAGCCAAACCAAAGAAAACAAGAAAATAAAAACTGTAAGTCTTATTAACTGGCATCAAGTACGAATTTCGAATTTGTCTGTATCGTTTGCATGAAAAGGAACAAAACAAAATCTCTTTTGCTACACTAGTTCTATTTGAACTCAATCCTTTACAATCCACAGTAATAAAAAGTAATCGAAATTCATGGAAAATTTGAAAATGATTAAATGGTTTTGTGGTTTATTTTGGGTAAATTTAAATTTTTATGATTATGCAAAGTGCAAATATTACTCGTATTTCTGGAAAATACAAAGTTTTTATCAGAAACTTCACCCTTAAATGATCATTTCTATGTATACGATATATGTAAAGGGTTATGAATTTTTCGGTTTCCAGCCGAAACATACATAAAGTTATGCAGCCTTCAATTCATCATAATGTTTGCATGCCGCCATTATGTTGTAACGCTCAAAGTCGGTGGCCTCATTTTGGAGCAACACACGTGAAGTATTGTTCCCGTTTTTTTCATATATTTCTATTTAGTTAGTTATTCATTTAATTATTCCAATTATTATTAACGCAAGAAGCGTTGTTATATTTACTTTTGAATTAATAATTAATTTAGTATAATAAGTTACATGTAATGTAGGCTAAAGTATTTCTAAGTTTGAAAATTTTATTTAAAATTAACGGTCAGTGTAGATGGCACCACCACACAATGAATAAATATCAACCATGAGACAATGTTTGCTAAACACAGCCGCACATATGGTTGCGCGTAGGTGTTAGTACGTGTATGTGTGCTCAGATTAGGGTATAAAAGCACGAGCATCAGCATATTCGTGGCAGTTTGGCAAGTGGATGACCTGCAGGTAAGAAGTGCCTTGAAGAAGAGTTTTTAATTCTAATTCAAAGCATATAGTTTTTTTTTGAGTGCCCATAGCCATGGCAACGTACCAATACGGGGTAGTGAGAAGTTCTTAATTCCTAACATTTTACTCTGGTGTGGTTCAGCTTTGCCCGGTTTGCCTCATCGTCAGGGTGGTATTCGAGGGAGAGTTTTGAATTCTCCTGAGAACAGTTTGCCAACGTTGGAGGGAGACGGAGAGTGAAGGTGTTATTAATACCTTCACCATCCGCCAGAGGAGTTTTTAATTCCACGCCAGCGCGATACCAGAGCCAGTGGGGAAGCGAGTGCGTCCGGGCAGGAGTTTTAAATTCCTCCATAGCAGACCGCAACCCTCCTCCAACGTCAGCCGTACGTGGTGCCACTGCCGCATGTGACCAAACACATAAGGAATATTTTGTATTAGTTTATATAAATAAAGAAACCACACTGAAGACTAATTCTTTGTTTTTGATTTCTTTTATTGAAACGACCCTGGACCACGCTGAGCTATCCCAGCATAAAGCGGAAGTGTCGTTACAATGTACGAAATATAGTGTCATATAAATTTTTGTCCCAGGTTAGGGTTGTAGCAGTCGATATTTTTGAGATAGCTTTCGATCAATTTTTTCTGCAGATTTCACCACAACTTGACAATGATCCACATAGATACGGTCTTTGATATAGAGCCTGTAAAAAAAAGTATAACAACGTCAGTTCGCTTGATATTGGTGGCGATGTGGCGTAACAGAAACATCATACACAGAAAGAAAAACTTCCTATTAAATTTATGTATGTTTTTCTTGCTTTTAGTTCACACACAAGTGTACTTAAAATAATCCGTAAACGGGATTGTTCAAGAAAACCAATCCTACAATGTTCTAAGATACATAAGTATAAAATCCTTAAACGAACCGAGTTAAAAAAAAAACAAAAACACAAATAAATGAATGAATTGATGAGACAGAGAGAGAGAGGAATAAAATGTTCTCTAGGAAAAAACGCCGTTTTTTTTAAACCCGCTTATATTAGTTTCAAACGCATATTTGTTTGATTGCTTGTTTGTATGTTTGCAACTCTCGAAATCCATGACAAATGATTAATTCTTACATATGGTTAGTCTCATGCAGAAAGGCCCTAACAAACATAATTGCAATTTAACAGGAGAAGGAAAAACCATAATGGAAACTGTATACGTAGGTTCATCCACAAGTAATGTTTTTGTTCAATTTTTAATTAAATTTTTGTGACGCTGTATATTTATGTGAAACGTAGTAGAATCCCTAAAAAAGTTAGATTCAGGGAAAATGCGAGTTAGGGTCTTACTATATGAGACTAACGATATGTAGATATATAAAACTGTATATACAGTATTGCTGCTTTAGTGAAAAAATTGGGGTTGCCGTATTACTGTCGGCCGATTTTGGGAATTACCAAAAAAAAATCGAAACTACTTAGCTAACCGGTTTGGAACCGGTTTTTCATATTCGGTGAACTATAAACATTCATTCGTTTTAGTGCTAAAATTGAAGTTGCTATATTGCTTCTAAAGAAGTAGGGCGATTTTGACGTTTCCTGAGGCCGATTTTGGAAATTGCAAAAAACAAAAAACAATCAACCGGTTTTTCATATTCTTTGCGCGTTTTTGCCATGGAACGAGTATCAGAACTATTAACGATCATTCGATTTACTGCAAAAATTAAAGGTGCCATATTGTTTCCGGGGAAGTTGCCATATTGGCGATGCCTGAATCCGATTTTGGGAGTTCCAAAAAAAGCTCACAATGCGTTTATGCATCGCATGCGTTTATATAACGTATGAGTCTCTGCCAATTTCTGTGCAGTTTTGCACATTAGGTCAATAATCATCATAATACTATAAAACTGTTACACGAGTATATTCAGAAAGTTTTTACCGTTTTTACGAGCTATTCGTTAGTTAAGCGATTTATGTTCGTGAACGGCAAATCATTTACTCATACTAAATACATGACAATTCAAATATTTAACACCTAACAATCTAAGCAGAATCAACGTCATTGAAATTTCTAGATGGATAACCTATTACATCTGTACGTACGTACTATTTGTTATTTCGTACTTATTCGTTGTTGCTAAAGTATATGCTCGTATTTCATATTAATATAAATAGAAATTTAACAAAAATTAAATCACACAAACAGAACTCACAATAACAGCGATTTTAGGCGTTAAAAGGTTTCACAATTTCTGTTTATTCATCTTAAGCCCGATGTTAAAATTATTTAAAAATAAACCACAAACAATGTTTTATTTTAAAACAACTTTATTTACCACCCGAAAATTATGTCGAAGGAAAAACAAAGCAATTTTATTTATCGATTTGCTAATTTTAGGAGTATGAGAACACCTACGTACTCGTATTGATGTTAGCTCACAATAGCGCCAAAGAAGAAGGTTTCGTCCCACTAGGTTCATTTATATTTAGTCTAAAGCAGTGGTGCCCACAAGTTCTATATGAAAGAGTTAACGCCAATGCATTTAAGGAAAAACTATTTTTATTTAATACTTTTTGTTGTAAAAAGCAAAACATTTACAAAAACAAAGTTCACATTGATAATCGCCGTCGTCAATGTTTACCAGCAAAGCATGCGAAGGTGTTGTTGCTATGCTTTTGTGTGTGTTCGGTGAAGAACGAAAAAAAATATAAAAGACGAAGTTGTTTGTGTATTTTTCACTGCTAATGCTGAGCGCAGTATATGTGTATAAAAGAGTACAGCCCTATAGATAAGCGCATTTACAAAAACAATTGAGTATCAAGCGCATAGGGTTGGGCACACTTGGTCTAAAGCAATCAATTTTATATAATTAAAAAACTATTATGTGTCGGGAGATTCATTAGCAGGTGTCATTTATTATGTAAAATAAAACACATAAATTTTCAAAATGAACTTAAAAGTATTTATTATCGGTTAAAAGAACATTTCCTGCTATTTAGTGGTTGCAAATTTTATCATGTAAGTCTTGACCACTACTACGTCTGAGGTGATGCAATTTCGGGTGATGCATTCAAGCTTAGCGACTGGTATCTTGCGAACAATACAAGTAATGTTGCCTTTAAAGTGGCAATTGCAGCTGACTTATTCCGGAAGACCTCAGACTTTTAAGGCTTGGTTCACGATTTCGAACCTTAACGTTTTTTTTTTTTTACGTGACTATCGTGAAGGGTATTTTAGATTCGTCCTAGCCGAATATACTACACTCTTACTTGTTTTATTTATTGAATCTTCAAATCTTAATATTAAATTTAAAATTAAAAAAAAGTGCTTTTTACTTAAGTCCGGCCAATGCTAGACAAAAAGTTTTATTATGCGGGAGCTCTTTCGGTAAAATCACCTATTGAGCAATCTGAGGGTGGCAGCGGTATCCCGAGTGTGGCCGCCAAAATTAAGTATATTGCGCGCAAGAGGGTTTGGATGAAGTTCCAGTTTACTGACATATCTTGTCGCGTACTTAGAAAATTCCTCTTTTACCAGCGGAACACTTAGATCTTCATGAATTCATGAATTTTTTATGTACCATGGAGCTGCAGTAATCGTTCGAAGAATTTTTTTTTTGTCGCCTTTGAATTTGTTCAATATTTGACGCTGAGGCGGTGCCCCATAATTGAGTTCCGTAGCACCATATAGGTTTTAGAATTGCATTGTATAGCAGAAGTTTGCAATCCAGCTTCAATGTCGAGCTTCTGCCCATAAGCCAACTTAGTTGCGCTGCTTTTAATTTCAACTGAGAGACTTTAGCTTCAATGTGAGACTTTCACGTTAGCCTACGGTCGAGGTGTATACCAAGGTACTTGACTTCATTGTGCTGCGGAATAGGTGAGTTGTTTATTAGGATAGGTGCACATGTTTGCTTACACAGTGTGAATGTGACATGAGTACATTTTTGTTCTTTAACCTTGATTTTCCAAAGTTTTGGCCATTTCTCTAATATTGAAATATATTCCTGAAAATTTCGTGAATTGGTGGTTTTCATGAACGGTCAAAGACGCTGTGTCATCTGCAAAGGTTGAAGTGTAGATTCCGGATGTCGTTGGCATGTCAGAGGCGTAAATCAAATATAAAGTAGGCCCCAGTATGCTGCCTTGCGGTACTCCTGCCTAGATTGGCTGAGTTGGGCTTATAAAGTCGCCTTCTCTGATAACAAACTTCCGCCCACATAAGTAACTTTCCAGAAGCTTGTGTGTATTTGCAGGCAAGTTTAACTTTATTTTGTGCATCAAGTGCTCGTGCTACACTTTATCAAAAGCTTGAGAAATGTCAATGAATAGAGCTGAGCAATACTTCTTCTCCTCAAAGGTCTGTCTTATGGCATTGACTAGTCTGTGCGTTTGTTCTATGGTGCTATGTTTAGCCCGAAACCCAAATTGATGATCAGGGATGCATCCCACATTGTTTAACATTGGACTCAACTTCGCCATTAACAATTTTTCGAATAGTTTTGAAATTGTTGGTAAAAGACTTATTGGTCTATATGATACTACCTTAGTCAGCTATTTCCCTGGCTTGCATATCATAGTAATCATTGAGACCTTCCACTCTGCAGGGTAATACTCAAGGCATGAAATAGCGTTAAAAATAAAAAGTAGAATTCTTTTAGCTACACGAGGTACCTGTTCAAGCATTTTGCCAGTAATATGATTAATGCCTGGAACTGTCCTGGGGTTTGTATTACCGATAATGTTTTCGACATCTTGAAAATTAACTTTCAAAGGCACAGGCGATCTAGCAGCATATGACGGCTGTATTATTCGCTGAATCATTTGTAATAAAAAAGTTTTTCAAATGATCGACATACGCCATCCCCTTTTCAGAATCGCTTCTTGCCCAGTCGCCAGTTAAAGTTCGCAAATTTGGCTTACCTATTACGGGTCCTTTTAAACCTTTTGTCGCTTTCCACAAGGAATAATCAGATTGAGGAATATCATCAAGGTTTTCTAAATATGTTTTAAGGGAAGCCATTCTGTCGACTTCAAGCAGATTTCTTAACTGAGTTATGCATTCCCGTAGCCTAGTTTTAAGTTGGGGAGACCTGCGAAGTTGCCATAGTCAGACGCTTGAGTTGTCAGACGCTTGAGTTGATTAAGAACTGATGCTCTAAATGGGCTTCGGCCTATCAACTCATTAAGTATTGTCTGCCATTGATTGCTGGGAAATTGTATACAAGAGGGATTAGAAGGCCCGACCTCCAGAACAAGAGGTTGCTTATATGGTTACAAACATATGACAAGAATTTCGACCTGTTAGTGCCTAGCAAGCCACATAGGGGCGCTGGTGAATCGTGAATAATTCACCCCGTGGAGTCGATCCATCATTAGATAAAGTTGACAAATTTATGTAAATCAATTTCAAAATCTGACACGTATACTCGTATTTAAATTAAATTTTTTTCAAATACTTTATAACCAATTCTTTTTCAAAAGATAATGAGAATTAAAAAGCAAACGGTTCTAATAATAGTTTTGAAAACACTAAAAACAGCGTATTTTCCTCTTTTACGCAACCAACATAATCTGCATAGTTTACGAGTATACTTATGAAAGAGTCTTGCCATGAGCCATGAATATTGCAATGATTTAATATCCCACACGTAATCAAAATATTGGCAAAGCCTTAAAAAAAATTTTTTTTATTATTATTATTATTTTATTTTTTGCTTACTCCGTTTTATGAAGTTTTAAATACAAAAATCACTTACTGAAATTACCCTTTGCTTTGTAACTTGCTCAAAATTCTCCCTAGCTGCCCTCGTGCTTCTCTCTGTTACGAGCATATGAAAATTGAAGTTGAATGTGCAAATTAACCAACTTGTGGAAAAGTTTCTTATAAAGCCGCAACATTTAATTCGTTGTTTTTTGTCAAAGGACCTCATTGTCTATTTCATTTCAGCATACTCGTACACGACTATTATTGCTGCAGCAACGTACTCAGAAAATACAAATGACAACAATATTTCTAATGACTGATAAGCTTTTGCAAATGCTTCACAATGAGTCTAAGTATTAACTTGGTGCTGGATATAATCGCAGTCACAAAATGGACATTTTTTTACACTTGAAGAAACATATTTCGAAAAGTCGTCACTTAATCAGCAGGATTTAGTTATTTATTTAGTTTGTCTATGGAAATATTCCTTACAGACATTAAATATATGTTCATATGTATATAAATATTAATATATGTAAACAACAAAATAATTAACAGGTATAAACAACAAAGAGAAAACTTATGAATTTAAATATACAATCGGAGGTGTCATCGTATCAAAGTCGGTTTTGCTGATTATCGGTTTTGCAAACCAATACTGTAGTGTGATTCTCTAACTTTTAACGATTCGATAATCGCAACTTTTGTCATCAAATTTCATCGCTTGCACTAACTATTGAGTGATTCTGTAACTTAATTCTAACGATGGTAAACAGCTGTATTTTTCTGTTCATTCATATAAGCATCACGTGGCATCTCTGCCAGAAAAAAGCGAAATCCACAAAGAAGAATAGAAAAAACAATAAATTTTTCCATAACAATATGTATACATATTGATTTTTATTTGTTGTGATTTTAGTTTTTAAGTGACAATAAATATTATTTAATTTGTAATAAGGTAAGTAAAATAAAATATGTGTCCATATGTTTCATTTATTTGTTTATATGTACTCATTTCTATATGTTCAGAATGACCACAACTAAGACTGGTGATAATCAATATAACTTTTTAAATTCATTAATTGTCAACTCAAAGGATTCAATGATTATCCCTTGAAGCGTTCAAACTTTACACTTACCGGTTAAAAAATTTTACTGAAATTTTTTCTTAAAAATCTGATTGTAAGCACTTTATTTCATGGATGCACAATTTAAAAAAAATGCACTTTAACGATTGAATAAACAGCAAGAATATTTTTGTCTTTAAGAAATTGACAATCGGCAGTAAAATTAACAACTGATTTTGATCGACTACGAATATCGTTAAGAAAATGTTACAGAATAGCAAATACGATAAAATATCGTTACAATTATTTTAATGATTCGATTATCGTTATATAAGTTACAGAATCGCTCTACTGGTTTCATTTGGTGTCACAAAAAAAAGTCGGTAAAAAAATTATTTTAATTTCATCTGACCATATTGAAGCCCGAAGGTAACCCCTTTTAAACAATAAAGATTTTAATAAATGGTCATAAAAAGAAAACTTAATAAAAGTCGGTTTTATTTTTTTTTTCGAATGCAGATATAACCGATATTCGAGTCAGCTGTTTTGCATAATTGCTTATTGTTTTCTTGTTGTTATATTTATTTTGTTGTGATAGTTTTACAAATGAATGATTTTAATGAAATATTTCTAAAAATTGCTGTTTTTTATATTAATTATTAAATAAAACAATAAATAAATGCATCTGCAGTTATAGTATTTTTACTAAATATTAGAAGAACAGCGCTTAGTAAAAGCAACAAAAATAATTTTGAGAGATTCGTAGCCTATTATACGAGTAGAGTAAACAAAGACGCTTTCCGTATACTCTATTGAAGGGCATTTGACTCTATTAAAGGGCATTTGGCACGGTCTAAAGTTTCGCCAATCTTGCATTTAGCAGCATCATTAAGATTTTTGGCTGATGGATCTTTCCAGAGATCTGTTGGGAACGACTCTACCATTAATGTAGGAAGACGCGCTGTATCAACAATTTTAGATGATGTACTCAGGGTTTTGGAGAGATTCATTTGCGCTCAATGGTTGAAACTTGAGATGACTAGCCATGAGAAACGTAGATCAAAAGACCACTTTTATAAAACACCTTCAGTAACTGGTTGCATAGACGGCACGCACGTAAATATTATGAAACTCAATATTGACAAGCATTTATACAAGGTGGCGCAAAAGTAATCCTCCTATCAGAAAATGCTATAAATTTTGCGATTGGCCCCTAATGTCAGTTCTGTTTTGACATTTGTGTAGTAAACACATGCGAAATACACGTTAATAAACAATGTTACGCTACACTGCTCCAGAACGCGGAATATTGATGACTATTTATTTGACCCCAAGAGGAAGATGATTTTTCATCAAAAATAATCATGAGCGATGAGGCCCATTTCCATTTTAGCGGGTACGTAAATAAGCAAAATGTACGCTTATGGGGCACTGAAAATCCGCGTTTAACCCACGATGAAAATGTATAATCGAAATGAATAATCGAAAATTATATTACAGTATGAATGCCATGATTGTAAGTAAAACTTAATCTCTATTTTATATGGCCTATTGTAACTGGTGTAGTATATAGATATTTATTAATTCAGATTTGTGTTATGATAGTTCGATCACGCTATCCCTGCTCTAGCCACGACGTATTTGTGTGGAATATAAACCGCGCCAGGCAGCAGTTTCTTAGGAATTATGAGTCAGGCATCGATTTTGCGCCAGACCTGCACTAACAGCGATTCAACCAATTGTTGCCAGAATGGAATCTACTGTAAGCTTGTCGCGTGTTTGTATAACCCTTTGCAAGGTCTAGATATTTTTCCATAAACTCCAACAATAACAAGTTTTGCATATAATTTGTATGTTTTCCCCTATTTGCGTAAAATTAACATAAATACAAACCAACCAGTAATAATAAAATTTTAAATTTATTTATCAAATATATAGGAATTTATTTACATTTTGAAAAAATTTCCAACTTAAAAAAAAATAAAACTTTGCGCGCAAACAAAATCTGTCAGCTGTTTGCTGATTGGTTTGTTTCCAATATCAAAACCGATAACATTGGTTTCTCTGGCACCTAAAACCGACATTAATTCTAGTTCAAAAAGAAACGCAACATATTGTGTTTTAACGGGTTATAAAAGGAAAGCGGGTTTTTTTTCCAATGAAAATAAATTCAACCACTGTTTTGTAAAAAATATAAATTCGTTTATTTTATTAATTCATTAGGGTTTTAATAGTTAATTTTAAATTCTATGCTTTGCACTATGAAACCAATATGAATAGGTTAATTAATGTAGAAAAATATGTTTTCGGTTTATATTTCTTTATTTTTGCCGGCTCCACTTGCTGTTTTCTTGTATCAAAATTGAAGATTGAATTTGACCGTTTTTTTGTTTGTACACTTTTACGTCAAAAAGTGTTGGGGGCGTTGATAAAACAGGCCAGGGATGGATAGTCCAACACATTGTTCATTCAAGTGAACATATTGGATTTCATGACACCAACATGACTTTTTTTTTTGTCGGTATTAAATCCAAATCCGATAAGATTGGCTTCCAGGACATCCCCGAACAATTGAATTTTTTACAACATTGAGATTTAATGAAAAATCAATTAGTCCGAAGTGTTGGCTGAACAATCTCCTAAGAGAGTCAGCAATAATTGAAAAAAATACAATGATGACCCTACAAGAACAGTGACGGTCAAATGACCGGTTATTTGACCGACATTGTTTACTGAAATATATGTAGGTCACAACTTTCTATTTAGTTATTAAGGGCAATATGAAGAAAATCACCGAACGTTTCGTCTACGTGTGATGTTTCTTCTACCACATATAATTATAACATTTTTGTAAATGTGTTGGAAAATAACATTTGAGTGTATTAGTTTCGGTCATGTATTTCTTGTGGGGGAGCATTGAGGAATATTGAATGAAATTTCATTGAGCAAAAATCCAGAGCAGATATCACCATTAATAAGTTTCAGAGCAAAAGAAACGCTCGATGAGAGTCAGTGGAAGCGTAACCGTTGCAGGCAATATAACAGAACCTGCTTTTGCACTTACTCCATTGCATTTTCATGAGTCTGATAGATAGGGTCCCATTTAGTCGACCCATATTCTAATATAGGACGTAACAGTGCATTTTCACAACAAACGCATCATCAAATTCTTTTGACCAACGTTTTATAAAAGCCAGTGTACCTCTGGCTTTATTTATTGTAGCTGTGATATGTGGAATAAAACTCATATTTGGATCAAATAAAATACCTAAGTCCATTATACTACTCGTATCCACGGTATCAATTTTAAATCAATTTAGAACATTATAATTGATGTTCGGAAATTTTAGTGAAATACATCAATGGCGTTTCAAATATTACAATATAAATATATCAGCACCAAACATATCATTCAACAATAGTTTGTTGTCCTTAGCATATTATCAGGTTAGCGAAATATTTTTTTCTACGTGTACGTGTTTTTCTAAGTGTAGGATACAATCTCGCTACTTCTTATTTTATCTTTTTGCCTATTCAAGTTCAGTTAACTGTTGTCAGTCACTTAGAGACCAGATAAAATAAACTCACAATGATGCCAACGAACGAATATTTCCAGCCAACTAATGCACACATGGCAAGTGTGTGGGTACGTGTCCGTGAATACGAGTAGAATGGAGGTTTTCCACAAAAATAAAAAAAATAAAAATAAATACCGGCAAACATATTCCGCATTAGAACGTTTATCTGCTTTAATGCTTTCACGAAAAACACATGTAGCTCATAAGTACTCGTATGTACATACATACGAGTATATGCTTAAGTAAGGATATTTACCATCAAAATTGTTTGTGGTTTTAAACGAAATTCGTACATGAATTTCAATTCGTATAAAAATTTTTTTTATGTTTTCGTGCTCTTCTGTTCTATTGCTAATTAAGACTGTTGTTACTAGTTCGCCTTTATTTTCATTACATTACAAATGTTTGTAATGTCTGACAATTTCTGTTTCTTTTTTTTCGAGCTGAAGCAATGTTATTGATATAGACTGTCAGTGCGCTTGTGTGTTATCTTTTATGGTTGTGTTTAGATTAGAAAAGTTTTGTCGTAGCGATTCCTTCTTTGTTGACAGCGGCAAAAAAAAAAAAAAATTCGTTGAATATGAAAGAGTAAACATATTTACATGCTAAATTTCGTTTTGTTCTTTGCTTTCATCAAAATAAACCTACACAAAATATTCTAATAAAATCTATACATTATCACTTACATACACGTAGAAAAAAATATATGGTTGATAGGACAATATTTTAAGGGCAACATACTATTGTTGAATTATATGGTTGCACTTGATAATACTATATTGTTACATTAAAACGCCATTGACAGGACGCACCATAGTATTGTAACAAAAATATTCGAAGTAACAATATTTTGGTTAAGCATTTTTTTCTTTTCTCAGTGCATACTCAATTATTCTAACCTTTCATACTATTCTCATATACAACCATATTATTCTCATTAAGTAACCATACTAATATCATAAATAACTTTATTGCAACAGAAACATATTTTTATTATAATTAGCACATATACATACACATGACAATTAATAAGAACAAAAAGACAGCATATAATATATTTTGGTAACACGTGTAAAATAAATACAATTAATAAAAAAATAATAATAATAATCAGATTACATTTCAACGGAATCAATGCAGAGTTTCCTCTTTGATGCTGAAATAGCCATTCATTCCATCATTAACTGCAATAAAACACAAATATTTGTTAAGGATTTTCAATTGAAATTTCAAATGTCATATATAACCATAATAATATGGTTACACGTCTTCTTGGAACACCATATATACATATGTATGCATGTTTACATCTTAATATTAAAAAATACTTATCTTTTTACTTTCGCGAATACTAAATATGTATTTTTTCAACAATTCCACGCTTTTTATATAGCTGAACAAATATGTCTTTAGAAAATTAAACACGCACAAAACATCTAATTGTTTCCAAAGAAAATATCAAACTAAAACAAAATTATATGTCAACGACTAGAATGAAAATATTGTTTTATTCTGTAAACTTACTTTTGTTGTATATGAATTTGCGGACTATACATATAATAAAACAAATATTTTGATATTGGGTGTGATAAATGCTATTGTTGTTTTTAAAAAAAGTTTGAAATTGCTATTATTGTATGCAACCATATCTTGAAATTTATAGATGTTAGCAATACAATTACACAAATGCAAATATTGACATATTTATAGAGGAACCAACTATAATTAATTTGATAAGAAATAGTATTTAACAATAATGCACAATGTTACGGAATATATACTAATGTTGTTGCAATCATATATCAAACTGTCTTTTCTATGCGTGTATGTACATAAAACAAGTCTTCTAATCCGACTTTCCACTCTTTGACATTGTAGTGTGCGTGGTGCAAAAATAAAAAAAACAAAATGTTGAACATTTTGCGGTGTGTTGCTGGACTACCGGTTGTGCTGGCATGATGGCGGAGGCTCCGGCTTTGGCTCGCCGATCGGGAGTGGTTCTTGCCGGCCAATCCAGCTCAATGCAACTGCAAAAAAAACCTTCCCAGCATTTTTCTTTAACAACTGCCAAACAAAATTCTATTTAAAGTGGTGAGGACCGAAAGTGAGTGTATAAACAAAAGCATATAAACAAAAATAAAACTCCTCTTCCACAGCTGTTAACTTTCATCAACCCGTCACGCCGCCGACCAATGTTCTGTCTACACGTTTGCCCTCCCCTCCCCTGAAATCAAAATTGACTTCGCCTATGTGGTTTATGGCGCTTTTGTTTCTGAAACCACCCAAAAACAGCTGCTTTGCCGACACACAGGGTGCACACGACAACATATCAGTTCAGTATGATGATATTGCTCGTAATATCATAAGATGATATTACTCGTATTATCTTACTGAATATAGTTCACGTCAGTGACTAAAATCTCAGCTTAGATCTTTTCTAATCACAATGTTCTTTTTTTTTTATTAATGCCTCCCACTTTGTTGCAGTGGAGAAACATTTCGTATTTTGGGGACAATTTGCTACTCTATATAATTTAAATGAACAATTGCGGACAGTCTGTCTTATAACTTTGGTGTTCTAATAACACCTACCTCGGTCAAAGCTAGTCAAGATCATAAGCAGGAGGTTTAAATCTTTTGTTTCAATACAAAGAAATCTGCGGCTGGCACTCATCGAATGATCTCAAACAGTGGTGGCGCTAGACCATGCGTGGATGTCGTCGAAATTAGGGTTGGCGGAGACCAAGGTAGGGAGGGTAGGTAGTCTCCCTGTTGTTGCCATTTTCGGAATCGTGGTTTGTTGAACCGCAGGTTCGTGCGGGACCGTGTGCGGGACCGTGTGCGGGTCTTGTCTGCAGAGTTAGTTGCGTTTATGGTTGAAGTCTTAGGGTAGCCAACCATGAGGAGTATAGAGCGCAGTTCATGTGCCCTGTGCTGGTCCTGGTGTAGTGTTTGCTGTGTGCTGTATGCGTCGTGCTGTCTACTGTTTCTGTTTTTCTATGAACATAGAGCGTAGTTCCTGAGCTGTTCCTGGTGTAGTGTTTGCTGTGTTGCTGGTTGCTGTTTCGGTTTCTGCTTTTCTATGGCGCAGGGTTGCTGGTAACGTTGTTTTTGTTGTAAGTCCCTCCGTGAAAGAGGTCGTGTAGTTATTTTTTCTGTTCGTTATTTCAAAGGCTGGGCCACAAGGAAGTGGCCAATGTCCTCATCCGTGAGCATGAACGTTGAATATTTGTGTTTTTCATTGTTCATTCTGTTCTGTACCCGTGTGTGTTATATGTTTTGCGGCTGGTGCAGTTTCGTCGTTGTGTGGCTGCTGTTTTCGCTGACGTTCTTGTGATTCCTGTTTCTTGCTGTTCTTGTTTTTGCTGCTGTTTGCTATTATTGCTGTATTCCTGTTGTGTTGTATGCTCCTTCCCCGGTGAACAGGTTTTGCCTTGGCGTATTCCTAATTAGAGCACTCTGTTTTTCCGGTATAGAGGGGAAGGGTTCCCTCGTTTTTTGTAGCCAATAAAACTCTAGGAAGCCACATGACTTAGGTTGTGTTGGCTTCCGAAACTCTTACCAAGGGTAAAAATTGGCAGAACGGGGATCAGCATGGCCCCCGGGTGGTTCTGCTTGCAGTTCAACTCGGGCTGATCATGGTTGAGGTACCTACCTTGGCTGAAACATTCTGGCTGTGGTTGAAACCTAAAACGCAGAATGGGGGTGTTAGTATCCTTGATAATTGTGTGGTGTGTGGCTTTTTCGGGGACTAATAATCTCCCGAGTGTCTGTTGCCTTTACAACAGATACCTGTACTGTGAGGAGCCAGTGTTGATGGTTGACGGGTGAGTTGGTTTAAGGGTTGATGCTGCTAGTGGGCTCCGGCCTACCAACTCATTAAGCTGTATCCTCCACTGATTGCTGGGAAATTGCATACATGGCGTTAAAATGCCCAAAATCCCGAACAAGGGGTTGCCCATATGGCTACAAACAAATGGCAAGAATTGCTATCTGTGTGCGCCGGTAACCAATACGGAGGCGCTGGTGGCATCGGTCTATCATCAGATAGGGCCGTAAAGGCAGGTGTTGCTGTAAAACGGCTTCACACCTGCATTATTTTGCATATTTCATTCATTATTCTTTGGTTGTGAATATCTTTTAGAAGATTTGTATAAAATTTGCTGTGTCTATATGATAAAATGACTTTCTGTTGTTTGGTGTTAAAAGTATTCGTTCAAATTGTTGTCTATACATTTTGTATTTGTCTGTTTTTCTAAGTTTTATTTGAATCATTTTAACTTTTGCTATACAAAAATCATAATTTGTTAAAAGAAGATACTCGTATGTACAAGTGCTTGCACATTCATGTCTTTGGATGTGTTTTGGATTTAATAAATCTTTCTTTATATCAACTGTTGTTATATACATGCACATGTACACATACATATGTATATAAGTAGATATGTGTATGTGCAGATTTTGTGTGAAACTTAACTTTTTGGTAGTTAATAAACATTATCGTGCATATAATCTCTCAAGACATCTCACAATAAGTATAAAAAGACTAAAATCTTGATTGCAATTTTATGTTTACCATAAAACCAAAAGAAAAACTTATCAACAACTTTCTTCCCCCCTCTGAAATGTTAAACGCACGTCTAGTTGCTTATAAGTAAACTACTTACTATAAAATAAAATTGCATTCACTATAAAAGCAATATACAGACATCCCTCGATAGACGTGGTGAGTTGAAAGTGTACAAAGTGTGTGTAATTTAAATTAGGGTAATGTTCGCTATAAAACCAATTTACAGACATCCCTCGATATACGTGGTGGTTTGGAAGTGTACAAAGTGCGTATGATGTTAACTGTGAATCACACCTTTACGCCAAGTTTTGTGCCCAACACATGGGCTGAAAGGTCCCTGGTCTAACAAAGAAAACACGGTTTTTTTTTACTTTAAAATTAGCTTTATTCATCAACGTAATCTCCATCTAGAGCAACGCAATCATTCCAGCGCCGCTCTAACATTTCAATACCACTTTTGTAGAACGATTTATCGTTTGCTTCAAAATCGGCCTCAGTTGCAGCGATAACTTCTTCATTCGTGCGAAATTTCTTACCGGCGAGCACTTTTTTTCAGGTCTGCAAACAGCCAGTTGGCGATGGGGGCGAAATCTAGCGAATACGGTGGATGTGGTAGCAATTCTAAGTTTGATTCATGTAATTTTGTCATTGTTTTGATTGATTTGTGACATTTTTTTTCTTTGCCATATGCGTCGTTTCTTTGCAATTTTGGCCTTCAAACGCTCCAACAACGCTATATAATATTCACTGTTAATGGTATTTCCTTTCCCAAGATAGTCGATGAATATTACACCACGCACATCCCAAATACTGAGCCCATAACTTTTCCAGTCAATTGTTGTGCTTTCAGGCACTTTGGACGAGGTTCACCAGTTGACGATCGTTTTGATTTTGGAGTGAAGTGATAGATCCATGTTTCATCCATTGTCACATATCGACGCAAAAATTCCGGTTTGTTGCTTATAAACATCGCCACACTGGTCAGAATTATCAACCGTTCTCGTTTTTGGTGAGTGAGCAAACGCGGCACCCACTTGGAAATGAGCTTTCTCATAGTCAATTACTCATGCAATATAAAACCAACGCGTTCTTTTGATGTCTTTACGATGTTAGGTAACTCACGCAACTTCACTTTTTGATCACTCAAAACGATTTTGTGGATTTTTTTATATGTTCTTTTGTTACCGTCTCATTTATATGTCCACTGCGTTCTGCATCATCGGTGTCTCTACGACCGCGTTTGAAGTTAGCAAAGCTACGTTTTATTGTTGTTTCTGATGGAGCGGAGTCCCCATAACATTTTTCAAGCCATGGCTTTGCTTGAATGGTATTTTTTCCTATCAAGAAGCATTATAAAATTAAAACACGAAATTGTTTTTGATCCATTGTTTTGAAAATAACAAAAGTAGCGTCTCTCTTAACACAATAACTCACAAACTAATGAATGGAATATTATGTAAATTTAACAGCTGTCTTTTGAAGGTTAGTATTAACTGAAAAAAGGCTGACTGCAATAAAACAAGCGCCATATACGTGTTGGGCCCGGGACTTTTCAGCCCCTGTAGTACTACGGTCATATACTTTGTAAGTTAGCATTCGCTGAGGACAAAGCGTTGCAAACATCATGGAAGAGATATTACCTGGTAGGCAGTGTTCGCTGCTGGGACGTGTATTGTTGAATTTCCCACCGTTAAACTTACTGTTTTGTTAGACAATGTAAGCATTAAATACTTTAGCTATAGGACCAAATACAATAGATAATAAATAAAGTAAAAAAAACTAGGAAACTCTCTTCGATGCCGAACTAAAAAGTGATAAATAAATTTATAAATAAGCTTAAATCAATAGTGAATGACAAATACTAATATTACTGTGAAAAAAGATAAGTGCTACTGTGTTTCACAAAAACAAAAAAGTCCAAAAAACCGACAAAAACTCCCATAAGCCGGTCAAAACCCCAACGAAATAAACAAAACCCCGGAGAAAATCAACAAAAAAAAACCGAGTTCAAAATGGCCGTTTAAAGTTCAGATACACGTTCGACGTCAAAAATGCACACCGAATGCTTTAAATTAATTTCTAACCGGCTAGCAAGCCGAATCCGTGTTATTTTTAGCAATTCCTAAAATTTACTTCAGGAATCACTAAAATCCCCTCATTTCCCTGGAACAATCCCGGAAACAACACGGCAACTATAATTTTCGCATTAAAACGGCAACACTCTTTTTTATAGAGAGTTACAAACGTACAAAGTAAAGCACGGGTGAAGCTAACATAACCGTGTTAAAAACAGGGTTGCTGCCACATTGCTGATTAAACTTTTATACCTTCTCCACCCAACATAACATAACAAATCTTAACAAAAACATAAAGCCATACAGAAACGTTTTAGTAACAACTCAAAATTAAGTATAAAAACTTTAAATAATACTAGAATTAGCATTAAAAAGCGTAAACCTATAATTATGCAGCATCAATCCATCATTTCGGTGAAGGTAAAGTGGTGGCTCAGAATATATCCAAAGCGTTTGACAAAGTGCGGCATGCTGCACTACTGGCAACACTTACTGTTTTTGGTGTCAGTGATGACTTTTCTCGGTTTATATCGAACTTTCTCAGAGACCGTACTATACGAGTTGTTATAGATGGGGTCTCATCAAATGAGTTCAAGTTTAATTCAGGGGTACCGCAAGGTTCCGTTCTTTCTCCTACCTTATTTCTTATTTTCCTGAACGACCTTCTCTATAAAACTTCCAACCCTCTCTACTCTTTCGTGGATGACAGCAGCATTTGCAACTCGTACTCTTTTAATTATAGGCTCAGCCTATCAGAGATCACTGCAAAGAAGCTAAATATGAACGATTCACTGAATAGTGAATGGAATTATTGGCAAATTTGTAAGCTTATTTGTTTTCTGTTCCTCTTTGTGGGTTTCTTTAATTTTAACAAAGCTGCCACATTATTTCAAATTTGTTCAACATACAACCAGAGGTGTTAAGTATAAGTTAGTGAATCACATAAACGTTAGTGCAAACCACAATAGCTCGCGTAAAGTTATGCTCTTTAAAATCGTTAAAAGTTAGTGAATTCCACTACTGAGTGTCAGTTGCACTACTGTAGATTTTGTTGCTTTGTAATTTTTGTCAGAACCGAACCAGAGTTCAATTTTTCATATATTTCCTGTTGCGTGGCGAATCTCGAAAAAGGGAGAATTAAAGTCATCTGGCAACACACTGCACAACCAAACTATCTCTATTTAAATCCACCTACCTGCAGCTACACATTATAATACATATGTGAGTTTTTTTTTCTCTGCATACAAATCCTTTTCTTTCTTAAATCAAGTTTAATTAATTTTTCCAAAAAGTACGCTCACTCATAGTTCCAAATATATCGACGTGATATCCTTTACCAAGTCACGTGCCAATTTGTTTGATTATTCTGGATACCACTAGTTGTCTTGGATATTGAATTTGTGAGCAATTATAGCCAACAGAATAGCAATAATAAAAATATTTTTATATGAGGATAACCATATATGGATATCGTACATATGTACATACACATGTATGTATGTGAGCATCTCAGAAATTGTAACTTGTAAAATTAATTATTTCGTTCGTATTTATTTTGTGCTATTTTTTTGTTATTGTTTATGTAAGACATATTCACAATGAATATTTTATATTTTTATACCCTTCACAAAAATGAAAAGAGTATATATCAGTTTGTGAACCCGTTTGTAATTTGTACAACTTTCATTTCCGACCCTATAAGGTATATACTTATATTCTGAATCATAATTGAAGGAAAAGTTGATTAAGCGATGTCCGTCTGTTGGCCGTTGAAATACCGTTTCTGAGGACAACCCTTAAACTTTCCACCACTCTATTACTCAATCGATACCTAACTTTGCTATATAAATTCAGTCAAATCGGTTCATATATAGCTGAGATATATCCAAAAGCAGTTTTTTTTGAAATTTTGTATGATCATTGTTGAAAAAAATTGTTTCATTTATTTCAAACTTGACACAATTATTTGGCATGGCGATTAAAAAGCAAAAAAAAAATCCCCGATATCGGTCCATATATACCCCAGATATAGCCTCAACCAATATTTCCATGAAAACTTAAACAATTTTTTTTAAAGCAGTTCAGGTAATAAAAGCAGGTTACTAACATACAGAAATTAACATTTCCGATATCGGTCCATATACATCCAAGATATAATCTAACCCGATTTTTGCACGAAAAAATGTTTTTGCTTAAAAACAGGTTTTGGCAATAAAAGAAGGTTACCAAAATACAGAAAATGTAAATTTCCGATATTGGTCCATATATACCCGACATATACAGACCAATTGCATACACGAGATATACCTAATCCGATTTTTGTATGAAAATTCCGTAGGAGTTTTTTTACTTTTCCCCTTCCTGCAATTATGCACCAAAGTGCATTTCATTTTTTCCTTCTTTCCATTAACTGAAAACACTAAAGTGAAATCAAATCTTCCATTCCTTCGGTCAATTTAACGAAAATTGTGCTTTTCGCTATAATTTGGATTGTAAAATGTACTTTACACTAGAAATAAATTCCGCGAGGAATAAACTCCGTGAGAATATTTATAGTCTAAACACATTTTTCTATGAAAAACTTGTTTTTGCTTAAAAGCAGTTCCGCTTACATAAAATGAAAATTTCCGACATCGGTCCAAATATACCCGGGATGTTGACACTAGTTTAGATCTTGGAGTTTACTTCGACAAAAAACTTAATTTTAACTCTCACGTCAATTTTGCTGTCAACAAATCAAATAATATTTTATATATTATTAAACGCTGGGCGAATGAATTTAAAGATCCTTATATTACCAAATATTTATTTACTACAGTAGTGCGACCTCTTCTTGACTACTGCTCGGTAAATTTTGATCCGCAGTATGGCTGTTATATAGAAAAGGTGAACTCAGTTCAAAAGTAATTCCTGCTAGTCTGTCTTAATCATCTCCATTGGAACCCAGCAGTAAATTTACCATCATACCGCAGCCGACTAGCCGACTTATTAACCTCCCTACATTGAAACGCCGAAAATTACATCAAACATATCGGTATTTTTAAAGTTATTACAAGGGGATATTGTAGTGCCATCCTTGCAGCATTAATAATTATGGTCTGACAACCTGGTATAAGATACTCACCATTGTAAAAGATTGATGTTTAAATAAGGAGACAGTCCAAGGTTCATTAACGTATACACGGTGGCAGCACTACGGCATATGACAGTTTTTTGCTACTGGCAATATAGTAAGCTATTTACGTCAAAAGTATTGTTTACATTTTTGAAAGTGAATTTAGTGTTTTATTCTGAATTAAACATATACAAATTATTTTGTGAACATATAAATAATCCAAATAAATATAATTTATAATTATGAAAAGGTACAATCATAGTTTATAATTGTAAAAAATTAACAAATATTTTTGATAAACATAGCTTACCACATGCCTGTTTTTGTTGTATTGTTGTAATTTTGCTCTAGTGCTGCCACCGTGTATACGTTAATGTACCTTGAGACAGCCAAGTTAAAGACGGGAAACGTAGTGGGTCTTATTAGTTGAATATAAGGATAGGCTATAATATTGGTTCAATTCATGCTCGCGATAGAATAAACATCAATATACCTAGCAGACAGCTTAGATTATACGTTCCACTGCATCTTCAATTTCATCGATCAAACTTCTTCAATTTTGATACTTTCCGTAGAGTTCGTGGCGAAGTAAGCAGATTTTATGCTCTCGTCGACTTATCTGACAACATTCATGTTACCAAGAGAATACTTTTTTATGTTTAAACTCTAGTGATTATATTTATAACTGTTTGTAGTTTTCTAAAGAAATATTTGTTATATTAATGCTATCTATTTCCTTGTTATACTGATTTCTCAGCTGTTATTTATAATTTAGCTGAAATAAATAAATAAATATAGTCTAAATACATTTTTCCATTAAGCAATATTTTATTATTTTTTGCTCAAAAGCAGTCATGACGATTATAAAAAAAAATTTTTCTCGATATCGGTTCATATATATCCGAACATATTTTCCAATCCTCGAAACACTTCTCAAACGCGCTTTTTGGTATCGGCAACCGGCTCCTGTTTCGAGTTTTCTTTTATCTCATTAATCGTAGCAAAACGCTTTTCTTTCATCGGTGCCTTCAGTTTGTGAAGAGGAAAAAGTGGGGTTTGTTTTTAGCCAAAAACTCACGCACTAGCATCGATGTGTGAATTGCTGCCTTACCATGGTGCAAAATCCACGATTGTTTTTTCCATAATTCTGTGCTTTTCTGACGAATTACTTCGTGCAAATGGCGCATAACTTGAAGGTAGTATTACCTATTGACCGTACGACCTTGTAGCAAGAATTCATGATGCACCACGCCATTGCAGTTGAAGAAAACAATGAGCAAAACCTTCACATTTGAGCGAGGTTGTCATGGTTTTTTTCGGTATTGACTCCTCTGGACGCTTCCATTGGAATGACTGGGCTTGGGTTTCAATGTCAAAGCCGTACATTCATGACGCGAAAATCGAACATACTTTACTCAAAAAATTTAAAAGTAACGGTTATTTTTTATCAAACCATGTATATACGCGTATTTACGTGTCTATTGTAAAGGGTATTTTAGATTCGGCCCAGCCGAATATACTACACTCTTACTTGTTGGATGTTTGTTTTTATAAGTACGAGTACGAGTATATATCTGTTTTTCTAACATGAATTTTTCAGTTTCACTGTACACATGTCACGTCTTGTATTTCGAATGAAATATAATATCATTTTGCAAATGCTTGTGTTTGTTTGGGAAAAATTTCATTCGATAGCAGATGAATTTCGCAACCCAGTTTGATTAGTTTTTAATCTGGCTCAAATTAGATTTCTTTTCTTTTTTGCTGCCTTTACAATGAATGAATTTGATTAAGTGCAATGATAAATTTTTGCAAATAAAACAAGAAGTTATTACCTCTATCGCGAATAAATTGCTCCCATAAAATAACTCCCAGATTTTTATGGTTTGCTATAAAAATTTATTCAGAAAGAGCTTAACAAATTTGGAATGGCCATCAGATCTGCCGTTTTTGGTTACTTGCAACCAAAATTGATAATATATTTCTTTACTGTGGAGATGCGAATATTTTTCCAATACGGTTACTGTTTTCATAAAATAAATTATAGATATAAATATTTAGTTTGTTAAACTTTCAAATCATGTTTCTTAGATTATATACCACTGTTGGTTAAAGCTCTCCGTCTTTACTACGACATTGTTAAAATTTCAAATTTATTGCAGACAAAATATTTGATAAGTATTTCTTCAATCCAATCGCTAGCGATAGAAAGTGTAATAATCGTCTGATTGAACACACGTAGAAAAAAATATATGGTTGATTTAACAATATTTTAGGGGCAACATACTATTGTTAAATTATATGGTTGCACTTAATGACACTATATTGTTATATTTAAAATGCCAAATGGCTCTCCATAGTATTGTAAAAAAAAGTTTAAAAACAACTAACCTATGGTTTGGTTCAACATTGTTATAATAGTAAGTAACTATAGTATTAATTGAAGTTACCATATTAGCATCATACTCAACCATATTATTAATTCCAAGAAGCCATATTTTTGTCATATACAACTACATTACTTAATAACTTTATTTTATGGTTCTATATCATGAAATAAAATAATTTGAAATGATTCAAAAACTTAGTTTGTTTTGCGATTTGTTTTACGATGAAAACACAAATTTCGTCTTTAATGTTGAAGTATCTACTCGTAGTACCATCAAAATCAAAATTATTTATTAAACACTTCGTCTGAGATTGCCATTTTAAGAGTACAATATATAACCATATTAATATGATTGAATACAACATGGTATGGTTGATCACAACAATAGTATGGTTAACCATAAAAATTGTAATAACTGTGACAATAGTATGGTTGGAAACAACCATAACACGGTTAGCTGGAAGTATGGTTGGCTACGTCATTAGCCCATGCATACGTTTAGATCTTTATAATAAACTAACGTTTTGATTTACACTATCACTCAATTTTGTACAATTTTCATCTTATTTTGTTTATATCCACATTTATAGAGATATGTTTCTTTCAATAAAATGACACATAACACTTTATTTAATTTCAAAGAAAACATTAAACGGAGAGGAAAAAAGATTAGTTCTTTTGTAAAGGGTGGTTAAATTTCAAGGGCCGATGTTGAGTTTGAATAAAACACAAACTATTTAGGAAATTATTGTAATTTTATTTTATTATGATATATTGGTATTACTCAATTATGTATGGAACAAAATATCGGTCAAATGGGCGCCGCGACCACGGCGGCACACCTCCATCCGATGGTCCAAATTTTCGATGACCCTGAGGCATAATGGAGGTTCTACGCCGTTAACGTACCGAATTATCTCATCCTTTAGCTGTTGAATTGTTGCTGGCTTATCGACGTACACCTTTTCTTGCAAATAACCCCAAAGAAAAAAGTCCAACGGTGTCAAATCACATGATCTTGGCGGCCAATTGACATCGCCATTACGTGAGATAACACGGCCATTGAATTTGTTGCACAAAAGAGCAATTGTTTCGTTAGCTGTGTGGCAAGTGGCACCGTCCTGCTGAAACCACATATCGTCTACATCCATATCTTCCAATTCGGGCCATAAAAAGTTCGTTATCATCTCACGATAGCGAACACCATTCACAGTAACTGCCTGACCGGTCTCATTTTGGAAAAAATACGGCCCGATGATGCCGCCAGCACATAAGCCGCACCAAACAGTCACTCTTTGTGGGTGCATTGGTTTTTCGACAGTCACTCTTGGATTCTCATTCGCCCACATGCGGCAATTCTGTTTATTGACGAATCCACTGAGGTGAAAATGTGCCTCATCACTGAAGATGATTTTCTTCGAAAATTTTCATAATAAGTCTGGAAAACTTTAACACGTTGTTGGATTGTGTATCTCTCCATGGTTCATATTGAATAAGTCTGAAATAGAGAAATGTCAAATAAAATTTGGAAAAAAAACTTGGCGTTTAGGTGTGGTTCACATTCAACATCGGCCCTTGAAATTTAACCACCCGATATGTGCTATTGGGTGAGATAAAAGCTATTGTTGTATTTAACAAAATTTTCATAAGTACTATAATTGTGGGCAACCATGTGTCGAAATTTGTAGACGATAACAATAGCATTACAGCAATGCACACAATAACATAGTTTTAGAATAATAAACTGTACTTCAACTGATAATACTTTGTTTTTAATAATAACACACAGTGTTATAGCGTACACTAATGTTGGTGTAACCATATTTCAAACTTTCTTTTCTTCGCGTGCAGTGGTGTGCTTTGCAGTCATATTTTATATCGACATATTTTGACGTAAACGCAAAGCGCATTGGAGGCCTTATGGGTGATCCAGGCATACAAGTATAGCTTTTATATCTCTCTTACATTCTTAAAACTTTATTCATACAAGATACTTTATATTTATTAAGACCCTATTTAACAATTTTCTTTCGCAGAACTTCGGCAAATAAGTGCCAATTTCACGATAGCGAAGCGATAATTACATTTAAAACAAAAACAACATTCAAAATTTTGTTATTGTTTTAAATGTAATTGTGCGAACGAACGAACAGCTCCGTTATCGTGAAATTCACACTAAGAGTTTAATAAACAGAAAATATATTTATATTATTAATGCCGTTAATCCCCGATTAACCGATCCGATTCTTTTTTCCAAAATATTAGCCTTTATTGTAAAAGAAAAACTGATCATAAATTTAAGGTTAAAGGTATTGTCCGTCACTGGCCACTAGTATCACCAATCTTTCGGGCAGCGGCAGCGGCATTCATGCCGCATTTAAAAATCTGGTCATCTTTGGAAGCGATACACCAATCGAACCAATATTTTATTTCTTCGGTAGACTGAAAGTGTTGGTCAGCCAAGCCGTGTCCCACTGATCGAAAGAAGTGATATTTCTCGGGAACAATGTTTGTAGAATACGACGAGTGGGGTAGAACTTCTCATTTCAACGTTTCCAAATACGTCTTGACCATTTCCACAACATGGGGTCTAGCAATGTCATGCTGCAAAATACCTTTTCCACTCAAACGCATTAATTGATCGTCTGTGATTGTTTCAGTCGATTTTAACAACCCATAATACACTTCACCCAGCTGGTCCCACCAAATACTGAGTAAGATATTAGATAAGTGAATATTCGGTTTGGCCGTCGAAGTGGAAGCATGGTGGGAATATCCCCATGATTTTCTGCACATTAATATCCTCAAACGTACTTATGGCAATATTCTTTTCGCAATGAGTACTCAAATATTTTTTATATTTTAGCCAATTAACACTAGTGAAGGTCAACGTCAAGTTACTAAACGGCGAGCCAACCTCCTAGACGAATGAAATAGCAGATATAGCGGGTGAGTGATCTGATGACAAATCTAACAAAGTCTCCACTTGCATACCTTTTAAAGGAATTTTTTTCTTTTTGCAACTCCAAAATCTACAGAGTTACTTTCAAATTTTGTAGTATTAGTTAGGATTAACATCGAGTCTTTTGGTTGGAGCTTCCTTTATTTAAATTGCAACACAAACAAATTTAAATTTAAATCTGCAGCTGACATACAATTAATACAAATTATAATAAATCGTTTAAGCTATTTACCAGTGTGTTAAATTCAATGTGCATTTAATTTGATTTCAACTCAAATTCTACACAAATTTCTCAGCAGGAATTTAAATGATGTGTAATCTAATGATAAATTGTTAAGCATTTGGGTTTCTCTTAAATAAATATTGCATTTGATGTTGCAAATTGCAAATTGTGCACTAAATAAAGAGAAATTGCACAATCGAATCTTTTGCTCAAGTTGTTTTATTTTATTCAACAATGATTTCGTTAAGAATCTGTAGTCAGCTGGAATTATTCAGGGAAATAAAATCGAATTATCAACTGGAACAAAACGAAGAAATGTAATCGGAGTGTAAAGCAAAATAAGATTTTAAGGCACAAGCAATCCCCCCCTACACATACATATATATGTAAATATCTTTGAGCGGCAGGCATACAAATATTCATGATAAAATATCGATATCTGTGTTTACATAAAATGTGTGCGTTTGGATATGCACAAACAGTAGTCCACCCAGCAGGCAAAATCTTCCTAGACAACCATAGTCTTTGACGATGTACAGATGCACCATTTGTTTGGTTCTTTTCAATACACTTAAAGGAAAGATTTAGGGCAATGTTTTCTCTAGTCTTGAAAGGGTGAACCAAACAAAACGCTCAATGCTAATCTGTATATATAAAACAGGGTGTGTGTATGTACATATGTAACAAAATGGCTGGGCCAATTTTTAGAGAATCTTTAGAATATTCAGGCGGGTGACAATGTGAAGTCTGATTTACCGTCTGCGGGCGGAGAAGCGTGGCAAAATATAATTGTTGTAATACAACACTAATGTTTGCTTAGGACCAGTAACGCGGTTTTTTATGATATCCAGATAAAAAAATACACCTGCGTCTAAAAAGACGCACCGGATTTATAATCCTACACAGTTAGGATGCATGGGACTTGAAAAGACAATCCCTCTACATTTTCAGCATAACAAAACATAACATAACATAACATAACATAACATAACATAACATAACATAACATAACACAACATAACATAACATAACATAACATAACATAACATAACATAACATAACATAACATAACATAACATAACATAACATAACATAACACAACATAACATAACATAACATAACATAACATAACATAACATAACATAACATAACATAACATAACATAACATAACATAACATAACATAACATAACATAACATAACATAACATAACATAACATAACATAACATAACATAACATAACATAACATAACATAACATAACATAACATAACATAACATAACATAACATAACATAACATAACATAACATAACATAACATAACATAACATAACATAACATAACATAACATAACATAACATAACATAACATAACATAACATAACATAACATAACATAACATAACATAACATAACATAACATAACATAACATAACATAACATAACATAACATAACATAACATAACATAACATAACATAACATAACATAACATAACATAACATAACATAACATAACATAACATAACATAACATAACATAACATAACATAACATAACATAACATAACATAACATAACATAACATAACATAACATAACATAACATAACATAACATAACATAACATAACATAACATAACATAACATAACATAACATAACATAACATAACATAACATAACATAACATAACATAACATAACATAACATAACATAACATAACATAACATAACATAACATAACATAACATAACATAACATAACATAACATAACATAACATAACATAACATAACATAACATAACATAACATAACATAACATAACATAACATAACATAACATAACATAACATAACATAACATAACATAACATAACATAACATAACATAACATAACATAACATAACATAACATAACATAACATAACATAACATAACATAACATAACATAACATAACATAACATAACATAACATAACATAACATAACATAACATAACATAACATAACATAACATAACATAACATAACATAACATAACATAACATAACATAACATAACATAACATAACATAACATAACATAACATAACATAACATAACATAACATAACATAACATAACATAACATAACATAACATAACATAACATAACATAACATAACATAACATAACATAACATAACATAACATAACATAACATAACATAACATAACATAACATAACATAACATAACATAACATAACATAACATAACATAACATAACATAACATAACATAACATAACATAACATAACATAACATAACATAACATAACATAACATAACATAACATAGCATTACATAACATAACATAACATAACATAACATAACATTACATAACATAACATAACATAACATAACATAACATAACACAGGCAAGAATAGTTCGTTTGGTAAAGTTTTAGAAACCTATTCAATAGTTCAGCTGCGAACGTTAAACGGACGTGTGTACGCATAAATAGTAACGGTTTGATCAACTTGAATAACTCATGCACATATACATACATACTGGCATGCATGTAAATTGTATTGTATCATTTTTGTTTACGCACTTTAACATTTTATTTCTCAATTTGCACATATATATACATATACATTTGTTTTACAATATTTACATGTAAATGAAGAAACAAACCCAGTATTATTTTGTAGGCCAATCAATGAAAATCGAACAGGCAAGAACTATAGCAATTTGTGAGTAAAATAGTTTGAAACAAAAACAATTTATAATATTCATTTATTATATTTTACTCTCAGAAATACAACAAACCAACAAATTGTGTGGGGATATCAGTGACGGAAAGATATTTCACAGGCAATTAAATTGTGGCAGAAGAAGTTGGGAACTGTTTTCGTATTAATATGTTAAGTGATATGACCACACAAGGACACGATAGTCACGTACTCGTATATGTATTTTATATATTACAAATTTGAACTAAATATATATGAACCGATATCGGGGAAAAACATTTTAGCCTTGTAATCAAACAAATGGAATTTCCCTAAGCACATACCTACTAGATATCGGCTTTTGGAGTCAATATTGGCAGTAAAAGTATGCGATGTACAACTATGATGTTAATTATTTGTAATAATAAAGTTGTTAGCCAAACTTAATCGATGTAATCGCCATGGAAAAATCGGTTTAGGCTATATCTCGGGTATATATAGACCGACATCAGAATTTTTAATTTTTTGTATTTTAGTAACCCCCTTTTATTACCAGAACAGCTCTTAAGCCAAAAAAAGTTGTTTAAGTTCGCTTATGGGACCTTTTCGTGTAAAATCGGTTTAGCCTATATCTCGGCTATATGTAGACCGATATCGCAAATTTTTATTTTCTTTATTTTGTATATCCTCCTTTTATTATCAAAACTTAGTTTAAGCCAAAACAAATTTCTTGAGTAGGCTTACGCAACCTTTTCATGGAAACCCCGGCTTAGGCTATATCTCGGGTATATATCGTGGAAAATTGTTTTTGCATTTTAATCGCCTTGCCAAATAATTATGTCAAGTTTGAAGCAGAACAAACATTATTTTTTTCAAAAATATTCATACGAAATATGAAAACAATGGATTTTTCGGAATTTTGGATATATCTCTTCTATATGTGAACCAATTTTATCGCGTGGTTAAATTTCAAGGGCCGATGTTGAATGTGAACCACACCTAAACGCCAAGTTTTTTTCCAAATTTTATTTGACATTTCTCTATCTCAGAGTTAATCAATTTGAACCATGGAGAGATACAGAATCCAACAACGTGTTAAAGTTGTTCAGACTTATTATGAAAATGATGATCAATTTTCGAAGAAAATCATCTTCAGTGATGAGGCACATTTTCACCTCAGTGGATTCGTCAATAAACAGAATTACCGCATTTGGGCGAATGAGAATCCAAGAGTGACTGTCGAAAAACCAATGCACCCACAAAGAGTGACTGTTTGGTGCGGTTTATGTGCTGGCGGCATCATCGGGCCGTATTTTTTCCAAAATGAGGCCGGTCAGGCAGTTACTGTGAATGGTGTTCGCTATCGTGAGATGATAACGAACTTTTTATGGCCCGAATTGGAAGATATGGATGTAGACGATATGTGGTTTCAGCAGGACGGTGCCACTTGCCACACAGCTAACGAAACAATTGCACTTTTGCGCAACAAATTTAATGGCCGTGTTATCTCACGTAATGGCGATGTCAATTGGCCGCCAAGATCATGTGATTTGACATCGTTGGACTTTTTTCTTTGGGGTTATTTGAAAGAAAAGGTGTACGTCGATAAGCCAGCAACAATTTAACAGCTAAAGGATGAGATAATTCGGCACATTAACGGCATAGAACCTCCATTATGCCTTAGGGTCATCGAAAATTTGGACCATCGGATGGAGGTGTGCCGCCGTGGTCGCGGCGCCCATTTGGCCGATATTTTGTTCCATACATAATTGAGTAATACCAATATATCATAATAAAATAAAATTACAATAATTTCCTAAATAGTTTGTGTTTTATTCAAAAGCAACATCGGCCCTTGAAATTTAACCAACCGTTAAATGGGATGGAAAGAAGAAAAGTTTCTAAGTTTAATGTCTTTCTCGGAAACGGCATTTCAATGGCCGACAGACAGACGGACGGACATCGCTTAATCGAATTTTCTATTAATGATGATTCAGAATATGTCTGCTTTATGGGATCGGAAATAAAAATTGTAGAAGTTACAAACGGAATCAGCAACTTATATATACCCTGATATAAACTCTACTGATGATTAAAGTGGCTTCAATAAAATATCGATATATAGACATGTGGAAACATAAAAAACGAGCTGTTTATAAATTTTTTATTAGTATCAATATAAAAAGCTAATATAGTGAATAAAGCTCAATTGTTTGAATTAATATTAATTATTAAAATAAAAAAAATAATGCTCATAGCTGATTAGAAAATAGATGGTGCGGTGCCGCTGAAGTATGGCTCCGAGTCACAACACCTTCAACGCCAAGCTGATACATTCCATCTATACACTAAGAGAAAAAACTTCATTCCATGTATGAATTTCGTTATTAAATTAATGATTTTTATCATTAATAACGAGCTAATGAAGCAATTCATGTCATTAATGAAAAAAGTTTCACTGTATTATGAATTATGAAATATTAAGCAGAATGAACATATTTCATTAAATTTATGAAGTTTATTCTTAATGCAATGAAAATATATCATTAATAGCCTGACACATATTCATTGCAATAATGAAACCTTTTCATTAGAGATATGAAAATAAATCGTTGGTTTAATGTGTTTTGTTCACTAATTCTATGGCAAAACTTCATTATTATTATGAACACTTTTCATATATCTATGAAACAAAATTACTGATTTTGTTTCATAGATATTTAAAGAGAGTGAGAAGTAGCAGGCGCACAAATTATGTAAGTACATGTGTAGGTGTACGGACATAACAATGCGTTTATTGCTTAAACTTAAGCTCACTACTTTAAAATTAAAAAAAGAATGAATTTGCCATGTCAACGAGTAAGAAATGAATGAAGAATGTTCATGTTATTCATTATGCCATGTCATAGGATTTTTCATTATATACAAAAATTGTATAAATAATTGTTGTGATATGAATATGATTTAACAAATATTACTTAACGTGGTTATATATTTAAATGCAATATATGTATAATGACATCTGATATTGTTAAATCTCGTGTATCAAAATATATGCGAAAAATGAAATTTCATAAAATAAATGTAAAGTTCTTCATCCATAAAATGAACACATCAAAATGAAATAAATTTTGAAGAGAGCGAATTCATTCAGGGAATGAAATTTTTCATTCCATTAATGAAAAAATCATTTATACAATGAAAAATGATCAATGAAAGAGTTTCATAGCCAGAACGAATAACTTTTCTCTTAGTATATGATTTAGTCGTTTATCCGTGAAAATCATGGAACAATCGATATTTCACACCACCCCGAGTAGTTCCAGCAGACATCTGTCAGATTTTATGCTCTACGCAGAGTAGCATCACAAGTGCTCTCAAGCACTTTACTTCATTAAAATCATTAATAATTGAAAACGCTTCATAATTGGAATAAAAGAAAAGAAACAAAAACTCACGTACTCACTTTTTCATCGCTTTTAGTTTATACATCTGTTCTTGCTCAGGTTTCGGAAAGCTCGCAATAAAATCGAGATTTACCTAACTAACAAAATAAAAAAAATAAAAAACGTTTAAAACAGTTGTATAGACCATAAATAAAATAGTACATGCTGCCGCGCGATAGGAATGCATGTCTTCGTACGTTCAGGTGTGACTTTGGAAACAAAAACTTTTTGACTACTAAATAATGCACTGAAACTCTCCAAGATTTTTTTCGTTTGTCAGCAGAACAATATTTCGCACGTGAATGTTGCTTTGTTTTTTTTCTGACAGCTAAAAAATAAAAACTACATGTATTTCAGTTTGTTAAGAACTAAAGGTTTTCATTTGAGGGCAACAACATAATTTTTTTTGTTTTTTTGCTTGGAATGTGGTTTCTGAATTGTATAATTGTTACGAGGGCGGATTGATATTGAAGCTACCTAAAGTTTCCTGGAGACGATCAAAAAAACGCATCAACGTTCTAAGTGTGTGCGTACAGTCGTGCTTTTTCGTGTGCACTTATAGGTTGTCGGCTTTGATTGATGAAAACCAAAAACTTTTTATATTTTATTTTGACGTGTTATTATTTTGATAGTCTCCAGTTGTAATTGACGATAAAAAATGTCAATTTTGTTATCGAAAGGGATAACGAAGGCGAATTCATAACAGGTGAAATTGACAGCGCAGCTGATAACTTTTTTTAAATTTTTATCTGTTTCAGATGTCAGTGGCATAATTAAAACAAAATTCACCTTTTCAAGCTCTATGATCTGAGACTTTAAGTTTCATGAGAAAATTAAATGTTTCATATTATAATTAAGTTTTTTTTTTTTTGTAATTTTTTTTATGGAAATTTGAATAAAAAATTTCAAAACAATTTTTTATTTTATGTATTGCATCTTGAGCGCCAGCTATTAATCTGAATCCTCCCCAATCTTGCTGGCCATTTTCACCTTTTCAAGCTCTATTATCTGTGACTTTAATTTTCACGAAATAACAAAAGTTTCACCAAATAATTAAATGTTTGTCTTTTATTGTAAATTTTTTTAATGTATATTTTTTTTAAATTCCTTTTTGTGTTTATATTTTTTTTCTTGACATTTGAAAAAGATTTATTTTTTATTTTCTCTTGCATTTACCTGGTATGAATTCGCCTTGGGGACAACAATAAGTAAAATAAAAAACTAAAGGGTGGTTAAATTTCAAGGGCCGATGTTGATTTTGAATAAAACACAAACTATTTAGGAAATTATTGTGATTTTATTTTATTATGATATATTGGTATTATTCAGTTATGTATGGAACAAAATATCGGCCAAATGGGCGCCGCGACCACGGCGGCACACCTCCATCCGATGGTCCTACTTTTCGATGACCCTGAGGCATAATGGAGGTTCTATGCCGTCAATGTGCCGAATTATCTCATCCTTTAGCTGTTGAATTGTTGCTGGCTTATCGACGTACACCTTTTCTTTCAAATAACCCCAAAGAAAAAAGTCCAACGGTGTCAAATCACATGATCTTGGCGGCCAATTGACATTGCCATTACGTGAGATAACACGACCATTGAATTTGTTGCGCAAAAGAGCAATTGTTTCGTTAGCTGTGTGGCAAGTGGCACCGTCCTGCTGAAACCACATATCGTCTACATCCATATCTTCCAATTCGGGCCATAAAAAGTTCGTTATCATCTCACGATAGCGAACACCATTCACAGTAACTGCCTGACCGGTCACATTTTGGAAAAAATACGGCCCGATGATGCCGACAGCACATAAACCGCAGCAAACAGTCACTCTTTGTGGGTGCATTGGTTTTTCGACAGTCACTCTTGGATTCTCATTCGCCCAAATGCGGCAATTCTTTTTATTAACGTATCCACTGAGGTGAAAATGTGCCTCATCACTGAAGATGATTTTCTTCGAAAATTGATCATCATTTTCATAATAAGTCTGGATAACTTTAACACATTGTTGGATTGTGTATCTCTCCATAGTTTAAATTGGATAAGTCTGAAATAGAGAAATGTCAAATAAAATTCGGAAAAAAACTTGGCGTTTAGGTGTGGTACACATTCAACATCGGCCCTTGAAATTTAACCACCCGATACCTCTATAATTTTTATGATTATAGAATTTTATTTTGCTACCAATGAAAAATTATAAAGAGCTTGTTTTCTATGTTTCCCAGCTATCTATATGTCGACATTTCATAGGAGCTACCCTAATCATCAGTAGGCTTTGGATATTTTTGAAAGATATTTTCAAACATTCAACTTTATATCCCAACAATGTAAATAAATTATTGAGAATTTAAAAGAAAAATGCTCTAATAATACCTGTCAAAACACAAAAAACAAGCTTTTTCATTTATACACGTCTCTAACATTTCTTTACACCTTTCAAACAAATGAACAACCGTTGGTTGCTACGATTTGTTTTTTGAAAGCGCCGAAAAGCAGAGAACAAAAATTCAAACAATTGAGTTTTTTATTCGCTATATTAGCTTCTAACATTGATTTATTTATTTGTTTATTTAAGCTTATAGTCTATAAGTCCTTACAGACTAAAGAAAAAATATAAAGGAGTACAATTACGTATATAAGTACAAAATTATTTTTCGTTTTAGAACATCTTTAGATTCACAGATATCTATAATAATCGTATGATAAAATTTATTAAATATTTCACATGTGCGACGAAAGGGATCATTGTTAGCATAGACGGTCCTGTGATAATCTAGAATTAGTAGTTGATACTTACGGGTAGCTCTTGTTGGTACACAGAAATTTATTTTGCCCAGCAGAAACTTTGAATCAACTTCACCGCGAATCAATTCAAGGAGGAAAGAGATACTAAGCATGATTCGACGACTTTTCATAGTTGGTAGTTTAATGAGTCTAAGTCTGCTTTCATATGATGGCAGCACATACGAGTTCCATCCAAGACCCCGTAGAAGTTTTTGCATAGATTCAATACTATTTATAATGGGTGATTTTATAAGAACTTTCGGAAATTTAAAAAAAAAACACATAAAATTCAGAAAAATGCATGAAATATTTATTTGGATCGATAGTTGGGTCGATATAATTTCATGCAAATGTTGGCCGCGGCTGCGCCTCAAATGGTCCATCCGCTTAGTCCAATTTTGGCATACTCTTTCCAACATTTCGGCCGGTATCACGAATAATGTTGGCAATGTTGGCTTCCAGTGCGTCAATCGAAGCGGGCTTGTCGCTACAGACATTAGCCTTAACATAGTCTAGAGGCGTTAAATCGCACGATCTGGGCGGCTAATTGACTGGTCCCAAGCGTGAAATAAACTGTTCACCGAACTCGCCTCTCAATTGGTCCATTGTTTCGCGTGCTGTGTGGCATATGGCACCGTCTTGTTGAAACCACATGTCATGCAAGTCAAGCTCTTCCATTTTGGGCAAAAAAAAGTTTGTTATCATCGCACGGTAGCGCTCACCATTCACAGTAACGTTGTGATTCGCATCATCTTTGAAGAAATACGGCACAATGATGCCGCCAGCCCATAATCCGCACCAAACGGTTGTTTTTTGTGGATGCATTGGTAGCTCTTGCAATGCTTCTGGCTGCTCTTCACTCCAAATACGGCAGTTTTGCTTGTTCACGTATCCATTCAACCAGAAATGAACCTCGTCGCTGAACACAATTCTTCGATAAAAAAGTGGATCTTCATCTAACTTTTCAAGAGCCCATTCACCAAAAATTTGGCGTTGTGGTAGGTCGTTTGGCTTCAATTCTTGCACCAGCTGTATCTTATAAGGCTTCACACCCAAATCCTTCCCCAAAATTTTCCACGTAGTGGAGTAACAGAGGCCCAATTGCTGCGAACGGCGCCGAATCGATAATTCACGGTCATCACCAACACTGGCCGATACGGCTACGATATTTTCTTCAGTTCGCACTCTACGTAAGCGTGTTGGTGGTTTAATGTCCAACAATGTAAATTTGGTGCGAAATTTTTTTACAATAGCCCGAATAGAAGCCTCAGTAAGTAGGTCGATTAAACTGACCATAAAATGGAACAAGCGCGCGATGAACTTTCTTAACAGAGCAATAATTCAATAATTTGCAAGCGTTGTTCGTTTGTAAGACGATTCATGATTAAATTATAGACCAAACTGAAGATGTTTGACAGTGACACAAGATACAAAACGTGCGTGAGCTGTCAAAACTAGTGTTGCCAAAAAGATAATAGCAAAAAAATCACTCGTAATGAATGTTGAAGTAAGGGGGGTCCCATATAATTGATCCGTATTCAAGAATAGGGCGAACCAAGGATATATAAAGTTGCTTTGTAATGTAAGGATCCGAAAATTCTTTAGACCATCGTTTCATAAATCCAAGAACTCTACAAGCTTTATTAACAGTTAGCGCAATGTGATCTCGAAAATCAAGTTTATGATCAAGGATAAATCACAAGTCGGTAATAGTGTTAACTTTTTCAAGCATTATTAGATTAATGTGATAACAATAATTTGAAAAGTTGTTTCGATAAAACGACATTTGCTTACATTTTTTTATGTCGAGGTACTTAAGATTAACTTTGCACCATTCCTCAAGTTTATTGATATCGGCTTGACTGACGTTTTACGACTACGCCAAACACAATAAGGCTGATTGTTTATAAACATATTTTTCCCTTTTTTTCATACTCCAGCTCCAGATAAATAACAAATTGAAAATTCCTGCCTTCCATTTAATATATTAGCTTTGAAAAAAATTTAATACTTTTGGTTTTGTGTGCTGAAGGACAAATGAATTTTATTTGCTTTTGTTTTAATAAAACCTTTTTAAAAGGATGTAAAATAAAATCCCGGATATATATATTTTTTTTCATTGAGACGAAAATAAAATAAAATTTAATGTTATATTTTACACCTTATTAAGAGCATACGAGTACATTTGAACTTTCGTGTGCTGTGACAGATACACACACACACACACTTCATTGCTGACTAGTTGGTTTACTCTTTCTTTTGTTTTTGCTTTTTGGGTTTTGTTATTGTGTGTGAAAAGCTTATTCAGACAAACGAGATATAGCGATGAACCTTTATGACAATAATAACAACTTAATAAAAGGATACAAAATGGTGACCTTAAGGACAATATTGTTTAAATATTGTCAATTTTTTATGAGAATTTAGCTCATAAACTTTTAGTATAATTTTCACACAATATGTTGACACTTTTGGTTTTGCAAGTGAATACATATGTACGAATACTCGTATGTGTATTAGCACTTTAATGTAAGCAATAATTGCCGAACTAAAATAAAGCGTTTGAAAACTTCTTTCGAACAATTACCACAATAATATTGATTGGTGCGGCTGAAATGTTTTCAGCAAAAATCACACAAAAAGTTGATAAAGAATTAAAATTTGTATCGGGTATTTCGACATGAAAATTGAATTAACATCACGATAAAACTGCGAAACTTATTTCATGGTTATGTGTGTATATATACGTGCGTGTGTGTGTGTGAAATGCAAGAATTCAATATTGTATCACTCATGCCCCAGAGCTGATTGGGTTAAATCACAACAAACAATTTATGATACATTGAATTTAGTATACAATGTATGTATACTAAAGCTGCAAAACTCCATAGTCTGGCATGTTGTGATAAACGCAAATCGCTTAAATTTAACGTTTTCGCCTTGAAAACACCAAATGGGTGTTCCGACAAACGTATAACGCAAGAAGTATACAGGGCTGTTCTGCAAATCACTTTTTGTGAAAGTGATTTGAAATCACAAAAAAGGTGTTCTGCACACAAAATATTTTTAATTTTTGTGATTTTAAATCGGTTAGCTAACTTGCAATCAATTTGAAATCACATCCCAATTTTTGCACGCACTTTATGATGAATTTTATAATTTATTACATTAATAAATAACTTAATGTGTTTTCTATTGATTATTTAAGTAAAATCATTTATTTTATACGAAATAATTCATTAAATTAAGAAAAAAAAACTAGATACGCACATTTTGTTGCAAAATTTGTTGTGTTATTTTGTGATTTGCTTTATTGGTTTATTTTATTTTACCTTTTATATTTATTAGAAGGAATTAACCTTATTTTGCAAATAATTCCGCGAATAAAAAAACCTGAAAATAAAAATATCAGTAAATTGGACCAAAAAACAGCATTTTTTTGTGCTTTAGAAGAGAGTAAATCATATCGAAAATCACAAAAAGTTGTGATTTGCAGAACAGGCACAAATCACATTTGTGCTTTTGAAACGGCATGTGCTTTGAAATCACGTGATTTTTAGAACAGGCCTGATAGTTTTGCGATTTGAAATCCCCAATCAAGTGTGCTGGAAAACGCATATCCACATAAATTGGCGACTTCAAATCGCTTGTGTATATTGAAGTGAACTGATTGAATTTATTAAAAATGAATTTGCAAAAGGAACTAAAATTATTCACAATTAAAATTTAATATACTTTCTTTTTATTTTAATAAAATGTTGAAAGAATTTTATACATTTTCAATAAAAAAGAAAAAAATTAAAAACTTTCTCTATTTGTTGTTTTTTTTTTCGTTTTATATAACTACCACATACAAGTTCATATGTATTGTATGTGAAACACTTGTTGTATTTTTTCGTAAGCAACTCCGAAACGCCAGTAAAACGCGCGTTCCTTAGAACACCTAAAAATCAATTAAGCGTTTTTGAGAAAGTTTTTGACGTGCTTTTTGTGGTCTTGGCTCTTCTGGACGCTTCCATTGGGATGAGTGGGCTTGGGTTTCAATGTCATAGACATACACCCACTATGTGTCACCACTTATGACCTTTTTAAGGAAATCTGCAGCCGTATTCTGTAACTCGCTTAGCTAAAGCTAAAACCCGATAGCAAAAATGCTAAAAAGTATTTAGGGCAAATATTTTAGCGATGTCGCTAAATCTGTATTCTGTAAGCTAAATTGCTTAGCTAAATTTTTATATTTTTGCCGCAGCTAATTTGCTAACTGTATACTACTTCTTTCTTTCTACTTGAATGAACTTCTATCCAAAGGAGATAAACATAATGTAATAATTTTTGACAATTCATTATGGTGTTACCTTACATTATATTGTGTTTCCCGTAAATATTCTTGAAACTTCTCTTCAACAACTTTTTAAAATATGTTTTGAAATAAAGATTTTAAATAGTTATTGTGAAAGATCTATTTAAAATTTATTTTGTTTTTGACAAATATTACTTAAACAGCTCTTAAGTCGATAAATTATGAGCAGTATTTTTCCATGATACAACCGAATGTGGAATTTATGGGAAAACGTTCAAAATATGGCATCACATAAAAGTATTTGTTTATTTACATTTTAAATAAAAAAAAAAGACGTTCATAAGGTTTAGATAAATTCTTCTTCTTTTTATAATAATATACTTACATATGTTTAAAAAACTGAAAATTAGCAGTTTTTATCGGCATTGTAATATAATGAACTCATTAAGTGCAATTAGTGAATGCAATAAGCTAATTGTGAACAGGAACCATTTGTGGAATTCACAAATCTTAAAAAAAAATAATTTTTGTGTTATGCTTCACTTTAAGTTGAAATTAATGAATTTGCCCATGATAGATAACATGGGCAAATTCTTTGTGCTCCTCCAAGTACTGAATAAGCATATATTTTTACTCCTATGTAATTCTTTTTGTTGTTTCTTCCATTATATTGTAATAATATTTTTTACCAATAAAAATTATAAATAGCTTGTTTTCTATGTTTCCCAGCTATCTATATGTCGACATTTCATAGGAACTACCCTAATCCTAAAATCGCTAAATTATCTTTGTAGATTTTTAGCGATGGAGATTTAGCTTTAGCGAGTTACAGAATACAGCTGCTGGATCGTCGTTGACGATGTCCAATAGCTCCTGAGCGGTATCCATGCGACGTTATTTTTGCTCAAAACTTAGCACTTTTCGTATGTAAATGTCATTTAGCTTTAAGTTCCATTTAAATACGAAAATTTTTCACTGCACATTTGAATCAAGTATTTAAGTTTATTTCATTTATTATATAGTTTTTCGTGCTTGCTTTTGTGTTAGTGCAAAAAAGTTAAACAAAACACATATATGAGCTATTGCCTGTAGAATATCACAAAATGACATTTAATTAAAAAAAGCATTCATTCAAATACATTTACTTTTGAAGAATTTTCTATTAGCTTTTATTGTTTTTTAAAAACGTAACAGCCTGTTTATAAGACACGGCTCGTCGATAAAAAGCGCTAACTTTGTAAGTTTTTTCTGATTTTGGTTTACAAACCGCGACTATTGACGATTAGTATTAAAAAACGTAACATCTGTCAATTTATTTTTGTTTGCAAAACGCGAGTCGTCTCACCATAAATGTCAAAATCGGCGAATGAAGAAACATGCTCGTCAATAGAAAATGTGTAGAAAGTGTTATAAATAATAAGAAATTATAATAAAAATAGTTTATAAGTGGTAATAAATAATAAGAAAACTAGGAATGGAAATTGCAACAGAACGTTTTAAGAATATCTCAAATTTCTGGAAACATGAACTGAAATTGTTTTTTCGTTGCATATAAATAAAACATACACATATAAAATATAAAACTTGCAGTTATTATATACAATTTTTGTTTGTTTATTTGTTTTTTCGAATTATACCGCCTTTCTACAAAATATTTTTTTTTATTTATTTACTTATTTATACATGCGCATATATGTATGTGAACTGTGCTTAGCATAGGATTGCCGTTTTTTATGTTGAAAAAAAATTTTTTTGGTATGAAAAATGTAAACAGATACTATTTTTTCGCATGCTGGCAACAAAAAAATATCATAAATGTTTGACATATGCGCGAATTTACGTTAATTGCACGACACAATCAAGTCGCGTTTTATAAACCCAATTTCTTACGTACCCGTCTATGAATTGGCTCGTCGCGAGTGAGCTAACTCGTGTCCTATAAACAGGCTGTAACCCTTCTTGAAAATTCCCTTTTTGTGACACCATTTTTTTTTTTTTTTCTCTCCCTCTTCCACACTGTCGAGTAACCTTCAAAAAGACTTTGAGCCGCCAGACCAAAATTTGACGATACGGCCAGCTGGGTTTATTAATCCGCAGGAAATGTTTGCCAAAAATAGAACAACAGAAAAGCTAATTTGCTTTGTCTTTATTTTGTATGTCGTATGTACAAGAGATATGCTTGTGACATGTGGGAACACACTTAAATTGTGTTCGCATATTAAAGTAAGCAAAAGTATACGAGTATATAAAATATAAATACCACTTAGTTTTGTGCACACTGATTACGTGGTGTTAAGTGAACACAGTAGTGCCGTAATTAAAGACAAAATTGCCAGTACGCAACTGGCGTTATCAAATTATTAAAATGCGAAAAGAGTGGTTATGTACCCGCTCCACACATGTTCTCCTCCTCTTTGCACAAAGTAACCATAAAAGTTAATATGTTTGTTAATGGTTGTGTAATGCTGTTAATGTGTGCATATGTCGCAGCATGTGTGTGGAAATTGTGATGTGATGCCTGCTGTGCCTACAGCTGGTAAACAATGGAAACTCTTTTGTTTTTATTAAATTGGCAATATTAAATTAAATATTCTTAAATTTAATATTTGTCTACGTTTAAATTTGGTCTTTGGCCAAAGGAAGAGAAAATGAATTTTCAGAAGTGGCAGGTTTTTGTGTATTTTCCAGCTATCTACAGATTGAGCGACATGACACATTATTTGTATTTTGTGTACTACAATTTTTAGAGAAGCCGTACCCGCGGCGCAGCCCGCTCAAAATAAGTTTTTGAATCACTATAAATAACAGTACAAAGTAAAAATCGGCACACAAGTTTTTTAGAAGGACAACGGATTAATTTGTTTTATTGATTGCTTAAAGTAAAAACTCTCAGTTGAATATAAATTAACTTGCATTTACATATAAATTGTTTTTATAATGTAAATTTTTGATTTGTTACATAAATAAATATAATTAGTTACAAGAGGAAAATACACATAATTTACATGCGGTTTAGAACTTTCTGGTAAACAATGTTCGATATTGTATTATTTAAGCCCAGTTCATACTATTATACTGTGTCAAAAATTCAAATAATATGTGCAAGTCTGATAGTCTGAATGTAATCCGTCATACATACGAAAAATAATACCATAAAAATTTGACATCCCACACGACTGTTTTGTTTTTTTTTGGAACTTTTCAAAACGATAATACTTTTCATTGGATCAGGGTTGTGTTTTTTAGGAAACCAGCTGTAAAAGGATTTACTAGCCGACTATTTATTAGCCGATGGCATGCCGTCACCGATAGTATTTTTTGTCGCAATAAAAAAGCTCGAAATTTGGGATTTAGCTGTCGTATATAAATATATTTTGCTCATGCTATATGTAGAACATAAAATATTTTGGTGCTTTTAAATTTGAATCTGTTTTACATAATTATTATATTAGCTGCGAAAGATTTTCAAACGCCGGCATTTCTACCGCCTACGACGAAGAGCTCACCTGCCGCCGTGAAAAGTTTTATGTTGGCACATCTCTCTGCTGAATAAATAAAAAAAATATGAACAGGGGGCTAATTCTGTCATTCGTGATCGAAATTACTATCGAGTAGAAAATAATTTCGATATCGTGTAAATTTCTAATGATGTGACTCGTTACGTAACGAGTCGAGTTATCACTTCAGTGTTGCAAAATACTGACAAAATGTGTTTTATAACACTGCCGAAAATTGTATGTATTTGCATACTTTCTATACTTGTTGTACACTAAAAACTAAATAAACACACATACGTTCACAATAACAATTCTTTTAAATCAGTCATGTATGCGTACATTAAAAAGGAAGTGAATAGAAATAACAGTTCAATAAATATATATGTAAAAAACAACTATTTAACTATGTATAAGCATATGTATGTATATATGAATTTCTAAAAAAAAACAAAAATAAATTCTTGAATATAATAACATGTGACTTCAAATATAAGTTTTTGTGTTCTTAGCAATACTCATCTTTATATACATATACCGGTATATACATATACATCATCATATGAATTGATAAAATCCTTAAGAACCAAAAAATCTCAATTTAATTTAACTACTATTGCTATTCAAAACTAATTTTTAATTTACATTTCTTTTGTGTTTTTCTGTTTGGCTGGTTTTCGATAGTACTTTTGCTTACGAGTAAAAAGTTACACGGTTGCATTCGAATGGCTACTCGCTATCGAATGCCATCATTAGAAATTTCGAAACCTTTTACTCGATATCGAAAGAGATAATCCCAAAAGTGTGAAAACTCGCACATTCGAGTAAAAACTCGCTCGTAAGCGAATGACAGAATTAGCCCCCAGCTGTTTTCTTTTCTACTTCAAATTTATATCAAGTGTGATGGTGTGAATGCAAAATCTAATTTACGTTAGACTTTTAGACAGTCGCAAGAAATGTGTTTAGATTTTTATCTTACAAAATCGAATGAAAGTATTTATACTTGTATAATAGTCTGATCGGGCCTTTAGCGATAATAATATATATTGTTTGCTTGGACTACCAACACGTGATGAGCCGTCATATAGTTGTACACGAGACAAACATAGGTTTCTCAAATCGATTCGCACCAAAGAAAAAGTTTGTTAACGTGGTTTATTAATATACATTGCCGTTGACCAATGACGTTTTTGTATAATAAAAATATATTTTGTGAATCTCTGAGAATCTTTGGAACTCTAGGGATATTTGCAAGCTGACCGGCTGCAGATCCGATGATAATTGTGGCCATAATTATATTATCTTTTAGATTTACCTCTATCCGTTAAATTTTCTAGGTCAGGATATACTACATCTATATAAGATGTTGCAAGCTGTAAACTATTAAGCCTACTGTTTCACTTAAAATAAGCGCAATTGGGTTAAAGTTGACATTTCTTGAAGGAAAAATACCATCGCCAATTTCAAGCAATTATTGTGGAAAGTGTTTGCAAGTTTCGTCTCGGAACAAAACTCCATAAGGGGCAAGACTTAAGGCAAGCTTTAATTATATCGGCTCTCATTTATTTATCAGCTACGGGGAGTGGCCGCCTATATGTTGGACGCCGGTGGGTATAAAATGCCAATCCAGGGTGCATTCGCTATCCAATGCAAGAACCTTCCTCCTTAGCTCATCCAAAAATCTCTTGCGATCAACTGAGAGCAGTTTTTTAGCTCCGACGAAGCCATACCTTTGTCGGTATACATATGTCTGGGTATAGAGCGACGTGATATAAAACGAGTGAACGCTGCTAGGAACGCTTCTGAGCTCATGTCTTCAGTAACCTCTAAATGAATGGCTTTAGTACCAAAACACACAAAAACTACGACATAGCCTTGGGATACGCGGCATCCTCTACCACTGTAGGACTTAATATCAATTGGTCCAGTAAAATCGACACTAGTATTCTCAAAAGGCCTACCAATGAAGGATGCAATCATTTGTCGACTAACGTTCTTGTGATAAATAGCACATTCCTTGCAGTTGTTCGCGACCTTTTGGACTAAATTTCGTAGTTTAGGTACTTAAAAATCAGTTCTAACTACCCGAATAAGCAGTGAATTAACGTAGTGAAGAGAGAACCTGTGAATATTCTCGAGATAAAGTCGTGTGTTGGAGTAGGGTACTACTTTTGGAACAGAACAGAATAAAGAAATTAAAAAAAAAACCAAAAAATTATGTATATCAACTTTTGCTTTTAATCTCATCAAAGTAGATTGAACAGCTCAATAGAAGAAGAAACCGTCTTCTCAAACACTCCAACAAAAGCTCATTACTACCTAGCATACATTGTAAGTAAACAGTAGGCAACTTGGATACAATCTCGCATACCTGTTAAGTCAGCAGTAGGCAGCTCCAATAATAAATATCTCTCTTAGTTTGTAAGTAGGTCGCTTACTTTGTAGTAGACGTACTGCGCTCTTTAGTTTTTTGGGAATATTCCATAAAAAAAATTTGTCCGTTTTTTGGTTTACTGTATTCTTTTCTTTTTTCACTAAATATTTTATCTTTCTTGTACCTTTTTTTATAATGTTTTCTAGGCACTCTTTCTTACCTTTACCACTGATTTTGTTAATTAAAAGTTTTGCAACGTAGTCTGACAAAAGACGGCGAACATTAGATTTACAGCTAAAAAATAAAATACGTACATACAAGTATAAATTTGATACAAGAGAAGAACGTAATTCATTTTTGGGAACTCCATATTCTACACTTTGTTAGCTAGCATTCATTGTTTACAAAGTGTTGCACACATCATTGAAGAGAAGTAATGTGGTAGAGAGTGTTCACCGCTGAGCAATAAAAGCGTGTAACTATAAATGTATATGTGTGTATGGTCACCACTGAAAAGTTTCTATCTCTTTAAGGCCACATAGTTCATTTGATAAGTTTATTTTGAAAATTTTGCCACAAAGTCATTATTTTGTTGCGTATTTCTTTTCTACTTATAATTGATTGCTTTTTTTCGGGCTGTTTCGGGTTGTTTTTGTCATGCAAAGTGTGTGAAAATACAAACAACGATTTGCAATTAAAGTCACCGACAACAGTTGGAAAACCAAAACCAAAACGACAAGAAAATTAGTTTCTTTCAATTACTTTCTTTTATTAATGCTTGCTTAATTGAGCGATAGAAAGAAGAACTCAATCAACACAAATGTGAGAGAGAGAGTTGTTTGGTTTACCGTTAAGCCAGACATTGTTTCAGTCTACCTGTCAATCCTGTAAGAATATGTTTTGCTTTGCTTTCAATATTTCCTTTACTTTGGAATACTTTTATTTCATTTATGAATATTTGCTTAATAGTACGTTTCCATTATAAGCAAATTAAGTTGATTTAAGGAAAACATTTCGAAGTGTTTCCATTATGTTGTACGTAATTTTCTCTTCGAATTTTCGAAATCAGTGTGACGTTTGAATTGTTTGAGTATATTTTATCATTAAAAAAACAAAAATTTAATAAACATTGTGAAAAACGCTGTGGCATTCGAAAATAAAACGGGATTAAACGCCAATGAAATAGTTAATGATGCTTTCGTTTATTTATGTATTATTTTTGGCTGAAAGATATTAAACATTGTGCCAGGAAGCGTATACTGAAAGAAACCATTAAGCCTTAAAGCTGATTTCCTTATTGAAGACATGGGGATATAGAAGGAACGCTTTTTTATTCAATTATTACTTAAATCCAAGTCGCAAAAATTCCAGAAACCATTTGTCGGACGCATTCTTGATTGTCATGTTGCCAATAAAGATAAAAAGCAATATGGATATCCAAGGCTATTTACGACTATGTTAACAAATCTGAATATCCGACTTTCGTTATGGGTACGTAAAAATATTGGAGAAGTTAGTGCACTAGCCGGCTGTAACTTGCTTACATTTTCTTATATTTTCCTACTTAAAGAACACGAAAATGATGCCGATGTGGTTACGCCCCAATTAAATAAAGATCAAAAAGCATTTAACTAAAAAAATTATGATGATGAATCCACCTTTAGATAGATGCCTAATGAAAACGCTATGGCTACCGACTAGCTCTCGAAACGAATTCGTAAATTTGCTATAGATATCACTGCTTTGGAGAATATAATTCGCAAACAAATAAAGTAGTTTTGTCTTCCTTATATTCTTTATTGGTAAAGCGTTTAATAGTAAATAAAATAATAAATACTTATACCATAATCTTTTTTTTTTTTGTATGCGGGGAAATAAAATGGCTTTCATACAATTAAAAAAAAATATATTTAATATAGGAGAATAAAAAAAAAACCCATAAATATGGAAAATAATATTAACAACAAATGTTTCTTTCACTTCATAAACAAATAAAATCAGTCATTGTGAATTTTATTTAAATGTCACTTTTTCGAACTGTAACTCACCAATAATGGATGCCCCAAGGTTGCATTTGTAAGAATACCAATAGCGCAGTGCTGCACAGACAAATTTCGACTTAATTTGAAACAAATTAAGTCATTTGAGATAATTTGATAATATGAAAAATGTATGGAAAATCATGTCACAAATAACTTAATTTCAGCAAATGAAATGATTTGGCCCAAATTACCTATATGGAAACGTACTATAAGACTCACTTATCTTAAATAATATTGAAAGACTCAATAACAGCAGCAAAACAAACAAAAACAAAAAACGAAAAAAGTTTTTGTCAATATGTTTAATGTCTAACATGAGCAGCTACTTTGTTTCCAAGCTAACAGTGACAGCTGCTGTCGTTTTCGCAAAATATCATTAAATCTTTGTAGAGTAATCGTATGTATGTATGTACTCGTATACTTACAATCGCAGTGTCAGCAAAATTTAATCTAAAGTATGAGGGGCTTGTTTGTTTGTGTGTTTGCTGGTTGGTTTGTGTCGTGTTGTGCTGGCGATGTCATGTAGCTGGAAAAATATGAACAACTTATTGCTTCAAAACTTTGAAGCAAACAACAAATTACATAAAGGGTGTTCCAAAAACAACGCTAGATATATTGTTAATATTTTTTATACAACTTTCAACTAAAGGCCGTGTTACACTATCATACACGATCGTGCGATCTACTAAATAAAGCAGGTGTGCTGAAAAAGTACTAAAAATGCAACCGTGAGACAAAGTGCGATTTGAAAAATTTTATGAAACTTTTCAAAAGATTATTGTTTCTGTGCGATCAGTGTTGGCGTCTCGAGAAAAAAATTTAAGTAATGTAAAATTATTATGGTAATAAAAGTTTTTAATTATTTTATTGTGTATCTAAATTATTGCAATCATAGTTGTATAATAGTGTGGCCTACAACGCCATTTTGAAGCGATTTTTTCAAGTCGGCCAGACTTTTGAAACAGTTTCCTGTGAATGAACCGTATGATCGTGTAGGATTTTTATAAAATATTAGCCATACCTGCGGCGTTTCCCACACAAAATTTGTTTTTGACTGGATATAAGCGTAAAAGTAAAAATCATCACTCATATGTCATATGTCCCACAAAAAACAATTCAACAGCTGACTGTTCGCAGCGCAACCTAAATTAGCGTGTCAAACGTAATTTAAGGCCTTGCTACACGATCGTGCGATCTACTAAATAAAGCATGTGTGCTGGAAAAGTACTAAAAATTCAACCGTGCGACAGAGTTTTTGACAAATCGCGCTATTTGAAAAATTTTATGAAACTTTTCAAAACATTATGGTTTCTGTGCGATCAGTGTTGTATATATTGTGAAAAATAAGAAAATATTGTTGGTGCCTCAAGGAAAAAATTTAAGTAATATAAAATTATTATGTTAATAAAAGTTTTAATTTGTTTTATTGTGTATATAAATTATTTCAATCATACTTGTATAATAGTGTGGCCTGCAACGCCATTTTGAAACGATTTTTTCAAGTCGGCCAGACTTTTGGAACAGTTTCCTGTGAATGAATCGTACGATCGTGTAGGATAGTGAATCAGGGCCTTTATAAATCAAAAATCCTCGTGCACGTTAAGAGTGAATTAGTGCACGATTATTGCATTTGGAAACGCTAGTATCTTTTATATTTTGAGGTTTGGTAAAAAAAATGGATACACCAAAAAATAGGGAGGTATATTGGGGGTAAATGGCATTTCAAATATAACTATCAGCATCAGCTATATAATACGCCAATAGTATATCGTCATTTCAACCATATATTTTTTTGCGTGTACAATTCCATCGCCTTAAATATGACACAAAAAAACGTTTAAATTTATTTGAATTTTTGTTTATTCTTTTGTCGCATGTTCGGTTCTTTGATATCCATAACAATGTTTACATAGTTTATGTTTTATGACATTTTAATGCAATTTTGTCGAATATTTTATCAGCAAAGTAACAAGAAACTCAATAATAAACTTGTCTTTAAAGGCAAAAGTTAAAAATCGAAAACAGAAATTGAAATCCAACATCACTTGTCGTCTAAATATCTTCCTTGATTTTCATCATCATCCCATTTTGTATACCCTTCACAAAAATGTTAAAGGTATATATAAGTTTGTGATTCCGTTTGTAATTTCTACAATTTTCATTTGCGACCGTATAAAGTATATATATATTCTGAATCAGAATTAATGGAAAAGTCGATTAAGCGATGTCCGTCTGTCGGTCGTTGAAATACTGTTTCTGAGAAAACCATTAGACATAGAAACTTTTTTCTTTCACCATTCTATTACTCCATCATGCCATGTATTTGCTATTGAAATTTAGTAATATCGGTTCACGTACTCGTATAGCTGAGATATATTCGAAATTCCAAAAAAGCCAATAAGTTTTGCAATTTTGTATGAAAATTTTTGATAACAAAACTTGTTTATTTTACTTCAAACTTCATACAATTGCTAAGCATGGTGATTAAAAGGCAAAAAAAAAATTTTTTCAGATATCGGTCCATATATGTATACCCGTGATATAGCCTAAAGCGGGTTTTTCATAAAAACATCTTTTAAACAACTTTTTTTGCTTAAAAGCAATTCTCGCAATAAAATGAGGTTATATAAATATGGAAAATGAAAATTTCGACATCGGTCCATATATACCCGAGATATAGCCTAAGCCGGGTTTTTAATGAAAAAAATTTTTTTTTGCTTGAAAGCAGCTCTGGTAATAAAACGAGGTTATATAAATATGGAAAATCAAAATTACCGATATCGGTCCATATATACCCGAGATATAGCCTAAGCCGGGTTTTTCATGAAAAAAAATTTTTTTTTGCTTAAAAGCAGTTCTGGTAATAAAATGAGGTTATATATGTAAATATGGAAAATGAAAATTACCGATATCGATCCATATATACCCGTGATATAGACTGAACCGATTTTTCCATTAACATTTTTTTTTTTTTTTTTTTTTTTTTTTTTTTGCTGAAAGAAGGTTACAAAAATACGGAAAATATAAAATTCCGATTTCGGTTCATATATAACCGAGATATAGCTTAAACAAACTTTTCCATAAACATGTCCATGACAGATTTTTTTATGGAATGGTGATTACAAGGCAAACATATTTTTTCCCCGATATTCAGTTCAAATTTGTTATATATACTATACATATACGTGACTATCGTGAACAGCATTTTAGATTCGGCCCAGCTGAATATACCACAATCTTACTTGTTTTTTTTTTTTTTTTTTTTTTTTTTGGGTTTTTGATAAATGAGTTTTACTATTTGTGGGGATGAACAGTTTTCTTTTCATTCGCTTTTCAAAAGTTTTTGTGCTCTTCTTCAAATTTCTGTATAATAACGTTGTATGGTTTTGAAGTTTCTTTATATATTTTACTAAGAAATTCAAGTGATGATAATCTTAAATCATTTTATCGATTCAAAAGGATAATGATGAATTTATTTTTTGTCCTTATGTATATTTATTATCAAACTTTTGATGAATTTAAAATACAGAGAAGTACATTAAAACAGTTAGTTAAGTTTTTATTAAGAAGATATCAATACACTTTTCAAGTTAAATTAAATAGTTAAAATTCAAATTTTTGCTTTATAATATACTTCTAAATCAAATCTATTAGAAAAATCAATTACTTAAATTAGAGAAATTCATAATGTAATTGAGAATAACTCTGTTAAAGCAAATTTTGAGGTTAGAAATATTTTGTTGAGACGAGTATAAAAGAAAAAGTTTGTTTTTTGTATTTTGATAGGTGTTATTAGAGCATTTTTCTTTTAAATTCTCAACAACTTATTTAGATTGTTGGGATATAAAGTTGAATGTTTGAGAATATCTTTCAAAAATTTCCAAAGTCTACTGATGATTAGGGTAGTTGCTATGAAATGTCGACATATAGATAGCTGGGAAACATAGAAGACAAGCTATTTATAATTTTTTATAAATTTTTTTAAATTATAAAGTGCAAAAAATCGCCATTTTAAATATTTGTAATTCACACAATTTTTGCACCAACATTTTATTAGACCAACATTTTATTTTTGCACCAACATTTTAGAAGATGGTGACAGTTTTTGAATTATGTTCAGTTATTTGTTTCAGTTGTTACTGTTTGTTCTGTTTGTCTGCTTAAAATTTACAATTTAAATACATCCGTCAGCGGATGCTTCTGGCATAATTTATGTACGAGTACGTGTAAATTACCTGCCCAAGCCGTGACAATCAACACTTGTTGGTAATTTGCAAACATTTATCACTTGTTAAGACTTTTTGCAAAGTGATACAAAGCGAAATTGATTAATAAATGTTTTTAAATGATTAATGTTTTACAATTTTTTTTCCCCCATCGACAAACTTCATAGAAACAAATCATAAATGTTTGCTGATTGTTTAAAAGAAAAATTTATTATCGAGATTTTCTATTTTATTATACTTTTATGAGTTGCCTGCATGCCTGCATTTTGGTCCAAATAAATCATTAAACTCGTTGGTAAATTTCATAGAATTTTTATCTCTGCATTTTACAAGTTTTTTTTTTTCTTTTTGTCAAATTTATGCATTCTTGTGCAGAATATGTACATACGTATGTTTTCATAAAAAAGTAGTTAAAACTTTTTTCTTGCACAGGCTGACTTAGGAAAAACAAAAAAAAAAGACACGTTGCTGCAATATTTTACGCTACAAGAGCAATAACTTCATTGCCAGCAATTGCAAAAAAAAAAAAAGAAATGAATTGAATTTTACAAATGCAATTTTTCATTTTTAAAAATTTCTCAATAAACTTCATTGTCGAACAAGCACATGATTCATTCATTCATATTTCTACTTCTGCCACTGAAGTCTACACAGAAAGAAAAAGTAATTTCTGCTTGCTTTTAATAAGAGTAAAACACCCAGAGCAGAGATACAAATACATGTCGCGTAAACCCTGTTGGCGGATAGTGCCGTGTTTTAAAGATGGGTCGATACAACAGTGGAAGTGTTAGGTAGGTAATACTGGTATGACTAAAAAGAAGAGTTTTTTTGATGACTTTTTGGATGATATCTAAAAAAGTCAAGTTGGAGTTTTTTTTTTTTTGGAAAAGTGGCCGCGAAACGAATTGGTGGTGTTTGAAGTGAGTGTGGGCTTTTTTGAAAATAGCTAGCAGCTATATAATTGAACATTAAAAATTGATAAGAGGGGTGAATATAAACTTAACAGGCTAACGAAATTATGAGGAAACAAGATTCGGTGCAACTTAAATTAAACAAAAAGAAAAGTAAACAAAGTAAAAGCAAATTAAAAAAAAAAAAAAGCTAAAGAAAAAGAAGGCTGAAAAATAAAAAGAAAAAAAAACCTAGCACATATTTCTTTTAAAAAGAAAGAAACTCGCTCCTCACTTATTTACGGTAAGAGAACCCCATATATATTGGCCGCATCCCAGTCCCAAGCTTAAGAAGAGTAAAAAACCTACCTAACCGCAGAGAAGGCAACTGCATCGGGCAGGCAACGGCGAAGTTGCAGCCAAATACATCAGGCAACTGACAGTCAAGTTAAGTTTAGTATAAATGTTTTTTTTTATATTTCGTTTTTTCTTATTATTAATAATCAGACATGTCACAAAGTTTAATTCCGTTCGGAAACGGACACTCTGAATAGGGTGAACCCACACTAGGCAGGGGAGGGACCCACGTGGTTTATTTGGCGAATTGTTGGTCCATTATACTAAAAGCAGGTGTGTGTCCTTAAATTTTCTAAAGCAAAGAAATTTAATATCTTTTTAGTTTTGATACATAAACGTGTGCCAATATAGTTATTTCAATAAATAATTTTTATAACGTAATCATAGAGTAATTAGTTTAAATATGAAACGGTGAGTAGGGGCGGGCTGTAGCTGAAACAATTTGGGGATGAATTCTAAAATTAACCCGGATTTCAGAAAGCATCTCAGCGGGCATGGCTCTCTCATGCATTTTTGCAGAAAAGGGGCATGTCTGAGACTGCACTGTGCAGTTGTGGACTGGAGACACATTCTGGTCGAGTGTCATCTTTATCATAACAATAGTGACTTAGACGCTATGGGTATAGAAGAGATCGGCGATCATTGCGATTTCGCGTCAAAGGACGCACCCGTGAAGTATTTAGGAGGAAAAGTATTTAGGAGAAGAAATAGGGAGTATAGTAGGGAGGGTAGCATTTCTGTTGTTGCCATCCTCGGGGCCATATGCGTTTCTGATTGTTTCAGTTGGTTGCGGGTTTGGTCGAAGACCTAGTGTAGACAACCACGAAGAGCATAGTGCGCAGTTCCAGTGCACTGCGCTTTTCTGGTTATTGTTGTTCCTGTTTGCTGTGCTTGCTGTTTGTGGTTTGTGGTTTGTGGTTTTTGTTTTTTTTTTTTTTTTTTTGTTTTTTGTCTAGGGCTGAGCCACAGGTGGGTGGCCAACTAGCTCATCCATGAGGATGAACGTTGAGGGTTTGTGATATTTATTGTTGATGTTTTTTACCCGTTTGTGTTTCATGTTCCGGATAAATATAGTGTTCCTAGTTGCTGTGGCTGATGTTTGCTGTTGTCGCTGACGTTTCTCTTGTTCTTGTTCCTATTGTTGGTCTTTTCACTGTTTTTGTTTTTGGCGATTGCTATCTTGCAGTTGTACCTGTGTTGCTGTTTTTTTAAGCATTATTGTTGCGGAGGGTCACAAGTCCTCAAGACGTTTGGGGCTCTACTAGTAGTAGTCCTGGGGCTACGAAGTCTGACCGAGTACTTAACTTTTATACAATGGGATCTGGGAGCCACAGGAACTTGATCCTGCGCGTTTAAGGTGCACCCCTTCGGGAATATCGCCGTGGTTGTGGTTTTAATCCTAGAAAGAGTTCAATTGAATTCGGTGTGCAATTGCATTGCAACCGTGCGTCGTGACCCATCGGATGATTAGAAAGGTTCCGCTCCTAACCAAGGGGGACATCATGTGTAAATAACATGAGATCGAATTGCCACACATGCATGGCAGATTGTCATGTGTGGTGGTGCTGGTAGACGCATTCTATTCACCCGATGATAAGATCATCGTGGTATAAGGCCATACTGGCATGTACCCACAGAAATTACTTTCACATATGTTCTTTGAGAATAATAGGTGAGTATTATTAAATCCCTCGTTCAGTTTATTTCGGGATTAAATCTTATTTTAAACTTATTGAATGAATTGCTTTTCAAGATAGCTTTGATCTAAGTTTTCTTAAACCAATCTCATTTTAGGAATATTTCAAGTACGGCTTCGGAATAAAGTACTCGTATGTCTAAAATTAAGTACTTAGTGGTTAAAGAATCTGTACTTGAATAAAGTGCGCCGTAATTGATTTAAGAAAATTCACACTTATCGTACTTATGACATTGCTTGAAATTTATTTAAGTACGGATGGCTTGAATTTTTTTCAGTGTATTGTAGAAATTAATGTATTCGTTTAATAAACAAAAAACAAGATAAATTTTAAAATTGTTCTTATAATGAGGATGATCTTGTTCATAATTTTAAGCAGACTATTGCCATTATGATTGAATAATACTGATGGAAAAAAAAAATTTGAAAAAATCAAACTTGCTGAACAGTAGTTGTTAAGGGTCTTTAATCAAGAGTTTTCTGCTTAATTAAATGGTCCAACCAAAGTGCACGATATTGATTGTAAATAATAATGTATGGTGTGCTTCCTGCACCACTCCATCGAGCGCATTTTTTGCAATGCTGGCTGCCGGCTGATCTCATGGTGAAGGAAATAGCCATGAATTTGAGTGATCAGGCTTAAGACAAGTGGGACATGTAAGGAGGCCACACATGGTCATGCCCCAACTATAGGAAGAAAAGTGGATCTTCCGGATAATATTGATTGCTGCTCACTGGCATTGTCGCCCAACAAGAGATTTGATGTCGTTTTGTCAGGCATAGTTTTAAAAGCGTGAAGAGGACGCATAGAGATCTTTACAGATGGATCTAAATCGGAATCAGGAGTGGCTAGCGAGCAGGTTTTGACTTGGCGTATACCAAACCGCAGTACTCTCCTTACTGGCGCATAAACGGGAAGAAGTAGCCCGTTTGTTGTAACAAGTAAAACTATAGCAAGTCGCATGACTTATATTGTGTTGGACTTCCAAAATCCTCACCCATGGTTTCATTGGCATAAAGCTCCCAGAAGGTTCAACTTGCAGACAATCTCGGCGCTGATCATAGTTGTGGTGCCTATCTTGGCTGCAATGTTCTGGCTGTGGTTTAAACCTAATATGGCAGGTGGAGAATTAGTTTCGATGATAATTATGGTGCCGGCTGGTTTTCAGATGCTAATAATCCCCCGACTAATACTGCTATCGTAGTTGCTGCCGAGTTACAGCTGAATGAGCTCGAATTTATTCCCCTCGCCAATATTCCGTCGCGTCAGCAATTTCTATAGCTTAGGTAATTTCCTGGCTGATACTGCTGTTGTGCTACATTGGAATATTGGGACTGGCCCCAATACTCTTTTCATTCTTTTTGTGGTGTTTGCTATTAGTATTATTGGGTGGGGGGAGAAGTGAGTTCTGACTCACAACATTACCGTTGATCCTGATTTTCACCAGCAAATTTTTATTCGAATTGTCATGACTATAAACAAAGCTATCATATTTGAAGTGACGATAATGCTTAACTGACTGAATGGTCTGTTGGAAAAATTCACAGAAAATTAAACTACGTCTGAGTCAAACGTTCATATGCCAGCAGTTATAGTGCCACAAGATTATCTTTCGAATAAAGTAAATTTTATGTCAATTTAAAAATTCAATTTTTCTTTATTCCATTTCATGATTCTATACCTCTATAAAAATTCCCTATATAATAATTGCTCAAGTACCAAATATACTATTGGAATCTCTTTCGATTAATTGTTGATTTCTTCCAACATGAACGTGAGAAAGAGACCTGGGAAATGGTGCTTAATTAAACTGTTTGTTTTATTTTTCAACTTAGTTTTAAAAATAGTACTTAAAATAACAATAAATTAAATAAAATAAGTTTTAGGAAGGAGGCAAAAATCAATAGAGCAAATCATGCGGACTCAATATGTGTACAAGTGCCAACTTTGACTTAAGTAGAAACGAAATTATTCTCGACCTCAAATGTAGCAAATTTATGTTTAAACTAATTGCCCAGAAAAACATTAGTTACTTTTCTATTTCCTCTCGCACACACATCCAAAAGTACTTTAAACTTCAACGATTTGTTGTTGTTACTTACTGTAGGAAAAGTGGAAAAGTTAATGGCTACAAGATATTTTTCACACAGAAAACTTTAGTTTTGCACAAAAACAGACATTTATAGGAGGCATTTAAGAAATTGTTTGTGAAAAATGTTTTAAAGTACACTTCCTTTAAATCAACAAAAACCAAAAAAAAGGCAAAATAGTTAAAATAATAGTAAACTTTTCCATTTGCCTTGTTTGAAAGGGATTATTCAGTAAAATTGTTGTTTTAAATAAAGAATACTTAAAGCGCTGTAAAGCCTTTGAAGGCAACAAAAAGGTCGGCCAAAAACGCTTTTTGGACTTACACCGAAAAACAAAGCTGCAATCCATCCGTACTTAAATCCAGACCAAGCAGTGAGTGAAAAACGATTTACATCAGCACCTGCCTTTACGGCCTTATCCAATTCCACGCAGTAAATTATTCACGATTCACCAGCGCCCAGGCACACACAGTTATTCTTATCATATGTTTGCAGCCATATGGGCAACCCCTTGTTCAGGAGTTCGGGCCTTCTAGTCTCTCTTGGACAAAATTGGAAGGAGTGGTTCCAGAGTTGTGAAAGTGGGTGCACTACTATAAAGTACTTTGATCAAGAAATATTTAATTATTATATTTTTTTAAGCATTTTTTTATTTATTGAATCTTTAAAATGAACTAACAATAAGTATTCAAATCTTAATACTAAATTTAAAATTAAAAAATGTGATTCTTAAGTCCGGCCAATGCTAGACAAAAAGTTTTATTATGCGGGAGCTATTTCGGTAAAATCAACTATTGAGCAATCTGATTGTGGCAGCGGTATCCCTTCTTTTAAGCCGAGTGTGGCCGCCAAAATTAATTATATTGCGCGCAAGAGGGTTTGGATGAATTATTATATGATGGTATCAAATTTAAACCTGGCTTTCGCTAAGAATTAGTTTAATATTAATTATAACTATAATTGCCGCGATCAATATCTCTTGATCATAGAAGACAGGAAAAAATAATTGAATACACACTATGCTGGGGCGCAACTAGCTGGGGCCAAATCATCGCATTCGAAATCGTGTACGTTGTCATCGAAATGTTGTTGAAGTGGCTCACGGCAATCGTTATCGAAACGTATCTACTCGAAGTTGCCCTCGATTCGTAATTTACTATCGAAAACAAATAAACTCTATCTTTTCGCCGCGATAGGCTATTGAAGCTCCGCTCGCCTAGGTATCTTGGACGATGGCGCATGCCAATGCCGGATATGTACCGAGGAGGATTGTGTCCTCCTCTTCCCCGTCTTGGCAACTTCTGCAGAAATCGTTATAGGGTAAGCCTAGTCTCCTGGCATGGGTTTCAAACGGGCGACGTCCAGTGATGACTGCTACAGTCACTCTTAGATGAGATCTGGGCAATTTTAATAGCTCCCACGTTTTTTTAGAGTTAATATGCGACCACAGATTTCTTGATATAAGACATGTGGGCTTGTGAGTTATTTTCAGAGTGCGAAGTTTTATTCATTTCCAACACGCTGATAAGGGTTTTCCGCAAAAAGGGAACTATAATCCTATCCTCTAGGGCTGTCCGCTTTTTGGCGAAGTCATTAGCGATGTTGTTGCCGTTGTTGGACCCATGTCCGCGTACGCATTTTAGGCTTAGGTTACAATGTCTCGCCACCTTATTTCAAGATGTCCGGCATTTCCAGACTAAACTAGAATTAGTATATATTCGAATTAGGGAGTTGATGGCGGCCTTGCTGTTTGTTACTATCATGATATCCCTACCGATTATCTTGTGAAATGTCAGCCATCTGGCCGCTTTATTTATAGTTTTATATTTCAGCTTGGAGAACACTACATCCGCCTGGTAGTCTGAAGGATATTTTAGAATTTAGTGGATGTTTAGTGTTCTCCCCATTTCTACCCATCCGTGTAGACATAGAAGGATCCAGATTCTAGGGGGGGTTCCTTAAATTGGTATCCTTGCGAGGAATGGTTTTGGGATGCAGTAGTCAATTATGGCGACTATAAAACCTCCAAAAACATTACTCCCTTTTTCATCGTCATCTAACCTATTTTCCTAGTTCCAGTACAATGCACTGCATATGTAGGCGTCATCCCCTTAGAACTGGTCCAAGGTAAAAAAAAACAGCAATTTTTTATAATCCCAGCTGCTTGTACTGCATTCTGCTTTCACTGAACAACCAATTATTTTTTATTTATTTATCAACATACGTATGTATGTACGTTAATAGTCTCTGTGCCGTGAGATATATGTATATGTACGTCCTACGTCATTCAAAATCAGCACCGGCCTTTAAAATTTAACTACCCTTTTGTTGTTTAGCCATTTTTACTTGAAATTCTCTGACTTCGCCGACCTCTAGCGCCACCAAAGAGCGTTACATCTAAAAAATTCTTTAAATTTTTAATTATACTATTAGCTATCGATCCATATACTTTTTATTTTTGTCTATGGCACAAGGCGCTGTGCGACGATAAGACTGCCATTGATTTTCTCGCGCAAAAGTGTCATTGTTTCGTTGGCTATGTGGCAAGCGAGACCATCTGGTTGTAACCACATATTGTCCAGTTCTATATCTTCAATTTCAGATCACAAGAGGTTTGTTATCATCTCGCAATAACGAACCTTATATCGTAGATAGACAACAGTGTTAATGCGCATTAGTAGCCTTAAGGCAAATTAACTTGTGCATTATCCTCTTCTTAATCTGCATTAGATTTATCGTTAATGCAGTAAATAGAAATGTATTTAAAGTGCATTTAGGTATTTTGATATGGCAATACTGTCGATAATCAGTAGCTGTTGGCAAATTTATTTCTGTTATAAAATAAAAATGGATGCAAACTCAAAACGAGTCAGTTATTTTGTTCGTTTAGTTTGCTATAAAAATATTAGAATCGAAACGTATTTTTTCATTAAAGGTAGCATAGGAAAAGAAGCGAAGTGTGTGGACCGACGAAGATGTAAAAGATCTGCTGAAATCGTGCTGACAATTTGCGACGGTCAAAGTGAAATAGCCATGTTTTGAATTTTCTCACACAGTTTTTGAAAAGCCTTCTTGTTGACACGAAAGTTTCCTTCGAATATGTTGTCGTTCATGGTAGCTATGTCAGATTCCCAATAAGTGCTGTTGCGCTCCTTTAAAAAACGTCATACTTGTACAGCAGTTATGTATAAGGAGAAGATAATATTAAACTTACAAATTTCCATAATTGCCTTTCTGTCGTTTTCGATTGTCCTAAAGCATCATTTCGATTGTTCTTGCATCAACATGTACAGATTACTGATCGCTATTCCACTTTTCTATTATGAAGCAATTTCACTAAAAGTAATCTGAGTTTGCTCTCATATATATTTCGATTTTTCACAAATATTATTTTCTATTTTTTATCCATTACATGGGGACTTCTAATTAAAAAACAAACAATTTAATTTATTTACCTGTCGAAAAACACTTCTTTACAAGCAAACAGCTGTTTACTAAATGCAGTTGCTGTCGTCTGTCAGGGTGAAATTTTAAGGGACATTAGCGACATTTTAATGCGCATTAATAATAATGTCTACGGCAAGTGTGCCCAGTTCTATGCGCTTGATACTCAATTGTTTTTGTAAATGCGCTTAGCTATAGGGCTCTGCTCTTTAATATACAAATACTGCGCTCAGCACTAGCAATAAAAAATACACAAACATTTTCGTCTTGTATATTTTTTTGTCGTTCTTCACTGCACACACACAAAAGCAAAGCAACAACACTTTCGCATGTTTTGCTAGTAAACATTGACGACAGCAACTATCAGTGTGAATTTTGTTTTTGTAAATGTTTTGCTTTTTACAACAAAAAATATTAAATAAAATTTGTTTTTCCTTATATGTATTGGTGTTTACTCTTCCATATAGAAGTTGTGGGCACCACTGGTCTATGGTATTAGCCCTAAGCTGTCAAATTACTTCCTTTTTAGGATTGGTAACACTTTACTGCACAAATAGCGATAAATTCAAATCTTGCGTTAATTTTGGAACCACCTTTATTACACTTTCCCTACTTATGGAAAAAAACGATGGCAGTAGGCTCTTAAAAGCAATCTTCATACGAGTGGGTCTTTAAGAAAGCAAAGAAAATATTTAGGTGCGTCAAAAAACAAATCTTTAATCAACCCTTTTAAACTCACAAACATTTTTTAAATAAATATATTTAAATGCGTGTGTGTATGTAAGTATGTCTGCGCCTAACTTACACCCTTTTAACACTTTTATGATATTTTTGTTTTCATGCAGCTGTTGTTTTTAAAGGGATTTTATGCGTATCCAATTTTAATGCGCTTTCAATTCAATTACAAGCACATGTTAAGTTTTCAGAAAATTCCAAAATGTTTTTAGATTTTTTATAATTTTCCCCCTTCTTCTTTTTAAGAAAAACATTAAAGAAATGAAAGTAAAATATGAGTAGGAAACAAAGATGCAAAGAAACAATAATCGGCAGTAATGGATCTTGTACACCCTTCGCCTCCAACAGTGATATAGTTTCACAAAAACAAAACTATTTCGATTGTAAACAGTTTCGAAAGTTCTGACTGTTTGGCAACACCTTTTCATTCTGTTTTGAAGCAAATAAAGTTAAAAAAGGCAAAGAAATAAAAAATCTATTCTGTTAAAGCATAAGTACAAACTTTGCATTATTTCTTCTATTTCTATTTTCTATCAAAAAAAAAAAACACAGGACTAGGATAATAGGTTGTGAGGAGGGGGAGTAGAGGCAGTAGTGTTTGTGAACATTTGACTTGAACTTTCCAACGTTATAAGAGACAGCAAAAACATCTGCAGGCAACACAGGCGAAGCGTACGGCTGAAAAACGAGTCCTCTCTGTAATGCGTAGTACGATTCTCCGGGCAATCGACCACAAATGGATGAGCTCTGACCGATGAACACGTGCTACGTAAAAATGTGCGAATTTCGGGAACAAGATCCCTAATCTCATCATAGCAAAATCTATTGTATTAACGATAGAATAGAGTAACACATCCCACACTGCGTCGATGCTCCATTTAGTCAACAGAGGGCATCTACGCCTTCTCCTACTGTCACTGATAAGCTTCTTCGTCCTCTCCTGCACACGGTCGAGTAACCCCAAAACAGACTTTGAGGTACCGGCCCAAACATGAAAGTTCCGTTTTTACGACCCCATTCGGATGTTAATAGAAGATCACTATTCAGTGAATCGTTTATATTTAGCCTGTTGCCAGCGATCTCTGATAGATAGGCTGGATCTATAACTAAAAGAGTATGAGTGGCAAATGCTGCTGTCATCCACGAAAGAGTGGACAGGGTTGGAAGTTTGATAGAGAAGATCGTTGAGGAAAATAAGAAATAGGGTAGGAGAAAGAAGGGAACCTTGTGGTACCCCTGAATTAATCTTGAACTCGTTTGATGAGACCCCATCTATAACAGCTCGTATAGTGCGGTCCCTGAGAAAGCTCGAGAAAAGTCATCACCGACGCCAAAAGCAGTAAGTTTTGCCAGTAGTGTAGCATGCCCCACTCTGTCAAACGCTTTGGAAATATCCAGAGCCACCACCTTACTTTCACCGAAATGATGGATTGAGTGGCACCACTTCTCTGAAAGATATGCCATAAGATAGCCAGTAGAACGACCCTAAACTAAACTCAGATTGTTGTAATCGAATGGATGAACGCGTGTTGAAGAAATTTGTTTATATATATTGCGAAAACTTCGAGGCTTTCAGATATACAACACAACATTAATTTTTTTTTTTTAATAAAATGAAATTCCCAAAAAAAAATCTCCGAAAATTCCCAAAGTATTAAAATTATTCTCAATTATTCTCCCCAAACCCAAACCAAATTTTTTATGAACATTCGATAAGCGCCCTTACTTGAGTTGCTCAGTGTAGGGCTCTACACCCTAATGTGAATTAATCTGTTAATAACGTCAGACGTACCAACTGACTTAATATATCGCCATCTTTTTTTAATAATGCTTAAGGGCGCTGAAAAAATTTGGTATATTAATGGAAATGTATACACATAATTATTTATCAAAAAAAAAAAACTGTATTTGAAGCGTTTATTTTTTCTTTTGTTTTTTTTTTTTTTTTTTTTTTTTTTTGTTTGTTTGTGCCTGTGGATACGCCCCATGAGTTTGGCTTCTAATCTTTTTAACTGATTTAAAATTTAGGCTAAAAAAATTGTTCCCCAACAAACGACTAAATTTTAATTAACTTGTATGTTACAGAAGTTGGTTATAATTTGTCAATTAAAAATAATTTTTCATGCCCTATAAACACATTTTATTTGACTGTATAGATGTTGTAACCTTGATCTCAATTAAAAAGCACACAGGATGTTTTAAAATTGTTTAAAAATTACATTACATACTGCTAAGACAATTTCTTTAAATCAAAATAAATCAAAGTATACGCATTTCTATTTCATTTACTTTTTGTATCAATAATACTTCACTTTCGGCCAATTTTCTTTTTTTCTTCATTAATTTATTTATTTATATAGCTTCAGGTAAAAAAGCGTTCAAAACTATGAGTCCCAGCTCGGACAATTTCTTCAAATCAAAATAAATCAAAGTATAAGCATTTCTATTTCATTTACTTTTTGTATCAATAATAATTCACTTACCGCCAATTTTCTTTTTTTCTTCATTAATTTATTTATTTCAGGTGCAAAAGCATTCAAAAATATGAGTCCCAGCTCAATAACGGCATTGTTGATTTGACTTAGAAAATCTTTTTTTAACATTAACTTTTCTTTAAGCCAAGATCACGTTTTAAGGTTAAAAAAACCAATTAATAAATTGTTTGACTGTGGGGCTTCAAAGGAATTCGCGGCTTCAAACATAAATTTAGTAAAAATAATTATGGAATGATAACAACTTTTTTTAAGCAACAACTAAATACTATATCAAAGGTTATCTTTTTAATATACTCGTACATAAATGAATACACAAATTATTTTTTCAGACAAAAATTTTAAGGATTTTATTTTTACAATTGTTGTTTAAAAAAGTTTAATGTTCAATATTTCGACAACCCTTTGTCTGTTCACAGGAAAGTATTATCGTGCATTATTAAATCAATTGATGGATGCAATCAATAAAAAAAGACCATATAATTATAAAGAAGAAAAAGGTCTTCTTTCTTCAAGACAACGCACCCGTTTACACAGCATTAGATACGATGCTAAAACTACGTGAAATACACTTCGAATTGGTTGATCATACATCTTATAGTCCAGATTTAGCTACTAGTGACTTTTTCCTGTTTCCTAACTTGAAAAAATAGCTGACAGTAAAAATATGCATCTACGCGTGTGATTACTGAAACTAACGCGTATTTTGAGGGGTTCCCAAATTGTATTATGCAGATGGTATAAAAAATTTGAAATATCATCTTACTAGGTGAGTTAAGCTAAAAGGAGAGGGACTATGTTAATAAATAAATTGTTTTTGAAAAAAAAAAATATTTTTTCCCACTTAGGTAGTTTCAACATCAATCCGCCCTCGTATTTGAGCTCTTTAATCTTTCTGATATCCCAGGTTAATATGCTAATGATTTATATATAAATTGGATCGTATCTTACTCTTATGTTATTATTATTTTTTTTTTTTTTTTTTTTTTTTTTTTTTTTTTTGTACAAAAGTGCATTTTTAAAAGCGTGTTGATTCACCCTCGTAGTTTTACCTTGACGATCAAAAGTGCTGATTTAGTGTATTTTCATTTCATTTCATTTCATTTATTTCAAAAATATGCAATACAAAGCCTCAAGGGCCAATATAATTATATTACATCATAGTAGTATATAGCCTGAATATACAGCTTTGTTTATAACAAAAATAAAAAATAATTAACAATATATTATAAAATTAATTAAAATAAAAAATAAAAATCATATTTGAGAATACCAGCTCCCCAGCTGAGAAAAATAAGAAAGAAAGCATTTAGCGCGGAAGATATAGGTCCAAATCAGTGGGATAACCACGGAAAGAATATGTAGGTGAAAAGCAAAATATTTCAATGCATAGATGAAAACATTAAAAGTTTTAAACGAAACACGTTATTCGAATGAGAAAATATGCGCAGGGAAAAAGGTAAAAAATTCCACCATCTAGCAATCCTAACCACAAAAGATTTATCAAAAAAAGAACAAGAAATTCTCGATATCAGCAGCTGAGGATTCCTAGAAGAGCGCAGAAACGTGAATGAACTATACAAAGTCTTCATAATCTTGTGAAACAGGACCAAATTACGAATCATTAGAAATTTCGCAAAACTACAACCAAGAAATCGTTCAAAGAAAGGCGAGATATGTTCACGTCGGCGAACATTATAGACAAAACGTACAACAATGTTAATGAGACGGTTAATTCTATTCAGATACATTGAAGACGTACCCGAAAAAATTTCAAGACCATAAAGGATGTGCGACATTAGTAATGCCCATGAAAGTTGCGATCTGATACGAAGGGGAAGTGAAAGATTCGCAGAGTAGATTCTACGTAGTGTACCGAAAAGTTTTCTACTTACCATATCGATATGGTATGAAAAGGAAAGTTTTGGGTCAAGTATTATACCTAGACATTTAAGCTGATCAACAAAAGAAATGCGCACCCCATCCAAGAATATATCAAGGTCGAAAAAGAAGCGATGACTGTATCCAAAAGTTATTGCCTTAGTTTTAGCAGGATTAACGTTCAAGGAATTGTTTGACATCCATTCGAGCACCCGTCCTAGACAAAAGTTAATGTTCGCCTGCAGAACATCCGGAAAATCTAAAGGACTCTTGAATAACAAAAAGACATCGTCAGCGTACAAAAAGGTCTCACATGTAGTGGAGTTCACAAATCCAGGTAGACTGTTAATGTATATAGTAAATAAAAGGGGACCCAGAACTGAACCCTGGGGAATACCGGATAGAAGAGTCCGCAACCCAGAGCTAACACCATTTAGCACAGAAAATTGAGACCTATTTGTCAAATAAGAATAAATGAGCTTACAAGCCGATCTGGAAAACTTAAACTCATTGCTAAGCTTGTCTATAAGTAAGTTATGGTTAATTGAGTTAAAAGCTTTAGAAAGGTCTAGGGAAACAACAACACTGAAATAGTCGTCATTAACGTTCCGCCTAATACAGTCAGTCATAGTGAGAAGTAGTGACGTAGTATTAAATCCCTTACGATATGCATATTGCCTATCGTAAATAGCATTAGATACGAATTCCAGAATCTGGTTTTTAATAATATGCTCAACCACTTTCGATACAGCAGGAAGTAAAGAAATGGGTCGAAGATCCTCCGGACCTTGAACTACCTTAGTCTTGGGAATTGGGATTACCCTAGCGGTTTTCCAAAAGCAGGGAAATTCAGAAGAAGTCAAAATTGTGTTAACTAAGAATAAAAGATATTCTGAAATAAAGGGATAAATAGTTTTGATAAACTTAATAGGAATGTCATCTGTTCCTAGTGACTTTGATTTAACCCTACATAGGGAATCAAATAGAGTCTGCTCAGAAATACAACGAAATGAAAAGTACTGAGTGTCATTACTGCAGGACGCTAAATCGAAATTGGAGTGAGTTGTCGTAGAGCCCATAGAAGAAAAAAAATCATTTAATTGGTTCACATCACCTTCAAAAGGAATCCCGTCATCACTTGCAAAACCAGATTTATTTAGAACTTTCCATATGCCTCCAGTATCTAAACCCTGGAATAGTCTAGAAAAATGTCTCCTCTTAACCTTACGAATAACAGACTTGGCCTTATTACGAAGTCTACAAAAGATACTCCAGTTTTCAGGAGAACGATTCAATCTATATGCTCTGAAAGCCAGATCCCTGAGGGAGCAAGCATAAAGAATGCCCCTGGAAAAAATCCAACTCTCATTGGTGTACCGAATCCTTCTCCTGACAACTGGAACGTGTGTGTATAAAGAATGCAAAAGAGAGTTAATAGAAAGACACTGATCATCGACATTACCATAGTAGAACTCCGTTGAATCAAAATTAGATAAACAGAAAAAAATACCCTCCCAATCAATATCATTATAGTCACGATATTCAAAGTACTCAATTTGACGATCCACTCTAAGACGAAAAGAAGAAAAAATTAAATCATGGGGAGAAATTGAAGGGCAAGCCATCTGGTCAGATAATTCCAGAGATGAGATGTCACTAACCAGCCAGTAGTCGATCAGTGAGGAGGAGCCATGACCTACATCAAAATGCGATGGGCGCGAGTTATGAATAATGGACAAGCTGCATCTAGAGCATACAAGACGCATAAGACTGGATTTGTCGACATTAAATAAATTGCAATTAAAGTCACCGACAATAATAATGTTAGAGAAACGAGAGAGTAGTTCAGTGTGGAAATTTTCAAAAGATAACACATCACCGCGGGGCAAATAGACGACGCCAAATAGCATTGATGCATTATTTAGACAAAGTTCGATGAATAAAGATTCACAAACTCCAAGTTCGGAAACTTGCATTACTCTCCTGTGCTTAATTTTTTTAGATACATAAATTCCTACCCCTCCACCTCTAGACCCCAAACGATCATTCCTGTATAGTTTGAAACCAGGAATCTCAACAGACCGACTGGAAACATAGGGCTTCAGCCAAGTTTCCGTACCTGAAAAAATATCCAAAGAAGAATCGACTAACATAGACCTTAGCTCATCAATTTTAGAATAATTACCAGAGGGTTTGATACTTTGGCAATTCAGGTGTGCAATATTTAAGTTATGTGAGTGACGCCGCAAAGAATCACGTAAGAAGTTATGACCACTGAAATATGGACCATGGTTTAGGTCAGAAGACATTAAATTTAGAAAAATAAGCGAACAGCGGGGAGCTAATAATTGTAAAAATGTAAAGAGAAATGTAAACCAACATAGTGGCTTTATAAAATCACAAAAAAAAAGTTAAAAGAGAAAAAAAAAATCTTACATTATGATTAATGTAATGTAATTTGTGTTATTTTGGTTGCAATCTAATTTATTATATTTTTTCCGAGTTTATAATCAGTGATTTTTAAATGCAACATTAATACTGGTACCCTACACTATGTTTCAAAAAAAAATTAGTTGGCTTGGAAACAAATAAAATGTTGCTTACAAGCTCGTACAAAAACTACAGTACAATTACCACCAAGAACACGTGATGAAAACACTGAGCAGTGAGCTCAATGTTTTCATCAGGTGTTCTAGCGACCAGGACGAACATCGTCATTGACATCTTCTCGGCCTAACTTTAACCGGTTATACCACATAGTAGACTCGCCAAACGCCACAGTCAACATTTCGATTGTACTTGCGCATTTACGTGCTGTTCATAGAACACAGACGAGCAATACGTCTGGAAAATTTGTATGAAAGTTACTAAAATTTTTGAGTGACTTTCATATAAAGTGTTTTAGATGAGTGCTCGTCTGTGTTCTATGAACAGCACATTAATTTCATTTTTTACACAAAACTTAACAACTTAACCAAAAACCTTTTGTTAAACTTTTATAATTATTAAATAAAATTTTTTGGTCTGTACTTTTGTACAAAGGGTTATAGTTCAAGTTTTTTCCTTTCTTAAGTTTTTTCTTAAGAAGGGTTTTTTACAATACAAATTTGCTGTGATCAATATTTTTTTATTGAAGAAGACAAGAAAAATAATAATCAAATCTTTAGCTGGGGGACAACTAGCTGTTTCGTAGTCGCTATACTACGCATCAGCACCTACTGGGATTTCAACTCGGGTCACGACGTATCATGATCTGCTGCTTTAACTACTCAGCCACCGATCATTTAATTATTCTCTCTCTGTATTAAAGCTGCAGATCATGATACGTCATGACCCGAGTTCAAATCCCAGTGGGTGCTGATGAGTAGAGTGGCGGCTACGAAACGGCTAGTTGTCCCCCGGCTAAAGATTTGATTATTATTTTTCTTGTCTTCTTCAATCAAAAAATATTCCTTTCTTAAGAAAAAAACTTAAGAAAGGAAAAAACTTGAACTTAATGCAGTTTCTTTGATCCATTTTTTCGAATAGTAAAAAATCGAAGAGCACACCAAAGCAGGACTAACCTTTTCATCTGTCAAAAACAAACTGACAATCCAAAATGGCTGGTATTGCCAACAGTCATGGGTACCAACATAACAGAAAAAAGTGCGAAAATCGAACATACGTAACTCATGAAATTTGAAAATTATGGTTATTTATTGATCAGACCTTCCATACTATTCAATTAATTCGTCATTCCCATCATAACGAAATAATTCTTGTTTAAAAATGCAACGCGGAAGGAAAATGTTACCATTGCAAAATAGTGCAAAATATTTTTACTTTACACTAATAAAATGTTACATAAAAATGTCACTTTTGCAATTGCAGAAATATGCAACCTTAAATGCACAAGATTGTGAATTGAGCTAATATGTTTCGTTCGAGGATTTAGTTTGAATACAAGTATAACAACAAAAAGCACTGAAAATTATTACTGTTTTCAATAGAAATCTCTAAATGAAAATTATTTGTTTTTCATACTTAAACAAGAGATAAATTTTTCTGTTTCATTTCGAAATGGAATTGAGTGCAGTACACTTTTCTAACCGCACAACCGACAACATTTATTTTACGTTTTTGTAAAAACAGTTTTCACCTTTTTTTCTATTCACTGTTTAAATGTGAAAATAATTGATATTTTTTGAAATTGTTGAATAAACAGAAGTTCATCTATAAATTGCTTTGAGCTTGATTTATTTGCCTTAAAACAAAAAAATCATTCAAATAGTTTATATGTACGTACACACATATTTACTTAATTTAATTGCAGAAATTTTTAATTCGCATAAAATACGATTCGGTTTTATGATGAATATTTTATGAACTCAAGTGGTGTTCACGGCAAAATATACAATAAAAATATTGATAAAAAAAAGTGACAAAAAAACCTAATAAATTTGAAATTAAATAACAAATCATAACACATCTAGACATTAATAAATCAAATATTAAAAAATAAAATAAAACTGGCGAAAAACAATTTCACATTTTCCATTCTGTGACCACTTAACAATTGAAAAAAATATATTTGGCGTTGAATTAGTCGAAAGTGTAGTAGAGTAAGTGATCAAGTTTATTGGAAAAATATTAATATTTATTGATAAATTATTAAATAATAAAAAATTGTATTGTTACAGTTAAAAGCAATTAAGGTTATTTAACAGCAAGTTTATAGAACACGACTTAGGTCACTCGCAACGAAACCATTTCTAGATGACAACGTAAAGAATTGAGTTTATAATGGGTGATTTTATAAGAACTATCGAAAATTTAAAAAAAAAAACACAAAATTCAGAAAAATGCATGAAATATTTATTTGGATCGATAGTTGGGTCGATATAATTTAATGTTTGAAGATTATTTCATGCAAATGTTGGCCGCGGCTGCGCCTCAAATGGTCCATCCGCTTAGTCCAATTTTGGCATACCCTTTCCAACATTTCGGCCGGTATCTCACGAATAATATTGGCAATGTTGGCTTCCAGTGCATCAATCGAAGCGGGCTTGTCGCTATAGACATTACCCTTAACATAGCCTCACAAAAAATAGTCTAGAGGCATTAAATCGCACGATCTGGGCGGCCAATTGACTGGTCCCAAGGGTGAAATAAACTGTTCACCGAACTCGCCTCTCAATTGGTCCATTGTTTCGCGTGTTGTGTGGCATGTGGCACCGTCTTGTTGAAACCACATGTCATGCAAGTCAAGCTCTTCCATTTTGGGCAAAAAAAAGTTTGTTATCATCGCACGGTAGCGCTCACCATTCACAGTAACGTTGTGATTCGCATCATCTTTGAAGAAATACGACCCAATGATGCCGCCAGCCCATAATCCGCACCAAACGGTTGTTTTTTGTGGATGCATTGGTAGCTCTTGCAATGCTTCTGGCTGCTCTTCACTCCAAATACGGCAGTTTTGCTTGTTCACGTATCCAGTCAAACAGAAATGAGCCTCGTCGCTGAACACAATTCTTCGATAAAAAAAAGTGGATCTTCATCTAACTTTTCAAGAGCCCATTCACCATAAATTTGGCGTTGTGGTAGGTCGTTTGGCTTCAATTCTTACACCAGCTGTATCTTATAAGGCTTCACACCCAAATCCTTCCGCAAAATTTTCCACGTAGTGGAGTAACAGAGGCCCAATTGCTGCGAACGGCGCCGAATCGATAATTCACGGTCATCACCAACACTGGCCGATACGGCTGCGATATTTTCTTCAGTTCGCACTCTACGTAAGCGTGTTGGTGGTTTTTTACAATAGCCCGAATAGAAGCCTCAGTAGGTCGATTAAACTGACCATAAAATGGAAGAAGCGCACGATGAACTTTCTTAACAGAGCACGCATTTTGGTAATAAAATTCAATAACTTGCAAGCGTTGTTCGTTTGTAAGACGATTCATGATTAAATTATAGTCCAAACTGAAGATGTTTGACAGTGACACAAGATACAAAACGTGCGTGAGCTGTCAAAACTAGTGTTGCCAAAAAGATAATAGCAAAAAAATCACTCGTTATAACGCGGCTAAGTCGAATCGTGTAGCTTACGTTAATTTGCGTATACTCGTATGTCAAATAACTAAAAAATATTATCGTTGCCAATATAATAAAAAATACTACATACGAGGTCTGATCAAAAAATAACCATTATTTGCACATTTTTCCAAAAAAGTATTTATCTATTCATCAATAACTATTTTCTCCCCTTCAAAATAATCACCCTCAGATATAATACATTTATGCCAGCGTTTTCTGCAATCCTCGTAACACTTTTGGTATCGCCAACAGCGATTCTTTTATCTCCTCAACCGTATCAAAACGTTTTCCTTGCATCAGTTTCTTCAGTTTTGGGATGAGCAAAAAGTCAGCGGGGGCCAACTCCGGTGAATACGGTAGTTGAGACATGATAACGGTTTTGTTTTTGGCCAAAAACTCACGCACAAGCATCGATATGTGAGCACAAGCATTTATCTGTGAGTTTCTGACGAACTGTTTCGCTCAAACGGTGCATAACTTCAAGGTAGTATTCCTTATTGACCGTACGACCTTGTGGCAAGAATGATGCACCACGCCATTGCAGTCGAAGAAAACAGTGAGCAAAACCTTCACATTTGACCGAACTTGGCATGCCTTCTTCAGTTTTGGTTCTTCTGGACGCTTCCATTCGGACGATTGGGCTTTGGTTTCAATGTCATAGCCATACACTTATAGTTCGTCACCAGTTATGACCTTTTTCAGGAAATCTGGATGGTCGTTGACCACGTTCAACAACTCCTGTGCAATCAGCTATGAAATGGTCTGCAAAGCAGAACCTTTCGGTGACTTTGCTGATCCCCGTTCTGACAATTTGAACCCTTGATAAGGGTTTCGGGAGTCCAACATAACATAAGTCATGCGGCTTCCTGGAGTTTTATTTGATACAACAAACGTGAAAATACTTACTACCTCTCTATGGCTTAGAATGCACCATGCCTTGGTTTGGTGTCCACAAAGGTCAACTCTGCTTCCCGGGGGGAGTGTACAGAATAGTTGGTAAGAAGCTAATTTTTCGATAAATGACTTTTAGTTGAAGAGCAATGTTGGGTCGGAATATTGGCTACCTTGTAGGACATCGTCATGTTAAAATAGTCAGTTAACTTCATTGAAAATAATCTAAGTTTCAATTACCATCAGTTTTAAAAAAGCTTAAAATTCATCTTAAGCTAACTGAGTTGCCAGCATTGTGAAAAACATTATTACGCATATACATGCATACGTGTGTGAGGGATTAAAATACAAATAGTTTGCTTAAAAATTGTTTTCGTATGTGAAAGCCCAACCACGATAATGATGAGTAAGTTAAGGCAGACTGCTGAACTCCTAAGTATATACTAAGCTTACTTGGGACCATATCAGTTCCCTTTGTAACTGCCTGATTAGGCTATAAAAATATTAAATTGTTAACGAATTGCTGAAGAACGTGCAGATTTCACACAAAGTGTTCAGTTCTAGTCTGATTTAAACCACGCTGTGTCATGCTACAGCCATCACGTGTAGCGCGTGCCACCTATTTTGCCGACGTTTTGTAATGAACCAGCAGCTTTAAATAAAATCCCTGTGATACCTGGTTGATTTTATTATTTATAATTTTAGTGATTTTTAGTTCCAAAGCTATAAAAAAAAACCAGCACATTTTTATTTGTTTTATGTGTAAACATGTAATGAAAACTTTTTATATATCAATATTCTGTTGAATCGAAAAGATTTTATTTGATATTATTCAACAATTAAAATGATTCACTTGTAGACTGTTTGTGTGTTTTATTAAAATCTAGTTAAACAAAAAAATGTAGTTAAAAAAATTAGTAAAGTGTTTTGATGAAACTGCAACGCCCTTTCTTAAGTGCTTGCAATTGTGTAAATGGAATTTTGAAGTGTTTTCAAGTAACTTAAATTATGTATGTACGTGTACAGGGTATCCCAGAACTTAACGTCAAGCCGAAACGGCAAACATATCCACTATCCATCTCTCTCATCATTTTGCAGTAAAAAAACATTTGAACTAAGGAAACTAGATCAGTAAAAATCAAGTTACTTGAGGTTTTTTTTATGCTCGTTTTCTTTAGTGCTCTGTGTCGTACAATAACGAGTTCGACAGATCACGTCAAAGCGGTGTTTGGACATGATAAAGCGTAATAACAAACATGGGTCCACCACTACACATCTGAGTCCAAAAATCAATCGAACCAATGGGTGGAAACTGGTGTAAGTGCTCTGAAGCTTATCGGTGACAGTAGGGTATCTAACTCTATCGACTCGCTGGAGCATCGACGCAGTGTATGATACGTTACTGTGTTCTATCGTTACTACAACGTATTTTGCTCTGACGATATTAGGGATATTGTTCCCGAAACCTACACATTTTTACGTAACACACTGTTATCGTCCAGGGATCGTCCATTTGTGATCGATTGCCCGGGGAATCATACAACGCATTACAGAGACAATTCGTTTTTCGGCCGCACGCTTCGCCTATGGAATAAGTTACCTACAGACATGTTTCCTGTCTGTTATAACGTTGGAAAGTTCAAGTCAAATGTTCATAAAGACTACATTCTCTTTCCTCTTCCTCACAACCTATTTTTCTAGTTCTGGTACAATGCACTGCATATGTAGGAGTTATCCCCTAAGTACTGGTCCAAGTTAAAAAAAAATCTTTTTTGCCCGCAAGTACATAAAAGCCAATTGAGATATGAGACATATTTAAATTCAACTGAAATGAAGAAGTTCGGATATTTCAGTTTAGTTCAAATTTGTAGTGAAAAATTTATTTTCGTATATAAATGGAACTTAAAGCTAACCTATATTTAAATACGAACTCAAAAACTGGGCCTAAATCAATTCCAGAAATTTAACAAATTCAGTGTAAGCTTCATTATTATACATATTAAGCCACCAAAACCATTTTTGTATAAAGCTTTAATGAAAATCTAACCGCTTACTGTTTCGTGCCACTGTGTTTGTAATTCTCTTACATATACTCGTACATATATATGTTACATATTCTCTCATCTACAAAATATATTTGGACTCTATTATTATAAATAATTTTTTAATGCTACTTTTTACTAAATGAAACACACATGTTTGTATTTATGTATTAATTTTGTGATTGTTAACTTCACATGTATGTATGTATAAATGTTTGTTTTTAAGTAAAATTCAAGTTCAAAATTCAACGTAAATTATTCAAAACATAAAAATATATTAAGTAATGAGCATTATTCTGTATTTTAATGAAATACTTGTTTGTGGCTTGCGCGCCGTCAAGTTGTATATCGAGTTTGTTTGAAATGAACTTATTGGTAGGTATGATCGAACCTCAATTCTTATTAAAGTTGGATCGCAACAAACAGTCTGAATACGTTCAGTTACAAATTGTTTTTTTCTTCATACTTCATACAAAACGGCATTCATTTTAACAGTTATAACCAGGGCTCGGATATTAGTTATTTTAATAATTGATGCTGCTCAGCACACGATTACATATCTTGATAGAGAATTTACATGAATATGTTAAAAATATAGTTTTATTATGTTAAAAAAAAAAATTTTTTTTTTTGATATTTTATATGTTTTGTAATTAAAAACTTGTTTTATACAATGAAAGAAGCTGAAAAACCTTCAAATTAATTTGATCATAACAAGACTTGGGGCAGTTCAAAGATTTTTGCTACAAACCTCGGGTCTACTTCAGCGAAAATCCTGCAGTAACTTATGTACATACGAGGTCTGATCAAAAATAACCATTTTTCAAGTTTCATGAGCTACGTATATTCGATTTTCGCACTTTTTTTCTGTTATCTTGGCAGGTACACATGTCTGTAATATATGTTGGCAATATCAGCCATTTTGGATTGTCAGTTTGTTTTGACAGATAAAAAGGTGTTTTTTACTATTCGAAAAAATGGATTTAAAAAATCTATTAAGTTTTGTGTAAAAAATTAAATTAAATGCGCAAGGATGTTTGGGGAGTCTACTATGAGCAGAACACAAGTGCAATTGTGGTATAACCAGTTTAAGGAATGCCGAGAAGATGTTCGTCTTGGTCCCCCGAGCACGTTAACAACCGATGAAAACATTGAAGCAGTGAAAAAAATAATATTTGATAATCGTCGAATCACTATCGGAAAGGTTTCTGATGATGTTGCCATATCGTTCTGCTGTATCTCAGGGGACAAGATAGTTATTGATGAATAAATAAATATTTTTGAAAAATTGAAAACAACGATTATTTTTTTGTTTTTAAGTGCCAGGTCAGAAACAGCAATTTTAGCTGGGCAATTCTTGACTTGGTTCAAGCTTTCGGTGGGAGAATAAGAAAGCAAAAAAAATTGCCTTATATATCCGTGCATATATATGTATCGATGTGATATGTAAATCGCACCTAAACGTCAAGTTTTTCTCTGCATTTCTTTTGAAATTTCAGACTAGCTCAATTAGAACCATTGAAAGATACACAATCGAGCAAAGGCTTAAAGTTATTCTGGCTTATTATGAAAATGGGCGTTAAAATCAAAATTCATATCCTTTATTTCGTCAATTTTATCGTCCAAATGTACTGGAAAACCCGTGCGTTGAGCAAACCGGGTCTGTAGAAGATGTGAAAACACCATTGCATGCTCGTACAGCTAATTCGGAAAAAAATATTGCTGCTGTTCGCGATAGTGTGGCTGAAGAGCCGTCCACCTTAACTCATCGTCATGCCCAACCTCTCATGCACGTCGTTGATGAACATTATGCATAAAGCCTTGCATTTACACGCTTACATGATTTAATTGACTCAAAAACTAAAGCCGCTTGACCAATCCAAGCGTCCAAGCAATGGTGGCAAGAAATGGCAATAATGAATGATAAATTTTCGAAGAAACTCATCTTCAGTTATCAAACACATTTTCATTCACCTCAGTAGATTCGTCAATAAGCAGAATTGCCGCATTTGGGCGAATGATACGAATGATAATCTAAGAGTGATTATCGAAAAACCAAATGCAGCCACAAATTGTGACTGTTCATGGGCTGGCGGCATCATCGAGCCGTATTTTTTTCATACTTAAGACGGTCAGGCAGTTACTGTGAATGGTGTTGGCTATGGTGAGATGATAACGAATTTTTTTCAACGGGACGGTGCCACTTGGTGCACAGCTAACGAAACAATGACTCTTTTGCGCGACAAATTCAAAGGCCATCTTTTCTCAGGAGGTGGCGACGTCAATTGGCCGCCAAGATCATGTGATTTGACACTGTTAGACTTTTTTCGTTGGGGTTATTTGACAGAAAAGGTGTACGTGTAGGAGATAATTATGCCTCAGCGTCATCGAAAATTTGAACCATCGTGTGGAGATGTGCCACCGGGGTAAGACGGCTTTTGGCCGATACTTTCTCTCATACATAATTGAATCATAACAATATTATCATAATAAAAAGAAAACACTTTAATTCTTAAACAATTTCGGCCTTATAGTAAAAGGCCAATGTAAACGGCTTGCGGCAACGAGCGGCAACCACCTGTTCTATTTGCCGCTTGAGTTTATTTGTTGTAGGCAAATGAACGCGGGTAATTGAAGAAAAATTTGTGCTTCGAAGATTAAACAAAAAAACATTTCGATTTTGTTTAAAGCCAAAATAAATAAACAAATTCAATTGTTGAAATTTCAAAACCCCAAAATTAATTTCTGTCTTCTATTTTTTTCCTTCACTTTTTGGTTTGACAAATTGAAGCGGCAAAACAAAAAGTTAATCTGAATTCAACATTGCCGCTCGGCCGCCTTCAACGGCATTGCCAAATTAAATTAAATTCAATATGTTGAAATTTATGTACGAATGTTTTTATAAAAATATAATTTTTTGTAAATGGGTCACATTGTTGCCGCCCGCTGCCGCATGCCGCTTTCATTGGCCTTTCACTATTATTCATAAAAAATATTCTATTTTTATTAAACTGTTATTTGATAACTTTCTATAGAAAATTTGTCAAATAAGTGTTTAATGAACATACAATACTTTTAATGAATATGGCCGTTTAAGTTTTATTAAAACTCAACATTGGCCCTTAAAATTTAACCACTCTCTACAATGTAAATTGTAAGAAATAAAAGCAAGAGAAAGCTCAAGAATTGCAAAAAAAAAGTTTTTGTGTGAGAACATAAAAGTAGTTTCAAAAGAAAATTATAAAAAAGTTGGGCAGTTAAAATCGCGCTGTCTGATCTTACCCTAAAGAAACGAATTTTTTGTGCGACTTTTTCTTCAATAACGTCGAACGGTAACTCTGTCTGTTGGAGGTGTATTTTAATTTGTTTTTTTGGTTCTGTTGGTATCAAATTGATTTGTATGAACGAACAAATTGACCCTCTCTTTGGCTTATTCTCAATCTCATAAATGGATCTCTGTATATGGGTGTGAGTGTGAGTATTTTTAACTTGGTAAACTGTAATTTTTTTTATATAAATCTGAGTTTCAGTTTGTAGTTATTGTTTGTTTTGTTAATATAAGTAACACTTTTGTTCCGCGAGTCGGTTTTTACAGTTTCTGTGGTTGGTTTTTTATACATTTATGTGTTTACTTTTGAATTTGTTGTTTTTGTTTAAGTTTTGTTTTCAAGCTGATTTCAGTTTAAGCCTGTAGTCACCCATTATTCAGTTGCGAATTTTACACAAAACGAAGCGGTTGCTTAAACTCGATGGATGAGAAGAAATAACAGATTTTTATTTTGTTTCGTTTTTTTATTTAAACCACAAAGAAAAAAAAAATAATTGCCAAAATTGAATACTTCTGATAAACAAAAAAATGAACAGCAAACAAAATGATGATTAAGTGTTAAAAATAACAAAAAGTAATAATAATTCTGAAGTGAAGTAAGAGTTGAAAAAAAAGAGTGAATTTTAATAGATTTCTTAGAGTTTCATGATATTTTTGATATAAGAGTACATACGTACACAAGCAGATATGTACATACATATGTATGTTTTTCGAAAAATAAAAAACAAAATTTTAGTTAATAATACGATATTATAATATTAACGACTGTTAATTTTAATATAATTATTCAATTAGTTAAAATTGAATAAAAGTCTAAAAAATATTAAAAATAATTTAAAAAAGAAATTGTATAATAGAAATTTTGTAAAAATTTGCCACAATATGTTGAATATACGCGACCATCTTGACAAGGTATGTATTTACATATGTATATACATATGTATATAAACACATAATACAGTTTAATGGTATTAATTGATAATCAAGACAGTTATTGCAATCAATAGCGAATTTTGTAAATAAAAAATTCTTTATAAACAAATGAGCTTAAGGCCTTGCCACACTATCACACATGATCGTACTATCTACTAAATAAAGCATGTGTGCTGAAAAAGTGCTAAAAATTCAACCGTGCGACAGAGTTTTTAACAAATCGTGCGATTTGAAAAATTTTATGAAACTTTTCAAAACATTATGGTTTCTGTGCGATCAGTGTTGTATATATTGTGAAAAATATGAGAATATTGTTGGTGCCTCGAGGAAAAAATTTAAGTAATGTAAAATTATTATGGTAATAAAAGTTTTTAATTATTTTCTTATGTATATAAATTATTACAAGCATACTTGTATAATAGTGTGGCCTGCAACGTCATTTTGAAGCGATTTTTTCAAGTCGGCCAGACTTGTGAAACAGTTTTCTGTGAATGACTCGTACGACCGTGTAGGATAGTGAATCAGGGCCTTTATTGATTATTTAAAGCTATTGTTATATACGAGTATACTCGCAAAAATAATCAAAAAATTTCAACAAAAAAATATAGCTGTGTTTTCTAGCTGTCTATAAGCCGACATTTCATAGGTCTCAACCTTATCATATACGTTTGAAAAAAATAAATTTTCAAACATTAGAACTTTTTTTTTTATTTAATTAGCTTCATTAGCTTCTTAAGGATAATTGAATATGAGGCTAAAGATTACAACACAAAAATGTTCAAGTCTTCTGATGATGATAGGTTAGCACCTATGAAGTGCCGACTCATAAACAGCTAAAAAACGAAGAAAAACAGTCATACTTTTTATAGTTCTCTATTTTGTGAAGTTGCAAGGTAAAAAAGAGCGCATAATTGGCATATTTTATTTCTATTTAACTATACAGTTGCAAAGTAAATTTGCAAAGTATAGGATGTACAGCATGGGGGGGATGACGGAGACCATATATTGAATTAGTTTCTGAATAAATAAGCAGTGTTATAAACATATGGCTATATGTTTTTTATTGATCATCTCAAATGTTATGTCTGAGACTGCTTATGTAAGGTTAGACAGCGCGGTTTTAGTCGCCCAACCTTTCCACAGTTTTATTTTGAACTTGCTTTTATGTTCACGTAAAGGATGTTTAAAATTTAATGCTCGTATTGATTTTGAATAAAATACAAATTATTTAGGAATTATTGTCATTTCTTTTTATTATGATAATATTGGTTCAATTATGAAGGTGTACCGCCTTACTTCCAAATTTTCGATGACGCTAAGCCATAATTGAGGTTCTATGCCGTTAATGTGTCAATATATCGCATTCTTTAGCCCTTGAATTGTAGCTGGTTTATCAAATGTCAAATGTAGCTGGTTTATCAAATGTCAAATGTAGCTGGTTTATCAGGTGTCAAATCTCATGATCTTGACGGCCAATTGACATCGTCACCAAGTGAGATAACACAGCAATTGAATTTGTCGCGCTAAAGAGCCATTCCTGTTGTGTTGTTTTCGAATTATTATTATTATTGCATTCAACCATATAATAAAATGATAGAAATTTAATAACACACTCAACACTGATAAATTCATAGAGGATTAAAGTATATTAAAAACGATAATATACTGCTAGTGGCAACAATACAAGTTATGACGGAGTAAATACTAATGTTGGGACAACAATATTCCAAACTGCTTTTTCGTTGCGTGTAAAATAAAACTTTTCGTCTCTCATTAGCCGGACTTGAGTAAAAATCACATCTTGTTTTAGTTAATTTTTTGTATTTAGTCTAAGACTTGAATGCTCATTGTTAGTTCATTTTGAAGTTTCAATAAATAAATAAATGCCTAATAAAATGGAATACACGTAAGCACTAGGTAAGAACTATCGCGACTCTACTGTATCTGTTTACTTGTATATTTAACAGTGCGTCGCTTTAACCGTTAACGGGTTGTCTAGTTGGCTTAAATCAAAGATACCGGTTGCATTGAAAACATATTTCTTTTGCTTTCAACACGAATTTTCCAGTTATTTGCTTGCATTTGTATGGCCACAACATTTTGTTGCTTCGTTCAACGAACTCTGTCGCCACCACTTTCCAATTTTGTGTAATTTTTCCCCCCTTTTTTTGTCTGCTGCGTAACAAATGAAATTGTCTTATTTTTTAAATTATGCATTAATTTTTCCATATTGCACCTTAATTTCCAAATATGGTTTTTGTTATGACACTGATTGTGTATTAATTGTTGAAATAAATATTATAACATTCTAACAAAAACTATAAACAATGTATGTATGTACATACATACATACACAAATTGTTACGTAGAACTTTTCGGTTTAAAAAAATAAAAATTAGTTTTCAATCTTTTAAACAAGATAATAAAACCAAAAAAAAAAACCTGAATTTAGTTGGGCAACTAAAAGCTTTATTTAAATTCTTATGGTTGACATATAATGTCTGTTCTAAGGTTTACAAAATTTGGTTTTATATCTTATACGACCAAATTGTTTGATAGTAGAAACCGGTTCAAATTTAAGCTCTTAACCTGAAAAATACTCATAACATTTGTTTACGTTGTCTGGGCAGACAGATATTAATAAGTGTCACATCACTTCATGACAGTTCAGAGAACCAATGATTATATCATGCCTTGACCGCCAAAATAACGTGACCAACATATTTTTGATGCACAATTGTTCTATAAGTAGCAACACGTTGTCCTGCAAACTATAGTATAGCTAATCCAAATATTCAGAGAAATACGAGAGCTCTTCAATTCGAACCCATATAAGCCTAAATTAATGGCCGCAAAATAACGTAAGTGCGAGGATGGATTGATATTGAAGCTTTCTGGAGTAGGAAAAAAAATATTTTTTTTTTTCAAAAACCATATTTTCTGTTCATAGTCTCTTTTTAGCTCAAAACAGTTGGTAAGACGATAGTCCAACTTTTTTATACCATCTGAATAATACGATTTTGGCAACCCCTCCAAATACGCTTCGTGTACGGCATGTACAATTTTCGCACTAAAGCAGTGGTGGACAAATTTGTTTTGCACTTGTGTTAGTGAGATAATTTGAGAGTCATTTTAAGTATAGTGACAAGCAAAACTAACATAAACATTTTTGTTTGAACACTTAAATCGCGTACGTTAATGCTGTTATGACAGTTTCGTAAGAGCTATAAATGTTTCAAAGACGTAGAGCCAATTGATTACGTTTAATTTTAGGTCCGAAAATCTTTTTGTATGTTATTATATTTATTCATATTAGAATGGAAGAAATCATAATACCTTCCAATAACATTTTCTGTACACATTTTAAATGTTTGATGGCATAAAAGGCGTATACAAACGCATTTTTTATCATAAAAACATTTTGCATTGCCATTTATGTTATCTACTGTAAGTGGAAAAAAGCTACTGTAAGTGGAAAAAAAGCTCTAAACTTCTAACTGACATGTGCCTACTTCAACGTCTGTTGAATAGAGCTGTGTCGTTCATGAACGAACGGGTTAAATTGAACGGATCATCTCATTGAACGAAATGAGCCGGTCATTAAACTGACCACTTTTCGTTCAATAGTGAGCTGTGCAATTTGGATAGCTTTCGTTCAAATATCTTTCATTCTTTTTATGTCATGTTCTTTTGTTTTTGTTGTTTTGTTTAACAATAGTGGGGGTTTTTTTGTATTATATTATCTGAAATAAACCAAAAATAGAATATGAAATTAAACAAAATTGATCCCACCTAAATGGTTTTTATTTAAAATTATTTTCTCTTATTTAAAACAATAAAATTTTATCACTTTTAATTTCGCCATTTTGTTTTGTTTATTTTAAAGAGCTGTGTTGAAAAATTACCGGAAAATTGTAGTGTCGGCACCGTGCCTTTCGTTCAAAGTGACCGATTGAACGATATGAATGAGCGGATCAGTCTTTTGTAATTGAACGAAAGTGACCGGTCACTGAAATGAACGACCCGGCACAGCTCTACTGTTGAACGACTAAACTAAAGAGCATAAGAAAAAGAAGGAGTTGCTTACAAACAATTGTTTGACTAAATGTCCATCGCCGCACTGAAGCAGTGATCAGCCTTGTCAACTTTAAAGTTTTAAAACGCATCAAAATGGAGAAAAAAAGCGCGTTATTTCAACAAAAACGCACCGAATTCTGATTTTTTTTTTTAATTCCTAACAACTCATTTTGTATTGTAAATATTATAACATTTTTATATTAAAAAGCCGATAATGATACCGCCTTTTAGCCACCTAATGACATGCCATCAAATTCGTTCAATGGCTAGAATTCGTGTTTGTCAAACTTGGCCTTTAGTACCATTCGATGACTTTCATTGCATTGATATTTTATCAAACATATTACTCAAAATCATTATTTAATTATATTCGCAGTTGACCGAATTCAGCTGTTACGAGTACATTTACTGTCTATTATTAGTCATACAAAACTACAACTTCTTACAGTCGTTAAAATTATCATGCATGAGCATATAATCGTTACTGCAGGAGATGACGTATCTATGTCAAAAAATTTACGATTATCGGATCATTAGAAGTTACAGGATCGCATTACAAGCCATCAAGCTCTATTAATAAAATTTCTATCAAACACAATGTAAATTTCATTTGTGTTCTCGCAAACGAACAGTGTAAATCGGTGGACTAGAGTGGGTGCCTTTAAAAGAATTTATTGAAATATACGAAAGTTTGCCACAATTATAACATATAAAAGATTATGTTTACCATATTCAATATGTAGTGCAAACTAAATCTAATGATTTAATTAATAATGTAGTAATTGATCAAATTATTGTAATATTTGACAAACTTCGATTGATCGTTTAATAGCAAAACACGCTCTAATAATATATACAGCCAGATTGTCTTTATTCATATAATATGGAGCGTTTTCCACACTATAATTCCGTGTTCTGGTTGTAATCTGCTAAATCACACGTAACAATTTTGGACACATGAATACTTTTTTCTTACATTAACACAAAAAACTGCGTTGAATTTTATTTAGTGCCACAGGAATGAAAAAAAAACGCACCGAAAATGTAAAAAAAGTGTACCACGCACCGACTAAAGAAAATTTCGCACAAATAATTTTAAAAAGCAACAAAAACGGTGCGAAACGCACCGACTTGACAACGCAGACAGTGATGGATAAACAGTTGTTTATAAGCAACGCGTTCTTGTTCTTATGCTCTTTAGTTTAGTTGTTCAACAGACGTTGAAGAATGCACATACATGCTAATTAGATGCGTAGAGCTTTTTTCGCAATTACAGTAGATAACATAAATGACAATGCAATATTATTTTATGATAAAAAAATACGTTTGTATATGTCTTTTATGTCATCAAACATTTAAAATGTATAGATAAAATGTTATTAGAAGGTATTATAATTTCTTCCATTATAATATGAAATATACTTATGTGAAAAAAGTTTTTCGGGCTTGAAATTCAAAGGAAAGCGAAATATTGCCAGATAATTAAAAACCGCGGATGACAGCAGCATTTGTCACTCGTACTCTTTTAGTTATATGCCCAGTCTACCAGAGATCGCTGCCAAGAGGCAAAATATAAACAATTCAGTGAATAGTGATCTTCTATTAATCTCCGAATGGGGTCGTAACAGGGTCGCCTTTAACGCTCGTAAGACCCAATGTTGCTTATTAACGCACAAACAGACGACCGCAAATGCTGCTTCATCTGTACTTATGGATGGTATAAATATTGAGGAATCGGATGCTCTTGATATTCTTGGCATGAAGATACAGTGTTCATGTCTCTAAAGAAGCATTCAAGTGCCTCGGTTTTTTGAAACGGTGTAAGATGTACTTCACTCCATCCGACCTCCTTACTATTTATACCACCTATTTCCGACCGAAAATGGAGTACAACTCTCATGTTTGGGCCGGTGCCTCAAAGTCTATTTTGGGGTTACTCGACCGTGTGCAGGGGAGGGCGAAGAAACTCATCAGTGACAGTAGGGTATCCAACTCTATTGATTCACTGAAGCATCGACGCAGTGTGGGGTGCGTTACTCTGTTCTATCGTTACTACAATGGACTTTGCTCTGAGGAGATTAGGGATCTTGTTCCCGAAACTCGCACTTTTTTACGTAACTCGTGTTCATCGTCCAGAGCTCATCCATTTGTGGTTGATTGTCTGGGGAATCGTACTACGCATTACAGAAAGAATTCGTTTTTCAGCCGTACGCTTCGTCTGTGGAACAAGTTGCCTGCAGACGTGTTTCCTGTTAGTTATAACGTTGGAAAGTTCAAGTCAAATGTCCACAAGCACTACTCCCTCTTTCCACCTCCTCATAACCTATTTTCCTAGTTCTGGTACAATGCACTGCACATGTAGGGGTCATCCCCTAAGTACTGGTCCAATAAAAAAAAAAAAAAAAAGCTAAAAACTTCCAAAAGACCTTAAGCTCGAACAATTATACATACTTATTAAGTATAAAAAATGTAAATAAACTAAAAAAGTTATTGAACCATAAAGGTAGTTCTGCGCCACCCTGTGTTTTTCAACCACATTTTATACTTGTACAGCACTGCGAGCACATACAAATACATTTTGTGATTCATTTTGTCATGATTTTCAATTATGTTTTCATAGTGAACAATTGAAGTGGTGTCGCACTTCATTATTTAATTCCAATACTTTACATACGTGTCGGCTCATTAAACATGCAATTTACGTTTCATTTGATTTTTACGTATCTTTTCCGGTTGGTTTTATTTATTTACTTGTTTATTTGGTCAGTCAAGGCAGGCTTGATGCTTTTAATTCTCCGAATCTAAACAGCTCAAGAAAAATTTGATCTGGGTATTATTTTGAAGCTAATATGCAAAACAAGTTGAAATACAACTTAATAATATCGTCCAGCTGTGTTAATTATAGAAACAGTGAAACTACGTTATAACAAATTTTGCTGTAATGAAAAAATTCATCGAATTTTTTACTGAGCGATTTAAAAGAAACCATTTATGGTAAAGTTTCTCATAAAAAAATATATATAGTTCTAAAAAAAAAAAAAAATTCTGAATAATGCTAGGAAAACAACTGCGACGAACGACGCATTTTGCCCATCGCGACGAATTCGCCGGCAAATACTCATTGTATAAATTCATCGTGTGAAGCACAATATCAACGAACTTTTGTTCGAAATAAAGAAAAAATAAAATATGAATAGAAATACTAAGGTGGCGATATTAAAAGTAAACCTATATAAATTCCATCCTTGAGCTTTAAACACATAGACCACGGCAGACTTCACGACAGCAAACGCTGCGACCGGCAATTGTAAGCTCTTAACACTTAGACGACAAAAGACTTGACAACTTCACGACTACAAATGAAGTTAGCTTCAAAAGCTGCCGTCTAATCAGCAACATAATTAAACAATGCAAATTTCAGAGGTGCCACATATATATTTTACATGAATAAAATTAAAATTACCGACTGAAAACGTAAAAATATCATGTAAAACTGTAAAAACTAATCAATTTATTTGTTTATTTTATTTGTGTGGTGTTTATTTCTATTAAATATTTCAAACAAATTTTAGTTTTTATTGCTGAAAATTTATATTTATATAGTGGCAGCACTGCATTTACTTTTTGCTGCTTATGAAAATAGAAATTAATCTAAGTTGGCTGCAGCAGCAAATGCTGTTGTGAAGTCGTGCTGCTGTGACGTCGTTAAAATAATCGTGTGCATTTAAACACATGTATTTTATTTTTGACAGATTGCTGCTTGCTGTCTGCTGTCGTCTATGTGTTTAAAGCTGTAGTTGTGTAGGCGATTACTGAAATATTTTGAACACGCCAGCAACCATAAATTCATTTGAATAAAAGTATACTTCAGTGTGGCCACCTTAGAATTTTTAGCTTTACGAAATTCCATTGTTTTACAGAACGAGTTCTGTTTATATCAATCCTTCATGAAAAAAGTTCTCTCTAAAAAAAAGGCTTAAAATCTAAAGAAGCGAACTAATTAAAAAAGCTCTTGTTTGCCACGCTTAATTCAGGCTAGGCGGGTCTTAAAAGTTGAAAATATAATCTTTTGCTCTATAATGGGAATAATATTAAAGAATTGAAAATTTATAGTGAATTTTTCAAAATTTGGACAAAAATGATTCGACTCGAGAAAGAAAAATATATGAATATAAATTATAAAATTGTTTGTCGAAGAAATGCAATTAAAACTACTCATAAATGAAGTAACTGGTAAATATCTAAAGAGACAAATAAGCTATGCAAATGACAAAATTTTGCTTTAGACAACACAAACATTCAAGACGTTTGCACAAAAATCTTACAAACATTATTCAACAACGCTAAATGTTTGCACAAATGTTGTGTACATGTTTGGTAAGATGTTTGTGTAGTTTGTTAGGCGCTTAACTAGTTCTTTTATAAAATTAGGCATTCTCTTTTTATGGATAAATATGTATGCATATATTTAACAGTAGAACAAATAAATTTATTAATTTATTTAAATGCCCATACAAGTTTTGTTCTTTTATTATGCTTTATTAGAAAATAAAATATTTCCAAAATTTTCTATTACATATTTTTACATTGGTCACACTGTTTTTATTTTGTAGTCAACAAAAATAGAAATTAGCAAGGCGAATTCATTATTAGGTGAATTCGGTTAATATGGCGGCACTTCCTCTGTCAAGTTTTGTTTACCTTTTTCGGCGTTATTTAAATTTTGTACATGTTCTCTATCAACTACTTTTGACAGCTTAAGTGTGAATTCGCCTTTTTACACAAACAAAATTCCTTTTGTTTTTTTTTATTGTTGTATTGTTGTGGCGAAGCGGCTACCTTTGTTTTTTGTATCATGAGAAATTAGTTTAATTCGAGAGCGGCAAAAAAAATCAGCATGGACAACACCCTGCAGCAGTGTCGTCTTGCTGTTGTCCAAGGCGAATTTATACAGGTGAATGCAAGCGGAAAGGCGAATTCAGTACTATGTATTTTGTTATTATAAAACATATCGTGAATGTCAAAATCTAAATTCGCCTAATATTGTTCAGCTGGGAAAAAATTTTATATAAACTTTTATAATTGTTTGTAATTAAAATCACAGATTATATTAGTTTTTTACTTTTAAATTCACACAAATTTCTTGAAATTGCACTAAATCATACAAAAAAGTTTGTAAACAAGAAAAAAAAAAGTTGACAGTCTCATTGCAAAAAACGCGAGAAGCAAAAAATAATAACCTGTGCTGTTAAGTTTACCTTGTAATGAATTTGCCTTGCTGTTGTCTAAATAAATATTCTCATTTAAATGCATGTATTTTATTTTTGACGTATTGAAGTCGGTTGTCTGCTAGCTTCAATATAATAACTTTAAGCAAGATTGTCGGGACTTAAATCATAACCAGGATTTTAATAGTGTTTCCATATTGAATACAGAAAATAATTACAGAAAGCGTTATATGTTTGAGATGCTGCAGATAATTGATGTACCAATAGCAAATAGAATTAATTTTAGAAAAGATACGGAAAGTTTAGCTCAGAATTATAGGCATCTAATTTATAAAAATAAAGTAATAAATTACATTATCGGAAGTCTATTATTATGTTAATAACATTTTTTGTTTCAAATGTTTTTGTGTATACCAGTAAAAAATTACAAACAGCTTGTTTTGTATGTTTCCCAGCTATCTATATGTCGACATTTCATAAATGTTAGAGACGTTTATAAATAGAAAAGCTTGTTTTTTGTGTTTTGACGGATATTATTAGAGCATTTTTCTTTTTAAATTCTCAGCAATTTATTTGGATTGTTGGGATATAAAGTTGAATGTTTGAGAATATCTTTCAAAAATTTCCAAAGTCTACTGATGATTAGGGTAGTTCCTATGAAATGTCGACATATAGATAGCTGGGAAACATAGAAAACAAGCTATTTATAATTTTTTACTGGTATAAATATGAGAAGCTTAAATAGCGAATAAAAAACTTAATTGTTTTGTTTTTGTGTATTTTAATTTTTGTGACACTTTATGTAGAATGTATTTATATATGTATGTTAAAATTATTTTCATTTCCTTTCAAATAATTTATAAACAAAAATCAAAAAAAAAAAAAATCCCGAAGAAATCTTCCGAAGGAAGACGAAATATTGAATTTAATAAAAAAAATTTTTAACAAAAATTTTATTAAAAAAAATACCTCAAGCTTGGAGATCATTATATCTAAATTTAAGAAAAAGGTCGAAAAATTAGGATAAAGAAAATGTTTTATCTATCTCTTGAATTTTTAATAATATTCACGTGTAAAATAGTACTTGAATGCAATTTCATATATCTTTACACTTCATTGCATCAGGGCTTTATACCCACATATATACAAACAATCGATGACTCTAGCGAATTATTTTTGTATTCCCTTCAGGTTCGCTATATCGGTGCTTAACTGTACTAGATTTACAGTAATTTGTGTTTTTTTAAACACAATAGAGTTTTATCACTGGTTTCCAGCGGCAACAGAAATGTAAATTTCTCAGTTCAGACGCTTCAACTTTTGTTGATTCATTATTTTTCTAATTCTCTTTTGAAGTCACCTTAACTTTATCACAATATTCGTTTTCTTTTGCTACTAAGTTCTTTCTTCTTTGACTGTGCAAATTATTTATGTGCTATATAGTTCTTTTGTTTATAGTATTTTCAATATGAGCTATATAGTATGTGCTTCAGCTCTGCAATGAATGAAAGTAAAAGGTAAATATTAACCTTCCTCTGCTTCGATATAGGTATTAAAATTAAAAGTTACAAGAAAATAGCTGACTTTTTTGAAAATTGCTCAAAAATTTGCGTAACAAAGGGAAAACTCATTTTAAAAATGTCGTTGAAGCAAAGAGTGGAAAAAATAGATTTTACTCATGAAGCAAATAACTAACGCTGCCATTATACAGGAAAGTATATACTTTTATGAAATTTCTGAATACGTATTATAAATAAAAAGTTCAATGAATTAGACGACTTTCATGAAAATTTCTTGTTCGTCTACATAGGAAAGTGAAAGTTCATTTTAAAAATGTCGCCGAAGTAAAGAGTCACAAAGTTTGCCTCTACTTCTCTCCATTCTTATTTTGTTCGCTTACTAATTAGAGTTGCGTATTACATATACAGATTTATGGAGCTATAGTTGAAAAAACTTATCATTATAAAGTTTTTTATGAGATTATTTTTATAAAAATACTTTAAAATTAATATGCATTGAAAGAAAAAAATATTATAATTTTTTTCATAACATGCAAAAGAAGTTAATTTCATAATTATTATTTTACTACAATACTGCAACTTTGTATAATTCTTTGTATGTGGCAACAATGTTTAGCAATTTGTCATGTTACTTTCAGAAAACTTCAAAAAAGTTGTTTCATGAAATTTTTAATGAAAGCTGAGAGAAAAGTAAACAAAATGTGAATGTGTTAAGGCCTCATTAGTTTTTACTTTCTGTTGCCGTTCTGTGACGTTCATTTCTGTAGCAAATATATTACAATTACTTTTTCCGTGAAAATATTCAGCTGTTTTTTACAGTAGAACATAAATAAAAGAAAAACATTGAAATGAAGAATAAAATATGTACATAAACATTATCTTGTATGAAAAAAACTAAAAAAGAAACAAATTAATAATTTAGAAATGGTGATCAAACAGCACACTTCTTTCTCACTATCTACAGAGCTTATGACACTTCTTACACAAAATATAATTTTTTCCTCGCTAAAATAATATTCTTTTGATCATCCATAGTTACTCTATTGATAAAAATTTATTAAATTTTAAACTTCTTTAATAGAAAAAAAATTTTTTAGCTTTTGACAAAAAAAAATATATATACATTTGAATAAAAAATAAATGTTTCCATACCTGAAGAAAGTACAACATCCACATATCTGGACGTCACTTAATGTTGAATTCTATTTTTAACAGATTAATCCGCAACAGAACAGAACGAAAAAGTGAAAACAAACCACGCACATATAGTTTATATTGAACAGAAACAAAACAGCTAATCCAGAACGGAAAATAACGTACAAACTAATTCTGCCTTTAGTGAAAAAGTGTGAGTGTATTGCAACTTTCATGAAATTACGCCAAAAGCTTGACAATATAATGCTTGCGATTTGTGTTAAAAGACTGGAATAACTAATATTATTTTCAAATAACTAGAAGGCAAATTAATAAATTTACTTCCTTTTGTTTAAATTAATTCTTAATACTTATTGTGTTGGCAGATAGTTACACATAAATATACGAGTTTAATTTCTATTAAGGGTAAAAGTGTTAGACTTACCGTATAGATACATATGTGTATGATATTATTTGCTTATAAAATTAATTTTCATGTTTTTTTTTTTTTTTTTTTTTTTTTTTTTTTTTTTTTTTTTTTTGTTAATTTTTAATCCATCTATAATTTTATTTAACTTATTTTTATGTGATCTCGGATTTCCATGTTTATTTTGGTTTAAGTGTTCTATTTTAAAATACATTAGAGATCTAAAAAAAAATATTTTTATCTTTTCGCTGCATTCACCATCCTCGGCCAGTGTGCGAAGGAATTTTAAATAACCCTTCCGTATAAGAAGCTTTTCTCCATTGAACTTATCAAATATTATTTTTAGTTTTTAATAACGACCATAGTTTCTTCTGTCGGCTTTAATAGTCCGCCTTATGACAAATGATCAATCAATTAATATGTGTCATCGTTTTTTCGCGCTGAGATGCCAGGATGCCAGATCTGTGGCAAATGTACCCCGCAAAATTTTCCCAGCCATCATATTGCATGTCTTTAATATATGTCGCTCAATAATTATTTTTACTAAACTTTTGTTTGAACCCACAAATTCCTTTAAACGTCCGCATTCAAACAGTTTATTCAAAGAATTTCTGTATTGAACACGAAAAAAAATTTTCGCTGTATAAAAAAAATGTTAAGTGTGGAATATCATCATTTGCCATCATTCGAAATTATTCCAAGAAGTTAAGACCTTAATCGGTATTGAAGCTCCAGTTAAAATATGTGTGTTTTCACGCTCTACGTCACACTCAACAGCTGACTGATGTAAACAATATAACGGGCCTGCACAAAGTGTAATGTATTATTGTTGATGCATGGCTTTTACTGATGTCCAAGAGAAAAATTTAGTTAATATAATTTTGTGTGATTTAGCTTTATATATATATATATATATATATATATATATATATATATATATATATATATATATATATATATATATATATATATATATATATATATATATATATATATATATATAAATAATAATAATAGGAAAAAAATAACACACACGGCATAAAACTGACAATAAAAGCCGTCGTAATTGCAATAAAATCATTTTATTATTTTTAATCACGAGCATCAGCTTAAATTAATTAGAATTACAATAAAATGTTAATTAAAATACACTGCATTTGACATGTTAAATGACGGGAGTTTTATACAAAAAATAAATAAAATAAATTCAACTGAAATACATTTGAAGCCTGCAGCTTTTTAATACAAGTAGATATATAAACATTTTTTAAACAGATATCTTAGCATGATAGTACTTGATATATAATAAATTGTTTTATTTATTTTTTTTTTTTTTTTAATCGATAACTATCACTTTCAGACAAAAAGTAAAAACAAGGGAGTGAGCTACGGCTTATGAGCGGGTATATTGATACAAAATTTAAGTGAATATGAAATGACTTTCAAATCAAAAATTCCTTACAAAATATTGTTTAAATTCATTTCAAACACAAATATTTTTTTATTTTTTGTTTTTAATATACCCCTCATTAATTTAACTTATTTTAGGGTTTGCAGCAGAGGAATATTCTCTTTCGTAGAAAAATGCATTTTCATATTAATGAGGGCGTGTCATCAATATTATGTAAATTATCATCAATAATGTGAAAACTGACATCAATCTACATATATAAGAAAAGTTACCAGAGAGTTTTGTCATACGAGCAGTGTTGTCAACTAGGTGCGTTTCGCACCGTTTTTGGTGCTTTTTAAAATTTTTTAAGCGAAAAATTCCTTTGCCGGTGCGCGGTGCGCTTTTTTCCAAATTTCGCTGCGTTTTTTAATTTTCGGTGCATCTAACCGAATTCAATACAACTTTATGTTCCAGCATAAAAAATACTTTTTGTACTATACATCAGTAATATAATCAATACCATTTCATCAAGCAAGCAAAGTTTATTTGTATATTTCATCTTACAGAGCAGAATACTCGTAAAGCTCTAAACACTTAGATGACAGCAGACTTCACAACTGCACGGCTACAAATGAAGTTTGCTTCAAATGCTGCCGTCCCATCAGCAACGTAATTATTTTAAAGACTGCAGCACCACTATGTGTATTTAAACAATACTAAATTCAGAGGGGCCACATATATATTTTACATGAATAAAATTAATATTACCGACTGAAAACGTAAAAATATCACGTAAAACTGTAAAAACTAATCAATTTATTTGTTTATTTTATATATGTGAAGTTTATTTCTATTAAATATTTCAAACAAATTTTAGTTTTTATTGCTGGCAATTTACATTTATAGTGGCAGCACTGCACTTACTTTTTGCTGCTTACGAAAATAGAAATTAATCTAAAGCTGGATTCACCCATAGTTTCCGAACTAAAATTCCGAAATTTTTTTTATATGTAGTTTAACGTCTCTCTTCTTGAGAGAGAGAAAATATTTTTTACAAACAACTCCCAACTTGAATTGGTTTAATTTTATATTTTGTCCGGACCAAATTGAACTGAGATGCCAATAGAATACATTTTTTCATACAAATTTGTATTGAGTTGCCCCATCGAGTAAAAAATTTACGTAGTAATTTTATTCTGGTGAAATTTCAATTGTGGCTGCCATTTGATATATGTACATGGTTGGAATAGTTATTAATAAATAATAATTTTAATTTGAAAAAAAATGAATTTATTGCCCAAAAACTTATTGAAGAAATGAAAAAGCCAGAAAGAGAGTGTATGTACGATATAATTTATAACATATTGCTCTTCTTTGCTTTAAAAGTCGTTTCAGTTCAACTCTTCTAAATTTTTTTTATATATACTTATATAACGAGTGATTTTTTTGCTATTATCTTTTTGGCAACACTAGTTTTGACAGCTCACGCACGTTTTGTATCTTGTGTCACTGTCAAACATCTTCAGTTTGGTCTATAATTTAATCATGAATCGTCTTACAAACGAACAACGCTTGCAAATTATTGAATGTTATTACCAAAATGCGTGCTCTGTTAAGAAAGTTCATCGCGCGCTTCTTCCATTTTATGGTCAGTTTAATCGACCTACTGAGGCTTCTATTCGGGCTATTGTAAAAAAATTTCGCACCAAATTTACATTGTTGGACATTAAACCACCAACACGCTTACGTAGAGTGCGAGCTGAAGAAAATATCGCAGCCGTATCGGCCAGTGTTGGTGATGACCGTGAATTATCGATTCGGCGCCGTTCGCAGCAATTGGGCCTCTGTTACTCCACTACGTGGAAAATTTTGCGGAAGGATTTGGGTGTGAAGCCTTATAAGATACAGCTGGTGCAAGAATTGAAGCCAAACGACCTACCACAACGCCAAATTTTTGGTGAATGGGCTCTTGAAAAGTTAGATGAAGATCCACTTTTTTATCGAAGAATTGTGTTCAGCGACGAGGCTCATTTCTGGTTGAATGGATACGTGAACAAGCAAAACTGCCGTATTTGGAGTGAAGAGCAGCCAGAAGCATTGCAAGAGCTACCAATGCATCCACAAAAAACAACCGTTTGGTGCGGATTATGGGCTGGCGGCATCATTGGGCCGTATTTCTTCAAAGATGATGCGAATCACAACGTTACTGTGAATGGTGAGCGCTACCGTGCGATGATAACAAACTTTTTTTTTTGTCCAAAATGGAAGAGCTTGACTTGCATGACATGTGGTTTCAACAAGACGGTGCCACATGCATTGGTAGCTCTTGCAATGCTTCTGGCTGCTCTTCACTCCAAATACGGCAGTTTTGCTTGTCCACGTATCCATTCAATCAGAAACGAGCCTCGTCGCTGAACACAATTCTTCGATAAAAAAGTGGATCTTCATCTAACTTTTCAAGAGCCCATTCACCAAAAATTTGGCGTTGTGGTAGGTCTTTTGGCTTCAATTCTTGCACCAGCTGTATCTTATAAGGCTTCACACCCAAATCCTTCCGCAAAATTTTCCACGTGGTGGTGTAACAGAGGCCCAATTGTTGCGAACGGCGCCGAATCGATAATTCACGGTCATCACCAACACTGGCCGATACGGCTGCGATATTTTCTTCAGTTCGCACTCTACGTAAGCGTGTTGGTGGTTTAATGTCCAACAATGTAAATTTGGTGCGAAATTTTTTTACAATAGCCCGAATAGAAGCCTCGTTACTTACATATATGCATTGCTAATTTTGCAGAGAAAATTGATTGAATTGAATTTCCTCTGATAAATAAAAATTTTTTCACAAAAATTTCAGGCATTTCTGTTTCCAAATATTCCTGTTTCAGAAATTTTAAACATTTGAAACCCCCTACACATAATATATCTAACAGCCTCCCATCCCTGATTGCAAATTGTAACACATTTAATGATGCTTATTAAACAATTATAATCTTTTCGTTGCCCTTTTTCGTTCCTTACTTTAGTTAGTTACATACAAATAAATATATAAATAAATTTAATGTTATTGTGTCTACAGCACGTTTGCGGATGTCGACGTCAGCAATCGATTATTTTTACTAGGTCTCTGGGTAAACCAGCAACAACAACAATAACAACTAAAAACATGCAACCATGAAATTCATTTCAACTACAAGGAGAAATAAACGGCAGTAAAAAAATATTTTCAATCAAAACAAATTTTTACATTTTAAATTTTAAACGTTTTTCTCAGTTTTTGTATTTTAATTAAAAGGTTTGAAAAACTATGAAAATTAAATTAGTCTTAGAATATACTAAGCGCAAGTTTATGGCAAAATTAAGCGCAAGTTGTTAAAACTTTTTAACTTTTCATATGGAACGAATTAAAATTTTTGTTTCATTTTTTGCATTGTCAAAGCGCTAGTTAGCGTTATAAAGTATTACAATTAAAAAAAACTGAGTTTGTTCATTTTATTTATATTATATAAAAAGCTTATTATCTATGTCTCCTAACTGTCTACATGTCAACATTTCATAGGAGCTACCCTAATAATCAGGAGACTTGGAAACCTTTGAAAGATATTCGCAAACCTTCAACTTTATATCCCAATGAATGAATTATTAAGAATTTAAAAGGAAAAATGTTTTAATATCGGCCGGTTAAATATTAATAGCCGGTGTTGAATGTAGACCACAGCTAGACGTCAAGCTCCATTCTGCATTTCATTAGACATTTTGCAATTTCGGACTAATTCAATCGAGCAAAGCATTAAAGTTACTCAGGCTTATTATGAAAATGAGCGTTCAACTCAAAATGCATATTGTGCACTTCGTGATTTTTTCGGTCAAATTAATTGTCCAAATATGCGTACAATCGGCAAAATCGTGTAAAAATTTGAGAAAACAATTGCACCTCTCACGCTCATCGTTGATGAAGATTATGCTTAGAGACTTTCTACACATTTATACGCTTACAATGTGCAACTGACTCCAGAACCAAAGCCTCTTGAATATTCCAAGCGTGGCAAGAAATGGCAACAGTAGATGATCAAGTTTTGAAGAAAATCGTCTTCAGTGATGAGGCATATTTTCACCTCAGTGGATTCGTCAATAAGCAGAATTGCCGCATTTGGGCAAATCATAATCCAAGAGTAATTGTCCAAAACCCAATGTATCCCCAAGGAGGGACTGTTTGATACAGTTTAAGCTCTGGTGGCATCATCGGGCCGTATTTTTACAAAATGAGGCCGGTCAGGCAGTTACTGTGAATGATGCTCGCTATCGTGAAATGATAACTAAATTTTTTATGGCCGGTATTGGAAGAAATGGCTGTGCACGATATGTGGTTTCAACAGAAATGGTTCTTTAGTGCGACAAATTCAATAGCCGTGTTATCTCACTTGGTGACGATTGGCCGCCAAGATCATGAGATTTGACACCGTGAGGCTTCTTTCTTTGGGGTTATTTGAAAGATGTACCTCGATCAGGCAGTTACTGTGAATGGTATTCGCTATCGTGAGAAATTAACAAAGTGTTTAGGGCCCGAATTGGAAGATATGGATGTGGACGATATGTGATTTCAGCACGATGGTACCACTTGCCACACAGCTATCGAAACTATGGCTCTTCTGCGAGGCAAATTCATTGGCGGTGGCACGTGGTGGCGCTGCCAATTGGCCGCCAAGATCATGTGATTTGACACTGTTTTTCTTTTTTTCTGGATTTCTTTCTTTCGGGTTATTTGAAAGAAAAGGTGTACGTCGATAAGCCATCAACAATTCAAGAGTGAAAGGCATAACGGCATAGAACCTCAATTATGCCTCAGTGTCAACGAAAATTTGGACCATCGGATGGTAGTGTGCCGCCTAGGTCTCAGCGGCCATTTGGTCGATATTTTATACTATTATTTTAAATATTATCATATATTATCATAAAAAATGACAATAATTCCAAATTATTTGTGTTTTATTTAAAATTAATATAACCCTTAAAGTTTAACCACCCTTTAGTTCTAAATACAGTTGATTAACCTCTAAATTACTGTAGATTGCGAAATTTATTTACAACAGCAGGTGCTGATTCACGATTCACCAACGTCCCATCCCCGTCCAACCATCATTTTTGTTTCCTTAATTACATGTATTTGTTGTAAGACAACAGCACCTCGGGAGGTTATTAGCCCCACCGAGATGGTCTGCAAGCAGAACCTTCTGGAAGCTTTTTGGATCCCTTTTCTGACAATGAACCCTTGGTTAGGGTGTGGTTCAACTCAATATAAGTCATGTGGCTTCCTAGAGTTGTATTTGCCCCAGAACCATATAAAACTCAAACAGTCGTTTAGTCAAATCAAACTCTGCTATAAATCTATTAATAATGAAATGTCAAACCAACCTAAGCAAAGAGCAACTATCAGCTGTTAAATACATTGTCAAGTAAAGCAGTGCTGCCAACTTTACGTTTTCAACTTCTAAACTAGTTCCCTTTAAATACTTTTTTAGTTTTAGACCAATAAGTTTCATTCGGGAAGCTAGTTTTAAACACAACGTATTTAAATTTTTACAATTCTAATATTTATAGTAATATTGCTCTTTCAATAAAAGCTACCAAAATACAATCAATTTAAATAATTAAAGAAAAAAAAAACAAAATATTGTTATATTTTACTCATGTTGCCGCTAATAAAATTTTGATTACAACTTAATATATTTATACAGCAGCTATTTCAAATTACTTGTAATATTATTGTAATAAAAATGTAATTGACACCTTCCAGGCAAAACATGCATCAAAAAAAATAATAATAATTATTTATTGTAAAACAGATAAAAACAACAAAAATTGTTAGTAAAACATTGGAATCAGTTTCATCTTAACCCTTTAATGCTTTTGCTGGTCAGATCAGGTTCAGACCAAACATGTCTTTGATATGCATTGTTTCTTTTTATACAAGCATTTGAAAATAAAGCAATTGATTTCTAAGGGAGCAGTGCGTTGCGTCAAACGAGTCAGTTTATGAAGTAAAACTACTCTTTTAAAGGAAAAACTCTAAAGGACGGGGACTGGATTACGATATATAAATGCCTTTCCTTAAGTAAAGGTTATTAGAATGGGCAGTACTTTCTTTCGTTTAAGTTCCTTTAAAGCACCCACAGACGATATGTTTTAACGTCTGTTGTTTTTTAATATGTAATTCCTCATGTAGTTTATCAAGTCTGTCAAAATTATAATTTTTACAGACGGTTTGTACAATTTGCTCACAAACTTAAATTTTTTTTTTTTTTTTTTTTTTTTTTTTTTTGGTCTAGTACAGACGCAGTGTTTTTGAGGTAACCGACTACATGTAGGCATTTTACATTGCGAAAAAAGGCATCTACATTGTTAAAAACACATCGTATACTATATATCTACTTTACATATGAAGAAAAATACAAAGAAAATGATTTTGTTAATGTTAAGTTATTCTACATTTAAATTGAAATTCTTGAAAAAACATTTTTTTGAAAAGACTTTTTTTACAAACTGTAAATATTTTCTATATATGTATATATAAAGGTACATATATGTACCTCTAAAGGTCCCGTGTGTGCGATCAGTGTGATATACATATATTGTAAAAATATGAGAATATTGTTGGCGCCTCGAGAAAAAAATTTAAATAATGTAAAATTATTATAAAAAATTTATAAATAGCTTGTTTTCTATGTTTCCCAGCTATCTATATGTCGAGATTTCCCCCCCGGGGAACAGGTTTTGCCTTGGCGTATTCCTAGCTTAGGCGCTCTGTTTTTCGGGGAAAAGAGGGGAAGGGGTCCCTCGTTTGGTGCGGCAACCAAAACTCTAGGAAGCCACATGACATATGTTGTGTTGGCTTCCGAAACCCTTACCAAGGGTATAATTGGCAGAACGGGGATCAGTATGGCCCCCGGGAAGTTCTGCTTGCGGTTCGACCCGGGCTGATCATGGTTGAGGTGCCTACCTTGGCTGAAACGTTCTAGCTGTGGTTGAAACCTAAAACTCAGGAAGGGAGTGTTAGTATCCTTGATAATTGTTTGGTGATGGCTTTTTTCGAATCGTGAAAAATTCACTCCGTGGAATTTGTCCACCATCAGGTTAGGCCGTCAAGGCAGGTACTGATGTAAATTATTTTCACAGTTGTCGACATTTCATAAGACGCACCCTAATCATCAGTAGACTTTAGAAATTTTTGAAAACGCGTACTGATGGTTAGGGTAGCTCCTATGGGAAATATAGAAACACGCTATTTATAAATTTTTTATTGCTAGCAATGTTAGAAGCTAAAATGGTGAATAAACAACTCAATTGTAAAATTATTATGGTAATAAACTTTAAGGCTCTGTTACACTATCCTAGACGATCATGCGATGTACTAAGTTTAGTAGGTGTGCCGACAACGTACTAAAAATGTAACTGTGTGACAGCGTCTTTTGACAAATCGTGAGATTTGAAAAATGTTATGAACATTTTCAAAACATTATGGTTTCTGTGCGATCAGTGTGGTACATATTGGAAAAATAATGTAAAATTATTCTGTTAATAAAAGATTTTAATTATTTTATTGTGTATATAAATCATTGCAATAATACTTGTATAATAATGTGTCCTACAACGCCATTTTAAAACGATTTTATAAAGTTGGCCAGACTTTAAAAACATTTTTCTGTGAATGAATGCTACGATCATGTAGGATAGTGAATCAGGTATATAAATTATTATAATTATACTTGCATACTTGTGTGCGATTTTGTAAAGTCGGCCAGACTTTCAAAACATTTTCCTGTGAATGAATCGTACGACCGTGTAGCCTTAAGGCCTTGTTACACTATCATACACGATCGTGCGATCTGCTAATAAATAAAGCGCATGTGCTGAAAAATTACTAAAAAAGACACCGTTTTTGCGACAGGGTTTTTGACAAAAAAATTTTATGAAACTTTCCAAAACGTTATGGTTTCTATGCGATCAGTGTGGTATATATTGTGAAAAATATGAGAATATTGTTGGTGTCTCGAGAGAAAAACTTATGTAATGTAAAATTATTATGTTAATAAAAGTTCTAATTATTTTATTGCATATATAAATTATTGCCAATTACACTTGTATAATAGTGTGGCCTACAACGCCATTTTGAAGCAATTTTTTCAAGTCGGCCAGACTTTTCAAACAGTTTCCTGTGAATGAATCGTACAATCGTGTAGAATAGTGAATCAGGGCCTTTAACCATTAATTTAAACTTTTCATTATCTGTACAAAATTACCTGTTTTGAATAAACACAATAGAGCACAGAATTACAATAAAAATGAAATATAAAACTGAACTCTGCTGTAAGTATATGAGACACAACTTTGTGTCATGCTTCGACAAAGAAAATGAATTAAAGCTTAAATTTATGCTTAACCGGTTAAATATAGTGTAATGATTTTTTTAAAACCAATAAATCAGAAAAGATTATTATTGTTCCGTCAGAGGTTATCAACTTCTCTAGCAAGAATATCAGTTAATGGTAAGAAGGTTGCCGATCATTCCAGGGTTAAACGGTTTTTTCAATCAAAATATTGTTAAGTGGAAAAAACTTTACACAAATTAAAAGATACAAAAAAAACTAAAATAAAGAACGAAAGTAAATAAACAAATAATGTTAACAAAAAAAATAGTTAAAACAAGAAAAAATTTTGTGAGATAACAAACACACACACATACATATTTATGTGTGAATGTGTACCAGAGAACTTCACCTGTTGATTAAAAAATCGTTTAACAATAACAAAGACAGAAAAATCTTGTGTTTTATATTCAAATCATCAAACTTGTTCACAAACTCTCTGTTGTTGTTCATTTTAAAGCAACCGAAAGTAACATATGCAGGACTGCCACCAAAAATCTGGAAAAAATCGTCACACACTACAGTCCATCCAAATATAAGCATAATGCTTGAGAAGATAGGATTAATGTCTTTCCGCAAAATTTTTGGCCGTTTAAATTGATACCAAGTTGCACTTTTTTTTCCATATTAATTTGATTATTTAAAGAATATCTTTTATATTAAGAAAACTATATTGCGTTGGATTATATTTGAGTGTTTATGTGAGAAAAAGATTTGCTTTGTGTCTTTGTCTGTCTTTATTGCTTTAGGGTTTAGAGATTTTTTCTGAGACATCCCTTACAATGACTCTCGATCAAAGAAGATAGGAAAAAAATAATTGAATACATTTGTCAAGAGTTATTGATCGCGGCAATTATTGTTATAATTAAAATAAAAATATTTCTTGGCTAAAGCCAGGTTTGCACTTGAGCCAGACAAATACATTTTGACACATTGAATTTTCCGAAAATTTTGGGAATAAATAACTGAATTTTAGAATTCCAATAAATTGGATTAAATTGCAACATCAAAGAAGTTTAAGAAGGACTTAATTTTAATCGGTCTATATATTAAAGAATGCTTGCAAGTGTTTCATTCGCTAAAGAGTTCCATATTTTTGACTTATTTGAACAGACTTGGCTGAATATTATGTCCTCGTTACAGAAGGGCCTGTTCTTCTACAACGTCTCACTATATTTTGGAATAAAACTAAAGATATTGGAAACGATCGAATTTTAATTTATATATTTTTATTTTATTAAAAAACTTAGATCTTCTTTCACATATTTATTTATAAATTGAGGAAATTTCTTGTTTATACTAATAATATTATCAATATCAAAAATATATATAAGTATTAATGATAAATAGTCTAACTTATTTTAATATTTCTAATATTATATGATGGGTTGGTATCATTCGGCTGGCTGAAGTCCAAACCTGGCTTTAGCCAAGAAATATCATTAATTTTAATTATAACAATAATTGCCGCAATCAATAACTCTTGTTAATTCTGCTTATAAACAGAAGTTGATGTACGCAGCAGAATGAATATGATTTTTAATCATTATTGAACTTTTCGTTATTGTTAAAAATGGACGAAAAAAATTTTGTGCTGAATAAAATCAAGAAAAAGCATGATTTTGAACTTCTCTGGTGTGTACAGGCAAATATTTACAATCCACATTGTAAAGTTCAATGAACTTTCTGCTCGCACTCCAACAAAATTGTAAAACAATAAAAACAGTAATAAAGAGCACTAATGTGGAAAAAGTTTAATTATTTTTTGATGAAAAAAGAAGTCAAAAATAAACACATATGTAGTACATAAAAATACGGATGATTAAAATAAAAAAATTTTATTGAAATGTAGTTTTTTCTTATGACGCAGCGCTGTTTAAAATTGTACATCAAAACACTCCTTTATTGCAACATAAACATATCTTAAAAGTGAGCTTTTTGAGCTAACAATGCAGAATTTGTGCCAAAAATTTATTAAAACTACTTTTAAACTTTATCCTTCAGGAGATATTTTCTAAAAATTTTTTCTAAGACTTGTATGAAAACTAAAAATTTGAAATGCATTTTTCCCAAAACGAGGTTTTTTTAGTTATGACTATGTTGCAATAAAGGAGCGAAAAGAATTTTGCGTTTTAAAAACTTCGTTTGTTGTAGCAAGCAAAACTTTAGGAAATCACATGAATTATGTTGTGTTGGACTTCCGAACACCGCACTAAGGGTTAGGCTGGACACAACAGGGGTCAGCAAAGCTACCGGAAGCTTCTGCGTTGTAGATCTCTAGGTGCTGATCATGGCTGAAGTGCTTACCCTGGCTGAAACCTTCTGGCTGTGGTTTAAACCTAAAATCACAGGAGGGAGAATAACTATTATGCACTCTAGTTTTCAGGGCACCCCTGAGGTATCTGCTGCAAGACAATAGCAGCAGATACATATACTGTAAGGAACCAGAAGTGGATATTGTTGCTTAAGGACTGATAGCATTAATGGGCTTTGGTCTACCAACTCACTGCGCCTTGTCTTCCACTTGCTGTTGGGAATTGTTTTGTCTACAGGGCTACAAACTTATGGCAAAAAGTTGCGACCTGTGTGAGTCTTGCAAGCCAATTATATACACCATTTGAATAATTCATCACGTGGCATTCATCCATCATCAGATTAGGTCGGCAAGGCAGATGCTGATGTAAATTAATTTTACAATCTGTTTAATAATGAAGCCCATACTGTCCGGGAGGCAGGTTTTGGCTTGGTGTATACCAAACCAGGGAAATTTGCTTTCTGGGGCATAGAGAGATAGCAGTTTCTTTTTTATTGTAGCAAATAAAACTCTGGAAAGCCGCATGACTTATGTTGTCGTGACCTTCCGACAGCATTACCAATGAGCAATTAGCTCGGCAAAACCCCTGGAAAGTTTAACCCGTAGAACGTCTTTATGCTGATAATGGTTGAGGTACCTACATCTTGGCTAAGTCGTTCTGCCGGTAGCTCAAGCCTAAAATCGCAGAGAGAAGAATTAGTCTTCCCTGATAACTATACTGCATGCTAGTTTTCGGGGCCTACTACCCCCGAAATGTTGTTGTATTCTAACAGATGCCTGTAATGTTAGCAGCTAGTAGTGCTGTTCAGACGGGTGAGTTTGTTAAGGTCTGATGCTCTAAATGAACTTCGGCCCACTAGCTCATTAAACCAATTATTTAATCAAAAACCAAATTCACCCTTTTTAATACCTGTAAATATAAATTATAGGATCCAGATACTTTTTTTAACTGTTCAATTTTCCCCACGTCAAATTGCGTCACTACTTTTTCAATATTTCCCTATACTTGAAAAAAGGAAATATAAACGAAAAAGAAAACTTGAAGAACGTCAAAAGAAAGAAACATGAACTACGGAGCTGAAAGACCTAACAGGATTGAACGGTTCACTTAGCTCTCTCATGCGTATAGTTCAATTATTCTCCTCCTCCTCCTCACAACCTATTTTCCTAGTTCTGGTACAATGCTCAGCATATGTAAGGGTCATCCCCTGAGTACTGTTCCAAGATAAAAAAAAAGTGCGTTCGCAAACTATCCAACTCTAATCTATACATATGACTAAATTGGCGAAATTTGCGACCTTGCAAGCCACAGAGGGATGCTATTGAAGCGTCAATAATTCACCCCGCGGAATTGGTCCATCACCAGATAAAGCCGCCAATGCAGGTTCTGATATAAGAAGATGACACAGCCTGTTCAATAATGAAGTCACGTTGCTATATCGTGTAACGCTTCGTTTTTATTAGCTCTGTCAGCTGTATACATTTATTTTGAGAACATACGAGTAATTTTTCATACATCTTGAATAATTCAATAATTTACGTTTAAAACGAGAAACATGCCAAAACTTTTTGTCATGACAAGCTGACACTTGTTTATTACATTTCTTACAATAGTAACGCTGTCGAAAAAAAAAAACAGTTTACAGTCCAATGCAAGCCAAAGTAGCGATACTAGTTATCTATGAAATTATTAATAGTTTAAGAGCTGTTTTATTAAGATGTTTTTTTTATACTTTATTATAAAAAACTATTTCGAATTTTCATTATTATCGGGCGACATATGTAAACAAGTTTTTCTAGAATATAAACTGTATTGTCAAACATTTACCCACTCAGTCAGGGGCAAGTAAACTTATACATCATAATCATTTTGTTTATTCATCAAAATGACTTAAAAAATCATTAATTTTCCTTTAAAAATATTGTATTATATATTCAAAACATGCCGATCACAAATGTGATAAAGCAGTTAACAATGTTTGTTAAAAAACATATTTAATTTTATTTAAATACAATTCATTATCAATTCCTTTTTTCATGATCTTTAACATTGTTTTATCATTTAATTTATTTCAATGTCAAAGTCATTTTTTTTTTTATTTAGTTTCTTAAAGTTTTTTCTTCTGAACGACATATATATTGTATACAATTATTTATTTCAATAATATTGGTAGAAGTTATTTATTTTACACTAAAGCTTTAAATTCTTGAAAAACAAGGTCATCCTGATCACATTTTAAGTGCAGCAACTTGTATCAGAATCGAAAATCAGTTGAACACTTGTAGGATTTCGTTCATTTTTAAATATAAGCTGCTTAAGCATGATGATCATGCTGGAGCATGATCATGATGATGCAACTTTATAGAAGGAGCAAGCGCGAGTACATAAATCAATTAAAGGCATTTTCCAAATTGTTGCATGTGATATTGCACATTGGGCTCATTGGGTTTAGTATTATTTATATTTATTTATATATTTATTTTAGGAAAAGACAGTACAACAAGGCTCTCGTAGCTTTAGGCTCTAGAGAGCCTAAAGCTACGATCACATATTCAACTATTTTCTTATTGAGCCCTATTTTCGGAAAGCGCATGCATACAAACAACTAAAATTCAAATAAGATGCACGTAAATACATATAGATACCAACAAAAAACCTTAGAAGCGCATGTTTCAAAGTTTTGTTTGTTCAAACAAAATTGAAGGAAAAATATATTATTTGATCTTGCATAATTTTCGGCCGGTCAGACAGTTACTGAGAATAGTGTTCGCTCTCGTGAGATGATAACGAACATTGTTATAGCCCGAATTCGAAGTTATAGTTTTGGACGATATCTGGTTTCAATAGGACGGTGCCACTTGCCACACAGCTAACGAAACAATGAATCTTTTGAATTCAATGGCCGTATTATCTCGCGCGGTGGCGATGTTAATTGGCCGCCAAGATCATGTGATTTGACACCGTTTGAATTCTTCCTTTGGGATTATTGGAAAGAAAAGGTGTACATCGATAAGCCAGCAACAATTCAAGAGCTAAAGGATGAGATAATTCGTCACATTAATGGCATAGAACCTCAATTGTGCCTCAGCGTTATCGAAAATTAGGACCATTGGATGGAGGTGTAGTGCCGAAGTCGCGGCAGCCATTTGGCCAACTTTTTGTCTCATACATAATTGAACCATACCAATATTATCATAACAAAAATATATAACAATAATTCCGAAATAGTTTGTATTTTATTCAAAGTCAGCAACTGCCCTTAAAATTCAATTGCCCTTTATGTGGCAGAACGCACTGAAAACCAAAACTTAACACAAACACTAAAATCCAATCAAAGTAAAGATTGCCCTTTAAGGGTTAATTTAGCTATTTTTTACATATGTAGGTCACAGCATCTCCAACGAGATAGTTTGACACTCAAATACTGAATACTTTTCTATATGCATTTTATACACTGTTATAAAAACTTTCATAAATGTAATGAGTTTTTGCATTAATATTAGATTTTTTTTCGTTGATTTTGGGGCAACGTAAAGCTACATTCAGTTTATCAATATTGTTTCATTAAACAACAATCGTAAATAGTTAGAATGAAGTTTGCTCGCTTATATAAAAAAAAAGTCTGTGGCAGGAAAAGTACCTGCGACCTCGCGAATATTGGTCGAGCACTTTAGCAAATCGGCTATCGACTATATATGAAAGTCTTACTTTTACAATATATTATGATATACCCATTATGTTAACTATATTGTTTCATAGCTGTTACGAAAGTGTTACATTGTTACCATGAAATATTTTCATTATATTTACTACACTGATTAGTAGCTATAACGAAATTCTTACATATTCGCGCAAAAATTTTTCGTAACAAAAATGAAACAATTTTCGTAACATTGATGAAATGGTAAAAAATAATAAAATATTGTTGCGCAAAGTTTTCATCCCATGAATAAAACACTCACAACCAAAATGAAACTAATCATTAACGAAACGGTACCGTGAAATAACTACCAAATGAAATAACTCCCAATGAAATAATTCCCAACAAAAATGAAATAACTCCCAAATTAAAAAAACAAAATAACTTCAAACAACGCCAAAACGAAATAAGACCCAAAAACTTAAACGTTAATTCAAAACAAAAATACAACAACAACAACTCCCAAATGAAGTCCCAACAAAAATTAAATAACTCTCAACTGTTTAACCTCTATGGTATAACAGGTAACTCCCGATGAAAGAGGTCCTTAACTTTTGTATCATGCCATATATCATAGATTACCATATATATGGTTATGATATATGGTTATTGTTAGCGAAGCCGGTGTTCCATATACCGTAAAGAGTTCATTGAGCCATCTCGGCCTGTGTAGACGGTCTTCGGCCGGATGGTAGAGCTGCAAAATTATCGATAGTATCGATAGTTTTAGTTTTGGTCCACTATCGATATTTTTTCACCAATAGTGATACTATCGGCGAGAAAAAAACCAAAGCTAAGTTGTTTAAAAATACTCAACGGATTGTAGTCATATTTTTTGTAAATGAAATTGAAAAATAAATTAAAAATTTTAGATATTATATGATTTTTCTCTTTACTAAATAATAAAATAATCACCTTAAAATCCCAAGGCTATATCGCCGGCTAAAACTCGAAAATATACTATATTCTTAAATTTCTTTTAACAAATTGCTGGTGACACCACACTTGGTTTTCATAAATTTTTATCAAAAAATTGTAAATCTTTCGCAACATTTTTTAAAGCTGCTGATTACTATTGAAAGTTAATGGTTCTGATAAATTTGTTTTATTGTTATGGAGAAGTTTCTGCAAGACTCAATGATAAATCAAATCAGATCAGCATAGTGCTGTACAGAGATTTTCGTGAGTTTGTGAAATATATTGATGCTCGTTAGGTTTTCACGGACCACACTCCAAAATAAAATTGAAAATAATCCTATGTTAGTTTCAGCATAGACAATTTATATGCTAGAATTCGATACTATTGAAACCATCGAATGGGTCGACTATCGATAGTTTTGCAGCTCTATCGGATGGAAGGGTTTAAGCTCTATAGTATAACAAACCGCGGCTCCGCTCACCAAAAGCTTCCTGTATAGCCCGCCTTGAGCCGGGCGGCAGGATTTTATTCTATATGTTATAACAAACACCGGCTTTGCTGACTAAAAGTTTTCTCTGTAGCCAGAATAATGCACTAACTCCCAATTGAATAGCTTTCATTAGGTGACTCCTAACAATAGCTCTTTAATTAATTAAAATGAAATAACTTCTGTACCATACCAGAAGGTTAAAGCAGGAACATAGTTTGTTAGCGAAGCCGCTGTTCGAAATACCATATAAGAGAAAATGTTTCAGTCCGGCCGAAGCCCGGCTATACAGAATAAATTTGTAAGCGAAACCGATTTTAGTCAAATGAAACGAACTGCCAATAAACTTAAAATAAATCCTAGTTATCAAAATAAATGAAATAGCTCCCAACAAAATTCAGTTTAAGAGGTATTTCATTACGAAATAACTCCCAATGAAAAATTATGAAATAACCTCCAAAAAATTTCATAAAAAAATAACTCCCAATTTTTTCTGGGATTTTTGAATTTTTTATTGGGAGTTATTTCATTTGTTAGTTATTTCACGGTACCAACGGTTGCATTTCCATTGCTGTTAGTCTTCTTCTTTATTTTCTTATAATATTTTTCTTACTGAACTATATATAAGTGCATTTTGTTTAACTTTACGTTTTGACTCCCTTTTGGATCCGCACCTGTACGAAAGCCAAACACACACCTTGCAAGTTCAATAAACTAATTAATGCATTATCAACTTTATTGTAAAGCAATTTAAACTTCTCCCCACAAATGCCACTGACATGTGTCTGTGCAAATGTGAAATGAAAAACTTTACTGTGTTTTAATGAAAAGCAGTTAAAATGTGAATTATCATTCAAATTAAACGTGACTACAACTCAGCCGTTAGTCAGCTTACCGCTTATCGTAAGATAGTTGCAATTTTATGAAAAAAAAAATTATAGGTTTTGTTTGGTCGAAACTTTTTTTTTTTTGTTTATTGTGATTCAAGGGACCAGCTGATGACGATTGTGTTAAACAAATTTTTGTTTTTCTTTGTACAGGGTGGCGGATCAATTTTGCTACATAAAGAAACTAAAATAACTTTTTGTAAAGTTTATGTAATTAATTTTTTAGTAGTTCATTTGAAAAATATTACATTTTTATTAAAGTAATTCATGAAGTTTTGAAAATAATTGAATACAAATGTGCTCCACCCTCGTTGACGCATGTGCGACATCTTAGCAAAAAGTTGTTCATTACTGCCTGGAGTGTTGCAGCGGGAATTGTCTCAATTACCGTTCGATTGAATTGCTTTAAATCATCCAAACTAGTTGGGTCTCTTTTGTAAACTTCTTGTTTGTAATGGGTGATTTTATAAGAACTATCGGAAATTTAAAAAAAAAAAAACACATAAAATTCAGAAAAATGCATGAAATATTTATTTGGATCGATAGTTGGGTCGATATAATTTAATGTTTGAAGATTATTTCATGCAAATGTTGGCCGCGGCTGCGCCTCAAATGGTCCATCCGCTTAGTCCAATTTTGGCATACTCTTTCCAACATTTCGCCCGGTATCTCACGAATAATGTTGGCAATGTTGGCTTCCAGTGCGTCAATCGAAGCGGGCTTGTCGCTATAGACATTAGCCTTAACATAGCCCCACAAAAAATAGTCTAGAGGCGTTAGATTACACGATCTGGGCGGCCAATTGACTGGTCCCAAGCGTGAAATAAACTGTTCACCGAACTCGCCTCTCAATTGTTCCATTGTTTCGCGTGCTGTGTAGCATGTGGCACCGTCTTGTTGAAACAACATGTCATGCAAGTCAAGCTCTTCCATTTTGGGCAAAAAAAAGTTTGTTATCATCGCACGGTAGCGCTCACCATTCACAGTAACGTTGTGATTCGCATCATCTTTGAAGAAATACGGCCCAATGATGCCGCCAGCCCATAATCCGCACCAAACGGTTGTTTTTTGTGGATGCATTGGTAGCTCTTGCAATGCTTCTGGCTGCTCTTCACTCCAAATATGGCAGTTTTGCTTGTTCACATATCCATTCAACCAGAAATGAGCCTCGTCGCTGAACACAATTCTTCGATAAAAAAAGTGGATCTTCATCTAACTTTTCAAGAGCCCATTCACCAAAAATTTGGCGTTGTGGTAGGTCGTTTGGCTTCAATTCTTGCACCAGCTGTATCTTATAAGACTTCACATCCAAATCCTTCCGCAAAATTTTCCACGTAGTGGAGTAACAGAGGCCCAATTGCTGCGAACGGCGCCGAATCGATAAATCACGGTCATCACCAACACTGGCCGATACGGCTGCGATATTTTCTTCACTTCGCACTCTACGTAAGCGTGTTGGTGGTTTAATGTCCAACAATGTAAATTTGGTGCGAAATTTTTTTACAATAGCCCGAATAGAATACTCAGTAGGTCGATTAAACTGGCCATAAAATGGAAGAAGCGCGCGATGAACTTTCTTAACAGAGCACGCATTTTGGTAATAAAATTCAATAACTTGCAAGCGTTGTTCGTTTGTAAGACGATTCATGATTAAATTATAGACCAAACTGAAGATGTTTAACAGTGACACAAGATACAAAACGTGCGTGAGCTGTCAAAACTAGTGTTGCCAAAAAGATAATAGCAAAAAAAACACTCGTTAGTAATCCCACAAAAAAAAAATCAGGTGCAGTCAGGTCAGCAGACCTGGCAGGCCAACGGAATGTGGAGTTTCTTGAAGTCAGTTTATTGGGATGTTTGCCTCAATTCTGTCATAACAGGCGTGGCTATGTGACAAGTTGCTCCGTCTTGTTGAAAGAGATTCTCTTTCGTCGCAATTCCGGAAAGAAAAACTCTTTTAACAACGGTCTCCATTGACCATAACAGTAAGACCGTTTTCTTCCAAAAAGTAACACCCCACAATGAACCTTGAAGAAACTGCACACCACACTGTAATGCAAAGAGGATGTAATTGCATCTGGAGGAGTATCTGTGGGTTAGAATTACTCCATATTCGACAATTTTGTTTCTTAACATTACCGTTAAAATCAAACTGAGCCTCGTCAGATATAAAAATGCAGTTCAAGACGTTTGCATCCTCTGACACCATTTGAATGATCTTCTCTTAAAATTCCAAGCGAATCGGGAAGTCTCTAGGGTCCAGTTTGTTCGTTAATTGAATCTTATATGGAAATAAGTTTAAATCTTGGTGCAAAATTTTTTGCAGTGACTGACTGCTGCCACCCCTTTGAGCAGATAAGCTCGTTGTCGAAGTTCTGACAGCGATAGTTTCCTGCGTCCCAACTGAGGGATCTTGCTGATAAGGCCTTCTTGCGATTGTGTCACGCTCGGTAAAATTCTTCATGAGCCTCATTATAGTCCATCTGCTAGATGGAGTGCTGCCAAACGTGCGCCTATATTCTTTTTAGACGGTAACAACGGACTCTAAAGCCTGAAAGCGTTACACTATCGAAATTCTTGTTTCAGGGTCCCAATTCTCTATTTTAGTTAAACTTAAACAGCAATCTATAAAATACAATAAAAATGGAACAGGTTAGTTCTACAGAACAAGTTATTACGTTTTTTTTTGGTAGCAGCTTTCATCAGCCAACAAATCTGTTGTCGATATAAGTTTTGTTCGAAAATAAATTGCTATCAAATTGAAAGCAGACTGCGTCACAGCTTTTAACTTAAATTAGTTGCCACTGGCAATATCGGTAAAAAAAAAACCTGAAATAGATTTTTATTTTATTAATTTATGTACATATGTATTTTGGTGGCAAATAAATTTACAGAATTAATATTACAAAAAAAAAAAAAAAAATAATAATTAAGGAATAGGCTGCAGAGGCCTTCGCCCTGTTTTAATAATCATAATAAATAAATAAAAAGTTAAAATACGTCTTTTTGTTAACAAATTATACAATTTCTAAGAATTTCTGCTGGAATGTGTTTCTTTTTGTTCTCAAAATTCGCTGTTGTAATGGATTCTAATAGGCTTTTTGGAATCGCCGGGTTGTTGAGACTGAATTTCAGTTTTTACATTTTGGATATACGGATTGGTTGGTTTTCTTTGAACTTTGCTCGTGAGTTAATTTGCTGTGGCCAAGTCTTAGTCGGGTAATAATTTTTTTTTGATTTATCATTTTGTAGCATCTCTTAGGGGAGTGTAAATCCTATAGTCGGCTTTGAGGTTTTATATGACTTTCCGCACATCTCCAAATGTCTTTTTTGCTGTAATTAATCAAAAAATATGTGGGTGGCCGGACCGCTTCTTTGGCATTTCTATCGGCAATTTCGTTTTCTAAAATATGGTATCGCCAACAGCTCCTGTTTCGATTTTTATTTTATAATATGTCTTCATATTTTATATTATGTCTTCAGTTTTGCGTAAAGGAAAAAGCCAGCGGGGGCCAATTACGGTAAATACGGTGTTTGAGGCATTATAATGGTTTTGTTTTTGGCCAAAAACTTACGCACAAGCATCGATGTGTGAGCTGGTGCGTTATAATGGTGCAAAATCCATGATTGTTTTTTCCACAATTTTGTGCGTTTCTGACGAATTGCTTCACGCATAACTTCAAGGTAGTATTCCTTATTGACCATACAACCTTGTGGCAAGAATCCATGATGCACCACGCCATAGCAGTCGAAGAAAACAGTGAACAAAACCTTCACATTTGACCGAACTTGACGTGCTTTTTTCATTCTTGGCTCCCCTGGACGCTTTCATTCCCATACCCATGGTTCGTCACCACTTACGACCTTTTCAAGGTGAGCTTTTTTCAGTCTTGGCTCTTCTGGACGCTTTTATTCCCATACCCATGGTTCGTCACCACTCACGACCTTTTCAAGGAAATCTGGATCGTCGTTGATGACGTTCAACAACTCCTGAGCAATGTCCATGCGACCTTGTTTTGGCTCAAAATTTAGTAAAAAAAAATCGAAGAAACACGACTAACCTTTTTATCTGTCAAAAACAAACTGACATTCCGAAATGTTGCCAACATAAGCATACTCCTATAGCAGACAAGTGTACCAACATAACAAGAAAAAAATGCAAAAATCGAACATACGTAACTCATGAAATTTGAAAATAACAGTTATATATTGTTTAGACCATGTATAGTAGTTTGGTGTTGTTTAGTTTTATGAGATTCTCACGAATTCTGGTAATCAAGTGCTTTAATTGCCGATAGACCATCAGAACATATGACTAGTTTTTTCCTGGGTAATTTTAATTTTCATGCTTCATCAATAGCTATAATTTCTGATGTAAAAATGGTTATGTATTGTAGTAGTAAGCCCTTTTTTAATAGATTTCCGTTTTCCTCAATTATTGCAAAACCATTTCCGTCATCGGTTTTTGAAGCGTCGCAATACCAAAATATCCAACCGTTCGGTTCTAATCGGTTGACAACATTCAAATGATTTTGTTTTAAAACATTTATGTGATTATCTCTTTTTGCAAGAATGTTACATGTTATAAAAAAGTTGGATATGTTTGCTCATGGTGGATGAGTTTTACGATCGTGTAACTGCACCGTTACGTGTTTTTTATAAACCTCCTATAAAACGCAATAAACAACAAGCAATAAACAATTTAAGAAATTTAAACAAAATTTGCACTACTGTTTTGAACAATCATTATCACTATTAAAACTTGATAATGAAAATGATGATCAGTGTGACCAGATCCAAAAAAAAAAAAATTTGGAGCTAACTTGGCACCAAAATAGTGCTAAAAAGTGTTTAAAAAAATGTTAAAAGCTAAAATTTAAATGTTTTAATTTTAAGCAAATATTTTCTTTGAGAGTGCGGAATTTTATCACTTATAGCGTAGAAATATTTATTTTCATTAAATAAAATAAAATTTCTTAAAAAAAAAACTTTTTTTAACATAAAATGTTTTAAACAGCCATGTTTTCCAGCTGTCTATATGTCGGCATTTCATAGGAGCTACCCTATTCACCCTACTGACAAAACTTTGGAAATTTTTGTAAGATAAATTTAAAAAAAATATACCAGTAAAAAATTATAAATAGCTTGTTTTCTATGTTTCCCAGCTATCTATATGTCGACATTTCATAGGAGCTACCCTAATCATCAGTAGACTTTGGAAATTTTTGAAAGATATTCCCAAACATTCAACTTTATATCCCAACAACATAAATAAATTGTTGAGAATTTAAAAGAAAAATGCTCTAATAATATCCGTCAAAACACAAAAAACAAGCTTTTCTATTTATAAACGTCTCTAACATTTCTTTACACCTTTCAAACAAATGAACAACCGTTGGTTGCCACGATTTGGTTTTTGAAAGTATCGAAAAGCAGAGATATAAAGTTGAATGTTTGAGAATATCTTTCAAAAATTTCCAAAGTCTACTGATGATTAGGGTAGTTCCTATGAAATGTCGACATATAGATAGCTGGGAAACATAGAAAACAAGCTATTTATAATTTTTTACTGGTATAAATGTTAGAAGCTTAAATAGCGAATAAAAAACTTAATTGTTTAAAAAAAATAAATTATTGAGAATTTAAAAAGAAGAATGTTTTAATAACACCTGTCAAAACAAGCTTTTTTCGTTTATACACATCTCTACCCACGGCAGCTGTAATAGGGTAGTGAGTGGTCTTTCCTTTCTTTTGTGTACATTTCTCAAAAACACATAGACTTCCTTGCTTTTGCAAACAAAAGTAGAACAAAATTTTGACAATTTTTCGAAAATTCTACCATGGGCACACTGATGATGATGCACTAAAATAAATTTACAAATTTAATTCGTGGAATTTTAAACGCGTTGTTGTTGCTTTCAACGTTTTGTATTCATTTTAACCTTATTATTACTAAATTATTTAGTTGTTCGTTTTCATGAATAAATTTGTGTGTTTGAATGTTTGCATAATAAATTCACACGCGTTTTTGTTTACAAAAGAAAGAGAGAAGAAATAATAATTATTTATATACAAAGATATAAACCACACCGGAACTACCTTGAACTCGAAATATATGATATTCACCCTGAGGGCCTGGATTTTATTTAATTGTTTTTTTTTTTTTTTTTTTTTTGATTCTCTTTCCAATACAAAAATACACTGAGCTGCAAGAAACTTAAACACTCTGAAATTTATTATGTATTAGTAAAATTACGTTTACATAGTAAAACGAATATTTACATGAGTAAGAAAAAAATTCGTACTAAATTTAAGTACAGGGTGGCGCAAAAATAACCTTCCGATGTTTTTTGGCTGTAATTTAAAAAAAAAAAATGAAAAACTTTGATTCTTCTTGTGGATTATTTTTATTTGGTCTTTTAATTTTTTTACATCAAGTCGAGAATATGATGTCATGTAAATGGCAGCCGCCACAGTTATTTGTCATTTTAGCCCTTTTTATAGCATTTTCCATCATTTCACATTCACATTGGCCAAAACTTCCGGCGATAGGTCCTCACATTCTTGACGGATATTGTATTTAAGAGCTGCAAGTCTGAGGCTTGTTGACATAAGCCCGCGACATCAAAAAGCCCCACAAAAAGAAATCTGCAGCGGTCAAATCAGGCGATCTTGCTGGCCAGTGAAAATCGCCAAAACGGCGATATCGGTTGTGGCACGTGCAGTGTATGCCGTAGCACCGTCCTGTTGGAACCACATGTTTTCCAATCTCAATTCATCAAGTTGCGGCAAAAGAACTCGTTGATCACTGCTCTGTAGTGCTCACCATTCACAGTAACCGTTTGGCCCGCGACGTCTTCGAAGAAAAAAGGTCCGATGACTCCTCCAGCGAAAACAGCACACCATACAGTGACTTTGAGCGGGTGTAATGGCTCTTCGTGGGTTACACGCGGATTTTCAGTGCCTCATCAAAATATATTTTTCGATTGCACTTTCAAAGAACAAAGAAAACTGAGTCTTGGGAAAAGATTGGTTTTTATACAAAACAATAAAATAGATAACCTTAGCACGGAACACAACGGAACCAAACTGGAACCAAGTGTGCTGGCTTTACCATAGCTGGCAGCCTGTTAAACTAAGCACGAAACGCTATATATTGTAATGCTTTTCGATCGCAATTATATTCTTCTCCAAACAAATATTATACATTCACAGAGGAATTGTTTTGAATACACTTATATTAGTTTCGAGTGTTTGCAACACTCGAAACCTATGACATATGTGTGATTACCACTTATGTAGGTGTATAAAACTGGGGACGTGGAGGGATTCACGAAGCCGATTTTGGGAATCACGAAAAAAATTCGGAATCACTTCACTAACCGGTTTGGAACCGGTATTTCATATTCGATGCGCGTTTTGCCGTGAAATATGTATCTGAACTATAAACGGTCATTCGCTTAATACGAAAATTGAAATTGCCGTATTGCTTCTCAGGAAGTGGTGTGATTTTGACGTTTCCTGAAGCCGACTTTGGGAATTCCCTAAAAACTTAGAACCACTTCGCTAATCGAATCGGAACCGGCTTTTCGTGGACAGCATATCTAAACTAGTAACGGTAACTCGGTAAAGCACTTATTTTACGTTCTGATGGTGGCAAGGGTATCCCTTCTTCTCAACCGAGTGTGACCGCCAAAATTGAGTATGATGCGTGCCAAAGAATTTGGGTGAAGTTCCAGCTTACTGATATATTTTTTCGGGTACTCTGAAGGTTCGGCTTTTACCAGTGGAACACACAGATCCTTATGAATTCGTGACTATGAATATGTTTTGATTTATAGAATTTGAATTCCCGTATCTTCATTAAATTCGGTTTCTCCTCCCTTTACTGAACTCTGGGCAAAAATTTTAACGTTATAAATAAGTACATAGCACTGTTGAGATAAATTAATGGCGTTTTCTTTTCTCAAAAATAACATGTTACAACATTTTTAAATCCTAAGAAATATTGCATATTTTACGTTTACAAAAAACACAAAATATTATTTCTATTCACAATCTTGTGCATTTTTGATTGCAAATTTATGCAACTGCAAATATATGCTATCAATTGTGAACCACCTCTGTTGGTTTAGTTTGCACTACTTTTTGCAAAGCACGAAATTCACAGCTTATTGATAATTAGAGTAGAAAATAATTTACTAGTCAAAAATAAATATGCCGAAAAAAACTTTAAGAAGCAGTTAGTGGACTTTTTAATAGAAAAAGCGATTTTCAGTTAGATAAAGACCTCGATTGGTGTTATTTGAATGTGGGATAAGCGACGGCAACTAAGCGGCGATTACGAACTAATTGGCTTGGATCGCAGATTCTCAACTGTAGACTTGCAATTAACTTGTGCATAAGCAGAGCAAATAAAAAAAAACTATAGTTCGATTCACAATCTTGTGCATTTGAGTTTGCATATTTGTGCAATTGCAAAAGTGACATTTATGGGTGTATTTTGTTAGTGTAAAGTAAAAATATACTCCACTATTTTGCAAATGCAATGATGCAAGGCCATTTGCACAAGCTTGTGAATAGGGCTTATAGGTTTTAAGTATTGCATATACACATAAGACTAGCAAGTACATTGCTGTGTATTTTGTTTGTGTAGAGTAAAAGTATGCTAAACCTTTTTGCAAATGCAATGATGCAATACCATTTGCACGATACCGTGAATAGAGCTATTATATAAAACAATAAAGTGCAATTAGCGTTTCAATATACCAAAACTTCCTGTGCAGAAAAAAAACGTTGGCATTACTAATATAAAACACATACGCATTAGTAATGTTATAGCTTTTTTTCTCTTTTATGATGGTTTTTGAAGTAATTAACAATAAATTAAGAAAAGCCAGAATAATCTAGAATAATTATTTTTACATAAAACATAAATATAGGTCAGTATAAGTCAGCATGCAGATTAGTAAAAAGAGCTCACCCTGTACTTGAAGATGAGAGCAAAAGATGCTTCATATGTTGATCTTCTTCATGCAGCATATTTAGAAAAGAACACGTTTTTTATTTCTCCTGTTGCCTACTTTTCAGAAAAGAACATATAGACGGGCAGAGGGTAAAATAATTGTAACATTTTTGTTAGAAACAAAAACACCATAAGTTTTTTTTGGCTCGATTTGTTTGAGAAAAACTACATGCAAAGCAGGATTTGGAGCCCCCTTATATTTTGATTTTATGTATTATTTTTAACGAAGAGATTGTAGTTGCAGACCAGTGTAATTATAACCTGTATTTTAATATCGTTTAGCAGTTGTTGTTGTTGTCGCATTCATTTTATTTTTTGTAAAACCATTAAATGCACCAGCAAAGGTCTATAAACAATTCATATTCAGTTAATTTATCATTCAAAACTTTGTTTTACAAATATAACCGTAAATTATTAAGATGTACTTTTATATGCTTATGTGTTTGCATGTACATATGTATGTATGTATGTGTCAGAGAAGTTCACTTGTTGATTAAAAAATCGTTCAACAATAACAAGAGCACAAAAAACTTGTATTTTATTTCCATATCATCAAACTTGCCCACACACTCTCTTTTGTTGTTGTTAATTTTAAAGCAATCGAATATACTCGTATGCCTGCCTCATTGTTGACTCTGATGGTTTGCACATCGGCAGACTCATAAAAATAATCTTCCTTAAAGAGGGAATGAATGAAATAATCAAACTAGTTCGAACTTTTTTATACGTTATTCGTTTTAAGGCAATCGATGCAGGTTGAACACTTGCTTATTTTTATCACAGGTCTAATCAAACTTGTCAACTCGTGCGCTTGTCTCTTCCACTTAACATTCTAACAGCGTTGTCAACTCGGTGCATTTCGCACCATTTTTGGTGCTTTTTAAAATTAATTGTGCGAAAAATTCTTTAGTCGGTGCGGGGTGCGCTTTTTTTACATTTTCGGTGCGTTTTTGAAATTTCGGTGGCACAAAATCAAATTCAATTCAAGTTTTTATTTCAATGTAAAAAATTTTATAATCAAGTGTCCAAAATTTTTACGTGTCATTTTGCGTGAAAAACGTACCGTAAGACTTGTGTTGCTGTTGTATATTATATACACTGGCAAAAGAAAAATAAGGATTTCGTTTTATAAAATTTGCTTCTTTTCGGGAATGTTTTGTTATTAATCGATCAAGCCAAGTTGGTTAAATATTGCGATAAATGTACTCTCTGAACAGGGAAGTTCGTTTTTATGATGGCTCGTAAATTCGTTACGGTTTTGGTAATTGAGAAATTACCAAATTATGAAAAAAATTATGAAGCTTGCATTAAATTTTGATTATGGGAAACTTCATCTTCTATATATTATAATTCTGGCAAATTTTCGTTTATTTCAATAAATATTTTTAAAGACATCACTTACGAAAAGTGAAGTGTGTTTAGTGGAATTGCCATTGGTTGAATCAAGCCTTCAAGGCTTGCAGTGCGATTCTGTAACTTTTAGTGATTTGATAATCGTAAATTTTGTCGACATGCAATATAATTTTGACGACGGTAAGCAGGTATTTTGGGTCCCTGATAATAGGCTGTAAAAGTCACAGCTGATTTCAGTTGACAGCAAATATAATTAAATGTTATAGATTAATAATAAATTTGATTAAATATCTCTATAATTATTGTAAAGGTAACACTATCTTAATAAAACTGACGAAGTCGTACTAGAGGTCAAGTTTGACAAACACGAATTCTAGCTGTTGAACGAATTTGATGGCATGCTATCAGGCAGTGATATCAGACCCAGTTTGAATGTATAATAGGCAGTCGTTTAAAAGACTGTATCGTGTTTTTAATATAAAATGTTATTTTGTAATACAACATAGGTTTTTGAAAATGAAAGGAAAAAATTCAAAATTCGGTGCGTTGTTAAAAAAACGCGATTTTTTCCCCATTTTGGTACGTTTTGAAATTTCAAAGTTGACAACGCTGCATTCTAAACAAAGTGCATTAATGTCTACAAGGTGGCAGCGCTATGGCATATGACAGTTTTTAGCTACTGGCAATATAGTAAGCCATTTACGTCAAGTGGTGTATGCTGAATTAAACATTAAAAAATAATTTTGAGAACATAAAAATAATTCAAATAAAAATAATTTATAATTGTTACATGCTACTTCTATGGTTTACTAGCCGTACCCACGGCGTTGCCCGCCCGTTATTAATTTTTGTTTAACTATAAAAAACACAATGGGAGAAAAAAGGACCGAAGTGGTCTGGTTTTATGAAAATGGTAGCCTTTACAACCTAACTCTGGGACTAAAAGTACATACATACATTTGTTGGTATATTTGCTCATTAGAAAACAGGTTTTTCTTAAATCGATTCCTGCGAAAGAAAAGTTTGGTCCTGGGACTCATTAATAACAGTCATTAAAAATTTCGTTTGTGTTGGAATTATTGAAAATTATCTAATAGGTCTTGGGCATAAATTTCTTAAGAGCAACGACTTGAAGTAAAATATCATTCTCTTCTATCGTTACTACAATGGATTTTGCTGTGACGAGACTAGGGATCCAATTCCCGAAACTCGCAAATTTCTATGTAACATGTGTGCATCGTACAGGACTCATCCATTTGTGGTCGATTACCCGCGGAATCATACAACGCATTACAGAGAGAATTCGTTTTTCAGCCGCACGAGTGGTGTAAACAAAAATAGAGAGGTGAGAAAGGTGAAAAATAATTTTTTTGTATTTTGACGGCTATGGTTAAAGCATTTTTCTTTTTAAATTCTCAGTAATTTAATTAAATTGTTGGAATATAAAGTTGCATGTTTGACAATATCTTTCAAAAGTTTCCAAGTCTACCGATGATTAGGGTGGTTCCTATGAAATTTCGACATATACACAGCTAGGATATATAAAAACAAACAAGCTGTTAATAATTGTTTGATTTGTATTAATTGTAGATCTTAGTATAATGAATAATACACTCAGTTGTTGATAGTATATTTGCAAATGCAATAATGCAAGGCCGTTTGCACTATATTGTGAATAAGACTATTAAATTTGCAATTGCATATAACGAGTGATTTTTTTGCTATTATCTTTTTGGCAACACTAGTTTTGACAGCTAACGCACGTTTTGTATCTTGTGTCACTGTCAAACATCTTCAGTTTGGTCTATAATTTAATCATGAATCGTCTTACAAACGAACAACGCTTGCAAATTATTGAATTTTATTACCAAAATGCGTGCTCTGTTAAGAAAGTTCATCGCGCGCTTCTTCCATTTTATGGTCAGTTTAATCGACCTACTGAGGCTTCTATTCGGGCTATTGTAAAAAAATTTCGCACCAAACTTACATTGTTGGACATTAAATCACCATCACGCTTACGTAGAGTGCGAACTGAAGAAAATATCGCAGCCGTATCGGCCAGTGTTGGTGATGACCGTGAATTATCGATTCGGGGCCGTTCGCAGCAATTGGGCCTCTGTTACTCCACTACGTGGAAAATTTTGCGGAAGGATTTGGGTGTGAAGCCTTATAAGATACAGCAGGTGAAAGAATTGAAGCCAAACGACCTACCACAACGCCAAATTTTTGGTGAATGGGCTCTTGAAAAGTTAGATGAAGATCCACTTTTTTATCGAAGAATTGTGTTCAGCGACGAGGCTCATTTCTGGTTGAATGGATACGTGAACAAGCAAAACTGCCGTATTTGGAGTGAAGAGCAGCCAGAAGCATTGCAAGAGCTACCAATGCATCCACAAAAAACAACCGTTTGGTGCGGATTATGGGCTGGCGGCATCATTGGGCCGTATTTCTTCAAAGATGATGCGATTCACAACGTTACTGTGAATGGTGAGCGCTACCGTGCGATGATAACAAACTTTTTTTTGCCCAAAATGGAAGAGCTTGACTTGCATGACATGTGGTTTCAACAAGACCGTGCCACATGCCACACAGGACTAGTGTGTAAAAACGGCTTAAAACTGAAGGTCCATACCACGCGTTATACGCATTAACGCGTTCTAATTCTGTCAAAAAAGTATAATCAGAGCAATTGTATGAGACAAGTGACACATCACAAAGCATAGAATGCATAGACGCGTACGACTCAAAAAGAAGGTTTATTTTTGAACGCGTCATAAGCGTTATGAGAACTATCAGTTGTTTTTGATGGCCGCAAATCACAATTCATTTAATGTTTTAAAGTTATCGCCAAGAATATTTGTGCTGTGGATTGTTATTTTATATTTTTGTGTTTAAAAAAATGTTTTTATTTAAAAAATACTTCAAACACAACATAAAACTTATTGAATGAAAAGCGTTGTATATAACTTGAGTTAAGAAAAGTGTAGAACGCGTAGAAACGCATAAAAAGCATATAACATATGCATATAACGCGTGGTATGGACCTTCATCTCAAGAGTAGTACTCGTATATGCATAGTGCATAGTGTTGTAGTCATAGCATCTCTCTAGATATTATTAGTGTAAGTTGCAAGTGCTATAACACAAGACCATTTACTCAATATCATGAATTGGCTAGCACTTTGTACTTTGCACTGATATTATTGAATTTTAAAGAAATATTTTTAAACTAAACAGGAGCATGGTTACATATTATTATATCACAAAGGCCTGTTTCACTATTTCGAACGTTAACGTTCGAATGCATTCTCACTTACAAACAACCTATTTTTTAACCATTATCTGGCACTCCTTTGCCAAAATATTGCTTCATTCACTTTGTCATCTTTGTGGTTTTCAACTTTTAAGTAATAAAATTGGCCAAAAATCTTGTGGTTTAGTATTAATTAAGCATGCAAAAATGTTCACGTTCGAAATCATGAAACAGGCTTTAATATTGCAAGTATAAATTCGCCACAGTTTTTTTTTATTATTTTATTTCTTTTTTTTATAATTTTGTCAATGTTAAAAGTAACTGAAAAACAGATTTAAAGCTTCATTTTAATACTAACTAATTTTATTTTTTTATTTTAATAAACTATACAGAGGAAGAGTTTAAAATTATATTAAAACTTTGCATTTGTCATAAAACACAAATTGTTTGCAAAGATTGCAAAATACTCGTAGACGCTTTTTATGATCATGTACGAGTACATTCATTCTCACACAATTACTTTTTTTGTTAAGCCTTGTAATCGCAAATGCTTGACAAAAAAAAAAAAAAATATGACAAAAGACTTCCGTTTTAATGTTCAATTACATATGAAGGAAATATTAATAATGCAAAGACATTTCAAAGACAAAAGAATTATTTATTAGAAGGCTTAAGTAGTAAAATTGCAATTTTAAATTAAACAGTGTGAGTGGAACAGCGAAAATTTGATTTCAGTCTTAAAATGGGAGAAAAAAATGAGGCTTAAAATTGCAAAAATTATTAATACACACACTAAGAAAAAAGGTAAGTCAAAGTATCAGAAGTAATTTCATTAATTATCTTTTCAGGTTTTACGCTGTGAAATTATCTTGAATGTTTATGATCATATTACAGAGGCCGCGCAAGCAGTCAGTGCACGCGTTGTCAACTTTGAAATTTCAAAACGCACCAAAATGGGGAAAAAATTGCGTTTCTTTTAACGAAAACGCACCGAATTTTGAATTTTTTCCTTTCATATTCAAAAACCTATGTTGTATTACAAAATAACATTTTTATATTAAAAACACGATACAGTATTTTAAACGACTACCTATTATACAATCAAACTGGGTCTGATATCACTACCTGATAGCATGCCATCAAATTCGTTCAACAGCTAGAATTCGTGTTTGTCAAACTTGACCTCTAGTACGACTCCGTCAGTTTTATTAAGATAGTGTTACCTTTACAATAATTATAGAGATATTTGACCAAATTTATTATTACTGTCAACTGAAATCAGCTGTGACTTTTACAGCCTATTATCAGGGACCCAAAATACCTGCTTACCGTCGTCAAAATTATATTGCATGTCGAAAAAATTTACGATTATCAAAGCTACAGAATCGCACTACAAGCCTTGAAGGCTTGATTCAACCAATGGCAATTCCACTAAACACAGTGTACATTTCACTTTTCGTAAGCGATGTCTTTAAAAATATTTATTGAAATAAACGAAAATTTGCCAGAATTATAATATATAGAAGATGAAGTTTCCCATAATCAAAATTTAATGCAAACTTCATAATTTTTTTAATAATTTGCTAATTTCTCAATTACCAAAACCGTAACGAATTTACGAGCCATCATAAAAACGAACTTCCCTGTTTAGAGACTACATTTATCGCAATATTTAACCAACTTGGCTTGATCGATTAATAGCAAAACACTCTCTAAAAGCAGCAAATTATATAAAGTGAAATGTGTATTTTTCTTTTGCCAGTGTATATAATATAAATACAACAGCAAGACAAGTCTTACGGTACATTTTTCACGCAAAATGACACGTAAAAATTTTGGACACTTGATTATAAACATTTTTACATTGAAATAAAAACTTGAGTTGAATTGGAATTTGTGCCACCGAAATTTTAAAAAACGTACCGAAAATGTAAAAAAAGCGCACCCCGCACCAACTAAAGAATTTTTCGCACAAATAATCTTAAAAAGCACCAAAAACGGTGCGAAACGAACCGAGTTGACAACGCTTGTCAGTGCCGTCAAAAACAGTCGGCTTTGAAGGAAAATGTAGAATAAAGTATTCTATTTCCCCTTCTGTCTCTGTCATTCCACCCCTCCCCCCCCCCCCCCCCCCCCCCTCCCCTGGGGTTCTGGGTTTGCTTTGGAATATTCCAATCCAGGGCATTCGGTTTTTCGGGTAAAGACAGGAAGGAGGCCCTCTTTTGTTGTAGCAAATAAAACTCTAGCAAGCCGCATGACTTATGTTGTGTTGGCGTCCGAAACCCTTATCAAGGGTACGAATTGGAAGAACGGAGACCAGAGTGCCATTCAACCCGGGCTGATAATGATTGAGGTGACTTCCTAGGCTGCAACGTTCTGGCTGAGGTTTAAACCTATAGATGCAAGAAGGGGGCATTAGTATCCATGATAATTGTTGATGCAGAGCTTTTTTCGGGGGCTAACAACTCCTTTGCAACATATACCTTTAAGGAACCATATGGTTGGACGGGTGAATTGGTCTTAAGCCAATGATGCTCTTAGTGGGCTTCGGCCTATCAGCTCCTTAAGCCTTGTCTTCCATTGATTGTTGGGAAATCATATACAGGAGAGATAAGAAGGCCTGAACTTCTAAACAAGGGGATGTCTATATGGCTACAAACATATGCCAATAATTGGGACCTGTGTGTACCTGGTAGTCCACACGGGGGTGCTGATAACGCTGTCAAAGCAGGCGCTGATGTAAATCTCTTTCACTCTCTCTCCCTCTCCGGGGAGCAGGTTTTGTGTTGGTGTATACCAAACCAGGACACTTTGCTTGGTGGAGGATAGAGGGGTAGGAGTTTCTCGTTTGTTGTACTGGAATAAAACTCTTGGAAGCCGCATGACTCATGTTGTATTAGACTTCGGAAAGCCTAACCGAGGGTTTAACTGGCAGAACTAGGATTATAGTTCTGCCAGTTATATATCATTCAAATAATTAAATTGTTACCCATTCCCTTTGTAAAAATAAAAAAAAGCTGTTCGCGTAGTTTATTTGGCCCTTTAGCTTGTGTGTGTTGGGTAACAACAAAAATTCTTCGCTTAAAAATTGCTCACGTGTGTTACAGCGAATTGCCAAAAATATTTAATTTAGGTATTTTGTGTTTGAAGCCATAACTACATACGAGCACGGAAGAAAAAATATGACCTTTGATGTCAAAATGGAAGCTTTTATATCTACGTCTGCTTTAAAACGACAAGCATATGACACTCACAAACACTGATTGATGATTTTGTATGATCGCCTCTAGGGTACCAGCCCAGTGACATGACTGCTATATTATAACCATATAATTTGGTGAGGCTACAAGCTTTGTGTGGTACTTTTCGAGTATTGTATCTAAGAGTTTTTCTATTTATATATATTTCCAGCTAAAAAACACAAAAACTAGTTTTAGCAAGAAAAAAAAACGCGCGTTGAAAGATTTATGACCGCAACTTCAGTGGCTTTCCAGCGAAATAATAAACTTCTGCCAACATGGAAATATGAAAGTGAATTTTTAAGTGGAAAAGCAATTTTAAATTAGTTACACTCTTTAAAATCATTTAACTATCCAAAGCATTGTTTCAAAGCAAACAGTTTAATTTTCACGGTCATGCCTTTTTGAAAAAAATTTATATTAATTTTTAATTACGTCCAAAAGCAGCAGCTCAAGAACAATTATAATTTGTTGGTATTTTAGACATGAATTTAATTAATTTTTTTTTTTTTTTAGTTTACATTTTCTATTTTTGTGAACGAATTCATAAATTTTCTCTAGTTTTTAGAGGCTCAATTTTTAATATTGTTTCATTTAGTTATAAAATGCTTTTAATGCCCGGGCATCGTTTTTAGTTTAAGTTTGAATTTATGGCGTGAACATTAAATAGAATATTTGAAACGTTACCTGTGAAACTTTTTAATTGGTGTTTTGTGTTTTTCAAATTGTTTTAAAGTATTTTTGGTGAAATCTTTTATTTTCTATTTTTTGCATAAAACGTTCGCAAATGACTTTTTCTTCACGCCAAATAACAAATGAAGTAAGTAGTGTTCCAATACACAGAAAAAAAATAATTAACGTATTAAACTTTTTAATTGAAGGGACGAAAAGTTTGTTTGATTTAATTAATTTTTTAATTATATTAACCAAAAAACTTAAAAGACAGATACCACCTGCTGTGCAATCAACTAGAACTAGAGCAGATGAATGAGGTGACTTTGATTGAGGCCCGATATTTTTTATGAATTTCAAGCTACCAGCTTCTTGTACCTTGATTTTCCAATACTGTGCAGCAGTATACAAAATGTAATAGCATGTGGTTTAACATGATGCGGGGTATTACTATTTTTTTTTATATTATTATGTGCAAGAAATTGTCACTTGTTTGTGCACAACGAGGCGATGGCTCAAAGTAGACAGAGATGTTAAAACTGACTTTTGTTAGAGGCCCAAATCAGATGGAAGAGAGTTGTGTTGCAGAAACATCTATGTTTTATATAAAGTACTAAATTTTTAAATGTAAATAAACACAAAAATAACAAGTTTTATGTAGGCGATCTTATGGCATATCTTTCGGAAAAATGGTGCCACTCAATCCATCATTTCGGTGAAAGCAAGGTGGTGGCTCTAGATATTTCCAAAGCGTTTGACAGAGTGTGGCATGCTGCACTGCTGGCAAAACTTACTGCTTTTGGTGTCGGTAACGATTTCTCTCGGTTTATATCGAGCTTTCTCAGAGACCGCGCTATACGAGTTGTTATAGATGGGGTCTCATCAAACGAGTTCAAGATTAATTCAGGGGTACCGCAAGGCTCCGTTCTTTCTCCTACTCTATTTCTTATTTTCCTCAACGACCTTTCTATCAAACTTCCAACCCTATCCACTCTTTCGCAGATGACAGCAGCATTTGTCACTTGTACTCTTTTGGTCATAGGCCCAGCCTATCAGAGATCACTGCCAAGAGGCTAAATATGAACGATTCACTGAATAGTGATCTTCTATTAATCTCCGAATGGGATCGTAAAAACAGGGTCACCTTTAACGCTCGTAAGACCCAATGTTGCTTATTAACGCACAAACAAACGACCGCAAATGCTGCTTCATCTGTACTCATGGATGGTACAAATATTGAGGAATCGGATGCTCTTGATGTTCTTGGAATGAAGATACAGTGTGATGTCCGCTGGACTGAACACATTTTTCATGTCTCTAAAGAAGCATTCAAGTGTCTCGGTTTTTTGAAACGGTGTAAGATGTACTTCACTCCATCCGATCTCCTTACTATTTATACCACCTACATCCGACCGAAAATGGAATACAACTCTCATGTTTGGGCCGGTGCCTCAAAGTCTATTTTGGGGTTGCTCGACCGTGTGCAGGAGAGGGCGAAGAAGCTCATCAGTGACAGTAGGGTATCCAACTCTATTGATTCACTTGAGCATCGACGCAGTGTGGGGTGCGTTACTCTGTTCTATCGTTACTACAATGGATTTTGCTCTGACGAGATTAGGGATCTTGTTCCCGAAACGTGCACATTTTTACATAGCACACGTTCATCATTCAGAGCTCATCCATTTGTAGTTGATTGCCCGGGGACTCGTACTACACATTACAGAGAGAAGTTGTTTTTCAGCCGTACGCTTCGTCTGTGGAACAAGTTGCCTGCAGACGTGTTTCCTGTCTGTTATAACGTTGGGAAGTTCAAGTCAAATGTTCACAAACACTACTCCCTCTTTCCTCTTCCTCACAACCTACTTTCCTAGTTCTGGTACAATGCACTGCATATGTAGGGTCCATCCCCTGAGTACTGGTCCTATATAAAAAAGAGACACAAAAAACAACAAAAGAGTGTGAAAATATACTTATCTCTTTCATTTGTTCTGTCCGCGCTTTGTGGTTTTATTCGTTAACAAATTAAAATAAATTAATAAAATTCTTATAGCCCCAAAGACATACGTAAGTAGAGGAAAGCAATAACTCACGGTTACTGCCGCTGTTCTGACATCTTCATAAAAACTCATAAATCTGATTTGATTTTATCCCAACGTCACTTTTTTCATCTCTGCAAACAGAAGGAAAAGCTATATTAGAAAATAAACATAAAGCAGCTGGAAAATGAACGAATTTTGATTTACAAATGTAATAAGAAATACTAGCGATCAAAGTATTCAAAGATTTGCCTGCAACTGATAAGGCAGAAAACTCCGGCATAGTTGTTTAAAAGAGTCTGCTGAAAGGTGCTTTATAGTGAACTGCAAAGTTTTAAATAAAAGCAAAAAAGTAAAATAAGTAGAACTTTAGATCTTCCGGTAAACAAAGGAAATTGCCAACAATTATAAACGCTATTTTTTTGGCGTCTATTTACTTTAATTTAACTTAAGATTTATTTAAGTTTCTCACTTAATTATTTTAGCATTTGCATTTTCTTATTTAATTTAAATAAAATTAATTTTATCTAAAAAGCAATAAAAATACTAAAAGCTTTAAAAGCCAATTTAGTTTTAAACAGAAAAAGATTTATTTTTCCACTTATAAGCACAATAATTGATCCCTACAAACTCAAGTAATCTAACAATCAATCTTCTTATTTTGGGTTTTATTTGCATCTATTTGTTTTTTGTTTCAATTTTTATTTTTTTTTACATTTTAGCAGCTACTTTCGTTTTAAACATGAAACAAATTTTCACATATTTTCGGTAAAAGGATTAAAAATTTGTTAAAGTTTGAATTTATATAACGAAAATATATTCTTTGAATTCATGACTGTTAACATCGGATGTTTACGAGGGCGGATTGATATTAAAGCTACCTAAGTAGGAAAAAATCATATTTTTTCAAAAACCATTTATTTCTCAACAATAAGCTCAATACACTTAAAGCATTAAACACATTGAAGCCAGCAGACAACCGACTTCAATATGTCAAATGTAAAATGCATGCATTTGAATGCGTACATTTATTTTGACAACAGCAAGATGACACGACTGCAGGTTTCTGTCCATAATGATTTTTTTGCCGCAGTCGAATTAAACTAATTTCTATTTTTCTTGACTACAAAGCTCTCGGAAATATTTTATTTTCTAATATAACATAAAATAACAATAAAATGGTGTTAAATGGTGTTTTAAATAAATTAATAAATATTTGTACTATTGTGAAATATACGCATACATACTTACGGCCATATTCATAAAATATATTATATATATGTTTATTAAACATTTATTTGATAAATTTTCTATAGAAATTGGTCAAATAACAGTTTAATAAACATAAAATATTTTTTTATCAATAAGGTCATTAGACTCAAAACAAGAAATCTTAATTTTATTAAATAAGTAGAATGTGCATAGATGCATTTGTTTCCATTTATTTAACGCTGTTCTCTATATATTTCTATTCTATATTCTATATTTTAAACTTTGAAGGCCCACCTAATCTGAGTTAATCGTAGTAAACGAAAACTTTTTTAAGTTAGTTTAATCTTTTTATCTGTTTACGGCAATACTTTCTATACAGAAGAACTTATTCATGAAAGTTTGATATAAATAGATCTTGTTCTATAAATTAACAAATTTTGTGAAGCTAAAATCTCTCAGATGGCCACACTGAAATATAATTTGTTGAAAATGTATTTATGTTGCTGCTGTGTTCAAAATAATTCATTAGTGCCCTACATGACTACAATTGCCGTTTGCAGCATTTGCTGTTATGAAGTCGTGTAGTCTGCTGTGGTCTATGTGTTTAATGCTTAATAGTGAAAGGCGGCAACAATGTGACCAATTTACAAAAAATTATATTTTTTATGTATTAATGTTAAATAGTCGAACTTATTTTAATATTTCTAATATTATATGATGGGTTGGTATCATTCGTCTGGCTAAAGCCAAGAATATTTTTATTTTTAATTATAACAATAATTGCCGCGATCAATAACTCTTTCAGCCATGTTGCGAGAACGCGAGTTCTGAAACCGCAATGCGTTTTGAAAAACGCTTAATTGATTTTTAGGTGTTCTGAGGAACGCACGTTTTACTGGCATTTAGGAGTTTTTTTCCGAAAAAATACAACATGTGTTTTACTTACATATATATGTATGTAATATAAAATGAAAAAAAATTTGACAACAAATAGAAAATTTTTTCAATTTATTTTTCTTAATAAAAATGTGTAAAATTTTTTGAATTTTTTACTGAAATAAAAAGATAATATATTAAATTTTAATAGTGAATAATTTTATTGCCTTTTGCAAGTTTAGTTTTAGCAAATTCAATCAGTTCACTTCAATATATACATGCGAGTTGAAGTCGCCAATTTTAAGTGATATGCGTTTTCCAGAACACCTATTTGGCGATTTCAAATCGCAAAACCATATTTTTTACGTTATACGTTCATCAGAATACCTATTTGGCGTTTTCAAATCGAAGACGCTAAATTTAAGCGATTTGCGTTTCTCAGAACATGCATGTTTATCAAAGAAGACAGGAAAAAATAATTGAATACACTAAAGCTGGGGGACAACTAGCTGTTTCGCAGTCGCTACACTGCTCATCAGCATCCACTAGGATTCGAACTCAGTACCATACCGTATTTTTAATACGGCCACTTAACCAACTCGGCCACCGAGCTGTTATTTACTTTTCCGTCTATATTTGTCGCATATTGATCACATATACAATTTGTTATAATCCCAGTTGTTTGTACTGTAGTTTGCTGTCACTGAACAACCAGTTATTTTTATTATTTATCAACGTACGTATATATATCGCTCCTTTATTGCAACAGAGTCATATCTCAAAAAATTAGCTTTTCGAGTTAACAATGCAGAATTGTTAACAGTACTACCATTTATATTGTGGCAAAATTTTATTTAAATTACCTTTAAACTGTTTGCTTTAGGAGATATTTTCTAAAAAAATATTCTAAGACTTGTATGGAAACTAAAAATTTGAAATGTGTTTTTCTCAAAACAAGCTTTTTTGCGTTATGACTATGTTGCAACAAAGGAGCGATATGTATGTTGATGCACGATAATACTTTCCTGTGGTTATAAATAATTTTTCCAGATAATCGACCAGCATCTCAAAATAGAGGTGCCATAACCTTGCCAGCCGATGTCACTGTCCTCGCCTTCTGCGGCGGACTTCCATCAGCTGCCATCCATTGTTTCGATTGATTTTTCGTTTCAAGTATGTAGCGGTGGATTCACGTTTCATCAACAGTTATTAATCGACGCCAAAAATGAACAGGATTACGCTTTATCATATCCAAACACCACTGTCAAGAGGCCGGTAGCTCTTTCATATGCAAATATTCATGTAAAATGTTAAACACACGTTCATATGATATGTTTATCATTTCAACAATCTCACATAACTTGACTTGGCGATCATTTGTTACGATATCGAGGATTTTCTAGATATTTTCTTCAGTCAGCCCCTCTTTTGGCCTTCCTGTTGATGGTACTGTTGCAGTGCTTGCTCGGTCGCGTTTAAGTGCAGCAATCCAATATTTTGCCATATAATCTGACGGAGCAGACTCACCGTAATGTTTAACGAGCTTTTCTTTTGCCTCTTTTGCCATTTTCCCTTTCAAATAGTAGTGCTTAATCACTGCATGAAATGCGCTTTTTCCGCTTTTCAACACAAACAAAAGTTGTTTACTTCAAACGACTACAACAATTAAATTAATCAATGAATTTATAGATTTTGAATGTACTTCATTACCTTGTGGTGTGGAAAGTATTGGACTAAGTTTTGCTAATCTGAGCAGTGTCGAAGGTATATACACTGGGCACTAATCAGTTTTAACTAATTTAATTCCAACATTTTAAATGCCGTAATACCGTAAAATTATTGCCGTAAAATTATTGTTAACGAACACTACTCCCTCTTTCCTGCTCATTATAACCTAAATTCCTAGTTCCAGTACAATGCACTGCATATGTGGGGGTTATCCCCTGAGTACTGGTCCAAGATAAAAAAAAATGAATTTAGGTGAAATTTTAACAGCTGATTTTTGACATTTCGCAATTTCAACAAAAAAAAATGATTGTTTGTGCTGCCATCAAGCGCTAGGTAGCTTCAATATCAATCCACCCTCGTAATCATGAGCTGAAACACACACCCGCGTGTAGATCTCTAGCTTTAAGTTTATATCATTTATCATAAATTTTAAACCAATCAAAAAATAAATTAGAAAAAAGGCACAAATTCAGCTTAACCATTAAGTGCTTGCTGCAGGGAAAATAAGCGTATAGATACTAAACTTGAAACAAAACGGTGTTTATCAAAAATTAGTATTAGAAACTAGTTTAGATTGTCTATAATAAATTCCGAAATTAATTTTTTTTTTTACTTTTTGTTGTTATTATTTCGCAAATATTCTTAGGAGATTTTTGTATTTGTTTTTATATTCATTTTTGTTAGCTTAATTAACATAAATAAATATACATAAACAATGTTGGACAACAAAATATAGTCTATGTTATAACTTTTGTTTTCTAAAAATCTAAATTCAGAAAAATTGTAGTCATTTTCATGTTTCTAAAACTTATTTTTCTAATATCATTCACTATAAAGTCATTCTGTAAACATTGGAATTCAAATGATATACACAATCCGTAAAGGTATGCTCGGTCACATTGAGGAAATATTTGACAACATAAATAAAATGTAGAGTATACTAGTTTTTCCAGCTGGTAAGTCTATCAATTCTCATGTTTTGTTTTTAATCAAAGCATCAAATATAACCTTCGTAGCAGCAGTCGTAAAGCAGCTCTGGCCTGGAGAACAGCTCTCGCATCATCGTAATTATTTCTTAAGTGCGGTCAGGCCTGTCGTTGTTGTTTGGCCTCTGAGAGCTTTGCTTCTTGCTCTCACTGGTTAACTTTTATTAGTTTAAAGCAGGGGTGTCCAAAAGTTCTATAGTGAAGAGCAAACACCAATACGTTTAATGAAAAACTACTATTGTTTAATATTTTTTGTTGTAAAAAGCAAAACAATTTACAAAAACAAAATTTACACTGATAATCGCTGTCGTCAATGTTTACCAGCAAAGCATGGGAAAGTGTTGTTTGTGTGCAATGAACGATAAAAAAATATATAAGAGGAAGTTGTTTGTGTACTTTTCATTGCTAGTGCTAAGCGCAGTATGTGCGTATTAATGAGCACAGCCCTATAGCTAAGTGTTTTTACAAAAACAATTGAGCTTCAAGCGCATAGGCCTGGGCATATCTGGTTTAAAGTATTTTTGAAGTGTTTCTTTGCTAACCACGCGCCAACTTCTTATGTGAAGGCGTAAGTCGTCATAGTTAGTCACAGCGCCGCTACAAACTACTGTTAGTACCATCGTGGGCATAAGCCCTTCGTTACTTTGCAAATTTATATGTAACTATATAGTTACATAAATAAATAACCTTCGTAACACATCTTTATACTGCTAATGCTTAAGGAATACTGACATGTGCTGCAATCTCTACTTCAAAAACTACTGCGAAGTGTATTTGTTGCAGCTTTCAATTTGCGACAAATCGCACTTATTACCCGATTAATTTTAGGATAACCTTTAACATTATGCCTTTTAATTATGTTTTTAGTCATTTTATTATAACGGCATTTATATTTAGTGGTTTCAAAACCACCTGGCAAATCTGTCACCTATTAGCTATGTAATCTGAAGTGTCGTTTATTTAGTGAAAGGTTTGGCACTTACGAATAAGCACTGTTTAAGAACCGAAAATAGGTTTTCTGTGTCAGGAATTCATAAGATTATACAAAAACTGAAGCGGCTGTAAGCATTATAGACAGCGTTGGCAACTTCCAAAGTCCAAAATGCACCAAAGGTAGAAAAACGCGTTATTTCGAAAAAAAACGCAACAAAAAAATGTGTCTGTTAATTCCAAAAAAAAAACTTGGAACCGCTGCTCTAACCGGTTCGGAGCCGGTTTATCATATTTTGTGCGCCTTCTTGCTGTGGAACGTGTATTGGAACCATTAACGGTCATTCACTATAGTGCGAAAGTTGAAGTTGTGGTATTGCTTTCGGGGAAGTGCAGGTATTTTGTGGATTTCCTAAGCTGATTTTGGGAATTACCATAGAGCTTAGACCCGCTTTGCTTAACAATACGGAGCTAAAAATAAAAAACACGCTTCGATATCGAACTAAAAAGTAAGACATAATTTTAACAAAAAACTGAAACAATATGTAATGAAAAAAAAATAATAATATTATTGTGAATTAAGCGTCGAGCTTAATTCACACTAATATTAGTATTTTTCATTCACTATTGTTTAATTGTTGCTTACTTTTTAGTTCGATATCGAAGCGTGTGTTTAATTTTTTTAAACTATATATATTTGAATATGAATTAAGTAACTTTTAATTATATAGTTTCTCGAAATATGTTTTAACTTTCAGTGACTAAATATTCTTTAGTCATTCTTTAGAAGCTATTATTGCTTGAGTATAAGTAATAGCCTTTAATATAAGCCTAAATCAGTTCTGGATGTTGGCCTCCTGTGTCATCACTAACAGCGCAAGCTAAATTAGCGCTTTAAGGGTATTTTATTTGCCAAAAATCCTCATGCACATACAAAATAGCGCGGGTTCAATGCTTTGCAATAAGAAAGCTCAATTTTGACAAAGCGTACAGAATAAACTTTGCTTCAAGACAAATATTACTCATAGTTTGCGGCGTATAGTAATCACACTTTTTATGCTTTTAGAGTAACTCAGCGACTTTAACACATTTTATTATTTCTATTTAGTGATTTTTATTAAACAAGGTTAGTGACGCACTGGATGAAAATTTCGTATTATGCCGTTTACAGAAAATGGGTGAGCGACTCTTCTAGAAAATATTTATGGAAAGTACCAAAAATATTATATCGCAATTTAAATTACTGCGTTCAGCGTAATTTATTTGTCATCCTGATGTACATACAAAATGTACAAGACCAAGCCAAATAGCGCGGCGCCAACGCTTTGCAATTGGAAAATCCAATTTTGACTGTAAGTAAGAGTGAAAGCTTTACTGTCCCTCAGTAAAGCTCGCTTCAAAACAAATGCTGCTCATTTTTTTTTTTTCGTCCATTAGTAATCACACTTTAGGTGCTTTTCGACAAATTTAACTACTTAATCACTTTTTATTATGTCTCTTTGGCGATTTCTAATAAGCTAAGATGACAATACAACCTTAACGCTCTTATATAAGCTACAGCCATATATTACGTTGCGCTTTACCTGCTAATTTAGGTTGCACTGTACGCCTTTTGGAAGCACTTGTATCTGTCCAAAACAAGCAGTCGGGATTGTATTTATGTTCAAAAAGAAAAACATAAAAGTGAAAGGTACAATTGCAAAAAAAACCCCCGCTTAATCATAGAAAGCACTTAAAATACATTTAAAGCCGTTTGCTTTTAAATTTATGATCGGCAACACTGCATCTTGTATTTCTAGCTACTGTATTTTGTAGCTAAAAAATGTTTTGCCATTGTTTTTGTTTAATTTATATTAAATTTTATTCATGTGTTTTTTCGCATTCTGTTTATTTACTTTTGTTGGGATCTCTTTGAAGCGTTTCTTATATTGAAACAAAATTTAAATATGCTTATAAGCAAATTAAAAATTCATTTTAAATGCCGCTAAATGTCAATATTCCAGAACGCAATTTTGAATACCAGTTCTTGTTTAACTTTCAGAAAGTAAACCAATTCCCTGAATGAACCACATGAACATCCAAATAGCTCTTAAAAATAAAATCTTCGACAAAGAAAGAGACGTATGATAATATAAAAACTAACAGCCAGTTTACCAATCTCGACGGCCTGCTTGCGTTCGCAATCTAAGCGAAAAAAACTGATTTGGGTTCGTCTAACTTTTTTCTATGCGAACGATGTGTCAAAACTCAATGAAAATACATAAGAATATGCGAACGAATAGTAATGAGATAGACAATAGAGCTGCGCCGGGTCGTTCATTTTAGTGACCGGTCACTTTCGTTCATTTACAAAAGACTGATCCGTTCATTCATTTCGTTCAATCGGTCACTTTGAACCAATGGCACGCTGCCAACATTAAAATTTTGTGGTCAATTATCAACACAGCACTGGAAAATGATCAAAACAAAATAGTAAGATAAAAAATGATAAAGTGTTAAAAAAGATTATTGTTTTAAAAAGAAGAAATAATTTTAAATAAAAACTATTTTGGTGTAATAAATTTTGATTAGTTTCATAATCGATTTTTGTTTTATTTCTGATGATTTAAAATAATACAAAGAAAAAACAACCCTTTAATTAAACTACACAACAAAAACAAACATGACACAAAAAGAACTAAAGATATTTGGACGAAATCTACCCAAATTGAACGAAAAGTGGTCAGTTTAATGACCGGCTCACTACGTTCAACGAGGTGATCCGTTCAATTTAAACCGTTCGTTCATGAACGACACAGCTCTAATAGACAAACCCAAATTGATTCGAATGTGAGCGACTGGCTTTCTTTCGCATTCATTTTCTTTCGAAATTGGTAAACTGGCTGTAAATATATTAAACAAAGATAAAGATTGGGATCTTCACAGAAATGCAGCAGTAACGATGGAGTACAATACCTGACGAATCAATGTTTGTTTAAGTGTTGTAAAGAACAAAATATTTTTATATAATTGTAATAATAATTGCCATGATCAATCTCTTGTTCGAAGAAGACAGAATAACTAACTGAATACTAAAGCTGCAAAACACAAACCTCCTGGAGGCATTCTGATCCCCGTCCTGCCCACATCATCTTATGCAAGAGAGTTTTTCAAATGCGACTTTCAGGGTTTTGTAACGATGAGATGCCTTTTGTATTTTTATAAAACTTTTAAATCTAGAGCTAAGTCTAGACGATATGTTGAATCAACATATTTATGCTGAAAAATATACTATTAGTGCCAACAAATCGTGTAGACAGCAAATTTTTCCAACATACGTATGTTTAAATTCATTTTATTAACATTTGTTACATATATTCACAATTTTAGTATATCGTGTAGACACCATATTTTTATTTCTTAACAAAATTCCTACGTTTGTTAACTGATACGTTGTTTGTTGAAAAGTAAACACAAGGTTTTCAGCATACGGTAGATTTCTTAGCATATAAATTGAAATTTTATATATTGTATATGAACAGTGTTGTCGGAATATAGTGTTTGTAAACAGATTTGTTAATTTACAGCTTATTACACCTAGTCTGCTGTAGGATCTGGGAGAGCTTTTGCTTCAGCTAGTGTTAATATGATATTATGATATTCATAAGCTTGTTGGTAGAGGAAAATATATAATAGATGGTGGTTTTAATAACAGAGTCCAGTTAGAGCTTAAGTTCCTCCTGTTGAGGTACTAGTACAAGTAATTGATTAAAAAAATATTTTAATTTATTTGACATATTGAAACAAATGTTCAGTAAACATACAAACCATCATACGAAATTCAACATATCATGTAGACATGAAAATTATATGCTAAAAATATGTTAAAAAATCATTTGCTAGCATATGTTGAATTAAAAAAATACCTTTTCAACACATCGTGTGGACGATTGTAATTTTTAATATGTTGTTAGAGGCATTTGTTGGTAAATCGTAACATATGAGTGTAAACATATATATGCTGATTCAACATATCGTCTAGACTTAGCTTAATAAACCATCATAGTTAACTGAAAAGTTCCAATTTGGTAATGCAGAGCTCATACCAAGCTAGAGTTATACGATCATGGAATTCGATAATACCTTATAATGAAATATCTTTTTCTCACATTCCTACTAAGTTCCTACTAAGTTCCGGAAAATAGTTAGTAAATAGTTATTGCACTAACACTCCTTCACTATATATGAATGCGTATGTATGTATCCTTTACGTTTACATAAAATTAGTTGTATAAAATAAACTTTTTTATACCCTTCACAAAAATGTTAAGTTTGTGATTCCGATTGTAATTTCTACAATTTTCATTTGCGACCCTATAAAGTATATATATTCTGAATCGGAATTAATGGAAAAGTCGATTAAGCGATGTCCGTCTGTCAGTCGTTGAAACACCGTTTCTGAGAAAACTATTAACATAGAAACTTTTTTCTTTCGCCATTCTTTTACCCCATCGATTCCATGGGTTTGCTATTGAAATTCAGTAATATCGGTTCCCGTATAGCTGAGATATATTCAAGCTTCCGAAAAAAGCCATGAAATTTGCATTTTTGTATGAAATTTTTTGAAAAAAAAAGTTTTTTGTTTTGCTTCAAACTTCCACGATTATTAAGCATCGTGACTGGAAGGCAAGGTACCGGTCCATATATACTCGAGATATAGCCTAAACCGGGTTTTTCATGAAAACAACTTTTAAACAACTTTTTTTGCTTAAAAGCAGTTCTCGCAATAAACTGAGGTTATAAAAATAAGGAAAATGAAAATTTCCGATATCGGTCCATATATACCCGAGATATAGCCTAAACCGGGTTTTTCATGCAAAAGTCGCGTAAGCGAACTTAAACGACTTTTTTTTTGCTTAAAAGCAGTTCTGGTAATAAAAGAAGGTTACATAAATATGGAAATTAACATTTCCGATGTTGGTCCACATATACCCGAGATATAGCCTAAACCGGTTTATTCATGAAAACTTCGCGTAAGCAAACTTAAACAACTTTTTTTTTGCTAGGCTGAACCGTTTTTTTTCATTAAATTTTTTTTTTTTTTTTTGCTGAAAAGCAATTCTCGTTATAAAAAAAGGATACTAAAATACAGAAAATATAAAATTCCTATATCGGTTCATATATAACCGAGATATAGCTTAAATAAAAATTTCCATGAACATGTTCATGAAAGATTTCTTTTTTGGAATGGTGATTACAAGGCAAAAATATTTTTTTGCCCGATATCGCTCCATATATATCCGAGCATATTCAGTTCAAATTTGTAATGTATACTATACGTATAAGTGACTATCGTGAAGGGTATTTTAGATTCGGCCCAGCCGAATATACCACACTCTTATTTGTTTATAGAATAATTCTTCCAAATTCTTTCTTTGCAATCAATTGGCCCAATTAAGGGCTTGGATTAAAAAATGAGTTATATAAATAAGTAAATAAACAAATAATTAACCTTTAGGGTTTTGGAAATCCCAACACAATCGAAGTCATGCTAGAACTTCCTTGAGGCGGACTACTTTCTTGCTATACTTTAGAAAGGAGATTTCAAACCTACCCGCGAGTGGGAACGGGGTGGGGTAGAACTCGCACTTTGTGAAGCTCTTTATCGAGTGGCATCATATTATAAAAAGTTCTATTTTTAACTTCATTAATTAAACTTCGAATGCAGAATACCAAAAATAAGGTGCGGAAATGCGTGAATTTCGCTTGTGATTGCGTGCAGTAGTCGCTTTTCCATTTGTTTTGTTGGCAACAATTCACAGTAGTCTTATGTAGTTCAGCAAGCATTATTTATACCATATCAACTATAAAATATTTAATAATTAATTTAGTTGCAAATCGTAATTTGTTTGCACATCATTTTCTCGTACTAACACAACTTAATTTATTAACTTTTGATTCTTAGTTATAAATTTCATTTTAAAATTTTAATGACAAACAATAATTAATAGCAGCAAAAACAAACACAATTAAATAACTAAATAAATAAACAAACAATTTTCGCATGTAAATTAGTGATAATTAAACTACTTCAATTAACAGATAATTAAACAAAACAAAAACACTTTATCACTTTTTTTGCGTGTTCGAGCTTAAAGCGAGCTGCAAAAATTTTTAAATAAAACAGTGTGAATTTTAAATATTTACAAGTGCATAAAAGTCATTAAATGTAAAAAATATATACACAAAACGTTCTAATTGAGTGTAAATAATCACAGACATCAAATAGTTCTTGCAAAAGCCGCGATTTTCATGCTAAAAAAAAGCTAAACAGCCGAAACTTTGATGTAATTTCTGTCAGACATTCAATGTCAATTCAATAAAAATATTATATCGGGTGGTTAAATTTCAAGGGCTGAAGGATGAATGTGAACCACACCTAAACGCCAAGTTTTTTTCCAAATTTTATTTGACATTTCTCTATCTCAGAGTTAATCAATTTGAACCATGGAGAGATACAGAATCCAACAACGTGTTAAAGTTGTTCAGACTTATTATGAAAATGATGATCAATTTTCGAAGAAAATCATCTTCAGTGATGAGGCACATTTTCACCTCAGTGGATTCGTCAATAAACAGAATTGCCGCATTTGGGCGAATGAGAATCCAAAAGTGACTGTCGAAAAACCAATGCACCCACAAAAAGTGACTGTTTGGTGCGGTTTATGTGCTGGTGGCATCATCGGACCGTATTTTTTCCAAAATGTGGCCGGTCAGGCAGTTACTGTGAATGGTGTTCGCTATCGTGAGATGATAACGAAATTTTTATGGCCCGAATTGGAAGATATGGATGTAGACGATATGTGGTTTCAGCAGGACGGTGCCACTTGCCACACAGTTAACGAAACAATTGCTCTTTTGTGCAACAAATTCAATGGCCGTGTTATCTCACGTAATGGCGATGTCAATTGGCCGCCAAGATCATGTGATTTGACACCGTTGAACTTTTTTCTTTGGGGTTATTTGAAAGAAAAGGTGTACGTCGATAAGCCAGCAACAATTCAACAGCCAAAGGATGTGATAATTCGGCACATTAACGGCATAGAACCTCCATTATGCCTCAGGGTCATCGAAAATTTGGACCATCGGATGGAGGTGTGCCGCCGTGGTCGCGACGCCCATTTGGCCGATATTTTGTTCCATACATAATTGAATAATACCAATATATCATAATAAAATAAAATAAAAATAATATCCTAAATAGTTTGTGTTTTATTCAAAGTCAACATCGGCCCTTGAAATTTAACCACCCGATATATGTATGTATATTAGAGTTTTGTCCCGGGAATTCCTGCATAGAGAAGTCCCGGGAATTCTCATTTTAAAATTTCCCGCTTTCCCGGGATTTTAGTTTGCGGGATAACGAGTAATAAAAAAATTTGTAGTAAAAGTATTATTTGCAAATCTGCATGTAGAAAACAGCTGCTTCTAGTTTGTTATTTGTTTTAAACATAAAAAAAAAATAATTGTAAACGTTATGCAAAAAAAACAGGTGTTTTTATGTGAGCAGTTTTAACAAATTTACATTTAAAGACATTTTATTGTACAAAATTGATGTTTTGAGGTAATTAATTGCAAACATATTTTTTTTTGCTAATAAAAACACATGCAATTCTTAGGATGGAAAACTCAATCGTGTGGACGTTTTTTAAGAAAACATCTGCTAAAACTGCGATATGCTCCCTATGTGCAAAAACAATATCATGTAAAGGACGAAGTACCAGCGACTTATTGGGTCATTTAAAATCTTTACGCAAAAAGGCTTGGGAGAAAGAAGTACTCGTATATGACCGCGAATGTCAGGAACAATTACCTCTTAAAATAAGAAAAACTCAGCCTACATTTAACTCGGTTCTAAATTAAAGTAATTTGTTGCAAAATTAGCTTTCTAATAAAATGTTTGTAAATGCCTAACACGTTAAAGTTTTATTATTTCTAGCGAGCGGGATCCCGGTATCCCGCGAAACTATAAAACAATTCCCGCTTTCGCGGGAAATGAAAAACTGCGGGAAAATAAAAACTCTAATATACATACATAAATATGTATATAAGAATGCACAAATTTCTTCAGAAAGTATTTATTTATGCATCAATAACTATCATGTCCCCTTTAAAGCAATTCCCCTCAGATGCCACTTATGCCAGCGTTTTTTTCCAATCCTCGAAACACTTCTGAAACGTGCTTTTTGGTATCGCCAACAGCTCCTGTTTCGATATTTCTTTCCATTCATCAGTGTCTTCAGTTTTGGAAAGAGGAAAAAGTCAGCGGGGGACAAGTTCGGTAAAAACGGTGGTGGAGGCATGATAACGGTTTTGTGTTTGGTCAAAACTCATGCACAAGCATCGATGTGTGAGCTGGTTCGTTACCCGTATCATGGTGCAAAATGCATGATTGTTTTTTCCACAATTCTGTGCGTTTCTGACGAATTGCTTCACGCAAACGGCAAATAATTTCAATTTAGTAATCATTATTGACCGAACGATCATTGCAGTCGAAGAAAACAGTGAGCAAAACTTTCACATTTGACCGAACTTGACGGGCTTTTTTCAGTATTGGCTCTTCTGGATGCTTCCATTGGGATGATTGGACTTTGGTTTCCATGCCATAGCCATACACCCATGATTCGTTACCAGTTATGATCTTTTTGAGGACATCTGGATCGTCGATGTTCAGGACATCTGGATCGAGTGATGTTCATGCGACGTTGTTTTTGCTCGAAATTTAGTAAAAAATCGAAGAGCACAGCAAAATCCGACTAAAGCTACGTACACACGGTTGTCAGATCTTACAATATTGCCAGTAAAATTGTCTGAAAATGTATTACAATCGTGTTAACTGACAATTTTTAACTTACAACGTTGTCAGAAAAACCATTGTCAATCTATTGTAAGACGACAATGTTGTCAGGCATCTGACAAGCGTGAGAACACTCTTCGTCGGCATTGCCAGATAATTGGCTGTATTGTAAGCTCAGTTTTAATTGTCAGATGTATAAAATTAATGCACCTGACAATGGCATCATTGTCAGAAAAAAGTTTGATGGGCAACACTGCCAAACGGATGGTTGTTGATGTACATAAGTGGCAATGCCTTACAACATGTCTGGCAATTTCTTTCATCTAACAACCTGTGAACTGACAATTTTTGTTGTCAGATGAATTATTTGTCAGACCATAGTCTGACAATGAAATTTTAAGAATTTCTTACGATCGTCTGAACACACAATTTACTTCTGCGGAACAATTTTTCATTGTCACTACATTGTCAGCATGTTGCCAGATCTTACAACATTGTAACATCTGACAACCGTGTGTACATAGCTTAGCCATTTTATCTGTCGAAAACAAACTGACAAAAATATAAAAAGGTTACATATTTTTTTAACTTAAAAAAAAATATTTATGTATGTACAAAAATGTACATAAAATAAATTCTTAAGAATTGCTACTATTGGAAAAAGTATCCTTTATTGATTTAAAATATTTTAATATCAGACATAATGTAAAAAATACATATACATACATACATATGTATATATATATTTTCCAAAAAAAATTGTAAGGTGGCCCAAAATTAATCATCCAATTTCAATATTGAATAACTTTTTTATTAAATAAAAACAAATTAAATTTAATATTTGTTTTTTGTTTTATAAAAAATTAACTATTAAAAATCTTTTATTTCTCAATATTTCGATAAAAATTTGTTATCATCGTTAGGGGAAACTAAAATTGAAATTAACTATTAAGATTTTTAATAGTTAATTTATTATAAAACAAAAAACAAAGATCTGAAGCTGCAAAAATTAAATTTATTTAACAAACGAAGATCGAATATTATTATTGAGATAAAAGAAACATAAATTATTTCTAGTACTGAAAATTTTTACTTGGACCTGCTGAATATGAACCATGATCAGCACCGAGAGATCTGCAACGCAGAATCTCCCGGGGGCTTTGCTGATCCCGTTCTATTAATTTTAACTCTTGAAACGGGATGCCTAGAGTTCTGTTTGCTAGAACAAACGAGGGACTCCTTCCCCTCTATGCCCCAGAAAACAGTATGCACTGGCTTGGTCTACGCCAAGGCAAAACCTGTTCCCTGGGAGGATAAAGGAATAACAGAGAGTGAAAAATATTTACATCAGCACCTGCCTTACGGCCCTATCTGATGATGGTCCAATTCGAATCCCTCCTATAACCATAATAACAATCATACATAGAATGAAATTTGTTCGTCTACGAAAAAAGTTGCATAATGTTATTTGTCAAGTGATGAATTCGATTCCACTTTCAGACAAGTTCTTGATCAATACGAAAAGCTACACTCACGAGGATACGAACTCGGTATCATGCTTAACCAACTCAGCCACCGAACTCTTTAATTCATTGTCTTGTCGTTATATTTACTGTACTATTTAGTAGCTACAACGAAATTCTTACATTATCATGCAAAAGTTTTTCGTAACATGAATGAAACAATTTTTGTAATATTAATTAAGTGGTACGCAAAATTTTCATCACAATTCACGAAGCTTTCACAACCGAAATTAAACTTTTCATGGTGTTAACGAAAGAATGGTGAACGAAGTGGTTTGGTGACGCCCAATTACGTGGCACGTTGACTGATTGATATTTCGTTGTTCTCAGTGATACCAACAGTCACAGTAGCACCCTAAAAGATCTGTTGTGGTTCCGATCTGCTCGCGACGAGCAGAGTAGAGAACGGCGCAATATTTATCCAGTTAGCCCGACACGATTAGGAAATCTGCAACGAAATTCACGCTGAGCTAACAACACCGACCGACATTATTATTCCACGAGCTTACGGGGTATAACGCTCCATTGTTTGTCTGTTGCCATACCGCGGCTGTCTAATTCACAAATGTGAAATATGATTGACCTGAAACGCCATATGCAAAAGATTTGACATCTTACAATGATGATGTTGATGATGATTTTGTGCCACCCTATATTTACAAAACATTTCAAATAGAATTGTGTGTTTTTCAGTTTAACATTTCTCTATTTTCTGTCTACAGATCATTGTTTGCCTAATAAATTATAATATGAGCAATAAATAAATCTATGATTAACGTACACACGCACTCGCACTTCAGCACAATGTAAACTTTTGCATGAAAACGTTCGTACATACAAACAAACAGAATTAAATATCCTTGCCTGGGGGCGCACAGTGGATTGCTGCAGAGAAAAATACATTTAAATGAAAAAATTATTTCTGAATGTTGTATAGTTTTTTTTTAGGAATTTACTACTTTGCTTTGGCAACACTACTTAACTTGAAAGTTGGTTTTGGTGGCAATAAAACTTAAGTTTCTTTTACATCGCGTGCCACGTCCTGTTATTAAATACTCCACACGGCCTATTTATATATGTATGTGTCTTTGTCGAAACATATATTCTTTCCTCAATTTATATTCAAATCACTGAAATAAGCAAAACTTTTGTTTGCAATATACACATAAATCTATTGTTACTTTTATATCTTTTAAAAACGTTATAAGAAAAATGTTAAAAATTTCTTTTACATATAAGTTCGTAAGCCAGCAGTTAGTTTAAGGACCTCATATTATTATAGCGTGTTCAGACATGTAATTTTAATTGACTCAATTTTCGGTTAATTAGCAATATTGTTTTAAATATTCTCACATACAAAATTTACTTTTCTCAATTATCATTTAATGGAAAAAACAGACACATATATCTTGATTGTGAAATTTTGCATTTGTCAAATTATAAAAATGGGGAAAAGCTCATCTATAGTACCATCCCTGCCTTATTTTAACACCAACTCCCACAGAACCGTTTGACATGATGTGATATATTTATCGTACTAAATATTACATTATGTCAATTATTATATTACAATTTTTTGCAATAAAAAGAGAGATGTAGTGCTATACCTAAGCAAATACATATATGTGATAAAATACAACTACGTAGTAGATACAACCATGTAATAATAGTTATACACATACACATGTTAAGTATAATGATTAAATAAAGAACAGAGTTGGAGTTGAACCGCCAACGAAGCATGATGTAATTTGTTTAATTTATATATCTTTTAAGAAACTGTTGATGAGTTGATAGACCGAAGTCCATTAAGAGCTTCAGCCCTTAACCAAGTCTCCCATGTTACAAGATAATAGCAACACGGGGGTTGTTAGTCCCGGAAAAACAGCATTGCAGCATAGTTATCAGGAAAACTAATCCCCCTTTCTGCAATTTTAGGTATAAACCATAGCCAGAAAGTTTCAGCCAAGGCTGGCACGTCAACTATGATCAGCACCGAAAGATCTGCGAAGCAGAACCTCCCGGGGGCTTTACTGGTCCCCGTTCTGCCAATTTTAACCCTTGTACCGGTTTCGAAAGTCCATAAGTCATAAGTCGTACGGGTTCCTAGAGTTTTAATTGCTACAATGAATTCCCCTAAAAGCAGAGTGCTCTCTTTGGTGTACGCCAATACAAATCCTGCTGTCCGGGGGCATCTCTTTAAACAATTGGATCTATATCCACCTATAATTTGATGGACCTTTGATAGGTGGCACCATGTTGAAGGAGATCCACCACATACTCCCATTGCTGCCTTTTCTTTTCTACAAAGATGTTAATTTAAAAAAAAAATTGATTATTTTCCTTCAAAGGTCATAAAAAACACTGACAAAATAATAGCATCTGAACGATTTCTTATTTTGTATATAGAAACATCTGTAGTGCTTTGTGAATTTTTAATATTTTATTTGTATGCCCCTTAGCAGATACGAATAACCCTGCTGATTGAACTCATCGCCCATCTCTGTATAAATAGAACCATATTTGCGGTGACCATATAGGCCATCTATTTTGCTCGGTCACATGTCCAGCGAAGCTGCTTCACTGGCCTCACTCGAACCCATTCGTGTTTTCTTAGTTTTATTTATTTATTCTTAAATAAACTAATAAATAATATTTATTCAAAAATAAACTAATTATATTCGTTTATTATAAATTTATTGTAAATTAATTTATTGCATTTTTGTTGAACTTTTTTTACAATTTTTATATTCAATATTTTATTTTTTTGTATATTTGTACATCGGGTCTTTAGTTTAAGCTTTTTCTTTCTTAAGTTTTTCTTAAAAAGGATTTTTATTTCTAAATACAAATCTGCTGTGATCAATCACTTTTGATTGAAGAAGATATGAAAAATAATAATCAAACTTATTATAAATTTAATTTGAATAAACTTCCCATCAACTTGGCCTGTCATTTTTTCCTGTTTGCTTTTTTGACATTTGAGCTGCTATTGTGAATGATTTTTCCCACTGAACATACCCGCAACAGTGTTGTATTTCAAAGTGTACTCAATTTTATAATAATTTCGTGCTAGTTGTTTAATAACTTAATTGGCTTTTTGTATGGAATATTGAGCTCAATAATTGCGTATGTCTGAACACGCTATTAGCCTCAGAAAATCTAATTCATTTATAGACATTATTACAATCTAACGATAAAGTTCTTGATAGTTAATCGGAACAGTAGCTAACATGAATAATAAAAGCACCAATTTTTTCCAGTATGAAGTTCTATTATTTTTAGCAGAAAATATGGCAGCTTCACGTTCATTTTGGAAATTAAACCTGCTGTTAAGTTATCAGTAACTTTTAATGTTTACATTAATGTTAATGTTTACATTATTATATGATGGTATCATTCGTCTGGCTCAAGTTCATTAAAGGTCTTCATTTACTATCCTACACGATCGTATGATTCATTCACAGGAAACTGTTTCAAAAGTCTGACCGACTTGAAAAAATCGCTTCAAAATGGCTTTGTAGGCCACACTATTATACAAGTATGATTACAATAATTTATAAACACAATAAAATAATTAAAAACTTTTATTAACATAATAATTTCACATTACTTAAATTTTTTTCTCGAGGCACCACCAATATCCTCATATTTTTCACAATATATACCACAGTGAACTCTAATGTTTTGAAAAGTTTCATAAAACTTTTCAAATCGCACGATTTGTCAAAAACTCTGGCGCACAGTTGATTTTTTAGTACTTTTTCAGCACAAATGCTTTATTTAGTAGATCGCACGATCGTGTATAATAGTGTAGCAAGGCCTTAATACATACAGGTTAATGTTTACTTTAATAAACAGAAAAGTTTTATCTCTACTATAAAATCCTTACTTTAACTATTTGTCAGTTGTAATAAAGGCCAGTAGAGTTTAAATCTGCAGCAGGTATTATTTTCAATTTCAATAATTTTTTTTTTTTTTTTGTCAAACCTCCCACTGTGCAACAACTTCTACCCAAAAGTTACGCAAAACTTTTACCCTTTGAAAACATTTGCCATTTCGGTAACAAAGATAAAAAATAAAGAATGCAACAAAGAAACGAAATGAAATATAAATTTAGGTCTTTAGGTGATGGATGATAAAATTTGCTGTAAGAAATATTTACAGACTTACCCGCTGGCCCACGCCGCCAGTAAGCGCCTGTTAAATATTTATTTTAAACATTTTTTTCGATAAAGCAGCAAAAAATACCAAAATTTAATGCAAATATTTCTTTAACAATAAAAAAAAATTTGCAAAATAGCAGTTGAATACGCAATAAAGTCATCCGTTTAATAGAGTATTCAGACATGTGCTTTTTATTGAGACAATATTCGGTTCATTTGCAAAATTGATTTGCACAAACAAAATTTAACTCATTCAATTAGCATTTGACAGCTGGCATAACATTTTTTTTATGTTGCTTGACAAAATTCCAGACCTCAGTTAAGAAATTGACAGCCTGAAAATATTTAAAACCATTAATTTGAATTCGTTTTCTTTTTCTTTAAGAAAAACTTAACTAAAGTAGAGATGGGTGAGAACCGATAACATCTAGTAGTATCGCAGCTGAAGACCATAATTGCTTTCTTGTTATTTAAATTTATTTTTCTTGATCCCAGTAATACACTCCGGTTCACTTATTTAAGGGCACTAAAAATTCCATTTTCAGAAGAACCGATTGCAGAACTTGAAAATAGAAGCGGCAGTAATAATGAAATGTCAACGTAAAGCCACAAAACGCAATATCTTATCAACAAATCGTTTCAACCACTTTTGGCTCAAATCGGTACTTTTTTATTGACACGCTTATTTAGTGTCACTTGTGTGTTTGATTGTAGGTATGTTGCAACACTCGAAACATATAAAGGCCGTGTCAAGGCAGAATTAGTTTGTACGTTCTTTTCCGTTCTGAATCAGCTGTCTTGTTTCTGTTCAATGTAAACTATATGTACATGGTTTGTTTTTACTTTTACGTTCTGTTCTGCTGCGGACTAATCTGTTGAAAATAGAATTCAACGTTAAGTGACAGCCAGATATGTGTGTGTTTTACTTTTTTCTGGTATGGAAAAACTAATTTTTTATTCATATGAATACAAGTTTTTTTATCGAAAGCTAAAATAATTTGTTTTAATTAAAAATTTTTCAAATTTAATATATATCAATAAATTAAGCCACTATGAATGATCAAAATAATATAATTTTAGCGAATAAACATTCTATTTTGT